>OX940880.1:19450000-20075000 GCA_954870665.1 Stratiomys singularior
AAAAGGTTCCTGATTGAAAACGGACATTGTAAACTTAACGGGCCTTTCTTAAAAGATCGTCACAATAGATCTTTTCTAAAAAGACATTGCTATATTGTTTCCAAGTCTGGCGTGAAACTTGAACATGGCTATCCTATTCGTTAATACTTCAGAAGGCGTATTGTGAACTGTGTTGGTTATTCCCAAATCGGGCATCTAAAAAAATACAAAATGTTTGGATTGAGGCCTATAACGACTGGTAACATATTGTAGATGCCATAGAAAGACAACAGACATCGAAAATTCATCTAGACTCTTGTCTTACGTATCAACAGTGGCGGCTACATTGAACACTCGATGAAGAGCAAGAATCCATGATCAAAAAAGAAAAAAACTTTTTGGCGCCAATTATTTTCTAGACTCCTTGATGTTACTCTGACACTTTCTACGTGTAATTTAGTCTTTCGTGGCCACAGAGAAAGCGCAGATAGCAGTGATCCAAGCTCCAAAGGGAACTCTTTGAGTATTGTTAAGTTATAAGGAAAATACGACCGGATTTTACAAGAATTGTTAAGTAAACCAAAGGGCCAGATAAAATACTCAAGTCCAAAAATACAAAATGTGATCATTTCTGTCCTGGTTCTAAAAGTAGAAAATACACTCATAATTGAAATAAATGCCGAACCATTCTATTCTATCATATTCGATACAACTCAAGATATTTCAAAAATTGATCAACTGTGTGAACTTTACCGTTATTGTATGATCGAAAAAGATGGTAATGGGATCCCAAAGGCACTTGTCATTAAAGAGCCATTTTCATGAAGTTAAGGATCAAACTGCCTTAGCAATGTCCAAGCAAATTATTAAAACCATAAATGGCAAAAATATTCCTCTAAATAAGTGTCGAGGACAAGGATATGATGGTGCTAACACAATGAATGGGACTTATGGTGGAGTTCAAAAACTCATAAAAGATGTCCAGCCAAATGCCGTTTATGTTCACTGTGCTGTTCATAACTTAAATCTAGTACTCAATGATGCAGTGAGAGAGGTTATTGATATGCAACATTTTTTTGAAACAGTTTAAGAAATTTATAATTTTTTTGGGCATAGTATCAAAAGATGGAATATTTTATCAAGTTTTATATCTAATAAAGGAAGTGAGTCTTCAACTTCAATAACATTAAAAACATTAAACCCTACTAGATTGGCAGGACGTTATGATGCTGTTTTTGCTTTAAAAGTTCGGTTTGTTGAAGTCCAAAAAGCGCTAACGAAAACAATTCTCTTGCATTGCAAGTCAGATGAAAGAAATGAAGCTGTTTCACTGAAGGAGAAGATCGAAAACTACAATTTTATTATGTTATTGGTTTTCCATTGCAAAATTCTACAAACTACCGATGCTGCCTCTAAAGCACTTCAGTCTAAAGCCACCGATCTTTCAAATGCCTTAAAACGGTTGAAAATTTTTCTAGAAGAATGGGAAAGGTATCGACATGAATTTGTAAATTTAAAAATGGAAGCAAATAGTTAAGTTAAAGTTAAAGTTGAAAAATCTCTTTATTTTCATATAATATCATACAAATTACAAATTTCCACAAAAAAGAGAACAAAAAATGGTTAAGCTATCTTATGTCTATTTAAACCTATGGCCACTTAGGGTACTCTGATCTAGGCCAGTCACGTTTTCTGGGGATGTCCCCTGACACTTTTTGCTTAGATTAATTTGATTAGAATTAATAATTTGAAGAAAATTTCAAAAAAAAAACTTCAAACACTATCGCTAACTTAAGTCTACTTAATCCTATTTATAAATAGAGCTTATTCTAGTTATAAACATTGTTTTTTTTTCTGTTTTTTTATTATTTTACTTATGCATTTATTTAATTTTTCTTTTTTTTGGATCTTAACACTATCATATGTACAAAAGAAGGATACGAAGCGAAGAAATTAAAAGCGATAACAAATAAATAATAACAATGGAAGAAAGAGAAGAAGGCAGACAGAGGAGAAGAAAATGAGAAATTAAATATATAGCTTGGATTAATCGCTTAATGCTAGATTATGAGTTAAATACCTTACGCACTGATTTGTTAAGCCTAGTTGAATATTTTTGTTTTTATTTTAATTTTAATTATTTGCTTCATGGATATCAATATATGTATACAAGTTTTTTTTGCTTTTGTTCAGATTTTTTTTTTCTTTATTATTATCTTTTATTCTTACAAAGGATCATAATACGTTCTAAACTAATCTAGGTTTAAAAAATTACATATGTCAAATGTATATAATTATTTACATTTTAGGGTAATATATTATAATAATATAATAATAATAAGGTAAAAAAGAAACAGATCAAGGCAGATGATTAACAACTCCGCGTGTCATACGCACGTCAACCGTTCACCTGACCACTATAATCTCACTCCAGCCACCAATACTGTTGGTGGTTTCTTTGTTTATGACACATCTGCGTCGAATATCGTAAGTCTAACTCAGTATTGTGGGTGTCTATACTGTCGTCGTATACGAGGTGTGGCTATTAAATAACGGGACTGACGCTGCAGTGGAACGAGTGCGCATGCGCCAACCGGCATTGAACAACAGCTGTTTAGTTTGAGTCTTCCTCTACAGAATGCAGTTAGTCTCGTATCTGTAAACAACATCGTTGAGACGTAACCTTCATTTACGTTAGTGTTGTTATTTGGTTTTGCCGGAAAAATGGTTAGCGTAATAACAGAGCAACGAATTGTTGTTAAATTTCACTTCAAACTTGGAAAAACCGCTACCGAAACTTATAATTTACTAAAAAAAGTGTATGGCAGTGAATGTTTATCACGGACTCGTGTTTTTGAATGGTTTATGCGTTTTCAAGATGGTCGACAAGACGTTGAAGATGATTCGCGGCCAGGTGGTCCTTCAACATCAAAAACGGATGACAATGTCCAAAAAGTTGCTAATTTGATTCGGTCTGACCGTCGATTAAGTATTCGTGCAGTTGCTGAAACTGTAGGCATTGATAAAGAATGTGTACGGCAAATTTTACGTGACAATTTGAACATGCGAAAAGTGTGTGCAAAAATGGTACCAAAAATTCTCACGATTGAACAACAAGCAGCTCGCAAAAATGTTTGTACTGACACTTGGAATGCCATTGAAAATGACCCAAATTTATTGGAAAGGATAATAACATGTGATGAATCGTGGTTTTTTACTTATGATCCGGAAACGAAGCGCCAATCTATGCATTGGAAGACCCCAACTTCACCGAGAGCCAAGAAAGCAAGTCAAAAGAATGAGCAAGTCAAAATTTAAAGCAATGATGATTGTTTTTTTCGATATTCATGGGATTGTGTACCTTCACTGGGTTCCTGAAGGTCAAACAATTAATCAATATTACTACCTTGAGGTACTTGGTAAACTTCGTGAAAGAGTAAGAAAAAAACGACCCGAAATGTGGAAGGAAAAATCATGGGTTTTGCACCAAGACAATGCGCCAGCTCATTCCGCGTTATCTGTTAAGCGGTTCCTGGCCAAGTACAGCATCCCAGTGTTAGAACATCCACCTTACTCACCAGACCTAGCACCATGTGACTTTTATCTTTTCCCTAAGGTAAAATCTGCATTGAAAGGCAAGAGATTTGAATCCGTAGAAGCTGTAAAAGAGAAAGCGGCAAGAGTCCTGAAGGAGTTGACAGAAGATGACTTCCAGCACTGTTTCAAACAGTGGAAAATTCGCATGGAGCGTTGCAGGGATAGAGAAGGGGTGTATATTGAAGGTGATGATAAGTGATTATGTATACAATGAAAATAAATTTTTTTACAACGTCAGTCCCGTTATTTTATAGTCACACCTCGTATAAGTCTCTTGTCTGTGTTTCGTCTGTAAATGTGGTAGATAACAGGTATTCCACGTCCGTCAACGATAAGTCTCTTTCCATCTAAGTAAGGAAATGCTTCCGGTGGTATGAATCATGTCTCCCTGCATCGGTCAAAGTACAACTGATTAGGATAGTACGGATGACTAATCCATATATTCTCGTCAGTCATACTTGATCGCAGGCAATGTCTCCTTACTTGATGTATAATGCAAGAGTCTACCCTTGGGATACCTGCTGCGCCGTATAGCTCCCTATCCGAGTAATAATACTTGAAGTCGGAATCCGCTGTTCTGTACAATCCAGTGCAAGGTCTTAAGCATTTTCGCTCAAACATCCTGATTTTGAGCACTCAGGTTAAACCATATGGGACACGCGTATGTTATAATGGGTCTTACGAGACATTGATAACATATTACCATCACTCGTGTCTCCAGGTGTTTCGCATAGAAAAGTCTCTTAAGAGACATAAATGCCCTTCTTGCTTTCTCGAGCTGCATTTTCGCATGTTGGATGTACTGCAAGCGATAGTCGAGGAACACGCCCAAGTACCTCACGGTGTTCTTGTGCGGTATGCGTTCGCCATTCGACTTTATATGGAAATCCTTCCAATTTCGCTTCAAGTCTCTGCCGGCCTTTGCCAGTGGTCCACGAAACAAGAGTTTCACATTTGTTATCGTTTATTGTCAATTTCCAAGCGTTTGTGAACGTTTGGACATCTTGAAACATACTTTGCAGTTCAGCTTGAACCACCGAAGCTTTGCTTGTTGCAGTGTATATAATCAAGTCGTCAGCAAACGCCACTATCATCCGTTTAGGACTTTCATTGAAACCAAACGACTTCAGAAGAGGATTCAATAAAATTGAGAATAATGTTGGTGCCGTTACTGTGCCTTGTTGTAGACCGTCAAAAACCTGAAATACTCTACTGGAAGTATTTCCCCCGACTTCGACAATAAATTTTTTTCCATACAGCATACTCACTAGTATGGCTATTAAATCATCACAGAACCTATTCTGTATGAGTCTGAAAATCAGTCCACCAAGCCAAACTGTATCGAAGGCTCTCTCCATATCAATGAGGCATGCTCCAACACATTTACCTCCATTTAAATGCCAGCAGATATCTGACGTCACTTTCGTGATAGCATGGATAGTAGAATGGCTTCTGCGAAAGCCAAACTGACTATTGCTTATGATATCTTTGTCGCCGAGATATTTCTGTTCAAGAAACACTCAAGTACTTTGCCTGCATTCGACAATAAGCTTATCGGTCGACAGCTTTTCGGGTCGCTAGGATCTTTTCCTTTCTTCAAAATTGCGATGACCCTGGCCTTCTTCCAATTTTGCGGAAAGTATTTATTATTTAGTGCATTATTGAAAATGCAAGTATATTCGTTCATTATTGGTTCTGGTAAGTGTTTGAGGACAATGTTGGGTATGCCATCAATTCCAGTTGATTTTTTGTTATTAAGTGTCCGAAAGGCATGCTGTACATCCTCCTTCGACACAAAATAGTCTTTCAAGCTGTTCTGTGGTATCATAGTTGAATTTAATGACTCACTGAAATGGAGAGTGGGTTCTCGACTGCAAGAAGTCAGGAATTCTTCAACTTTGTTTTTGACAGTTTCTATCAATCGAGAACTACCTAGATTAGAGTTTTGTCGATGGACTGATTCTATACTCATACCAATTATATCTAATTTTTCTGTCTCGTTTGTTACAAGTTTGTATCGTATGGAATGTTGACTGTTGTTGGGTTCATCTGTTTCTATGATCCTATAATAATCATGTTCCAACGGGATTTTCAAGGTCGACACCGTTGCCGGCTCCTTCGACCTGAAGAAAGCGTTGATCTGGCTGAACATTCCGTCCGGATCCTGAGGCTGAATGCTCTGCGCTTTCTCAGCCCACTGTTGGTTTACTTCTCGAGTAAAGCTCAACTTGATGAGATAACGCACAGTCTTCATGATTTCTTTGAGCGTTTTTAAATGCGGTTGCCAGCTCGCAGCGGAACTTCTATATATACTGTTGATATGCGTCAGAATAGTACTTTTGAGCTTTTTAAGTTTCTTGATGCGTCGGGTCAAGTATTGGTCCATGTTGTTTCGTGGTGTAATTTTTGGTATGGTCTGGTCCATTGCAGTGAGTATCAGTTTGTTTATTTCGTTTATGTATTCGTCAATTTGGTCGTTAGTCAAATGGAAGCAAATAGTGTAGCAGAAAAATGGTCCATCACCCCTGGATTTTCTAAAACTTGTCGGAGGAAGGTAAAACGCCATTTTGATGAGCTTTGCGAAGATGAGAGTCTCCAAGATTCGAAATGTTTGTTCAGAGTGAACATATTTTATCGAGTATTGGACATCATTGTTAATCAACTGAAATCGCGTTTCCTTCCGATGAATGAAATTGTTTCAAATTTCAGTGTTTTGCAACCTTCAACTTTACAAGTTTTAAATGACACCGATCTATTAGAAAAAAGCTCTAGAATTTGTTGATATATATAAAAAAAGACATATCTGAATCATTTGCCAGGGAAATTCTCAGTTTTCGGTCCACTTTCAGAGACGAAATAGAAAAGTCTTCGTGTATTAGAGACCTTGCTGATTTATTAATGATAAAGAATCATTTTATGTCCTGCAGCTTTCCTGAAGTATGCACTGCATTAATGTTATTTGTTACAATTCCTGTGACTACAGCTAGTGCTGAACGATCATCTTCAAAACTAAAATTAATAAAAACCTATTTAAGAAATTCTATGGGACAAGACAGGTTATGTAACTTGGCTGTTCTGTCTATTGAAAATTCTATGGCCCGATCTTTAAACTTTGATGATGTCATAGACACTTTTGCGGAACAGACAGCTCGAAGAAAAGATTTTTCCTAATAAATATCTTATTGAAATTAAATTGTTATTTTTAATTCATTGTAAATGTATGCAGGTTTCCTCACGATGTTGTTCCTTCACCGAAAAGCTAGCGAATGGAAGATGAGTGTGAAGTCTCCAATCCGCATTGGGCTAGCGTGGGGACTATAGCCCATTCCCTCTCGCCTAAGAAAGGAGGCCTATGCTCAGCAGTGGGACGTATATAGGCTGGTGAATGTGAATGGCTATGCTTCCACCGAAATCGTGTCGAATTGAGTTATCCATTCAGAACTATGGCATTCCGTTATAAAAGATACATAATTGGATAACTCAATTCGATTCAACTCCGGTGGAAACATAGCCATTGAATGTAAATGTATAAACCTATGCTCTTGAAAATGAAATTGTTATTAGTGTTGGATAACTACTTAAGTGGTTTATTAAAATTAAACTAAGTACAACGTGACGATTTTTACTGATAGGGCCCGAATTAAAAGAATTTGCCACGGTCCTCAGATGGTATAGTTACGCCACTGCTCAGTGTTTAGATTATTATAAACCATAATTTGAGATCAATGATAGAAACCGCCCTCGGAACGAAGTTGGTTCCAACCAAGCCCGAATTCCAAAGAACATTTATCTGAAAATATGATATTTAGCTTTGCTACTGATATAGAGTTGTTAGAGGTATGGTATATGGCGACGTGTAAGTCTGAGCTCGCTTACGTGCGAGCTTGGTAAGTCGTGTGACGCCTGTACAAACAAATATTGGTAGCTCTATTACCGCTCTGAATTGACAATGAGGAGATGAATTCTCTGATCTTCATAAAAAAAGACACCGATAATTCGTCCAACAGACAAACCCAACCATACAGAAAGTTTTTGTGAGTTCTGGGGGCACTCTTCATGCTTCAATCGTAGGTTAGTGTCACTCCACTGTGTAATTTGACCGATTAATATGAACGATTAAATGAATAAATGAAAAGATATTCGCAGAATCACAGAAACCTATGCAGCATTTCTTCAGCGAATCGTCGTCCTCAAAAATGGTCACTAGGGTTCAGTGCTTGTACAATTGAATTTGAAAGAGAGTTGATATGTGTAGATGTGTATAGAAGTGTTTCGTGCCAATGACATAGAGTCCTTGGGCTCTAAAGCTCCTACAAGTTGAAAGTCCATGCTGGTCGCGAACAAATATGCATTTAATTCTTCTGTTCTCTCAGTGACCTGGATCGACTAGAACATAGTTGTCGAACCCATCGTAATACCTTCAACCTTCGTAATACCATCGTACCTTCTGTACCTAATTCTAATACATTTGAATGGTTGGAGCTATTTGCCTATTTATTGTATTTTGTATTGTATTAAATACAAAATTTGATCAAGCATAGATCAAAGAATTATTATTCCGATAGAGTTTGGCAAAGAAAATTGCTGGTTTTACTTGGAAGGACAATGGCATGACGCAAAGTCCCTGGGGAATTCATGTTTGCTAAAATACATTAAAGTTAAACGATATGTGTTCGAGCTGAGATTTGGTTTATTTATGAATGTGAACGTGTGTCATAGTGAGAAGGATATGGTTTTCATATCATCCAACGGTCATTTTAATATATATTATATTAGTATATTATATGTGCTGCCAATTATCATCATTAAAATCCACAATTTTGCTATTGGTAGTTTCACGTTGTTTTCCACTATTTTCACAGGAATCGAGACATATTTTGCCTCCTCAAAGAGCATCACGTGCAAAAAAATGTTCTTTATAATGCTCCTTTAGTGCTGAGCATAGTGTCTTCTAATTGAACAAGTTAACAGAACAGGCTATAAAAGAAGCTTAATATTTATAAAGAATTGTGGAAAGAGCTCAAGCTGGTTTCAAACACGCGTCCCTGCCGCTTCTCATCAGGTGCCAACTCACAGGCTGGGACGCGTCGATTGGCACTACCAGCTTAGGTGGATGTCGACTGGTTATTTACTAGTTATGAATATTGCTCTACAGCTTTGAACTTTTTCCTATATTCCAAATTGCCTTTGATCTGGCTTTATCAATTTCAGAAGTTTTTGGTAGATCAATTTTTCCATTTTCACTTACAACTTATAAGTGATTTATACCCTTGCTAAGTTAACTCAGCGAAGACTCATGGGTGCGGAAGTTCTTATCAATTCAGAAGAGCTGGCTTGAGCCAGCTTGAGCTCTTTCCACAATTCTTTATAAATATTAAATTCACTATCGAGGTACTATCGAAGTGAAAATGGAAAAATTGATCTACCAAAAACTTCTGAAATTTATAAAAGAAGAATCATAGTTCCCATAATCAAAAGTTCCATAGAAGATGAAAATATGTTCATCGAGAACTCGATTTTCAACGATTTTAAGCTATATAATATAATATTTGCACAAAAACTCAAATGACAATCACCTATATCAGAAGTTCTGAAATAACACTCTAAGAACGATTGAAAAAACTCTGATTTCCGCCGAGAAATCAGTTTATCAGATTAGGACCACTGTTGTCATACGGTTTCGTGAATGAAGAAATTTCTGGCACGAGTTAAACTCTTAAATAGTTCATCAGTTTATATAGCATCTGGAAAGAGCCACTGTTGGTCTAAATTATGGTGAGTAAGCATAATCGGGTCATATTTCTTCAAGAATTTCGATGATCGTACCGCTAAAATGAATAGTGGTCGCTTTCGTAACATCCTCGAATCTTCCAACTGGAGGACACGGCCCATTCACCAAGACTATTAAAATCGTGACATACTGGAAATCAAGGTAGAATCAAAGATAGAATCACATTAATAACAGAACGTCGATCAAAACAGAAATCCCAGTGTACTTTTTACTTTCCGAATTAAATCTGAATAGGAAATAGTTATCGCGTAGTCATACTGACAAATGTAGACTACAATGATGTTTCTAAAAAATCTTCAAACAAATGACCACTTTGTTCTCTCTGATCAAGCTGCAGCAGTGAGTACAAGGATAAAAGGCTTCACCTTTTGTTTTTTTTTTCCAAAACTAGGGGAAGGTGTTATACCTGTGGACATTCGCCGGATTTTGAATGAAAATATTTTTTTATGACTTAATTATAATTTAATAGCCATAAAGTATCACAAATATTATTACAGTAATAGTTAATGCTTAACAATTAGCAGTCCTTAGTTTTGTACAAATTATAATTATTAGAATAAATGACTTTTTTTAAAAACACTAAATTTGTCCACAGGTACATCTCATGATTGTACCTATGGACAGCTATACTTGTCAATATGGACGGCAATGTACCTATGGACTGGTCAATTTTCCTTATATAATAATTCTATAAAAATCAACAAAACTAAACAGAAACTCTTTATAAAGTAGCGAAGCCGGGACGGGCCGCTAGTAATTCTATAAAAATCAACAAAAATAAACAGAAACTCTTTATAAAGTAACTAATAACATTAAATAATCAGTTAAATTTATTTTTGGCTTCGCAATACTGTTTATATAATGCTAAGGCAGTGTCATCAGAGGTATCTAAATCATCATCATCATCATCTAAAATATAACACTTCTCACATAAAAAGTCCGACTCATCATCTGATTCAAAAATATCTCTGTGTGATCTTGATACACATTTCTTGTGATATTTTAATTCACATTGAGAACAATCGAGCATTTTGTTAACACTGTCATGTCTTCTACATCCTATACACATGGCATAAGGTAACACCTCGTCATCCAGAATTGTGACTTTTTTTTCTGCAGATGAGATGTTCTTTTCGCTAACGCCGACCTTTGGTAGCCCTTTTGAGGATTTTTTTCTCTTTTTCGGTATATCTTTTTTCTTATTTTTTTTCTTTTCTTCTATTTTTCTTTTTTTCTGCTTTATTAATTGCTTCGTTCTTTATTTCATTTATTTCAGGTGTATCAGTTAAAATTCTACTCTTTCCAGGTTTCCTTCCTCGTCTAGCTGCTTTTCGAGGGTCTGCTTTTAGAAACGGGCATACAGATTCCGGCGTTATTTTGTGAAGCTCTTTTTTCGGAGTGATTGGTGCATTTTCCATATCTTCACGAGTCTCATCCAGAGAGAACTGACAAACAGCAGTAGACTGAGTTTCTGTATCCTGATTTGTATGCCGAATTTCAGATGGTCCAGCAATATGCATTACCTCTTCTACACTATCATTGGGTTGTTGTATCTCCGAGTAGACATTAAGATTTTCATCATGATTGCAGTTGAAGATGATTTTCGACCCTTCCGTGAGAGATTGACTTTGAGTACAATTATCTGAAACTGTGGTCAATGGCTCGGGTCGATCAGTAACAAATGAGCATAAAAAATCTTCTTCACTGAATATATCTCTATTAAATGGGCAAATGCCTGTTACTTCGAAACTTTTAATAATATTTTTGGGTGTGAAAGCAAGAGGATATGCATCACCGACAATTTCTGAAATGTCGTAAATTGTGATAGGTTTTCCAGGGTGATTTAGCATCCATTTATCGGCTGCTTTGTTGTATTGCGCCTTAAATGGTCCAAAAACGCAACGATCTAAAGGTTGTAAATTATCTGATGTGTGTGGAGGCAACGTGAGCAGAACTATACCATTATCGACGGCTTTTTCAATGATATCAATTGAGATATGTGTTTCATGGTTGTCCATTAACAAGAGGACCGGACATTCTTTCGTAGGTTTTGCAAACTTTATGAAATGATCCAGATATTTCCTGAAGATCAATTCAGTTGACCATCCGGATTGGTTAGCTGCACCAATCGTACCTGGAGGAGCACCTTTTAACATATTGTCTTTAAAGAAAACTGTAGGAAATATTATCAAAGGGGGAACTGAATTTCCAACAGCATTTATACAGGCAATCATGGTGTTATTTACTCCCCTTTCTCCTGATGTTAATTTACCTAGCTGTTTTATTTTCTTTGGAGCTAGCACTTTTCTCGGATTATGAACTGTGGATATCCCAGTCTCATCCAGATTATATATGTTTTCGGGGGTAAATTGGTGTTTTTCAATTACTTTTTGGAGGTTGTCAAAGAACTTAGAAACATTAGGTCTGTTAAAACTACTTGCTCGCGCCAAACTGGTTGCTTCAGGCTTCCGTAGAGACAAATGTGAATGACGTTGACGATAGTATCTTAGCCAGCCTATGCCAGCCATTTTGTGTTGGTGCCAGCTATTTGGGATATTTTGTTTTTGCTTCATCACCGCAAACTGGTATGCCAGTTCTCTGACTTGCTTAACATTTAATCCCATATGTAGGTAAGCTGCTTTTTCTAAATATTCTTCTAGCTGTTTCTCTTCATCCTCATTGAATACTTTCTTTACGTCGTTTCTCAAAATATCTACACTGTTACGATCCAGATCCTTGTCCTTATTCATGCGAAGGTATTTAAATATCGTAGATTTTGGTATTTCATATTTTTCTGCAACTTTTCGTAAAGAACATCCATTTCTTGCCTCTTTAACTGCCTCAGACAATGTCTCTGGACACAGCTTACGTCGCGTTTTTCCATCCTTACTACGAGGCACTGAAAAAACAGGACAAAATTACTTCTAATTATGAATTTACTAATAAAGCAATAAATTAAATCCAAAGTTTGTACCTGTGGACAGTCCACAGGTACATACTCTTTGATGTCCATAGGTACAAATCTGACATGATAACCTAAAAACATATTACCGCCATAGTCGGTACTACTTTACACTGTTATACCACTGAAAATAGATGTTTAACAATATACACTACATTCTGACCCAAGATAATGATATATACTCTGCATATATTCACAAAAATATAGAACGAAAATGATATAAATACTTACTTTTTTTGTAGAAAACCTTTAACAGTCCGTTACCAGCTACACAATCACAAACACAAAATGGCTACTAGTCAGTGTTGCCATACATCAAAAATACTTTACGGATGCGTTCAATTCATTCAATTCCTGTATACATTTTTTAAGATATCGGAGGTGTCCACAGGTAAAACCGTCCACAGGTACAACATCTTCCCCTATGTACTTCGGGAATATTATAGGATAAGCGCGACCGTAAATGCCATTGAATTATGTGTATCATATGGCATGGGCCAGTACTTTTTCCATTTGGTTTTAAACTTTCATCTGGTCCACTAAGCCATAAAACCGCTCTGAGAAACATCGATAAGATATAAGAAAATAGGATGAATTTCTGAATTGCATTTTGAATTTGAACTTCGAATATTAACTCGCTAAGGTTTTAAATATTTAGATGTAGGCAGTAAAAATAGTATAGTAGTAAAAAATAGTAAAAAAAGCAAAAAACAAAACCTTCCTGTCCTGAAAAACCGAAATCATTACCTTTATTTTATCAAATGTGAATTAAAAATGAATAAGAAGATAAAAATAACGAATAATGACTCGAAAAAAGAAAAAAAAAACAATAAATAAGAAGTGTGAGTGCGCGCGCTTCATTGTAGCGGCGTCTTTTGTAATTACCTTGAAAGCATGTCCCAATGGTGAATAATTTGTTCATATTTACTGGACAATTTTGTTGTTTATTAGTGGCTTGTCGGTGGCTTCTTTGGTTGCTTCCAGATTGTAAATATTTGTTCAAACAACAAGTCCAAGAAAATTGTATTGCGACATTACTATTGGACCGACAACACGATGCACGCATACATTCCTATTTGGTGTACTAGGGCGTATTTATTTTTTCTTTCGGCAAATATAGTTTCCAAAAACAAATATTGACTTGAAGCTGTAGAAGTATTTGGTTGTCTTAAGATGTGAATATGTATGAGGCTCTTGGTACTTTGTTGGTTGAGTTTTTAAGGTAAATGGAGTGTTACAAATTTCCTGAATCACTTCTGATAACGAGTAATTTACGTAATGGACTCCGGAGAAGCCTTTAAAAATGGGCAACGAATTGAATGCCTTGAATATTTCAGGCAATATTTTATTATTTATCAGTTCTCTTATTTCGCTGACGATGAAGAAGTATTTCGATAAGATTATATCATATTGATAAGCTACTATGTAGGATTATAATTTTTTCTTGCGGCGGACTCTGCAACCGAATGATAAATCTTGCATTCGGCATTGGATGGCATTCATTGTTACACCTGACTATCACTTATTATTCCTAGCTCATCAGCAATCAGCTCTGAGACAAAAGTTCTTCTCGCCTTTTAGTCCCATTGTAATTCCCTGATTCACTAATCGTACATTTCAGTCAGTTGAACCGTTTTTCGGGACAAATAACAAAATCTATACTCATTATATGATCTCTTTGAAGAAAACTGAAAAAACTCACATTAATTACTTCAGTAAATTATTTTAAATTAAATATCAAACCAGTGGACACGAAGTCTATGTTACAACCAAAACCAAAGTAAGCAATTTTTAGAATTTAAGTTGTCGTACATCAATTTATGAAATATCGCTGTCCATTATTCGGAACTCTCATCCGACGGCACTTGAATGCCCTTAGTACAAGAGTCCTGTGTTTCGATCTTCGCCATTATTTGAAGTTGATTTAAAGCTTTAGTAGCACAATATTCTTCACACTTTTTCTCAACCGTTGAAACAATTTCGAGGACACATTTGAATGTATAAAATGTATTACAACATATAAGATTATCATAGCCACTCTGGAAAATATATCAGGTGCCATCCATTCAGTATAATTGGAACATTTGAAGCCTTTTCCTTACGTTTTATACTTACCACCTCAACCTCCAACGGGAGTTAAAAAAATATTTGTAATTGTAATTTAATTTTCATTAACTTTACGCACACACATAGCAAGCCTCAAAAAATGCAACCTAGAATTCAAACCGTCATTATTATCTTTTTTAAGTTTACCCTTTAGAAAGAAAAATTCTTCAAAATTTCAGTACGAATACATCAGAACAAGATGAGAATCATTTGCAGGTTATTCCCTCGTACAGCTGCTGACCGAAATGTGAATGTCGGCTCCTTTTCATCCTAAAAAGGCTATTGTTTCCGTATCAAAATGCCAATATTATGTAAACAGTCGGAACCTTTGAGGTCAACCACAAGATAGATTCCGCTTTTATGATATATTAACCCAACACCTGTTCTTGCTATCCGTTTACAATGGTGTTGAAATTGTACCGAAAGCATATGCGTTTTGATTGTAGTTGCCAACTGGTTTCGCTAAGAATTTCGTGTTCAGTTTCCTTTCGTTTTGAGGATAAATAATAATGCAAAAGAATCCTTCATTGGTTTCTATGACAATGTAATAATGCTATGGTTATATTTTACGGATTTCGTAATTCGTGGATTAGCGTGGTTGAGGTTAAAAGAAGTTAGCAGCAGAATAACAGAGGGCGACCTGTAGATAGTCCTGAAGTTCAAAATTATTTTAATTTATTTATTTAATATATTTATTTTATTAATTTATTTAAATATTTATTATATTCAGGGTAGATTTTATACCCTTTATACCTTGCAGTAAACATTATGTCCTATCTAATTACACCAGTATCTAATCCTATCATATCGTATCTAATTACAATTACAAAACATACACCGTTTTGTTTAGAGCTACACCTGGTACCGGGTTCCGCCTATGAATCACCACAACAAATTTATGAACATCCTTTTTCTAACATTTCCCGCTCAATCGTGCCTTGCAACTGAGTATTTTCAGCACTCGCGATGGAGATACTCAGTTGCACGGTATCGGTCAAAGGCCAAGAGATCTAAGAATTGATGGATGAACTGTAATATCTAAATTAGCGTTACGTTCTTTTAAACACAATATTACTACATGTTGTTATAGAAGAAAGAGAATGATCCGAGTCGAGGACACATTAGTAGAGTCGAAACTATCAGTTGAGTATCTGGGCTTGCTGATAGACTGTAAGCTGAGTTTCTCGGCGCAAATCAAGGCAACGGCAAACAAGGCCGCAGCACGGGCATAACGTAACAACACACAGCGATAACACTCCGAACAAACGATCGATCTAACGGTATTCAACGAATTCGGCAGAATTGCATTGGTGTTAGTAAAAATGTTTATTTTTCCCTATTTTCTCTATCTATTTTCACTTAGCTTGTAAACAAAACGATCAAAATACGAGCAAAAATTTAAAAAATTTACCAATACCAATACAATCCTGCAAAATTCTTTAGATCGGTCGATGGCCGGAGTGTTGACGCTGTATGTTATTACGCTAGGGCACGGGTCTCGACAATTAGTCGACTGATGGCCAATCATGGGGGACCAAGTCCAACAAAAAGGCGACTGCGGAAGAGTGTCGTGTAATCTACGCATCTATGTGGAGCAGAGGTATGGAGTGAAGCTCTCAACAAGAAACTGCTCCGAAAACGGCTGGCACAGGTGCCGAGACGACGAGCACTGCGGATTGCATCAGCATACCGTACAGTCTCTGAGTCAGCATAGTTTGTAATTGCAGGGGTGATACCAATCGCTATCCTTGCTAGAGAGCGTAAAAGAATTTACCTCCGAAGGCACGAGGGTAATAAAGAAAAGCTTGCTCGCGATAATAGACGATGCACCCTCGACGAATGGCAACAATCATGGGAACGTGAGCTAAATGGACGATGGACTGCGTGGCTTATCAACGACAAACAAAAATGGGACAAACAGCGCGGTGAACTTGCCGAAAAAGCAGGAGCGGTGATAGCCTAATCGAAGAGATGCTGAAATCAGTTGAATCATTACGCTGGGGCAATTCTAGCCACGAAAAAAGGCATACTTGGTCGGATGGAGGCGTCGAGGGTGGAGGGTTTCCTTCTCTAGTAATCCTCTTCCTCTTTCCTTCCCCGTTAGAAAAGGAATTCCTGTAACCCGAAGACGCCAAAAGACGTAAAATTGGGAGGTCTAGCCCAAAAATAGTTGTAAGCGAAAAGTTCGTTTTGTGTTCAAATTGCAATATCGTTTATTGGTTTTCCCCCTATTTCTCAATGAATTTGAAATAAACTATAACTTTCAAACTTAAAACAGATAATTTTTCATTATCATCTTTTTTTGAAAATGATAAGTCTGGTTTAAAAGTGGTTTAAGTTTTGCTTTATAATACAAAAAATGACATTTTGATCTTGACTTTGTACTTCGCCCTCCGTCATTCATCTACCAATTTCCACTCTCCACTACTGCATCTACTAGTCCACTACAGCCGATCCTTGCAATAAACCAAGATCCTTGGTTTATTGCAATAAACCAAGGATCTTGGGCGAGAAAAAAGTCAAAATATTTTGTAAATAGAATAACATACGTTCCTGCAATAGTCTTCAAACTTTTTAAATAAAATGTATTTGGTTCCTCAAAAATAGTAGGATTGTTGCAACCTTACCTTAAGTTGTTGTTGCAATGCAGACTGCTTGTTGAGTTTCGTGCATACTAACATTGAATTACTGTGTCTGTAATTGATAAACCTTTAAAAACTGTTTGACATGAAGCGGATACTACGCTTTAAATCCAATCGATACGAGAAGTTCCGTGCTTTTAGGGATTTTCGTCCTTTCACTAATTATAAGCGGTTAATGAAAACTCATTGGGCATTTGGGTGGATCATTTTATTACCAAAGAAAGAAAAGCAGACGCGTAGAACATGTTTATAATTAATAATGTAATTACAGGCCACCTTTGCGGAAAATAAACAAAATGCTTCTAGAAACTGGCATGGGAATTCCCGGCTAAACCATGCAATTTCCCGATCAGGTTTTTGACCTCATCGTTCACGCTATTGACAAATGGCATCTGTCAACGACTACCATCATGAACCCATGTCACACTGCAAAAACCATTTAAAGATGTTTAACTGATAAAAAATATTTTTATATTATCTTTGTGATTCACCATTCATTTCAAGCCGATCGAAAAACACGTGAAATATAGTACAGAAACACTGCAAACTATAAAAGAATGCAAACAAGCTTGTATGCCAAAAAGAGCTGACGCGTTGAAAACAGAAAACTATTTGAAACACAGTGTAATCATAATCAAAGCTTCTATATTGGAAAATTTATTAAGGCACGAAAATTCTCCATTATGATATTAAGGTGTTTGTAATTTTTTGGCAAGGCACTGCAGGCACTGCTGTGTTTTTGTTTTCCACCAATTATTGTGCATCTAAAATAAATGATTTTCAACCTTCACTCTTCTAATTTTTATTGTTATTTTGCCGTTTGGTTTGGCTTGCAAAGTCTGTAAAACTCTTATAATAAAGTTGTGAGGTTGTCAAGTTGGTAATAAATAGATGGAAAATTCTCCACAGATATTGTTTTGGTGTCCGTTTTCTTAGAAGATTTTATGAGGCAGCCATATATCAGTTTGTAATCGGGAAGTTTCCTATGGGCGTTTCTTATTTATGATTTGGTTTCAGAGACTTGGAAAATGGCTTATAAGGTAATGAATTTGATAAAAATCATTGAGAGTCTAACAGATCTATTGCGTATATTCTTCCAGTTGTTGCAATTCCCAACTTGGGAAATAGAATGAAATAAATATTTTACAGATTACATTACAAACTACCCATTATTATTCCTTCGCCGGCCGAATATAGTTTCTTCGGCGCACCAAGAACTTGCAGCCGAGATGCGGAGCGCAATCTCCTCATTCTTGAAATGATTGAAACAACTTTTCAACGCACTAATTTGTCTGAGTAGAATCGTTATCGTCTGCAGTTCCGATACTTCTAAAAGAGCTGTGATAAGACGTTCATACACATTTAAATTAATTACACGCTGTTCGTTTCTACTGATCTCACAGCGGTAAACAATCAGAGACAAGTATCTTTTACCTGGAGCGGAATGCCAAAGAGAAACCCGTGCTGCGTCACTTTGCAACGCAATGCGTGCCGCTACGATCAAAGGCAGATTAGCCGCAACCGTACGCTATCAGTGCGCACCACAAAGTCAATTCAAAGAATAGCGGCGCGCGCAACTTGAGCCTCGGCCAGGTAAGTCCTTGAGAAGAAAGAAGGAAGAGGAGAAGCATCTTAAAGAAAACGCCGACAGACCGACAGTTAGTTCTTGTTGGGCAAGAAGATACCGCCGCAGTATTCTGCACTGGCTGTTGCCTTTGCTTGGCCATTGTCGTCGTTCTTGTCCCGAAAAAGACTTAAAATACGTTTCAGCTCATTTCTTCAATTTCCTCGACTCTCGTAAGGTAAACGCAAGACATTGTAAATAGTATGTAAGACGCGACGCATGGTCTTCTATGTCTTCAGCGACGCGATATCCGGCTTTTCTCCATTCTGAATCGATCAGTTGAGGCGAAGAGTTGGACGAACGTTCGTTTGAAACGTCTTGGAAACGAAAGAAACGAATTTTCTTTTCAGTTCGTTTTCTGTTGTCGACAATTTTGTTGTTTCATTCTTCATTTTGTACTTGTGACAACGGAATATTTGTTTACATTCTGGTAATAAACAAAACAGAAGCACTGTGAGATTGCGAGGAGAAAATCGTTCGATCAGTTTGCGTAGGAGATAGGCGTGAGATTTTATAAATTTTTCGCGAACTATTTATTCCGGGAAATTGAATTGTAACCGATATCGGATCGATCGCGGTTCTGAGTGTTGGAATAATGAATGATACAATTTTTGTTTACATCCGGACGGTTGGTGCATTTTTCACTCCATCAAAGGTTCACTATGTTAGTGCGAAGTGTAACGAAATTCTGTTTTAATCACGCTCAACGCGTTTTGATCAGGAAGGTGTGACATAAAGCAACGAAATTGCGGAAATTGAGAATAATTGTTACGGATTAAGTGCATATTTGTTCTGATTGTGTAAAGTGTTGGCAAATTTTAATATCGAAATGTGGATTAAATTGAATATAAGTCTGGTAAGAATGGAAAAATTTTGTATTTAAAGCCTAATTTATTCTTGAAAGAGGTCCTAAATCTGAGTAAACGTTGCA
The DNA here is from genome assembly GCA_954870665.1 of Stratiomys singularior. Classification (NCBI taxonomy): domain Eukaryota; kingdom Metazoa; phylum Arthropoda; class Insecta; order Diptera; family Stratiomyidae; genus Stratiomys; species Stratiomys singularior. Next base: position 19,469,633 of record OX940880.1, read on the forward strand.
AATCTTTTTTTTTTTGAAACGCTTCAAATATTTATGATCTCACTTATGTCGGTGATAAAAAATAATAATAATAACAGTTAAAATTAGTAACAATGCAGCTATGACGTGAATAAAAATAAAATTAACAGAATAAAACAATAAAAGGGATGAAGTGCACTTGTCATTGCTAAAGATTAACTTAAACTATTCTGAGTAACATAATACAAGACAACATTGTTATAAGCAACCTGTTGCCTGCATTGCGGAGTCCGTACTGAAGAATTTTTGGGCTTCCTCTCTATCCTTGAATCAAAATTTTGTCGCCTAACAAACATATTCTTCAAACCCAATTTTCAGCTTTGAATTCAATATTCCTCCTTCAATATCTTCGCCGATCTCAATGAGCTTCGTCGGTTGCAGGAGAGTACAAACCGGATACCGCCAATGATTCTTGAATTTCGTCTGGAATAACATTTTGGACGGTCATTTATGTCAGCATCAGCTGCAATGCCGATCATTTGGCATATAGAGCAGCATTTTGCCATTGATTGCAAGGGTATATCGTCCCATATTTGATATTGATTTCCTTCATTTACTTTCAGTGTTTTACTAGTCCCAATATTCAGAATATGCAAACTTAAGCTTCCTCCTGTAAGAGTGTTAAATAGTAAAGCGGTAAACACTTAAAAGTTCTAGAAGCATCATCCCTGCTCAGCTAGTCCAGTGAATCATATCGAAGGCTTATTGGTTACCTTATTTCTTCGGGCATCATCACTTCTCAGATTGTCATCATCGGGGTCAAATGGAATTGTTTTAAAGCCCTTCACTTCCATCAGAGCAAGTTTCACTCCCCCCTCCATATCACAGGTATTAATGCATTTGTTCAAAATATTCTGGGATTCGATGCTTGCCTAATCACAAGAAGTTTGACTTTATTCTCGCGAGAAGCGGTAGAGCAAGAACTCTGTACATTCCTTTAAAACTATCGACATGGATGCTTTCACTTTGAACATGCCAAAACCTTCGAACTGGATGCGATGCTTCAATTAAAATAAATAAATCAATAAATAGAAAAATTTGGTTGTCTTGCAAGTTTCCCACTCATTAACTTTCTTATTGAATTGGACTTTGGAAATTACTGACGAATAGTGGAATCGCTTATATATTGTTGAACCATTCGTTGCTCGCAGTGAAGTCAAACCTGTCTTCCATAGATTTTTCCATGAAGGAGAGTAACTTTCTTGCTTAAGATAACAGAAATTGTCGAATCAAAGCGCGTCAATTTACAAACTATTTGTATAAAGTGTCTTCCTATTTTGGGTATTTGGCTAAGCTAAGTTTTCCTCTGCTGTCAAAATCTGTTGGAGGAGGTACCTTTTTTCTTTTCGGTTTTTGGTATCGTTCTCCTTTTCAGCTTGATTATTATCAATACTTTTTGCGGTTGCGAGGTGAAGGCGACTTACACCACAAGTGCGGACCTTGGACACCCTGGACTACCGATTAAATACATTCTTTGCGGCTTGGAAAACCCACTCTGAAAGTGTTTGTTACTTTAGTTCGTTCTAGGTGCCCATTTTTTGTTATAACGGGCCATTAAGTCCGGCTCTTTCAGCGGTGAAAGGCGTATAGGAAGAGATCTTTGAGAGGGAGATCTCGTTTCCCTCATTGTCAACAAGCATAATGTAATGTGCAATGTGACAGGCAGATACAGTCGTCTGTAGATGCCTCCATAATTCCTTCTAGACTTTTTTGAGGGAAATCGTTTATTCACACGTTGAGGTTCAGTCGGACTATCTTCTATATGAGAAGAAGTAATGACAGGCGTCATCTTACAGGAGTTTTTGCCTATATAATGATTTGAATCCTCGTTATTCCCCAGTTTCAGTCATTTCATCATGTACTTTCGTATGCGAAATAGGTTTCTCTTGTTTTCGTATTAAGTTTTTTTTTACTCTTACAGTCAATTTCATAAAAATATTGGGATACAATTAGTCATAAGTATCTTCAGTATACCACTACCAACCTCCATGTAATTTCTAAACAAATTGAATCCTTTCCTACTGACCCATCAAAAGTGTCATGCAACAATCAGTTATAAGATTTATCACAAATCCAGTATTGATAAAAAGACGTTATTGTACACATAAAGGCAATTTCGAAAAATAATAGCATCCGAGAAAGCTTTGAATGTAATGAAGAATTCAATAATAATACACTATCAGACAAAAAGACTAACAATCATCTTTTTACTAATGCTATTTGAAGGTTTTTGTTTTTGCAGTAATACATTCTTTGTTTTCCCTACCATTTCCTTGATCTTGATTCACTTAATTCACTATCAGAATGTTGATTTCTGTGAAATAGCGTAAATTATCGTGGCCTATAAGTACTAGTAGTAGTATCATGTTATTTTTTTCAGATTCAAGTGGTGTTTCGATGCTAAACTTGAAACACATGTTGCGAAAATCGATGTCAAGGTAATGTTTATACTAACCATGTGCTTAAAGAGCACGCAATCTTAAATATTCTATCCATAGTTGAAATTAAGAAAAGGACTACTAAGGAGTAACGTCTCTATTCAATTGTTCAGAACATTGAATGATATTGAAATTTTTATTGGAAACCTGAACAACATATTCAAAGTGGCTTTGCCAAGAGTACGAAAGAATTCAGTTCATTTTATCGTGAGTCAAGCCTCTTGCTTTCCTTAACATCCAATTCTGATCGATCTGGAAAGCAGAATTCGCATTCTACATGACAAACTGTTTATCGATTATGAGAATGATTCCGTCAACGATTATAAATAAAAACTATTTACAATTTATTTGGTAAAATTTATTGTAAAGCAACAGCATAGACATCCGTTGTCCTTGATAGCTTGGACTGAGGATAGCTTCTGACATATTTCCTATTTCCTGACGTCATAACGACAAATTTATTTTATTATTATTATTGTACTGGGGTCCACTTGCTGGAAATTAGCATAGGCCAGAACTTAGTCCTTAGCTCCTCATGTGTAGTACTATTGTTTACAGATGGTCCATCCTGTCGTCCTACAGAAGCCAAGGAGTTCCCCCAGCTCTGTGGTCGCCAAGTGTTCCAATTCTGTTGCACCAGTACACCTCAGCCAAGTAAGGCGTTTGTTGGCCAGACTCGGGCAGTCTAGGAGGAAGTGTTCTGTACTTTCTTCCTCCTCGCCGCAAGCTTGGCAGGTGTCATCCGTTTGGATTCCTATTCGCTTGGCCCGTTAATACTGCCACCAATGTTCTAGCGCCATTTCGGTTTTTCCCTAGGTGTTGATTTGTTCTTATTTGATTAGGGTTAGGCCAAAGAGCTCGGCATATCCTGCAGTCGTTCCTGTCATTCTAAGCCGTTTCTGTCTCTTTCCAGAGGTTTTTGTCTAGTTCCCTTTTTACCGTTGCTAGTGGCACTTTAATTGTGTCTATTCTAGTGGCGTTTTGGTCGGCTGATCCAGCTCTCGCTAGCACATCCGCTCTTTCGTTTCCCTCTACACCGTTGTGTCCAGGGACCCATGTCAGTTTTATATTTACTCGGGTTGTTGCGGTTTTGAGAACCTGCCTACAATCCTGCACCAGTTGTGAAACTACGCGGCTAGAAGCAAGCGCCTGCAGTGCCGACTTACTGTCCGAGAGTATTTGTATACTTCCATTAAGGTTGTTTGTTGCCGTATCTATAGCAGCTTTTATTGCAAACACTTCCGACTGGAAAACAGTGGTGTGGCTCTCCAGTTTATAACTTCGGTTGAGTTGCGGGTGATCTGGGAAAAAGATTCCGGCGCCGCTTCCGTCATCCGTTTTGGAACCATCGGTGTAGATCATGATCTCACTTCCAGATGTGAAATCCTGCACCGTTTTCCATGCTTCTCTGGTCGGAATGTTTGTTTTGTATGGAATTGTTGTGTCCAATATTGGTTGAATGCTATCTAGCTTCCTTTTTCTTGACGGCGCCATTCTCTCCATTTTTTCCAAATGCATACGTGCCCCGTTCGAGTGTGGTTAGATAACCCATATGTGGATTTCAATCATAACGACAAAAAATGTGTTTTTGTTTGCAAGATCGATGTTTTATAATCTTTCATTTTATAGCAAATTCAGACGAATGGTTTCCTCATATGTCGCAACAAATTTACTTAAGTATGCACACTTTTGTCACTTTGAATTAAAAAAAAATTTCTTGACCCTAATACATCCTGCCGATCGGCCTTTGGAAGAGGTATAATAGAAAGTGATAAATGTATTAACTAAATCATTCAATTTCAGTAAAACGTGCAGTGAATCTGCAAAATTATCTTCCAACCTAGATCTTAGCACACTTATGTTGGGTAAATTTTAGCACAAATATAACCTAAATTTCAAATGTCCCCAAAATAACGAAATGTTTAGATTAAAATTATCTCTAACGAATTTGTACAAACTCTGTGCAACTCGGTATCAGGATTGGATGAGTTTGGCCTGCAAATAGTAATTTGTATAGATGTGTATAGATAGTATCTTTGGCAATGTATCTTTCCCGCTTGGATGGATTTTTCCCGCTTGATACGTCCTTGAAAGGTGATACATTCTTTCTCAATTTCTGAATAAGCGCAGAACGAACAAAAGAATAAAACGTAACCCTCGCCATCTTCAAGGTGTCTTTAGTCCAACCAATCATAAAAGCTGACAAATTTTCTTGCACCACTAAACCGCAACAATCGGCGGCGATACCATTCAACTATGCTAATGCGGTCAGATACAATGACGGCCAAGCGAGTGATCCTTAACGTGATCTTAGATGAGATCGATCAATAACACCTTGTTGACCGGCAAACTATCAATCAGCGCGCTGGTACAGTTGAGCCGGTCTTATATTAAATCGGGCTCCTCAACAAGGGGCATTTGAACCGATCCGCGGTTGCTCGCGTGCACGCAAGACATGATAAGCGGTCGCGGCGATACAGCTGGCACTCACGGTTGCATTGAGCCCTCAGCGTGCCGGGTGTGCCCCTCGCTAGGTAGATAGGTACCAGGTTGGATGCTGCCAGGTAAATCAGGTAAACCGCTTAATGCGATATGCTACGCGGCTTACGTCTAGCCGTCTTTACTACGTGTGCACATAATTTGTTAATGATTTAACGTTAATGATGATCATTGGACTGAATGTGCACTTTGTCGGCATGGACTTTGTAGTTTGCCGAACATGGTTAGGATGCTGCTCGATTTATTGTTCCCGTTGTTGTCTTTCTCTTGAGGTGCGTTTGCGTCCGACTTGGGGTTGCACGGAGGTTGATTTTATCCAAACGGTTACTTCATATGGAAATGGTTTTCCAATTGATGTAAAGCTTCCTTTGAACTCACTTGTTGTGCTCGAAGACTTTAAGTTTGAATGGAATTACCAGGAGTGCGCAACAAGGTGTGCTACAAGGAAATCAAAGTAGGTGTGCAGAAGCGTAGCGGCTTAAAAACGATTCTTTTCATAAGAATTGTTAAAGGCTCATCTTGAATTACATCATAGTAGGCATTCAGGTAACAAAGCAAAACAAAAAACTCAGCAACACATGGAGGAGGTTACTCTCCATGTATTTATTCCTTATAATATTTGCTGTGGGGGTTAGCTGATGGCTACGCTTGAACCCAGCTTACAATCCACACACAACACATTAAGTCATGCTGAAAATGATTTTACTACAACAAAAAAAAAAATAGAAAACGTGGTGGATAAGCTGTTATGTTAAACATGAAGTTAGCCATACCACCGATTTCTACTAGTTATCCTGTCCGAAACTTGGGGTAAAATAATAGAAGGTACCCATGAAATCAACAAAAATGTCTAAATTAATTATTCGTTTATAATTTGACTTATCACACTTCCATCTTCACAAAATATTTTGCAAAAATTTAACAAAATCGTCTCTTTCAATTTTTGGTTTTGTTTTGATTTTGATATATTTTCAAAGTTCGATTGAAATACTACAACACAAACACCTCGAATTTTTGAAATAATGCAATACTATTCAATCGTGAATATTTTCTAGAATATGCAATATAATGATGCGTTATAATCAAAAACCTATTGTCTTACTACATGGGAATACAAGAGTAAACACATAAGTGTAAATTGGTAAGGAGCCATCCCTTCCATATATGATGGGACAGAGAATATTTTCAATACTGCGTTCAGACGTGGTACTGACGCTAACAACTAACTGAACTGTAACATCTAACGAAAAAAGAAACAGCTCAATCACAATAGTGTGGATTCAATCACACTAAGTAATTACAAGAATTACGGCCAAATTATTTGAATTAACCCTTTTAAACCTTTGTTATCGAGAAATTATCAACTTTCGACAACTGATTAATTTCATTTGAAAGTTAAACATAAGATAGATCCGTTTGACTTTAAAGGACAATTCTATCATTGACAAGAAGTCAATTAAAAGCTTTTTTAAATAGTGTGACGTTGATACACGTCACTAGCACTTGCGATCTGCCTAGATAGGCATCGTTTTTGACCATTGCGAACGATAAAATCAAATCGTGTTCTAGGCCAAAATGATTTAGTTAAAAAAAAAAATTGGAAAAACGAAGAGGAGCAAATATTGGTACATATAACAACTATAAAACAGATATTTCTTGGCTACTGCAAGATCCTAGTTAAGTCTAAGAAGCTCTACCAACGCATATTTTCCCATTTGATCAATATGATTACAGTCAATGAGTGGTTGCAACATCTTCTTTATCATATTCCCAGTACGAAGATAGGTTTATGTCGAACCAGTAAATGAACGGACTTCTAAGGATTTTGAGAACATAATTGGAGTGAAAACGTTGAGAACCAATAACTATTATGACGTCCAAAGATGCACAAATATACCAAAATAATCATCTTGCCATCGGGATCATTAAAAACGATATAAATTATCGACTTGTAATAGATCGTATTGAGGGGCCAGCATTTTAAACGAGTCCAAGTGTTCTTTCACACAATATTGTTGCTACTTTCTTTTGATTGCCCAATGTTTAATACAAGATTATTATGTGCATTGTGATAAAGCTTGCATTTTGTGTAAATATGCTTCAAGTTTAAAAAGCAGTTTTCAACTTTTTTCAATTTAAGAAAGTGCGTGAGAATCAAAAGTACATCTTTTGATTTCTTCTTTTTTTTCCGTAAATATCTATAACAAACACGTAGAGTTAACCAGTTTGAAAGTGTTATTTACTGGTACATTTACATTTGAAAATAGGAGAAAATTCCAAATGATATTCACTCCCGCAATCGCAATCAATCAATAACGATCAATATTTGAAAAACGTGGACACAATTTCCTACGATAGCTCTATGCAAATTCTACTATACTTTACGTGTTCATACAAATAAACCAAAACCTCGGCAAAATTTGCCAACGATTCAAAGTACAAAACAACATTCAATTGATCGTGCCACAAATCAATTTGTACCAATCAACAATCAATACGGAATTCGAGTTGATCTATCAATATCAAAGTATCCGATTTGAGCATCTAAGTTGAGAGGATCGCTTTTTCCACGCATTCGCTACATGTGAATGAAAACGAAGGACGCCAATCTACCAACGCACCGCCACTATTCAAGTGAAAGATCAATCAAACGATCGATCAGTTGATCGATACTTGAAGCTATTTGATTCTCTTCTTCTCGTGTTTTGTATGTATTTGAGGAATTTGGAGCACAAGTGAATAAAATAACAACGACAGCTATAGTAGTAATAGCAGCAACAACAAAAAAAGAAACAACAACCGCCGTAATAACAATAAACAAGAGAAAAAAATAGACAGCAAATCAAATTAGAATGGGGGAAAGGAACGCTAGCGAACAGAGAGACCGACTTTTTATAACATCAAACGTAATTTGCCGACACTGTTCGCGATCCGCGCGGCGAGCTAACTAACAAATGCCACAAAGAAGTACGCCACCAGAAAGTGTGGTATCTTAAGCTACGCCGCGCCGCGGTGCCGTGATTGGAAGAAATCGAATGAAATGAGTGCCAAGAATTTATCGATGAAAGTGAAGCCTTCGACGAGCCTGATAAAGCTCAATATGTAAAATCGGTCATTTATCAGAATTGTCCATTAGCATTTCTAATTAAAGGACGAAACTGGTTTGATTTAGCAAAAATAAGCTATAAACAACACCTCAGGAATCCCACGATATGCTTCCTATAGTTACTAAATAAACAACACCATATACCAGCATTATACTCCTATTTTTCCGCTACTTCCTTTGCAAACTTAACCTTTAAACATTGTCACCTAACCGTCAAGTGCATATAAAAGCGTTTCTACCCTTCAACTGCACGAACGAGTGTCTCTACAATTGTTAGGAAAAAGCGCAGGTTGTAAAAGTAACGCTTAGTGTTATAATATCGCAATGACCGCGACGCATATCCTATTTATCATGTATCCAATTTACGCAACATACATAGTAGGCACGGCGCCAAACAGGAAATGCTTGTCAATTATAAACCGAGAAAATTTCTTAATTATGCTGCAACATGCGCGGTCTGATTCAATTATTGGGCTCGGAGTAACTCTATCGTGTATCCATTGATATCTACTTACATGCTCATACACAATAATTGGCCATTTGTCATTGTTATTGTTGAATTTTTTGCTGTATTCGCCGTGAAGGAGCAACCTTTGAGATGGCAATGAGACCTGCACATCCCGAGGGAAGTATCTTTTGCTGCTCTAGTGATTGACAGCGAAAACGTTGCCTATAATCACAGAAAAGGATGGGAGGGACTTAGTAATTAATTATAATCAAAGACGCAGTGGTCGTTCAAATAACCCGATGAAATAATAAACCAGAGTAAAAGTTCCAATTACTATAGGCTAGTTCAAATAATTCGCTTGAATTCTTGTCCGAATAATAGCTCGCAAATTAGGACTGTAAATACGTCCCTCAAGGAACTGAATAGTTTGCTTCAAATCTAAACTTACCAAACCAAACAAAACAGCGAGAAAGGCGGGCTTCAGGTAAATTATTAGAATAGAATAGACTTTTGTAGTGATAAATATTCTCTCAATACTTCGTTTATTAATAATAACATTCTCAAACCTGAAACGTAATACAACTACAAATCGACTATTGCTTTTCATTCAAACATGACCTTGTCTCAACGAATTGTGTAAAATACTGCAGAAAGTGGGCTTAACGCTGAGGCGTTGGTGAAGACTTTTACGTAATAAATTAGGCAAGCTTATGGTATTCGAATGCTCCGTTCTAAGCAATCCTATAAAAAAGTGAGCTTTCTGGTGAAATGACGTATTAGAAGAGCCGTTTTGCTATGCGTTCGCGAGAAAACGAAGGATCTTAACCATTTCAGTGGTAAGGAGTGCTCAAGGTCAAGCGCGCTCGTCGCTATGTCGACGAATCGCACCGAAACGGTTAAAGAAGGGTCCAAAAAAGCGAAGTACGTTTTAAAAATGGAAGATGCTCTACGAAAAGATAAATTTTGATTGTTGAATGTTGTTATCAGGTAGCTACCCGGCGAATAAATCTCTGAAAATTACGGGCGGAATTTATAATATGTTTCTTCGTTTTTATAACACATCTGATGAAATAAGATGACAAAAGAAAAGAACCAAAAGCAAGAGAACACGGGAAAATCTCCATACCACAGAGCAAAAGGGATGATCCTCACTAAGACCCATTTGAACCAATATAACCAATATGAAAATTCAAAAGCCAATTGGACCTGCTGGGAATCCAGCTGAAGATAACAGGGAACCTGCCGAAAATGTTGCTACGTACTGGCTCGTCAAAAATTCACATAATTTATTTAAAAAAAAATATAACTAAAACTCAAAAATATTTGGTCTTTGGTGTTGAACTTCACTTTGGCTTCTTCATCACTGTCATCCCCCTTTTCAAAGCACACTTTTTCCCTATGCGGTAACAGATAATGGGTAATGGCAACGAAACATACCACCCACTTTTCGTGCATTTTTAACCATCAAATAAAATGGTGTATGAAGTTTAATATTTGTAGCTGGTAATCCGATTATTTGTGCAAGCCTATCTTGCTAGAAATACCTTCAAAGATCTTCAATATTTTTTCAAGTTTGCCAATGTTTCTTGTAGGGATCGCCTTGACAAGCCGCCCGGACTCAGGCGGGACAAATTTATATTACTCGAAAAGGGTTGTTTTTCTTTTTCGGAAAGAGTCCCCATGAAAAGAACATAACTCATTTATAATAGTCAGAGAAATTGATTCAAAGGGTATTTATGCATACGTGAAGCGCAATTTTTGCCATGTTGGAATTTTTCTGGCGGGTTATTGGGTTGCTTCTTAGGGTTGTTTGTAAAGGAATTGCTAGATTTCGCGAAATTTTGTATTTAGACCTTTTGTTCCCTGTCGTACATTGACTTGGGGCACGGAAGCAGAAAGGATATCTTTTATGTAGCATGGTTTCTCATCGACACTGTCATTAATGTTTTCGAAGTTGTGGCATGAGCAACAAACCATGGTATGCGTCAAAGCTGTCTTACGGGGCAAGACAAGACCAATTTTTATCGTGGTGGAGTTCGACGCTCGAAAGGTTTTCCACTTATTCAAATGAGTGTACATGTTGAACACGCTTGAGAGGAAGGTTTCCGTATTTATTGCTATGACTGAGTCATAATATGAGTTTATCTAAACTATTGCCAGCGATCACTACAAGAGCCGCTCGAATATCTTGACTGAGATGATAACGGGGGATGTACAAATGTCCTTTATTCGGAACAAGCCTGTTCTAACGCGACGTACAGCGATTTATTATACCGAAATGCAACCAGAAGTACCCAAAAAAGTTCAGCCAAGAGATAAATGCTAGATGCTCGCGCTTTTTCGTACCTCGAGGTGCTAATGAACTCCAGTGACTTCTTACAAAAGGAAGCGTGAAGGAGAAAAGATGTCAAAAACTTTGACAGAGTTGTTCTTGTTTTACGAAAAAAAAGAAGAAATTTACCAGTCCAAACAAAAATCTACCCATTCTACTTAACGCTGATATTAATCTGTGACCTCAGCTTGTGACAATATTATTAACTTAGCTTTATCATTGCCATATTCAAAAAAAGTTAATTTAATACCTGAGGTAATCTAATATGAAAGCATCTTATATTATTATCAATCAATTTTAATCATATTATTTGCTAAACTGGACCAATTTTGCTCTCAAAAATGGAGAGATATTTTCAATATTCCACATTACTGTTAGTTGTTTAGGATAAAATATTATTATTTGCATGTGAGAGGGAATTGAAAATTCTCAAAATGGTCCCATTAAATTAAACATAAGCTGTTGAAAATTAGTAAAACGTAATACAATATTGCACTCATCTCCAAGATATTCCAAAAAAGAAAGTCGTGATCAGAACCTACACGAATTCCGTCTCTAAAAGAAATAAAAGCACGTTAAACGTACAACAGGTGCACTACAGTCAACACCTTGAATCTCTTAGCATAAAACTAACTTTACTCGATACGTTAAGACTTTTAGCTTCGCGGAAAGTCACACACATACGAGCATATCCAGTTGCCGACTTTCATTCTATCCTTTATACCTCATTTGTGGCTGACCGTTTGCAGATTGCGCGGTAGCTTTGAATTTGACCACTCAAGATCAGTAGCAATATCTTTGTAAGAAGCCGCAAAGGAAAAGATCACTGGTCCGACTGAAAAGATAAAGGAAAATATTGCCGAGCTGAAGCCACGTTGAGCCAGGAATAAAAAGAAATCAAAAATATTCAACAGCCAAGGCACCAAAGCGAAACTTTTCATCTTCTTGTTTCGTTGTGCCATAGCCGTTGCCAGTGGTGCGGTGAAGATACCAATAGTAACATAAGAATAAAAAAAAATAAATAAAAAGAAAACATGCCCATTGTAAGGAGACCACGATACGAACAAATTAGCAACCTTATGTGATACGCTCGAGTCGATTTTAAAGCCAAAATTATGATGATTGCAAAGGTTGCGCTTTTACTCGCACCGACTCCCTGCCGAATTCCCTCAGGCAATTCATTGTACAGCTGCACAAAAAAGCTGAGTCCTGCTCCCGAATTTTGTGTAAATGTGGCGATCCCTATATCAATTCATGCATGTCGGTAGCCATCAATTGAAATGAGTAGGCAATAAAATAAACTAATTCTGTGAACGAAAAAAAGGGAGGTGGTGAAATTTTATTCCTATTTTTATTTGTATATTTAAAAACATATTTGATTTTTATGTTCTGAAATGAACAAATATTTATTTGCTATTTAATGTGGTGGGAAAAGCTTCAGTTGGCATTGTTTGCAATGCTTCCTGGTTTTATTAAGATACAATATCTTACATCAACATCGCAACGAACTCTCACTGACACTCTCCTGACAACTGCAACCAGTCTTCGATTAAGGAAAATAACAAATACAAATAAAATGCAACAAAAAATACAAATCAATCTTAATTTGAAGTTCCACATACTTCACTTGTCCAAATTTTTAAAAATGTTCAGCTCCTGAGTTTTTTCTATTTTGCTGCTCTATTGGTCTCGAATCTGATCACCCTTGTAAATTAGAATAGTGAATAGGTACAAGCCTACAAGGATCCTGTGAAGCAACAGTCTCACCTATTCACCAATTCAAACGGAATACATCGAGCTACTTTGTGTATTTCGGTAGCCAAGAAGCACCTGACGAACATCATCAGAACCGTCTTATTAATGATGACTGGCTGGCAAAGATGTTAACATACCTGCATTGAGTGTAAAGTTTTTTTTTTCGTCCAGCCCGGCTATTTGTTTTTTATTTTCTTTATTTTTATTTTCCTTCTGCCATCTTCCGTGTGTCTGCACGAGTGCTGCGTCATTTAAGTCGACGGGCGAGCGCAGTCTTACGCGGAAGATAAGAAAATAGAAGCCTACTCCGACACAGTGCTGAAATCAAACGATGAGAGATACAACATTAATTTGACGATTGTCGCAATCGTCAATAATTTATCGAATTCCTCAAAGTGTTTTACCGACTTGACACATACCGACTACAAAGAATGCGTGGAAACATTGATGCGACATAGATTAGTTGGACGAAAGTTATTGGAGCTATCAGCTGTTGGTGTAGTCTTTTATAACATGTGTGTTAGCGTCTAGATATGCCTGCAAAATTCCATATGTAAAACGTATAGTATACCGTGAATTATGCTATCCATTTGTTTCCCATCTAAGATTTGCCTATTTTTCTTTTAAGCTCTTTCTTCCAGACTATATCCATATAATTTTTTGATCTGCGCATGGTGAATTCTGGAAGGTGAGCATGCTAACTCAAATTCCTATACGTTAGCTCGATCACTACTCTTTAGAGGCACTTTTCCTGCGAAAAACCCACCGAAGTACAGAAGCCTGTCATGGTATTATTTAATACTTAAACAAGGGTTTCAGTATTTTGACGCGTATAATTCCGTCAACAGTCTCAATGTTGAGGTTCTTGTAATTGCCTGTGCTGCTTATACACCAGGATATTGCAATCATTTGCATAACCACTCTATACAGCATGGATTTGAGAACTTGCCTTTCGCGGATGTTGTTTTGACAATCCGAAACTACTAAATGTTGCCGTAATATCTGGTAAGGGATGAGAACTTGATTTTTCCTGCTATTCCCAGAATATGCATATCGTGCATTTGGAAGAGAACAGGCCGTAAGAGTATCTCCGACTGATCTATCAACACAAGTGAAACCTAGGAACCAGGCAGTTCATATTATCTTTGTTCTACGATAACATCCTTGTAACAAAAATTGATTGTACTTTGTCTGAATTCAAAAACATGAAAACATACATCTATAATACTGATTGGGGACTCCCATATAAATGCAATGATTTTCGCAATGCAGTTAACCTTAAAATTACATACGTTTCTTTAGTGAGAATCCTTAAGCAACTACTGAATCCATTGATTGTAGGCTCGCATCGCAGAACCTTGATTTGAGAGTGCTGAGCACTATAGAAATTAGCTTATCGATATTTTTACATATTTTTAAAGTTCTGCGACAACAATTTGAAAGAAACGAGTAATACGCCAATGATTTGATAGCACAACAAAAACATGAGAGGTCCTTTTGAATATCACATTTGATGTCAGTTTGTTTTCAATAATTTTGCTACTTCGAGCATAAAAAGGTCTGTTGATATCCGGTTGAGCCCTAATCTGAAATGTTAGATCCCTTTTGCTAACTGAATTGACGTGAACCGCATTTGTTTGAATCAAAACTGCTCGTTTTGCAATTCCAAGAAACGAGGTTATTTGACATCCTGGCGTTGAGCTCTGCCTGAATGTGTTATTTAAATGGACTTGCTAGCTGCTATACTGAGGTGAGCGTTGATACCAGAGTGGTTTTATTGGTGGTTTTTTGAGGTACTTTTTTCATGTGTGAGCTAATTGATAAATTAACGCTATCACGGTTAGAATAAAAGGTTGATTGGACAATGGTTGGTGTCTTGAAAAGTTGGCAGTGGTGTTATCAGTTAACTCAGTGCTAGGTACCGTCAGATTTAGATCAGTATCAATTTTAGTTGATGTGAACTTGCTGGTAATGCTGATAGCAGGATCGGCGGTGAACTGAGGCTTAATTATTGTACTAAGATCTCTTGATGGTCCGGGTTATGCTTGATTCTTAATCGTCGAAGAAGTACTCAGGAACACACTTGCAGTCTTAGGTCTGATCTTTTTCATCTTGCTGAATACCATACTATCTACATATACATAGCTTGAATTTATAAGCTCTACGCTTTGCCTTCGTTATCCAGATGTAGAATTTATTCAATGTTACAGTCCTGGATCATAAGACAAATCCAATGAGGCAAAAGGCACATTCTACGCTTATCTATTGCTGTCAAGAGGAAACAAAATTTACATCAGTAACCTCGGCAACTGTCTGCTGGTTTCACTGCATAATGCATAATAAATTTGGATTACTCGTGATGAAATCTTATTCTGTCAACACTTCGTACCAAGTAATAATAAAAATATTGAAAAAGATATTGGTATTTCCACGCTTTATCAAAAACTTCCCTAGTAATATCGAACAGCTCTCATGTACCGAATACTTTCACTATAGATAGCGAGCCACATTGGGCGCCAACTTCAAACTGGCTTTTCATACTCCTGAGTTGAATCAAAGAAGTCATTTCAGATTGATTCCACCTTACTTTTGAACTATTCGTTCGACAAATATGCAATTTATTTAAAATACTCTTTTGAAATAGTGCATTAAAGGCACCTGAGCGTTGATATTAATTGCTCTAATAAATTTGTTGAATTCAATTAGTGGTCGTCTCAATCACGAATATTACTGATAAAATACTCCTCGCCAATGACTTAATTACAACGACATTCCGCGATAGACTCGAGACGAAAATAATCTATTAATCTCCTGAAACCACTGCTAATTTTCCTTCGAACGAGATTATCTGCCGGGAAAGCTAAGACTGTGCAACAACCGGGCAATTTAGAAAATCTACGATTTCTACAGTCATTTCCAGCCTAGGTGAATTGGATACAACGGCAGGCAAGGCATTCGCGTTAACCAAGTCGCGATCTAATTAAGTTACCAGTTAGAGGCGATAAAGGTGGAAAAACAACCTTCCACTACTCATAGGCGACACAGGTCTCCATGACGGCGGCATTTATGATCTTTTAGTCGACAAATCAATCATGTTGAATATTAATGTACTGCCCGTGGATGTCATTTCAATATTAAGAGACAGATGCCGACACAGAAAATTAGTGATCAGGGTCTGCTCTGAGCTCCACCAGTTGGTACTGCGTTGTAGGCCATCCAGCTTTAGATAGAGATTGGTGTCGAGAGTATTACGGCTAGGCGCAGAAGTGTTCAGGTGTGGGCTCCGAACAGTTTTTGCAACCCTCGAATGTTTTGAATATTCGCAAAATGCCAACGGATTCATACAGAGGGGCTAAATAACCACATTGAATTATTTCATCGTTTTTCATGGAGGAGTAAAACAGGAAACGATAGAAGAGTGAACAACAACGAGCGTTTTGACCATCTTCAAGGAGTCGGTAAAAATAAGTGGGTCAAAAGCCCAACTGTCTCAGGAAATTAGGCTTAAAACTGGCGAAGGATGCAAAAAGGATCTTCTACCGCCATTTGCGCTCCTCACAAACTATTGGTTTTCTGGCCACCGGCAACTTGTACCTGTAAATGGCGCGTAATGGGCAGATGCGTATAGTTTTTCACCTTGCACCCAGCAGCCCAACGAAAGATTGTTAGAAATGTAATCATGAAGATACCGCGCCCGACCGCCTGCCGCCGCTCATCGCGTCGAACCGTGCCGCGTCGCACATTTATCCGTCGGCGGCCGATTTTTGCTGTTTCTTTTTCCTTATCTGTTTGTCGGCATGATCGCTTTGATGTGATCGCGCAGCTCCTTTGCCCGCATTCTGATCAAAGAGATTCCGCCAAAAACCGTCTGTTTACGTTCATCTGAATCTTGAGGCGAAATCATCATCAGAGCATTAAGCGCACACATAATTCAGTCAAAACCAGCAACATATATGTACATACATGATCGGCAACAACACGTTGAATTGTTAGGCGCACCTTCCACTTTTGGCCCTGGCCAGGTGATTTTCGTTCTTCGGGATTGGCTTTAGATGGAGTGCCTGCTTCCCATTCAGCCTTGGCCGACACATGGCTCGGACGGGGCCTCTGAATCGATTTGAGTTGTATTATTGGAGTACTAAATTGCGAATAATTGAGAATTTTCCGGGTGCCGGAAGTGAGCCTTTAGGCTTCGCGAGAAATGCGGGAATTCCGCTCCAGTCGCCTTTTTTCCTCCAAACATGAATTGGAGGAGCTAATAATAGTGAAGACAAGTAGTCGGCATTGCGCAAGAACGGTCAAAGTAATTTTTGGAAGTTTCTAATTGATTGATTTGAGACTAACGATTGAGAATTGGTTGGCACCAGTCACGTGAAAAAAAAACATGCACAGGCGAAGAGAATTGCTCTTATTTTGGTATTTACGCGTTGCGAACTGGATTCGTTCGCTTTGCGTGCTGTTTTAAATTGGCCAAAGTGGTGATTTGACCCAGCATCATTCTTCCCATAAAGAAAACCTATGTACATCATCATTGATTGTTCCTGTCCAACTTGAAGTTATGTAGTGTGAGTAGCCGATGCTTCGAAAAATCAAATTTCAAAAGACACATATAGCACAAACTATTAATATGAATGCAATTGACAAAAAATGATAAAAATGTAACAGATAAAATACTTATATTGTTATAGTCTTTCACTGTTTTAAGAATATTGAAGAGCATGGCAGTTACTTAACACAATGGTACTAAAGCTGATGATCGACCGTAGGTACCAATATATGATAATGAAGAGGCCAAGATAGACCCTTGAGATATCCCCGTATTCAATCCTATTCAAGGAATCAATAACCTAAATTTCGTAGACTAGCATTAGAAACTTGGCCGTCAATCAATGTCTGAAATATTTCCCTGTAACTTAGTGTGAATAATATCGTACATTTAGATAGTATTCTACCAAAAAAGTAAATTTTGCTCTTTAAATGGGCTGTAAAGGAAGTCAAAAGCAGATCAAGTTGGATTCCAAGTCAGTCTGCATTACATAGATCAGTAGATTGATGCTTGAATCTAGTTTTCTGATACGGAACTTAAATTATAAACATTTTAAAGTTACGCACACGTATTTAATTGTTAGCATCAGAAATCAATACCCGCTTTTGTAAAAATAGAAATTTTTTTTTACAGGAATTGTATTTTTGATTAGACTCTAACCCATACGAAATATTTTTAATTGTTCTTCGTTTAATGTATTTATTTCCTAAGCCACCTAGAATAATTTGAAGCTAGGCCTACGAAATTGTGGCTCATTAAACGCTAGGTTGCCCATAGAACAAAAAAAAACCAACATAATTTTCTTTAATGAAAGTAATTCTGTGCTGACCCTTTAGACTGTCAACTACACATATACCCTCTACCTCCCTCTAGATTCCGTAGTAATTCCGATTTTTCTTAGCGTTGAAAAGACCATCATTGTTTTTTTTTTTGTTCTTGTTAAAATTAATTACACCATCGAGTCTGACATGGAATGAGAACTAACCATTTGCCACTGGAACGTGTTTTACAAACGATTTCAGTTCTTGCATTCACAACTATACCTCACATTTTGTTTGAAATAATCAATCGACGTCTATTGCCACTCATTTTCCCTGAAGCAAACGCTGAACGAATGAAATTCAATGTTAGCGCCAAATGATCTAATCGCGGCATTCTTTGATCTTCGATCGAAAAGCGGTTCAGATTCTCCATGTAGTGCTGGCGCGCGCACGTTCTTCATTGAAATATCGCTAAGAATAACCTTAAATTTCCACTTGAAACGTTTATTTACTACACTTTTCTCACAATTTCTCTTGCTTGTAACTCTTTTTCAGGTGAATGTCGTTTACTTTGCCGCAATATTCAGCACGATCAGCACCCGAGCCGTTGATAGTCGTGCGTTCGGTTCAATCAACGTTACGACTCCTCGGCAAAATCTTTCTATTGAAAGCAACACCATTCAACGGCGAATAGAAGAAACCAGCACGGATACAAATCGATCGTTGAAACGCGTTTTCCTTTCAAATCGTACGATCACGTGCAACGATGGATCTCAGGCGGGATTTTATTTGCGAAAATCGGGAGCGTCCAAGAAGTGGGTGGTATTTTTGGAAGGTGGCTGGCATTGCTATGATATCAAGTCGTGTCGAGCGAGATGGTTGCGATTGCGACATTTAATGACTTCGTCACAATGGCCCGAAACGAGAGATGGTAAGTTCTAAGCGTTAAAGTTGCAAATAAAATATTTCGATGAACGTAGTGTTAAAATTTTTTCTTTTCCTAATATTTTCGCTCATTTCTTCATCCTGTCCCAATTACACTAGTTAATATTGTATTTCGTACAAGCTCCGTGGCATCTTTTTACACCATTTGCGTGATTTCATTACATTAATTGAACATCGGGGATTAGAAAAGTATCTTATTCGACTAATTTATAAACATACTATTGGAAGGACTCAGATATTGCGAAAAGAGTGGTAAATGAGCCTTTTTTAATTACTTTCTTAAACAACGTTTCACATATGTGTCGCGTCTTATGTGCAAGATTTTTATTGGGCTGTACTCAATCCAGATGATGGTATCTAGACATTTGCAGTTTGGTTTGTTCAATATTTATCAGCTCATACAAAAGGCATCACAAATAAGATTACACACGCCGTGAAGGATAATTATTAGTTGTTGGCTTCTAGAAAGTAGACATCGGTCCCTAGACAGAACGATAACGTATCTGATAATGTCGTTACAGACAAAACTTATCTGGCTGAAAACCAGATAAGTAATTACCAGAAAAGATCCACCCAATTACTGCCGGATAACTCCAATTGTTGACCCACAGTGACCTAAACGCTTCAGATCATGATTCCAATTTCTCTAAAAAAAAAAGTGACATAACTTTTCTGGATGTCCCGATGCCAAACTGGCGCGAAAAAGGAAGGAAGGAAAGATTTGCAGGAAAAAATTGTATATGAAATGCTAGACTGTAGAATGATAGTGAGGATCAGATCCAAGTGATGACCTTCAATATCACATCTGTGGTAAAGATGAGATTATCCAGTTTGATGAGTGTAAGCAATGAGTTTGTAAGAGAAGGAGTTTGTGCCCGGCAGACAGTAGCCAGGAAAAGCGCCTAAGTAGCACGGGGGCAAACAAAGAAAAGTGTCATCTGTGCTACAAGTGAGAATGGTGAGGACTCGATGAAGATAAAAGCGCTTCGTACGTCTTAAACATTCACTAGAATATGTTTGTAGATACTTTGTAGCAACACTATGAGAATCATCACTTATTTTGAATGTTCTAAGCAGTCTTGATCACTTCATAATGCGCTTTGATATCATCTTGCGGCTAGGTCGAACTTAAAATTGATGCTTCTAAGAATTGTGAGTAAGACTTATGCGGATTATTCTTCAAAATCAGAACTTCTAAGCCGCTTCCCATTGGTTCCAGTATAGCGTTTGCACAAGAGATTTTAAAATGTTCCGATCTTACTAGATTCAACCAAAATAAGGTGAACCTGACTGACTGAAGTAAGGGTTACGTGGATCTTGTGCGATTGACCACTCTTGCGCCATTCCTATCTGTGAGTATAAGAATACTCACCACCTCTCAATTCAAAACTCTAGTTATCGATCGATGGTTTGGATATGTTTTACGACTTTTATCAGCCGGGATTTTGAGGATTTCCATGGTTCGCTTCGGAATCTCGTCTCTGTCCCGTATGTATTTATCTACTGTGTCTAGTCGTAAGTGCTTGTAAATGTCCGTGTTCCTAACGTACCATGGGATTCGGAAAATCCACCGTAAGGCTCTATCACATCTATTATAAGGCTCTATCGTAAGGCTCTCTAAGGCAGAGATTGGAGCTCTTTTTTTAGGTCTTGGCTGTCTGACAAAAAGCGATACTGCCGTAAAGAAGTGTCGGTCTAATTATCTGCTTGTAGATAAGGGCTTTATTCTTTATGTTTAATCGGGGGGATCTAAGGAGTGGGTGTAGGGAGGATAGTATGCCTAAGCAGTGAGCTCCGTCTTTCTGTATGTGGTCTTTCCAGGTTAGTGTGTGGTCTAGTGTTAGTCCTTAGTACTTAGCTGTTCTATTCCAGGAGATAATATCGATGTCTATGTGTAAGTTCGTTGTTCTTTGTCTTCTGCGTCTGGTGATGAAATGGCTTGTGCCTTGTCTATAATTTTCCATTTACGGAAGTGTTCTAACATTATGTCGACTGTGAATTGCAATTTTGAAGAGATGTCTTTTGTATGTCTTGAAGCACAGTATATGCAGATATCATCCGCATATAGAAATGCTTGTATATTTTTTGGGAATTCCCCACTTCCGAGATGTACAGATTATAAAGTATTGGTGAGATGAGTGATCCTTGTGGAACTTCAGCTTGAATCGTTCACAGGCTTAAAAGATGGTCTTCTATCTTGACTCTGAAACATCGGCCTGTTGAGAAAGCGTGGGTGAGTTGAATGTATGGAAGGGGGATGAAGAGCTCATACTTTTTGAAGATGAGTCCTACATGCCAGGCTTTTTCAAAGGCTTTTACTATGTCAAACATAACTAAACCTCAATTGCCTATGTCAACCTCGCTGGCTGGAGTTCCATCGAGAGTGCTTCTCTGAAACCATATTTTTCTGTTTTTTGTGTTTTTTGGCAATCATTTCATTTAGTCTCGTCAGTAATGCCTTTTTCGCAACTTTGGAGATTGACAAGAGAAGACTTATGGGTCTTCGATTTCGAGAGAAGGCTTTGGTTTTTGCCGGGCTATGATATGACTGTAATGATAGCCGATTTCTACGTTTTGGGGATCATACGTAAATGGAAAATTTTGTTCATTGTGTCCATCAGGCTAGTGATAACGTTGTCAAGTAGCCATTTCAGCATTGTGTTGGTCACTGTGTCTGGTCCGAGAGCATTTCGTTTGTTTAGTCTCAGTATTAAGTCTTTAGTTTCTTGTATATCTAGTGGCCGTATCACATCCTCCACCTGTCGTTCAGTTGTAATCAGCGTATTGGCCTTTCTTATGATGTTTTCCTCCTCGTCAACGTCCTACTCCCAAAAGTTATTTTCCTGAAACTGCAGCTCCAGCGTGTCTGCAAATGCTTCCATTTTTCTGGCTTTGTCATATTTTATGCCGTTTGGGCCGTGTCTGGATGGCACAACTACCTTATCCCGTAATCGGAAGTATTTGGACATCCTCCAAGAAGCATTTTCGCCAAGCTCAAGGCTTTGCAGGAAGGTCTCCCATTGTTCGTTTCGAATCAGGTGTATTCAGTTTCGGATTTCTTTTATCAACCATTTGGCTCTTATTCGTAGCATAGGATTACCACCTCTTCTCCAATATTGGTTCTTCCTCCTTATCATGATTTTGATTTCGCGCGGAAGTTGGTAGGGATTGTATTACCTTGCCGGATTTGTGACTGTATTGTCTTCTTGTGTCTGCTTTATATAGTTTGTTATTTTCTCGATGATTTTTTCGTCGTCATCGGCTCTGTGAAGTTCTTGGGTAAAACTTTCATTAGCCAGATGGCCGTGGAAAGCTTGCCAATCTGTTTTATTCTTACTTCTTATAGGATCATCTATAAAGGGGACCTTGTTTTTGATGGAGTATTTTTCTAATTTTTTCGTTTAACAAACATAAAATGCTCAAAACTTTTGCGTAACACCGCAAAACAAACTAAAATCTTTTATTGCATTTTGTATCTCTTTCTGCCAAAGCACTTTGCAAAGCGATCATATAAGCATTCATCTCGAAAGCGACTTGGATGGATTGGACTTGGTGGATGTTGAGGTTTAGCCGGGGTTTGCATCCTTAATCTTAAGATTCGGCGAGCTCATTCTATGCTCAGGAAAAAAATCGACGTGATTCTCACCAAGTTTTCGGCAAATTGTGTGAAACAATGAGAGCCACACACGAACTATGACTTTGAGGCACAAAAACTGACATATTTCACTTGGCAAAAAAGTTGACAGGACTGAACGGGTCGTGCTGCAGATGATTGGTAAAAATAGCTGGCAAGAAATACTAGCCTCATCCGGTCATCTGTTTGTCCACTCTGGATTCATATTCACACCCTTGTTTAATTTAGCTAGTTAAAACGAAAATACCATTCATCAATTTTTCCAGTACTCGCACTTCTAGTCCAAGTCCATTACTAGCACTTTACTTCAGGATACGTCGCTTCAAAATTCCTGCTTTGATTGTTTTCTCCGATTTTGTAAAGTTTTAATAACGGTTTTAATTTTTAAGTTAACGCATGAAAAAAAGAGACGAAAGGAAGTTTCACTGAACACTGGGCAAAATCAAAGGACATATTGAACAAACCCCGTAATCGTTTGCATCTGTTTAGATTAAAATCGTATTCGACATTAACATTTGATTTAGGCTTTAATTATAATATCCCTAATTTAATAATTTATCAAAAAATCACTCAGTTCTTTAGTACTATAAATACTATTTACTTTCATTTTAGTCAGTGGAATACTATCACCATTGCCCGATGACAATCCATACTGGTATAATGCAAACCATGTTCTGGTCCCTTACTGCAGCAGTGATTCATGGTCAGGAACCAAGGCTCATGCAGGAACCAGAGATAATTGGCGTTTTATGGGATCATTAATTATTCGACAAGTTATTGCTGATTTGATACCTCTTGGACTCGGACGGGGATCGGGATCAGAATTGCTTTTAGCTGGATCATCAGCGGGCGGTCTTGGTGTGATGCTTAATTTAGATAAGATTAAAACATTTCTACACAAAGAGAAGAAAGTCAAAGTAGCGGTGAGAGGTGTCAGTGATTCAGGGTGGTTTTTGGATCGTGAGCCATATACTCCGGGTGCTGTAGCAGCCTCAGAAGCCGTCCGACAAGGGTGGAAAATGTGGGAAGGTTCACTACCCGAAGCTTGCATCCGGCAACATATTGTTGAACCATGGAGATGCTATTTCGGACATCGGCTATACCCTACCCTAAAATGTAAGTTTATATTTCATGTCTAATTGTCGCATATTATTATATAATCTAGTAAATATCTAGAAGTGCTGTTCAGATCAAAGTTCCTTCAAAAAATTATTGCTAGCTTTATACTATACTTATAAAATACAATACTTATATAACCCAAGACAAGATGTTCCAAAGTTAAGAATCTAATTTTTTTTAAATTTATTTAAAAAGTTTATAAATGAAGTATTTGTTAAGTAATAACAAGGAAAAATATTTTACTTATTTTTTTAAAAATATGTGTAAGTATTTTCATCTTTTACCTTGGTGGAACCTTGTCTTGGTTGCCTTTTCAACTCCTCCTTGTTCTTAAGAGTTGTTCTTATGATGATATGTAACACGTTCTCGAGAAGATCAACGCGAGAACGGACGGAAGTAGAAGGGGAAAATGGATATAACGATTATATAATAATTAAATTGTTTGTTCCAAAAAACTTTTAAGCTGGCGATATGGAACGTTCCATCGTATATCGTCTAATTCTAGCGTAAAGAACTGTCGCCCAGGGATGAAAAAAATCGAAGCGGCTTGGGTCTGAAACACCACTTCTAAATAATAATCGTTACTTTCAAAATAGATATTTTCAATGTTCCTCATTTCTGTTTCAGCGCCTCTCTTTGTATTTCAATGGCTATTTGACGAAGCACAAATGAGAGCAGATAGTGTAGGAGCGCCTGTTACACCCCAACAATGGAATTATATCCACGATATGGGTGGAGCGCTAAGAGCATCATTGGATAATGTAACAGCCGTTTTCGCGCCATCGTGTATTGGTCATTCAGTGCTAACAAAACGTGATTGGCTTAATATTAAAATTGATGAAATATCGCTACCAAAAGCCCTCAAATGTTGGGAACAATCGACAGGCAAAAAGCGACGAAATCTCAAACGAGTAAATGGACAAAATAAACGTCGCGAAAATCATCGAAATCATCCCAACAGACAAAATTTTCCTGAAATACTTCCTGAACGCAAAGCGCCTAAACGTCGACACAGCAAACGAAATCATAAGCGTGGACGAACCACAATAAATCCAAATCAAAATCATGTAATATCGGATAATAGGACGAATACCGAGCGACCACGTCATCAGAAGAAACGCAAAAACGGAAGTAATGGCAACAAACGTAATGACAATAATGGTCAAAAAAGACATCAACGAAGACACAATGCATTGGATCGACAGCCAAAACCACCCAAATGCTCCTTACGTTTATTGGAACGATGCAGCTGGCCACAATGTAATCATTCTTGTCCTATGCTGACAAATCCACTCACCGGAGAGGAAATACGATTTCTCGAATTGTTAGCATCCTTTGGGCTGGACATTGAAGCGGTCGCCACCGCGTTAGGAGTAGATATGAAAACATTGAATAATATGGATCGAGCAGAATTGGTCAATTTATTGACACAACAGGTCAGTTAGAAATAGAAAAGCAGATATGTTTTGCGAAATATGCAAAGAAGTTTCTTGGAGATGAATATTTGTATTTGTGTTAATTGCATAATAAGTTGATGCAACATAAAGTCAAAGGTCCACCAAAGGAAATGGTCGACAACAGATATATGAATCGTACCGTAGTGCAAATAAGTCAGAACTTTACGAATATGTCAGGAACTATTCTTAAAATTCCATCAAATATTATCGTCATTAAGGCCCCAACAGCCGACTTATTCTTGGGCCCCTAATTTATGAGTGTCCTTGGATAGTCGCTTATGTTTCATACTCCCCAGGTACTTAGCCCAATATAATGAGCGTAGTTCCACGGAGATGGACGCAGCTTCTTCTTCTGCTTTGTAGCACTACAGCCCCTCTCAGGCCTCCACCCATTGACCGTGTCCTCCAAATTTGAAATTCGAGCAGCGATGAATTGTCTTCGTTGACAGAGTCAGATCAGCGTTTACTCGGTTTCCCCACTGGTCTCCGCCCTCCTGTTCTCCCAACGAATACCTTTTTGGGCATCCGTTGTTCGTGCATGCGATTCATATGACCAGCCCATTGTAACTTCCGCAGTCTCACAATCGTTGAGAATTCCAGCTCGTCGATAATTTCATACAGCTTATGGTTGCATCAAATTCGCCGTCGGTCCCCATCTAACTTCGCTTCAATAATCCGCCTCAGGACCTGTCGCTCAAAGACGTTCAATATATTTGCGGACGTTGGGTTAGGGTCCATGCTTCACACCCATAGCATAGCACAAGTTGATAAAAATTTGGTTTTTCTTTTCTAATTGCTTTCAATACTCAACAACCCGCTTGGTGTATTATTTGAAATTCTAATCTTTCGCCCAGGAAACACTGGTATTCGACTTCATAGATCGACTTCCAACCTCATAGATTCTAGCGATGTATTACTCACGGTCTTTGATGTGATATTTATAAAAGTGGGTGAAAAACTTTCGACGAATATACTGTAAAGAATAAAATAAAATATTTTGTCTCCATAATATATTCTCCGTTTATTCGAATACGTTCACTGGACCTATCAATCAATCTTTCGTAGAAATGGCTTTGGCCTCAAAATGCCAAAATCGCTTCTTTATATCTCCATCAGTAGGAAATTTCTCCGCTCGAATTTTTATATATATTTTTTGGGAACAGATAATAATTGCATGGGGGCTAAACCTGGGCTATAAGGAGGATGTTTCTGGATTTTTGAATGCCTTTTGTGATCAGTAGCCACCACAAAATGCGTCTTGTGTGAATGTGGATGAGTTTGCAAAAGGAATACTACCTCGGTTGATTTTCACCGCTTTTCCTCCATCGCATCATCTCGATGACGCTCTAGTTCTTGGTTTTCGGGCAGCCTAACACTCTCCAATTATAATAGAACTCATTTCTTTGTATTCCATAGGAAAGCGTTCCTCTAAGTCCCAAAAAACAGTGATGATGTGCTCTTGACTTCCACTCCAAAACAAAAAATTTTAAACTTTGTAAACGATTAGAAAGTGACAAAGGATTGATATGTCGGACATACTCTTGTCAAGGATAATGTTCTAAGTGTAGGAACTTATAAAACTGCTCACGAAAATTGATAAAATTGATAGCTCAAGACGCAGCCCCTACTCCCTTTAATATGATCACTTTTGTGTCTCCATGAATGATGACCGGATTTTTATGAACATTTGAATAGCGAAAACTGAAATTGATAAGTGCTTTGCAATATCCCCAATTCCGTGCACTGTTTGATCCATCTTCATTTCCTTAGAGTAGTTTTCAAGTCAAAGCGTGATTCTGACCAAATCAGTTGTTCGCGTGCCTGTAATCCAACAATCAGGTGGTTGTAGCATTCAGCTTCCAAGTCTATTGCGAGCGCTTTGAACATGATTTGTTAACCAGGAAATTTCTTTCCGCATATTAAATGTAAATAACAAACAATCTGAAAAAAAACTATGAGAATATTTAACAATAACGACGGAACAGTCGAGGTGCAGCCGTGGCCTTCCAACGCAGATATTTTAGTTTTTTCGTTAAATCACGAACAAAACTTGAATCTTTTTTCTTTTTCTTTTTTGAAATTAAGTGCAACTGCCAACATACAATCGATCCTTCGAAACACACCCAAAACAAAACTTGTCACAACGAAAAACCCGCCAAGAAACTTTAGTTGTAAAATGCAGTAATATTGAATTGTAATTAACTCCTGTACACAATGTAAATATTGTATTTTGAATATGATGAATGAATGAGATTAATTTAATTGGTATGCTCTGTTAATAAACTGAATTGTAACCTAAGAATGGAAGAGAAGAAAACTTCTTTCCGAATCAACCGAAAATTATTCAAAATCATTATTAAATCGTGTAAATATGAAAGTATTAACTGACCCAGTTCTGCAGAAAACTTATCTGAACCTAATTTAACAATAGAATACGTAAGAAGAAAATTATTTATTTTCAAACAAAAGTTGAATTTTTTTTTACGATAAAATTTTTTTGATGAAATTAGTAGATATTATTTAATTGTTAAGTTATTTATGATAATCATAAGACATATTGACCAACTGTTGTTTCAAAATGCTGTTGAGGGGCTTGGATTTCTTACTCAATAAATCAAAGTAATTGTTTTGTCATTCTCAGAAATAGTGAAAAATTCAAAAAAGAAAAAAAAAATGGCCGAGTCTCGACCTACTTTTGAAACAAACAGTCGCGCTCTCTATATGTATGAATGCGATTTAAAAGTAAAACAAATATAGACAACTATTCATAAACCACAGACAAATGCAAACACAAGACTGTTTATAACTTATTATTTTTGCCCTATTCTAATTTATAATCAATTTGTAAATGCTGATACTAGTTCGTAATTTGCAGTACAACATAGAATACAATAGATCCGATTGGTTGTTCTTTTAACAAATAAAAACTATTGACACAATCACGAATACCAAATGCATAGTACTTACAAACAAAAATTTACGTTAAAAAAGCATTTTCTACTAAATAACAGGAAAAACTCAATAAATGGCAATAAATTATTTCTTCTTTTAAAACAAATCACTTTCATCAATGAGTACAACGTAAGACCAATTAAATGTTCTTATGAGATTAAAACTAGATTTAGTTATTTAATCCAGCAGCACAAAAAACACAAAATAGAAAGAAATATCATCCAATCAAATATGAACTACCTCATAAAAGGGAAGCATGCAACCTTACAAATTCCATTTACAGGATATTCCTGATGTTATCAATGTAACTACAATACAATTTATACGCACATAACAAATAGTTAATATTTAATGATGTTGTAATGTACCTGTACCTGTTCACTCACATTCACATATAGACACCGCTCCTCCGCCTGAATACTGAACTGATAAATTATTGAAGGTGAATAAAAAGGATGTATTTAACGAAAACGAAACGAACCAACGCTGAACAATTCGAAACTTATTTATTCAAATACAAATAGTATACTGATTGGTAAATCAATACATTCCACAATTGAAATAAAAAGGAAGATTGTTTTTTTTTTATTGTGTTCGATATAATTGTTTATAATTTATTTAAACTAATATGAATGTAAGCGTTTATTTTAAAGATAGAACTCTTAATGTCTTTTCCAGATAACAATTTTCAAAGTAAAATAAGTCCGGTTCCTGTAAAGTATTTGTAAATATTAAGAATTTTTATATAAACGTTGTATTATGACAATAAACAATTAATTATAAAAAATTAACAGTTTTCTTGGACCTAATTAAATTTCTCAACACGCACACAGACAATTAACTCCAACCTCAAGACAACCAAATACTTGATAAATACAGACACTAATCAACGTTAACACGATGTCATGACATCTATCAATTTTTATCTGACACACGCATGCTGTATGTGTCCAGTTCTAGAGTATCTGGCACTTTATTATTTGGAAGACTACTTGCTCGTTTATTTTTGCCGAATACCGTTAGATCGGAGGTTATTTCGATGTGTAAGTATAGCGTAACCACTAAAATGTGCTCAGACTCCGCAGGAGCATAATCAAGAAAGACCACCTCATGTAGCAAATAAAGCAAGCTTTGCAAATTAAACGACGTAGGCTTGAATTCCGATCTTAAATGTTTGCGTGAATCATTGAGTATGAACACTTGATTTAACAGAATGCTAATTTACAGTTCTCCTCAACTTCGTCTTGATCTCCAGTCTCCATCAAGTTTGTCCACTGGGAATTTGTTCGGAGTGTTAGCGCTTGTTATTAAACTTTGGTGGTAGGCTACCACTGGTAGCCCTGCATTTAATGCTAAGCTACAGAGTTTCTTACACGGAGCTTTATTTGCTGTGTACACTTGAACTTAAAAATTATTTAGCGTTATTTGCGCTGGATTAAAGGCCGAAATACAATAGTGCGAGACTGCGATACGAGAGCGCGACGAGAGGCTCGCAGCAAATGTCAAGCAGTTTTCGTAACATGCATTTTTATGCGACATTGTACAATGATTGCGATGCATCGATGCAAGGCGGGAAATATTCGAAAAAACGAAAATTCCACGCAACGATGTGCGTGACGTTTATCAAATGCAATATGGCGCTTAAATGAAATTTGAAATTCAAACGCCTTAATTACTTTTTAAGTACATTGGTTATTATGAATTAATTTTGAATGAAAATTTCGTGCATGCTAGTTAAGGCTTTTATTTGCTAAACGAAGGAACATTCCAAATTCAAAACTTTTAAAAAATCAAAAACAATTTCCAGCAAATTTCATTTATAATGTCACCAATTTAACATTTGTGATATGAACATTAATGTTCCCCGCATCGCATGCATTGTAAATTGAATACGTTGCGCGACAACGAGCGACAATCGCATCGCGCTCTCGCATCGCCGTCACGCAGTATTGTATCTGGGCCTAAAGTTGCGTCAGTGTAATTCTCGTTTCTAGTTAGTTCAGAGATACTATCTATCAAAATTACGCCAACATATGAAGATCTCATTCATTCTTATATAATACTCACATATCAATGATACAGCCATGACCAAGGTTCCTACTGAAGTGACACCGTGTGCTACGGTCACTCAAAACCTGATAACCGGCAAAATTAACAAATACCAACCGGACGCTAAGGGGACTCTTTTTGCCATTCTCATTGATAGTGTGGACAACAATGGGGATAGGATTAGGATTACACCTATGAAACTATTTGTTTACAACAAGAGTATAGGACTTACTGGAATAAAGGACATCAAACAAGCTGGGTATAATAGGCTCAAAGTCTTCTTAGGCTCAGCGGAAGAAGCTACCAAGCAGTGGACAACAGGAAACTAAAGGATTTTAATCTCAGGGCATTTATTCCGGGAAATTTAATACACAGATTTGGAGTGATTAGAGACATCCCGCACGAGATCTCAACCGAAGAAATAGTAAACTCAGCCAAAGCATGCAATAAAATGGGAGTCATCCTAGAAAACATTAAAGTACTACATGCCCAAAGACTGAATACAAGGGACAGAAATGACTCCAACAAATTCATTCCAACACCGTCGATCAAACTCACTTTCTCTGGCACCGAGCTACCTGATTGCATCAAAATGGCGTATGTAATTAGCAAGGTCAGCTATTTCAAATTCAAACCCAGACAGTGTACTAATTGTGGCCTACTGGGACATTCCATGCGTTTTTGTAAAAATAAAAAGAAGACGTGTTTGAAATGTGGGACCGAAAACTGCGATAATAAATGCACCAAAACTATGTGCCTGCTATGCAAAAGTGAGGAGCATGAGGCTACGCACCAAAGATGCCCCAAATGGCTATCATACAAGCAGGAGGTAGAAATCAGCTCGATATTGAATATCACTAAGAGAGAGGCCAGAACCATTATAAATAAAAATAAATTTGCAGGACTAGATATAGTGGACCTCAGCGAAGCTAACTTCCCTACCCTCTCAAAAGCTCACAATAATAACATTAGAAACCCCCACAAAGCCTCACACAATGTCTTAAAATCTCCTTCGCACAAATTACAAGCCTCAACAGAGACCAGTACACACAGAAGAAAACACCAAACAATACAACAAACACCTTCCCAACAAGTGAGCCTATAAAGCTACCAACCAAACCAATCACAAACAGTCCATACAGTACTACGGAAATTGAAAGACTGCTCAATAATATGGAAGATCACATAAACAAACAGGCAGGAGATAATAAGGAAAACGTTGAGTTCCAAATTACGACAGTGAGAACATGGGCTAAGACCCTAAAGAAGTATCTAACAAGTCCAGAGCCTGGAACTAGCAAGGAAAAGAATAAAATTAATAACATTAAATCATAAGATATGAATGTCCTACAACTGAATATACAAAGCTTAAGCAAACACAAAGACAGCCTCGAACTTTACCTAAAGAAAAACAACATTGCCTTTGCGCTTCTGCAAGAAATTTTTAGCAATATCGACCATAACATACGATTTGCAAACTACTTACAAACTACAAACAAAATTTCAAAATTAGAGACAGCAACATAGGCGGTGGTGTCGCAATATTAGTCAGAAAGGATATCAAATTCAGACGGCTTAATACAAACAGCAGCCTCGAAAACGTTGTAATCCAAACGTTAAATCTAAAATACAACATGATACTAGCTTCCATATACGCACCAACATCTATCAAATCAGTAGAATTTAAAGAAGAATTACAGAAGCTAAATAAAATTTTAGATTATACCAAAGACATTCTGATAGGGGGAAACGTCAATGCGAGGAGCCATTTGTGGGGGGATCATCACAACAATGAAAAAGGGAAAATCCTAAAGAAATGGTTAACAGAACAACACCTCAAGATACTGAACACGGGCATCTACACCTACAGAACACTAAATAAGAATGGAAAGATGCTGCAGTCAGTACCAGACATTATCGTCACCAACATGAAAAAACATGAAATAATATGGAAGGAAGAGAAAAATGACATCAGTAATAGCAACCATATTCCAATAAAAATCTGCCTGCCTGACACACCCGTGGAAAACGACAAAACAATCAACTACAGAAACGTACGTCACGACATAAACAACACCACCTTCAGGCCAGATCTAGGCAATATTTATAAAACACTAGGCAATATTATTGAGCTCAACTCGCATTCCATTAAACACAAACACCCCCCTAGACACTGGTTGTCCAAGGAAATAGACAAACTCTGGAAAATAAACAACGAAGCACGGCTTAAATTTAATAGGTTAAAGTCCACCACAAACTGGACCACTTTGCATGAGGCAAGGGAAACCTGGCGGAAGAGAACAAAAGAAGCTAAAATAAACAGTTGGAATGAAAAACTGGAAGAGATTAGGATGAGTGGCAACATTATGAATTTCTGGGAATTCATAAATTGCATCAGGAAAAACAAAACTCCCCCTACGCTTAACGTCCTCAACGAAGATCAAGCAAAAACTTTCTTGAACCTCATTAACATGAAACACCACCCAAACAACATCCACCATATGCTTTTGTTCACGCCAACGGAGAATCCACCAGAATTCGACCATAAAGAGTTAAGCAAAATACTAAACGTGAAACGAAAATCCACGGCCCCAGGGTTGGACAAAATCAACTATGATTTAGTTAGGGCACTTTTTACCCTACATCCAAACAGATTACTCCAAGCAATCAATGACGCCGTTAATAATTGCTCAATACCGGATTCTAGTAGGCACATAAGGGTAGTCCCCATCCCAAAACCAAATAGAAATTTGGATGACTTAAACAACTACAGACCTATCTCATTAATCAGTGTACCCGTCAAAATAATTAACAAACTAATTAAAAATAGAATAGAAACACATCTACAGAACACAAACCCACTCCAAACATTAACGTTCGCCTACACTAAAAACAGGTCGTCCACATCATGTTTCAACACCCTCTTACAGAAACTATAGAATAAAGTCACCTATCCCGCCAAAACAGCATGCGTCATAGACTTCTCAAACGCCTATGAGAAAGTTGACCTCCAAATTCTAAGTCAACTACTATCAGATCTCAATATTCCAAAAACATACATCCAGTGGGTTATAAATCTTTACAGAAAGAGAACACTCCACATTAATCAATCCTACACGACAACCACCAACGGACTACCGCAAGGTGACGTTCTAAGTCCACTCTTGTTCAACATCTATACTGCTAGACTTCACACCATCTCGGATTCCAATACGACTTTACTGCATTACGCGGATGACTTTTTGATTCTGGTCGAGGGCAAAAATATCAATCATACCACTTACTTACTGCAAGATAAACTCAACCTTTTCTCCACTATTAGCGATAACTTGAAATTACCTTTTAACCCGGATAAAATCCAAGCGATAAACTTTCATTGCAATGAAAATCCAGTGGTCAATCTAAAACATAGTCACATTGATATCAAATGGAGCAATAGTATAAAATACCTGGGTATAAACTTGACCAAAAACCTAAGTTTCAAGAGACATGATGAACACATACACACCCTATATAACACTGGCAACATCATTAGATACCTAAATAAACCCACAAATCCTTTCAGCCCTGCCTTGGCTTTGAACCTTTAAAAATCTCTGATTAGACCCAAAATAGAGTATGAAATAACCACCCTTGCACATGCACCTACATATCTCTTCAACAGCATGGACAAACTCAAAGCCAAGATCCTTAAACACTGTCTAGGACTGCCACCCAGTACTCCCAACCTTTATGCATTCCATATAGCTACAGAACTCCAGTCAAAGGATAGAGCAGAACTACTTACAGCCAAAGAAGTAGGGAAGCAAATCCTCAATCACAGTCTTAAACCCACTTGGACAGAGCAGGATGTGAACTTTAAAAGCAGCTACAACCATGTCCTAAACAAATACTATGACCATTTCAGGAAACTAAATCCCACGCACCGCACCAATAAACCAAAGAATTTAATCAACACACCCTTTGCGGAAAACTCTCCCTATCTCCAAACCTGTAACCGACAAGAGCCCAACAACATTTTCAAAACACACACCGATAAACTCTTGCAACAAAAAGCCTTGGTACTGGTGACTGATGCAGCCAAAAATCTCTTTGGCACTGGTATAGGGTTCGTCAACCTTAATAGTAAGGTCACCTACAATTCGAGTCTTCGTAAAAGTACAACAAAAACAGAAGCTGAACTAAACGCATTACTTATAGCATTAAGGAATAGCAATTTTCAGGACCATAAAAAAATAATAGTTTTCACCGATTCCAATAATGCAATTAAAAGCCTCGAACACAATCAAGAAGAAAGAAAAGTAACGTATGAAATATGGAGTATCATCAACCAAAACCCGGAGAGAATGTTTAATTTCATATGGACCCCAGGACACGTGGGCATCGAAACTCTAGAAATAGCAGATCGCCAAGCAAAAGAAGGTCTAATGAGCCACAGATACACGGAAGTTCAATACGAACTCGATGAAATAGTGGCCCTAATTAGGGAAGAAATTGAAGAACAATGGAAAGTCATAATGAGGGAGAAAAGTTCAAGTTTTTCCCCATGCATCTGGAAAGATGTTATTTCTTTAAATGAAAAAAAAAGGAATAATTAACGTATTTGAAAAAGAAAACTTGTCAGTTCGAGAATTAGCTAAGAGGTAATTTTTGGTTATTATGGTCAGTGAAAAAGACTATATTTTTCTTCTTTGAAATGTTTGGTAATGAGAAAACTCAAGCAGCAAATATCGTGGAAAATCGAGATGCCATTCGATCCAAATCTGGTATTAACATCCAACAAAAGAAAAGCTTTCTCAAGACGGGACGCTCACAAATAGATCAAATCTGCTTTCATTGGTTTGTCAAGGCTAGAAGCCAGCATGTTCCAATTTCAGAGCCAATTATTAAAGCGAAAGCAAAACAAATAGCGAACCAATTAGGATATTGTGAATTTTTAACCGTCGAACGGATGGCTGGAAAATGGGTTAAAAGGTACAATATAACATTCAAGTACATAACTAGCGAAGCTTCAAATGTTGATAAATTAGACGTTGACCAATTTAGGGCAAAATTGCCCACTATGTTGTCTGGGTATAAACCCAAGGATGTTTATAATGCTGATGAGAGTGTCCTGTTTTTTCATGCTTTACCCGATAAAACTTTCGCCTCGAAATCCGAAAAATGCACTGATGGCAACTGTCGAAAGAAAGGCTGACAGTTTTATTTTGTGTCAATATGGCAGGTGAGAAGGAGATACTATTTTCAGAGGTAAAGCAGCCCCTCCTCGTGCATTCAGAAATCTTCGCGTTCAAGATTCACCTGCCAGTTGGAAGTCGAACCAAAAAGGGTAGATGACGCGGGATATTATGTCCGAATGGCTACAGCAATTGGACAGGAATTCAAATCCGAAACAGAAAAGTTCTTTTGTTTTTGGATAATGCGGTATCTCATCCTAGAGATTTGAAATTAACACATGTCAGCAAAATTTTCATACCTGCTAACACTTCTTCAGTCTGTCAACCCTTGAATCAAGAGATTATACAAAATTTCAAGGATTATTATAGAGGATTGATTCTCGAACACATTCTTTTGAAAATTGACTGAACCAAATCAGCATCAGAACTTGCAAAAACAAAAGAAGTTCTTGGCGCTTTATACTTCATGATGGAGTGGATGGAGTGACTATCAAAAATTGTTTTAGAAAAGCAGCATTCGAACAAACAACTCAGAATATTTTAGAATTTTATGCCAAAGATGAACTGCCCTTATCAACTTTATTAAATTTACCAAAAAAGTGTTCGTTAATTTCAAGAACAAAAATTTGGAAAACTTTTTAAACATTGATAAGACAGTAAATACTGAAAATGACGATATTGAGATTCGACTTGAAAATCAAATTGACACTGTGGACGAAAATGATTTTGAGCACGAGGAAACCATTCAAGATATTGATCCGATAAAGGCATATGATGAGGCTCTGAGGCAAAATCTTCGTTTGAATCAATTCGCAAAAGGTGACTATGTAGCATTGCAATACTTGAAAAGAGCAGAGAAACAACAGCTCAATGGAAACCCTAAGCTTCAGCATTCGCAAATTGATAATTTTTTTCGTTAGATTATTTCTCTGCATACTACACATATATAACCTAGTTATTACTACAAAAACAAGAAAAATGTACGTATGAATATAAGTTCCTTTATCTGTATCTACATATAAGTATTAATAAATACATGCTTCTTTACATGAATACATATACTCATACGGGGGTCATTCAACATAAACTTAGCCTTGCCGCTCGATGGCCCTGCTCTTACAAAAAAGTTTCACCATCGTGCAGAATATTCTTTTAGTAGCCTACTGTCAAAGTTTCAGTCAATTCCCTTCATTGGTTTGGTTTTGATAGCCTTTCAAAGCGAGCGTGTCGGTCGGTTGTACAAAAATGGAAAAAGAACAATATCGTTCGGTGATTAGATTCTAGTTTTTGGAAGTGAAAACGCGCAGGGAAATCAAATATCACTTGGATGCTGTGTACGGTGACTCTTCTCCTTCCATGGCGATCGTCAAGAATTGGGTCAGCGAATTTGTTCGTGGCCGAACATCGGTTTTTGATGAGTCATGCCCAGGTGCCCCGAAAACGGATGCTACGAAGGAAAACGTTAAAAAAACTCCACGATCTCGTGTTGGCAGACCGTCGATTGAAGGTTCGCGAGATACCTGAGACTGTAGGCATCGCAAAAGGAACGGTGCATCATATTCTACACAAGAGAAAGCTGCCGGCGTGATAGGTGCCGCATTTGCTCACACCGGGAAACAAGCGCAACCGTGAGACCACATCGTCGACATGTTTGGCGCTGTTTCAGCGCAATCCAGTGGAGTTTTTGAGTCGTTTCGTGAACGTCAGCGAAACATGGATTCACTGGTACACACCAGAGACCAAGCAACAGTCGAAACAGTGGACTTCACCCGGCGAACGTGCTCCGAAGAAGGCGAAGACCGTTCGATCGGCCGGGAAGGTGATGGCTACCGTTTTCTGGGATTCACAAGGTGTGATCCACATTGGTTATCTCGAGAAAGGTAGAACAATCACGAGGCGCTACTATGCTGACTTATTGGGCCGATTCGACGTCGAATTGAAGAAAAAGCAGCCCCGTTTGGCGAAGAAAAAAGTACTGTTCCACCACGACAACGCGCTGGCTCAAACCTCCACCGTAGCCATGGGCGAATTGGTCGAATCACGCTATGAATTGCTGCCCCATCCACCGTACTCTGCAGATTTGGCCCCCAGTGACTATTTTTTGTTTCCAAACCTGTTAAAGTCACTCGCCGGGAATAGATTTGGGTCAAATGAGGAGGTAATCACCGCCACGGAGGCCTATTTTGAAGCCCTCGATGAAAACATATTTTTTGGACGGGTTGAAAAAGTTGGAGCATCGCTGGGCCAAGTGTATCGAGCTTGAAGGAGATTATGTGGAAAAATAAATTGCCGCTTTTCCAAAATTTTCGTTTTTCTTTTGTAAGCTAAGTACTTGTTGAATGCCCCTCGTATGTATTTAATAAGGATATAAAATTCTAAATTTTGCTCGATAACTCCAACAAGCGGACACCCCCCATAGCCGGACAGCAAGGCTGGCACCATGAATGTTCACCTATGAGGGATTTCACTGTATTTATTTGATAGGTTATTGTGTTTTTTACTTTATCCTTTAAGACCGCTGATAAAATTTGCATTTGAATGCCATAGATTTTTCGTTGTCGTTATGTACCCTATGAATTAGGTTGCCTTTTTGAAGTGATTTGTTCTGATATATTATTAAAAATTGGTGGAATTAAGTCTACTCAAAAACATAGTTGAGTGTGCAGAAGATAAAGGCCTGCCCCCTACAAATTGAACTCTCGTATTTGCTGATGAAGATCAAATGACCATTTACATGGACATTGTAGTGATTTTCGTGATTTTTTTCAAATGCACAACTCATTATGTTTGCTTTAAGCCCTTTACAAACAGAATCCAAGAATATAATTCAAAAATTAACGAGCATACAAGCTCGACGACCCTCACAAAGATATATAAATTCCCATTTCGTTGGAATAATATTATTATTTTGAAAGGAATAAAGTGCAGTAATTGAATCATGGTTCAGAGGAATCAAGTGCTTGCCTCTTCATATTCATTCACAATGCAATGACCATACGACCCAATCATTGCAATTACGAAATATATACTTATAATGTTAACCATCCGGTTGCAGACTTCTTACTTTCGCGGTTGAAAATTTGAAAGTTGCTATGGAATCAATTTCCCCGAAAAGGAATTGTCCTAGGAAGCTTCAAATTCCTGCAGTAGAACGAAATTTGCGTATCGATTATATTGCTAAAATCACATTTATGAATCGGTTAACGCTTTTCCAGCCATGGATAAATTAATGGTTAAACGACGATGAGTCGTAGGGGCGTGCGTATACATTCGCAAGTAATAAAATTGATTCGACTGGTCTGAGGCATCTAGAATTCAGTTGACTAGAGTACATTGAGCCGGCAAAATGAATTTGAAACCCTCGAATTTGCTCTGGGTTTTTTTCATATTTGCAGTCCCTTCCATTAGAGGTAAATAATGAAGTTAAATATTTAAGTAGAATGTGCTAATTTTACTTTAAAACACTCTTTTAAAGGCTGTCCAACTTATATTAGTATCTGGCCAAGCGGTAAAACCTCATATGAAGCGACCATTCAAGTGAAATGGGAATCAAATTGTGATCCGAAGCCTAATTGGATCAAATTGTTTGATAGTGATCCATCAGTGTCCGAACCTTTTCCTCGTTTCGTGGTCAACATTCAAAATGACTCCTTAACGCAAATCGTCCTGGACAATCGGATTGGGAAGATTACATTGCCTGGAGGATGGGATAGACGTGATCTTTCTACGTCAAGTGAAACAAGGCCAAGAACATTTCCGCGTGGGAGGTGTTTGGACTACTACGTAGCTAGTTATCATGATGACGAACTATTAAGTGTTAATTGCTTGAAAATTCAACCGAATTGGATGAAACTCAATGAACACGTTATGGATATACCCATTAAAAACATTTTCATCCCAGGTAATTGTTACTTTCATTTGTATTGCACATATTGTTCCACAAATTACTCAGTTGGTGGTAATAGTTAACATATTTGAAAAAGACCAGCGAAAGTGTTACATCCCAGTCTAAACCAAAAGAATTATACCTACGTCCTTAAATGCCTTTTTAAGTTTTAAGGTAGAAGATAAATCTCCGTTTTAAACATTATAACATTGAAAAATCACGAAAATTAATTTTGGGCGCTTAGTTTTCTTAAATAATAGCAACAAATCCGCGAGCACACTGCGTTTAACTTTTGAAAATATTTCGCTACTTGCTGATATTTTTAATACTTTAATTAATTTTAATATATTTTTAATATTTATATACACGTACACTGACCGAAAAAAACGTATTGGCACAGCTAGTGTTTCAATAAATAAAGGCTTCCAGAACGGAAATTTGATAATCGCCATGAAAAAATCAATTCGCTTTCAAAATGCTAGTTTATTATCTTACTAATAACATAAATTTTTTGACATCTTTTGCAATGATTATGATAAATACATATTAAAAATTAATTATACTTCACTTTTTGAAAGAAAAAATTATTGGCACAGTCACATTATTTTCAAACACTTCAACGTGTTTTTTTTTTATCAAGGATATTTAGTAGTGAGTTGGTAAACCTTTACGTTTGATGACCTCTTTTAGTCTATTGGGCGTAGATGATACCAAATTTTGTGTGACTTCTGGCCTTATTTTCTTCCATTCATCTGCTATCACTTCCTTGAGTTGAATCCTATTTGTAACATGGTGCTTTCTAATTCCTTTTTCCAGTTCATCCCACAAATGCTCTGTGGGATTCAAATTAGGGGATTGCGGAGGAGTGTTTAATGGATGGGGAGTATTGTGTAAAACCCATTCTTTTAATATGTGGGCAGTGTGTTTCGGATCATTGTCGTGCTGTAAATAAAAATCACCTTGAAGACCCAACTTTTCGGCGCTTTTATTGAGGTTTTTTTTTGAAAAATATTCAAATTTATCCATGATCCCGTCAATAAACACAAGTTCTTCAGTACCACTACATGCCATCCAACCCCACACCATCACCCCACCACCACCATGTTTTACAGTGGGTAACATGTTTTCTTTATTGAATTCGGTGTTGGGCCTACGCCACACTGATATTCGGCCATCACAACGAAAAATGTTGAATCTGCTTTCGTCGGAAAATATTACTTTATTCCAGAATTCCATATTCTGGTTCAAAAATTCTTTTGCGAATTCAATTCTTTTTCGTCTGTTTGTATGATTTATGAAGGGTTTTTTCCTTGGAACTCTCGATTTGTATCCAGCCTCATGAAGGCCATTTTGAATAGTTCTGGAAGTGACATCTTTGTTAAAATCAGCTTTGACTTGTGCGGCTATTTCTGAAGATGTTATTTTCGGATTTTTTTCATAAGTCTAACAACACTTCTTCGTTCTTATCCAAAAGTTTTCTCGGTCGTCCACTTCGTTCACGACTTTCCAAAGTTAACTCGCCTTGAAACCGATTGACAATACTCCGAACAGTAAATCGGCTCCTATTAACAATTTTTCCTATTTCACTAAAGGATTTCCCGCTTGAATACAAATCCAAAATGATTTTCCTTTCTGAAACGGTAGTCTCTTTATTTCTGCGCCCCATTACTAGTTTTTCTAACCGGCACTTGCAAAGAATCAACTTTAACTGAACTGCTTAGTTTTAACTAATCTGTCAAATAAAGAATTACCTTTCTTCTGACAGCAAATTTAACCTTGATTAATTCTTATAGAGGAAGTAAGGGCTAAAATATAAGGGTTGTGCCAATACTTTTTTCGTAGAAAAATCGGGTTCTTTTAACTACAATCGATTTTCCTCTATATGAAAATACCGATATCAGATAATTTTTTTTTGTGTATGCGCAATAAATCTAATAAAATAAATCAATAAAACTTAAGCTAAAATATATTCATTTACTAGCTTTAGAGGATTTCGTACCAGAAAATAAAGGCTGTGCCAATACTTTATTCGGCCAGTGTATATATATATCAAAGATAAAAAAATTTTAATTTAAAAAAAAAAACAAAAAATTTCAATTTCTAATAAATTTCTTTATTATCCCTTTCAAGATACTTTCCTGCTGCGGCAATACATGCATGTCAACGTTTGCTCCAATTTTCCATACATTTTTATAGGGCGCAAAGGTATGGCCTTCAGCTCACGCAACGAATTCTCTTTTATGGCCTCTATGGTCTGAAAACGCGTTCCCCGCAATGGCAATTTAAGTTTAAGAAATAGAAAAAAACTCACACGGGGCCATGTCTGGACTGTAAATGCGAAATAAACAAGGCCGCATAAGATGACGCATTATCGTGGTGTAAAATATAAAAATGGTTCTTCCACAAATCAGGCCTTTTTTATGAAAAGCTTCACGCAAACGACGCATAATACCTAAATAGTACTGATTATTGGTCGTTTGGCCCTCTAAAAGGAATTCGTAGTGCAACATACCACGAATATTGAAGAAAACCGTCAGGAAAACTTTCATTTTGGACCGACTTTGGTGCTCTCTCTCTCTCTCTTCGGGTTCGGCTCATTTTCGAAGCACCATTTGGGCGATTGTTGTTCGGTCGGCATATCCAATTCATATACTCATGTCTCGTCACCAGTAATGATGCGTTCGGTGAATTTTGAGTCGCTGTCTATGTTAGACATTATCTCTTTCACCACATCAATACGACGCTGCTTTTGAATTAAAGCAACAAAACAGTAATCACCCTAATCGATATTCTAACACGGTTTGCTTCGCCAGCTCGATTTTTTCTTCAGTAACATAAGTTGATGATTGTCTCAGTGTGTTCTAGGCTCTCTCGGCCACCTTTGAACCTTTTATGCCATTTGTATGCTCGTGTATTCAACATACACGCTTCACCATACGCCTTTTGTAACATTTTCAAGGAAACGGCACACGAAATTTCATTTTTAATACACAACACAATAATTTTTCGACTTCTTCGTATAGAGCTAATCGTATGATATGCGTCAAAGTCAAAAACACCAATAGAAGTAGTGCCAACGTTGAGAAAATGAAAAATTTACCGATTGGATAAGCGCGGCAACTCAAAATTCACAATTCCCGTTCTTTTTTGATCATAAAGTAGATATATATATATATACTTAATACATATGATCAACCGTAAAAACTGTCTGTTGTGCAGTATTGTTTGATCTTATGCTTTAATATGTCCCAAATATTTGAAGTTGGAGTATAAGGTCAAGAATTTGCAGTTTAGGTCATACAGTTGCGCTCGCTATCCCAACTCTAGAATGTTATTCTGTTTAAATCAGTATATTGTAGTGGGTGATTTATGAAATGAGGCACTATCTTGTTTGTACGAGATACCATTGAATACCATACAGATACAATTGAATTTGGAATTACCAAAAATCCTTGCTGATTGAGACATAAACGGAGTTTCAATGGGTGCTCCAAATAAAAAAGAAAAGAAAATAACTGACCCTGAAGAAGGGAGCAACTCACTCCCGAAATATATATTTGTCAAAAATTAAAAAAACATAGCATTTTTAAAATGGAAAAGCTACAAAAAACAGGATCTAAAAAAGGTTCCTTTTTGGTTCCTTCCAAAAAAGAAAGAAATGGCTTGAAATGGTGACTTCAAAATAAGGTACAAATGATCTGTTTGTAGTTGACCATTCCACTTCGGTTTATCTTCGATACCGAAAAGCTACCTCCAAGCGATGTTCATAGTAAGATTTTGGAAGGATTTTTTCTTCTTCTTTTTTTACGTTCCTTTATTGTTTATTTTACTTTCTTTTTTTCACTTCTCTTTCTTGCGCATTATACTTCTCTTGACACTCATATTTTGCATTGTTTTGACTTTTATTTTTTGACTAATAAGAATTATCAGACCCTACTTCACCACTGTTTTGAAACGCGAGAGTTTAGTTTCAAACCAAATGACCTCTAGAAATATTGAACATTTCCATTTTTGGTTTTTTTTTTCTCTGATGAGTTCATTTTGCATTTGATCTCAGGTAGTCAAAAGCATCATCAATATTTCAATTTTTTCGTATGTCTTTGAATGAAAATAACTAAAGTTAGAGATGGTCAAGAAGGAGTAAACGATAAGTTGTGATGGATCTTCAAGATATTTTCGACATGAGCACCGCTTATGGGATTTTTAGCCTTTAATGAAGAACATCCAACAAATACTGAACAATTAAAGCACTAAACTAGCAGGAAATTTAGTTAAGCTTCCGAAAGGTGCTATGTTGGTGCTAGTTCAAGAATTCGCTCAGGATGTAAGAATTTCTTTTTATCTTGTAACCTGGATGTAAGAATTTCTTTTTGATTTCATTGATTTGATCCTGACGAAGTCTTACTTTGGTTATGATTCAAGCTTCATTTGATTTGAAAGAAATCAAACCGCGAACATCACTATTCCTCGTTACTAAAATTTAAATTCTGTTCTATTCAAAAATAAAATTGATTTATAAAATATACACGCATGCTCCTACGTTCGTTGCAATAGAAGATAGTTTCCAATTCTTTTCTAAATTCAGCTCAAATTTTTTAGGTTCACATGCATCAGGTTCTTACTATAATATAAGCAGGAAAGGATCGATGAAGTTGGAAAAATATTTTCATAAACAAAATTTTGATGTGTGGATGCAATTGGTCTTTGGCGTACGCTTTTTAGATTTCAGCATTGGGTAAACGTATTAGTTTTGAAGCATTTGTAGGCCAAATGAAGAATTAAAATTTTACCAGGTACCAGGGGAAACATCAGGACCCAATCAATAATTTCTGGACTGTCGAAGGTGACACTTATATAAATCCTATAGCAAGTATTTTAGAAGACATCAAAACATTTGTAAGGTTATCAGGAGAAGTTATTCTTATCGACTTCAATGCATTTCAACTAGGTATGAGAGTTTTCACACTGACGTTCGCTTGATCGTTTAAACCATCTTTAACATTTATCTTTGCTCGTTCTTCTAGGGTTCGAAGAGAATGTAGCAATTCACCAAGCCCTCGTAAATATCCTGGAAGATGAATTCGGGAACATGACATACCGATACTCGACTACCTCGAAATATAGGGAAGCTTATCAATTGAGTTTGAGTGATGTTACAAGAGCCGGAAAAAACATAATTCTTATGTATCCTCTGTATAAGTTAAACGAATTCAACATTGGTGAGTATGAACACTTCGTTATAGTTTTGAAATGTATAAGCCAAGACTTTTCTCAAAGGAGATTACAGATTACTTCAAGTTTCCCTTACGGCTACCAATGCATCTGGAAAATTGGAGTCAAATATGGTTAAATTTGGCGTTAGTTCAAGGTGTAAGCGCTCTTCAGTGGTTACGCTTTGTTCTAAACTACGCAGTAAAGATTGAAACTTATACCCTTAGTATGAGACAATTTTGATTGAAGGAAACTCATTAAAATTTTTGACGTGGGCTGCTTACTTACTTTATTTTTTTCGTGTTTTTTTTTTCATCGCGATATTTACCGACATTTCTCGTTATCCTCCGTAGAAAATGGTATATATTTAAATAGTACAAAATACTTAAGTATATGGTCAAACCCTCTTT
Organism: Stratiomys singularior; assembly: GCA_954870665.1. Classification (NCBI taxonomy): domain Eukaryota; kingdom Metazoa; phylum Arthropoda; class Insecta; order Diptera; family Stratiomyidae; genus Stratiomys; species Stratiomys singularior. The sequence goes on from OX940880.1 coordinate 19,514,376, forward strand.
CAGTTGCGCAGGTTTTTTCGAACTCATTTTCGGTATTCAATTATTCTGAATATTCTTCTATTTCTAGAACAATTTTATAGTTCTCAGCTTTTTGGGTTTTCATCAGCGCCATAAATAAATGTTTAATGGTCCAGTTCAAATAGTCAAATAGTCAAATAGTCAAGAAGTTCAAATAAAAATTCAGCGGCAATTGCATCATAGCACCATAGTCATACTCAACACATTTATAAACTCGCGGAAAACTCACTAAATTGAAAACCTTAACTTCAGATTTGCCTTATTCTTCTATGCATTGAATTCTACAGCGATTTCCTATACCAAACTCACTTCTTTCCATATATTGTTTAAATAAATATTGTATTAAACAACAACAACAACAACAAACAGAACAAACAGAATAATGCAGAGGAGACGAACAAACGAGCCGATGAACATAATTCTGACAACCATAACGATTATCTTGGCATGTTTTCCTGTAGTGGAAAAACCTTGCGTTCACCACCACGGTCTCATTCAGCCCCGAGCGGAAAGAGCAGTGATGGGCCGGTAGTAAATGCGGCTCTGGAGGTTTACGACCACCTCACTCCTAAGGTTGCTACTGCTGGATCGATCAAAGTAGGAGGAACGCACAACATAGAACGTAAGCTCCCGGAGGAGAAAGTCGGCGAAAAAGACTTGATTGTTAAGGAGGTTATCGCGGAGAACCGTTCCGAGGAAGAACGGTTGACTAAAAAATGTTATGCGATCCTCAAACGTATGCAAGGAGCGTGCATAAACCAAAAAACAATCAGTAAAGATATAAAAAATAGAGTGTTTGAGCTCGAAGACCTCTTGGGTCGAGCTTGCCACTACAGGAGACTCTGGAAAAAGCTGAAAGAAGAACATCCAGATCAAACGGTGCACGTTAAAGTCACCCAACCTTTCCTTCCCAGTATCAAGAGGACTGCTGCTAGCCCTCTTGAGAGCGAACAGGAGAAAAGGCGTAAAGAGAACGTTGAGCCAGAAAAAGAAACGCCACAAAGAAAAGACGCCTTCCAACTCGTGATATCTAAGGCGGCCAAAAAATCCGCAAAACGCGAACATAGGCTTAGCCAACAAACAGTGCCTGTTCAAACAACGACAAATACCGTGGACAAACCAGCATGAAAAAAGCGAAGAGTCCTTGGGGACGCCATTCTTGTGAAGCCCACCGACGGAAGGAGCTATTCTGACGTTCTACGCGATATCCGCATGAATGTCAAGCCGGAGGAAACAAGCACGATTATTAAAACTCTACGATCGACGAGATCCGGAGGGCTACTCGTCGAGTTTGGAGCGGACTCCTCCGATAAATCGATATTCCGCGATAAAATAAAGGACGTCCTTAGGGCAAAAGCCACCGTCTCTACCTTGGAGCCAAGAGCTTCATTGGAAGTAATGGACCTGGATTGCATCGCCGACCCGGCTGAGGTCGAAGAAGCCATTCAAAAATAATTCCCTGGAATAACTCTAGCAAAAGTAAAGCTTTTTCCAGAGAATCGCCGAGGGCAAAGGCTGGCCATACTCGACGTCACGGAGAAAGATGCTACACAACTCTTGGACAAAGGAAAACTAAAAATCGGCTGGGTGGTGTGCAGAATTCGCCGCAGAGCAATCCCAGTTCGTTGCTACAGGTGCCTTGGATACGGGTACATCACTTCGAACTGCAAGGGCCCTGACCGTAGTATGCTTTGCTTTAAGTGTGGAGCGTCTGGGCATAAGATAAGAGTGCGCTGAGAATCCGCGCTGTTTGTTATGTAATCATCTTAACTCTCAACCGACGGAGCACCCTCACGTTGCAGGAACAGGCGCGTGCCGATCAGGCGGTGATGATCAGGGCCCTCCAAATTAACTTGCACCATAGCATCAATGCACAAGATTTGTTAGAGCAGTTCGCCAGAGAAAAAAGAGCTGATCTGCTGCTGTTGAGCGAACAACATCGAAATAAGACCTCACCAGCCTGGTTCACCGCCGTTTGGGTTCGTGGCAGCATGCGACTCCAGATCCAAGGTCACGGCCGAGGAAACGGTTTCGTGAGGATTCGGTGCCCGGATATAACGTTTTTCAGCGTTTACCTGACGCCGAATGAGTCAATGCCATCTTTTCAAAATAGACTGGACGCGCTAGAGGATACTGTTCTGAACACAGATGGAAAAGTACTCGTAGCAAGAGACTTCAACGCCAAAGCCGTTGAGTGGGGCATGTCTCAAACCGATTCCAGAGGACAACGCATTCTGGACATGTCGGCGAGGACGGCGTTGAAGGTTTTAAATGCCAGCAATGTACCTACCTTACATCGCTAGGGCTGCGAAGGAACAATCCCAGATGCGACATTCGCCTCGGAGTCCCTCGCTTCGACGACGCTGAACTGATAAGTGCTCGAGGATTATTCAGCGAGTGACCACCAATACATCGCAAAAGAACTCCGAAGACTCATCAATGAGAATAAGGCACGCTGCTGGCGAGAACTTGTGGACGATATTAACAGGAAACCATGGGGGCTCGGCTACAAGGTAGTGTGGCGCAAGCTCGGTACCTCACAGAAGCCGTGTTTACTTCAAGCAGACAAGATGGACGGCATAGTGCAGGCGCTTATTCCAACTCATCCTGTCCGTGTTGATCCTACCCACGAAGTCGACTCAGGCGAATGTCCATCGTTCACTAACAATGAGCAGGGTGATGCGGTGCTTCCTATGAAACCTCGAAAGGCATTTTGAGGGATAAGGGATAAAAGGGACAAAGGATATTCTTGGCACATTCGAAATTTTTTTCCGATTGCCAGGGTATCTGATGCGGATTTTGAGGGATTTCTTAAAGGACCGAAGTCTGCACTATGACACACAAGATGGGCGGCGCAGTATGGAGATAACGTCTGGTGTAGCGCAAGGCTCCATACTGGGACCAGACTTGTGGAACGCTTCATATGGCGGGCTATTGAGGCTTGAGCTGCCAGATGAGTCACGCTTGGTCGGCTATGCAGATGATATAGCAGCACTAGTCGCCGGACGCACAGTCGAACATGCGCAGCGCAGACTGGGAATGCTAATGCGTCAAGTGAGGGAATGGATGACCACCCGCAGGTTCAGTTTGGCACTAGTGAAAACCGAGGTGGTCGTTCTCACGAAGAAAAGAATTCCCACAGTAATTCCTTTGCAGATCTGTGATGTGACGGTTGAGTCTAAACTTGCAATAAAATATTTGGGACTATTGATCGATTCCAAAATGAGCTTTTCGGAACAGATCAGGGCAACGGCGATAAAGGCCGTGATAGGCGTCTCAGCTTTAAGTCGACTAATGTGCAACATCAGTGGGCCCACACCGAACAAACGCTGACTTCTCATGAGTGCTGTACAGTCAGTGCTACTGTACGGCTCTGAGGTTTGGGCCGGAGTTCTCAGTAAGGAGCTGTACCGAAAGCGCTTGGCCCAGTTACAGAGACGAGGAGCTTTGCGGGTTGCGTCTGCATACCACACTGTCTCTGAGTCGGCGGTGTTGGTGATCGCAGGAGTGATACCCATCCCCCTCCTTGCTAGAGAGGGACGGAGAATTTATAACCGAAAAGTAGAGGGTGTCATATGCTGTCAGCCGAGAGGAGAGGCAGCGCACAATACTCGAGTGGCAACTGTCCTGGGAAGATGACTCTAATGGCCGCTGGACTGCCCGCCTTATAGGGGACGTGGGATCGTGGCTAAATCGAAGGCACGCTGAGACTGATTATTACCTTACCCAGCCTCTTAGCGGGCATGGGTATTTTCAGTCTTACCTGCACAAGATTGGTAAATCACGGTACCCAGACTGCACTTTCTGCCCACGGGGAAGGGACGACGCATGTCACACCTTCTTCAAATGTAGAAGGTGGAACAGGATGCGGCAGGACTTGTGGGAGGTTATGGGTGAGCTTTCTCCAGACAATCTGGTCGGAGAAATGCTGAAAAGTTTCGATAAAATGGACCTGGGTGGCACATTACTCTCGAGCAATACTTACTGCCAAAAAATGTACCATGGATAACCTTGGGCGCGGGGTCTAGGGGGTCTCCTTTCCAGCAGTCCTCCTCCATCCTGCCCCCTCCCGCTGGGGGGACATTTCTCTAGGCTGACGGCGCCCTAGGGTGAAGTAAAAAGAGGCCTAGCCCGAAGTAATGTGCGAAACAGTTCCAGGCTAGAGTCTTCAACCGAAAGTATTAATTCCCACCGAAGCTTATAACAATTTCAGTGCTTTTCTGTGAAATTGAAGAGTGATGAATAGGCGTTGCCTTGATCTTGATTCATCCTGTTCATTTTGGGTATTTTGGATACCTCCAAGCTTTCAATGATGTGTACTTTGTCCTGCGTAGCATTTTTTGAATGCGAGCAGGAGATTTTGTATACCCCACATTATTCTTCTTGTCAAAGCAGATCCTTGACCGACTTGACTCGGCTTTTAAATTGTAGTTCTCGGCTCGTGGATTTCTGTTGTCCCCGCTTTTATTGCTGTGCAGGAGAGTATCTGATTACCATTCTTCTTGTATTCCAACGTTGCTTGTTTTTCCATAAAACAGTGTCGTCAAATGGTTCCATCTATTTTTCCTTTTCCGTCATTATCCTTTTGATAGTCTTACTGATGTAGCCGTTGAATTTTGCTTTCTGCATAAACCATTTTTCATTTTCACGTTTTCATTTACTGATAGCGAAATGCTGAGCATTCGCTGGAACATTGCATGATAGGGCGTCAATGTTTAAGTAAATGAATGGCAGGAAGTTGCCGGAATCTCTCTTGGTGTGTGTGTTGCTTTGCTGCGTGTTCTAAAGTCAAAGTGTTCTGGACACGGTAGTTTTCAGTCTTACCTGCACAAGATAGGTAAGTCACGGTCTCCAGATTGCATATTCTGCATCGGTGTGAAGGATGACGCCTGTCATACTTTCTTTTCATGCAGAAGATGGGACAAAGAGCACGGTGATTTTGCCAAAAAAGTAGGAGAGCCCCATCCAGATAGCCTAATCGAAGAGATGTTGAAATCATTTGACAAATGGAATCAAGTGGCACATTACGCTCGGGTAATCTTAGTAATGAAAAAAGGCATACTGATCGGCTGGAGGCGTCGAGGGTGGAGGGTTTCCTTCTCTAGCAATCCTCCTCCTCTTTTCTAGCAAACCCTACAACCGGAAGGCGCCAAAAGACGTAAAATTGGGAGGCCTCGCCCGAAGTAATGTGTCAAACGGTTCCAGGCTAGGCGCTTCGGTTGACAGGGGAGGTGTTTAGTCGGTAGTCCAGTAGGTCCACTGGGAGTCCGACACTACCCAAACTTCACCTCCCTGCCCCAAAAAAAAAGTCAAATACCCTGTTGATAGTGTGAATAATAAGTCCAAATAAAAACGATGTGATTTCCGTGGTATAAATTTTCTCAAAATTTGCGATAACTTGACGAAAATCGTTAATTTACCCGAAAACTGTCTGCGCACGACTATATTAAATAATGAAAATCCATACAAATCTTTCGATGAGTTGGCCAAGTTATGACTGAAGTCAATGGAGATTTCCTGGACTATTGTTGCATATGGCCCCGCAACATCATCATTTTTGAAAACATATAGTATAGTCTAGGCTTTATTTGCCGAACGAATAATACTTCGGCAAATTAAATACATCGAATTTTAAGTTATTTTGTATGTATTAGTTTCTGGACAATCGCTCGTAGATTGTTTTCACTGCTAACTCGACAATTCTACACATTGATGTACGCACTAATACAAAATAGAGGTAACATAAAATCTGTTATCTGGCTTCCTGTTTTGTGTGCCCAAAATCAAGGATAAAATGAACCAAACTAAATAATCAAATTTCGTAGTTCGTACTTCTCTAAAGAAATACACTTTTGCTGTAGATGAAATAGCTTTAATGGTTCGAAAGCTGTACTAGGTGTATTTTAGGGATTCACTCAACCTAAGTCCAAATAAAACACGTCGGATACAATGTAATAAAATATATTTATTAGCTAGAAACAATCGCGTCTATAAAATATGGCGGTTCACTTGCGAGAGAGATTATAGGATTAACTGTCAAAAATTAATATCCTGCCGATTTTCACTTCGTTTCATATTCGATGGTTTGAGTGGCAGTGTCGCCACAGTATGCAAATGAAAGTGCCCTCTGTGTTCCAATAGCTAAATCTACACATGTATGAACTTTCAAACCGTATCGACTGTCATTTTTTATGTTTTTGGCATCTGTCAACAATATCCAATTCATAACATTACAAGTTTCAAACATCAACGCATATTGTTTTGGTATTAAAAATGTCGATTTTTGTGTCATTTGCGAGAGGCATTAGTTTTCTGCTTTCATTTGAAAAAATCCGTGGCTGAATCTCATCGAATGCTTGTAGAAGCTTACGGAGACCATACATTTAGTGAATCCAATTGCAAAAAGTGGTTTCGAAAGTTCCGTGATGGTGATTTTGATCTGAGAAACGAAGAACGCGGCCACGCTCCGTCAAAATTTGTGGATACCGAATTGCAAACATTGGCCAAACGCAGCAACAGCTCGTAGAACAATTAAATGTTGACCAATCAACCATTTCTCGCCGTTTAAAAGCCATGGGGAAGATTTTTAAAGTCGGTAGATGGGTGCTACACGAGTTGAATGAAAGGCAGCAAGAAAACCAAAAGTCCCTTTGTGAAATGCTGCTGGCCAGGCAAAAAAGAATGGGTTTTGTGCATCGAATTATCACTGGCGATGAAAAATGGATTTATTTCAAAAATCCCAAACGTAAAAAATCATATGTCAGCCCAGGCCAAGCGTCCACATCGACTCCAAGGCCGGATCGCTTCGGAAAGAAGGCCATGCTCTGTATTTTCTGGGATCAGCGTGGCGTTATCTGGTATGACCTCTTAAAAACTGGTGAAACTGTTACTGGTGCACGCTACAATCAACAATTGACCGATTTGAACAATGCCATACGCGATAAACGGCCAGAATATCAATTGAGGCACGACAAAATTAATTTCCAAGATGACAACGCATCGCCACATCGAACATTGGTCAATTAAAAATTTGGTAAACGCTTTCGGCTGGGAACCGCTAACCCACCCGCCTTACTCACCAGACTTGGTGCCTTCCGATTACTATTTGTTTTCATCGATGGGACACGCACTGAACGATTCACGGTTCAATTCCTACGAAGAAGTGAAAAAATGGCTCGATGACTGGATTTCATCAAAAAACCAACAATTTTTTTGGCGAGGCATCCATAAATTGCCTGAGAGATGGGAAAGATGTGTAGCTAGCGATGGCAATTACTTCGAACATTGAATTTGTAACCATTTTTTCGAAATAAACATGTATTTTTGAAGAAAAAAAGGCACTTTCATTTGCATACACCTAGTAGTTATAAATATATTTCGGTATTTTTGCTTTTAAACGGTGGTACAATATGCATTTGTGTTTTAACAACTTTTAATACGGATGTCAGGATATATCAACAGTATTTAAAATATACAAATAATACTAAAACCTGAAATTAAAACAAAAGCTGATTTGGAACTTGAAAAACTAAACAAAATCATTTTTCATTTTTTCAGAAACTGATCTATTTTGGCCCAGTTGGAAAAGAGTTAACACTGAAAAAATGAATGATTCGCAAATAGTTGATCATATGAGGCTGTTGTTTTCTGGAAAATCAAACACGGTTATAAATAACGAAGGATTCATTTTTCATGCAGTACGTAGTTATAATATTTTATCGGTAAGTACAAATATTTAAAAAAAATTATACTTAACAAATGCTGCTAAACAACTCTCACGTTCGGGTTCCAGCACATTGATGGAAAAATTTCAACCACAAGAGAACGAGCGATTTCAATTAATTCAAAAATAAAGGATTGGCTCAGTGGTCCATGGAGTTTATATGCAAACGTCGTGACAGCCGATTTCATCATCAGTACAAATTTAATTGAATTGGCCATATCAACTGATCGTTTCAAAGCTTATCAAATAGCTAATAATTTTGTAAGTTTTACAATTTCTTGAAAGCGAAAATATATCAATTTTGAATAATAGAGCAATGATGACTGGTTTTATTTACTGTATTTAATATATTGCTTCTTGGACTGGATGTTGCATATAATCCTTTAACTAGACAATAATTGTCCCATTCAATCATAATCACCGTTTATGAACAATCATCTGAAGTTTAAAAGTCAATTTGTTAACTATATGCCTTGTTTTTCTAAATTGCAGTATAACAGTATCCAAGGTACTGCCAGTGCATTTTTTATATATTCCTTTATTGGATTTAACAACACCATTAGACAGAATTATCTGCATATTTACGATTTAAAATATTTAGTCTCAATCAAAAATTGAAAATCCATCAAAGGCAATCACTTTTCCGTCAGGGCAGAATTTAATGAATCGAAAAGCAAGCAAGAACACTCCAAACTCCCGATCCATGAGGATCGATTGATCGAAAACTCCATTCTTTAATGGGTTAAAATGTGTTCAACTAATTTACCAAACTAATTTAATTAATTAACCAAACTTCTCTTAAACTCTCAAACTAGATAACTCTCAAAACGATTGGTTCTAAAATCGCTAAATTTTTTGGAAAAACAGCGTCGCGTTGATGTGTGTAAAACTTTGCTGTCTGACTATCAAGACCACTTGAAATGCATCATTACTGGAGACGAGACTTGGATTTACGCATACGACCCTGAAACCACTGATCAATCCAGAGAATATCGTGCAAAAGGTGAATACAAGACCGAAAAGACCCAAAATGTTGACAGTTTTCTTTGATTATCGTGGTGTGGTGCACTATGAATTCCTTCCGCCGGGCCAAATTGTCAACAAAAAATATTATTTGAGCGTTATGCGTCGTTTGCGTAAAGCTATTCGTCTGAAACGGCTTTAATTATGGGCCAACAACTCTTGGCTCCTTCATCACGATAATGCACCATGTCATACTAAATTGGTTCTACGCGACTTTTTTGCCAAAAACTCGACTCATATAGCTCCGCAACCAGCATATTCGCCTGATTTGGATTACCGTGCCTCTTCTGGCTATTCAGCAAACTCAAAAAGACCAATGCGGGGACGCCGTTTTGACACGATTGAGGAGATTAAAAACAGAATCGAAGAAGGTCTTGAAGGCTATACCGGAAAAAGACTATTTCGACTACTTCAAGGGCCAGAGAAAGCGTTGGCAAAAATGCGTTTTATCGGACGGGGATTACTTTGAAGGGGATGAAATTGATTTGAAAAAAAAATAAAGAATTTACATTTTATAAACAATTTCACCTTACTTTTTGATCACAGTAGTAGTAAAATAATTTAAAATAATACTCGACAAACACTCCTTCAATTGACCAACCCAATAAATTTTCTAAGTACAGCATCTTACGCCACGCGATTATCTAGTAAAGTGACTCTGGGTGTCTTGAATCAACAATAGTTTTTGACATATTTAGAGCATATATTTTAACCAAAGAATTGCCCGCGTTATCGTCTTGGTCCCGCAGCTTCTCTCGAGTTTTTGCTTGACGTATGTAAAGCCTCCTACAGTCTGCATTCATCGACGCATTCTTCCAATTGCAAAGTCTGAGAAGTGATTCACTTTCTTCAAAAATCGTCGGTCTAGTGCTTCCCACTGATATCGGCTCTTGATACTTTCCTGAGTATCTTCTGGCATTCCACTGCACGTGGCCAACCGATTGCAGCTTCTGCAGTTATGCAAAACCTACAGACTTCATTCTCGTCAAAAAGTGTGAACAATTCGAGCCTGTACCTAATAACTTCCTTTACTATTTGCTACTTTAGTGCGCCTTTCATTCAAATGTATTTATTTCGTTTGCATCAGGGTCCACATTCCCCAATCGCCAGTCGCTAAGACTAATTTAATCTAAATATGCTTTTCAGCTAGAAGCAATAATGTGGTTCGCGTTATTACAGGAAGCGAATTGATAGAGTGTCGACGAAAATGATCTTTAAGGTTCACAATAATTCGATCTAGTTTCCGCTGCTACTTTGGTGAATGATGTTCATAGATTCAACGCACAAAAATGATTGGTTGCATTGGTAACTGTCATCATAGATAAGTGTGAATGATAATTTTCTATTAAAAACAAATCATGAAGACGTTAAGATAGTGATCGTTTTTGAGAAATTGAGAACATATTACTGGGGTTAAAAGTCTACCGAAGTAACCAGGAAATGAGTTCTGTAGGCGATATTTTGAAATGAATGAAATGTTTAAGACATCAAAGATGTGTGAGAACGAACAGAACGATTATTGACAAAACAAAACAACATTTTAGACTATTATGTAGGCGCTGGATTCTCGTACACCGTCGGTGGATGTCTATCAAGCAATCACGAGCTCCTCTCGTGGCTCATGTGAAAATCCCTCAATGAAATAGGAAATCTCGTGAATATACTAATATAGTCCTTATTTCCATCTATCTACATATAAGCACCGTTGAAAAAAAATCAAGAGAAAAAATGCTCTCAATAAGAAATTCATTCGATGCCGTTTGTTGAATATTTTATTTTTCAGTATCATAAACTTACAGCGAAATAATGGGAAATTCGAATCATTACCTACTCATTGCACTCGCTTTCTCTTGTATGGACTCCAATAGAACTTTTAGTTCATTCAATATTTCTTCACATTGCTCCGAATCTTCTATCCCAAGCGAACCTGCATTTTCGGTTACCTTTATACAAGCTCTTGTAGATAATCTTGCCGACGATAGTTGAGATAGAGCCGCTGATTTTTCCATGTTGCTTATAGTTTCGTCGTTAATTGCATTCAAACTGCTCACACAAATATCTCTACAAACATTTAACACCTTCGGACGCAGCTCCTTCGACGTGACCCAAGTTTGATTACTCTGCACATAAGCTGTGTACGCTTTTTGTAGTTTTTGCGCTCGCGACAATTCATTTTCCGCTAATACTGATGCAAGTTCCCATACCTTTGCTTCGCTACCGTATTGGATGCATTGATGTGCTAATAACGATCTCATTTTCTTTTCAATACGTTTACTTGGACGACCTTGCGCATCTGGAAGGTTCTTCGCTATTGCGCTGACCAAAATTTCTAGTACTTGTAAGTCCAAATATTTTTCCTTTAAGTCAATTAAGCGTTGATAAGCATTTATGACATCTTCGAAGTTTCCCGTGTCGACGCTTATATTTAAAAAGTTTTCCCACACTTTCCAGTTGTTATAATTACACTTCAACGCTTCATTCATGATTTTATGTGCCCGATGCTTATCACCAAGTTTGATCAACGCTTTGGCCAAATTGTTCCACGATTCAAAACCACGTGGTTCCAGATGTGTGTAACGCAAATACATTTGAGCCGCTAACTCCCACTTTTCCAAATTAATTGCTGCGAAAGCCAATCGCAGAAGTGTCGATTCTTGTAAAGGGTTGATCTCCAATGATTTTTCAAGATGACGAATAGCATCCTCATAGTTTTGTTTAAAATAGTAAAAATTGCCCCAATGTCTTTGTGCTCGACTACTAGAATGCTTACTAAACTCCCAAGCCTTTTCATAGCACTCCACATTGTCGGTAGCGTCTCCCAAAAGACAGTACAATGTGGCGGTTGGCTGCTTATCCAATTCTTGTTGAATGATTTCAGCGGCCTTATGTCGTAACTCCAAACGATTGTAACAATTAATCACATCTTCCCACGACTGAATTGCTAGATATACATCCAATGCAGTTTTCGTTAGACCCAAGCTCAGCATAAGTTCACCCAATTGTTTTCGAACGCTCCAAGTTGGTGGTTGCAGTGCTGCGAAAAAGTACGACATACGTTCGGGTACTCCGTACTCAGACTGGTTTATAAGCATGAGCACTTCCTCGCATTGTTTCAAACTACGTTCTACAGTTCGACTACTCGTTGATTCTTGATGAATATTCTGCAGGAGTGTTGAATTTCTCACAGGAAGCGGGCCGAATTCCTGATACAAAAGCGTTGTCGTGTAAGGTTCAACTTCCTCGTCACTTAGTCGGTCCTTTGGTTGTGATCTCAGGATATATTTCCTGCGCAAAATGGATAAATTAATGAAATTAATGTGGTTTGCATTAGATAGTTCTAACTGAATATGAAAAAAATATCGTGGATAAATTACTTTTTAGTGTCACTTACAATTTAGTGAGTATAACGCACTGAATCAAACTGGGAATAGTCATTATTTCGTTGTTTGCGGGATCACTGAATTGTATTCTCTCCAAGCGAACATCATCGTCTAACTTGAGTAGCTTTGGTAGTTTGGTTTTACCATTTGTTACGTCGGGACCAGGAAATGCAACATTTTCAACTCGTTCAACTCGTAAACACAATTGTGGTAGAGGTTTTTGTTGGTATTTTGTTCTCACTCCAAGCATCCCTTAATAACTCACGTTACTTTTTCAACATTTCTGTACAAATTTGAATGTTATTGAAATTTACCTTCAACTTTCAGGTCAATATCCAAAAATTTTAAGATTCTGTCGAGCCAATACTCGCATTTTTGTATTCGATGAAACAATAAATATCCCATGCATATTTCAAGCATTAACAACGTTTCTAATTCTTTGTTCTGCAACTCCGTGGAATGATCGACGAACCATTCTGCCGTTTTCTTGAAGCTTTCATAAAGAGTGTTGCAAAGTTCATCCATAACTTGCTGATGAATACATGTGACACGCATTTTCCACCATTTTAAGTGCTGTGAAAGGTTTTCTTTTTTATATATTTTAAATATTTATTAATTTTTGTTTCTGAGGACGATTATGAGACATGCACCGCAAAAAAAAATTAATACATTCCGAGAACGGGTCCTATGGCACACCGTAGGGATGATTAACACGTGACGGAGATCTATGATACAACCAAAACTGTACAAGCAACCATGCTAAGCCATAGAGATCAGCGGGAAAGCCCAGAAAGCACTGGCCGCACCCGAGTGACGAGGATTGTGGATTGCTTCCCGAATTTACAGTTGGTAAACGCGGTTAGTGGTTCGAAAACGCATAACAATGAATCATAGTGGAAAAAGAGCCAGCGGCTCATTATCATCCCATTAGTCAAAGTAAAATAGAAATGAACAATGATGGCATGCATCGGGTACAAACTAAGTGGCAGAACAAGTAATCATAGTGGGTGTATAGCTATTTGTACTCTATTAGCTCATGATCAAAAGGACAATGGCTGAACGATGTTCTGACTATTGCTCGTCGGCCGATGAATGACTTACATAAATAAATCATTTGAAGTAATCAACCAGTTATCCATTAGAGATTAGATATAATCCAGAGTGGGTGCTTGGATGACATAATGCCGGTACTGTTCGTACGTGTGTGTTGGATTTCTGTTTATTTCGTTCTAAAGTTATTGGTTCCTTAGAATATAAAAACCTAATAAACTTAATTGCCCGTTTTCATCTTAGTGAATACAATTTTCGGGGATATTGACTCTTTGTTGTTAAAATTTATGTACTTCTGTACTTATTTTATTACTATTATCGAAATATCTTCTTAATATCCGACTCAAAAGTGTGGAACAAGTATTCATTTTTTCAGATTTTCTCAGAATGCGTCTATAAAATGATATTCCAGAAGGTCAGTAAAGAATTACCCATTGCAGCCCATGACATTACTTCAAAGAACTTTCCCTGAAATTGAAGAAACTTTTCAGCATACATCTCGTTCAGTGGTTAATGGTTTTTCCTTGCCACTTTGGAGACTCTTCTGCAAGTAGTTTCTTGTCGTGCCGAACCTTATTCTCAAGAGCTTCATATGGATGAAAGCAGTGGAGCTAGATCATCTAGTGGTCGCGAATCGTGGCCTCTCCTTGGCTTCTGTGATAATACAGGATGTACCCATCACTTTGACCGGTTTTTTTTCGAATTTCTGCTTATTTTCCGCCAGGCAATTCCAAATATTCCAACCCAGACACTTCAAGGACAGGTGGAATCGTTTTGAAAACGTCGTTTTAAACGTTTCAATGTCCCTTTCCGAATATCATTCATGCATTGTGACTGCATTTTTATCTAAGCAAACTTTGATTTTCATCGATATGATGCTGCGAGCCAATTTATATCTTTATTTGAGATTGCCTTTGACTTTTCGGTGTGAAGACGCATCTACCATCTCCAGATGCCTCTGTGTCAGCCAATGCTATTATGGAGGCGCAGATTACTCAGTTATAATTGAGAGACTAGAATGTACATTGCGTTGCTTGTCCTCGTCCCTATCCCTTGCCCCTCGTCATCTCCTCGTTTTTATGAGCTAAACTTTGTGGTCATAGAAAGCTACATTAGAGTTTATCAAGCCTCTTGGCGCGCGTTTCCCTTTGTTAGTACATATTCCGAATATTCCAATGTATGTTTCAGATCGTTTGCAGTATGTGTAGAAGCGCGAATAAGTCAGTTATGATATCGGGTTCTTGATTTGATTCGGTGAGTGAGTTGCATAGATCTTAATCCATCAAAGCTGCTTCAAACATACTGATATAGGATAGATAGCTGTCTCAAAATTTCGTTTATTCGTCTTATGTGCAATTATTATATATCATATAAATCAGTCTTTGAAATGTTTATTAGTTTATTATACTTGTCTATAGTAACTAGCCCCTATTCAGAATTCTTAAGCGTTTGATCTATTGTGACCCAGTCAACGTGTTTGTAACACAGTGATCAGCACATTCATGTACACTCTACCAAATAACGAATTTTCCAAATGATTAATGATAATATATATCCATCGGGTTCATTAATAATTAACAACATTAAACATTAACAGAAAATTTTACTTAAAGAGAAAAGTTTTGATTTATAGTAAACAAAAATTTCTTATTTCAAAACATTAACTTACCAACCGATTTTCTTGTGATTCTTCTACACTGTTAAACGTACTTTTTGCTAGAACTAATAATTCCGGATACTTTGTATTCACATTTAAATCTTCGCCATCAGTGACCAATTCTTGCCGGCATTTACTATCACCATATCCATTTCGCTGCAGGAATTCCTTGCAATCCAGCTGAAATGCCGGGCCAGTAAAATTGCTCTGAACGAAAGCGAAAAGCAGTGCCGCACCATATTTTATACGTTCATTTTCTGATCCAGACCGATTAGAGTTATCCGTGAGAAGTCGGGATACAAATTCATTCTTAATCACCTCATTCCACTTTCCATGTCTAATAGCACCGTCAAGTGTTTCGCTGTCTACAATATTTCAATAAAATATTCTAAACGAACAATAAAAGTAAAGATTACCTACAATCACATTCAACGTTGTCGGTGAAATTACACAGAAACTGGAATGAATTTAAATCCATCTTGATATTATTTCACAAGCCTTGTTAATAGTAAACATTAAACTATCATTATTTGACATATGAATTAAGCACGTGGATCCGTATTTATCAGCTGTTGGTGTCGGCAAGTACGTTCAATGGCCATTTCAGAAGAGGGCTTTACACGTTGTGATGCGTTTCAATTAAATCCAGTTTCAATTAAAAATAATTATATAATTGGAACTTTTGTCGACAAAAAAGCGTCAAAGTAACACTTAACCCAGTTTCATACCTGGCTACATTCAAATAAAAAAAATGTTTTATGGACGAACGCCCACGATTTAGTTGAATAAATTAAAAGGAAACTCATGATAATGGCATAACTAAACCATCAAGTTTTGAAAGTGCCTTTCAGGACACAATTAAGGAAGCACGACTCAAAAACAATCACGATGGAGTCCCGACGCTAAAACAGATTTTATAAAAATTACTTATCTCAATAGCACTGAATCCAGAACCCGTTTCAAAGAAGCTTATATACGCACTGTACTAGCTACACTGTACTAGGTACACTACACTGTACCAGCCTTTACGCACTGTACTAAAATGCCAAACACTATCGTCAAAGTGTATTATCGAGCACGATTTTACATGGAAAATAAAGAAAAACTAAAGGACAAACTTATTGGTGAACCTTATATAATGAAGTTGAAAACATGAGGATCAACTTTTCTAATCCTTTTTGATTTGTTCACCACATAGATATTCCCTGTAAATGGATAAAATATGCCTATATGGTTATGAAAAGTGACTTTTCTTCCAGATTCGAAGAGGAAAATACATCATACACCAACTAAAGCTCTCAATCGCTCAATCACAAATATTAATGAACAAATTCCATGACAAATATTAATGAACATCATCTTATGGCTGCTTAGATTTATTGTTTATCTCGTTTGAAACATATTAACAGGAAAAAAAACAATCGTAGCTTTTGTTAGTGTATATTTATTGACTAGTTCTTTTAATCTGCTCTCATCACCAATAAAACACTTTTGTTTACAATTAAATTATGAAAAATATAACCTATTTATGTCATTAAATGGAAGACGGCACACTGGGCATTTATCAACGGATGTTGCACATTTTGCACATGCTACGACATGACCACAAGGAAGAAAAACAACATTTCTCTCTTCTACATAGCACAACTTGCACACGTTATTCATATCAGTGTCTCCGCCTCCATGCGAGGATGTAACCGATAATTGTCTATCGTAAGGATTACTATGGGGTTTGAATGATTCGTTGGAATGTTGTTCTTTGCGATTTGCCTGACACTCTTCTATGAACTCTTTTCCTTTTATAAGCTTCAAAAATTTGCAATATGGGTGCCATATAGCGTGCCGTACCCAAGGATCATCATCCTCTTCCCAATCTTTGAAAAAACATCCGCAGCTAAAGCATTGCACTTGATCACTACGCCCTGTATAGAAGAACCCAGCTACAGCAAATATTTGAATCTTGTGTTTCATAACTTTCGGCCACTCAAGAAATGAAGCGATTCTTGCTTCTTCCAAGGAATAGTGAGGAAAAGCTGGAGCAACTTGAACAGAACACGATTCAGAGAGTCTATCTATACAAACGCCTCCGCATTCATCGGGACTGCATGGTGGTAGGATTTGGTCCAAAGCGCTGCTATCGAGCGGAACATTGAATGTGCGCCTGCGATTGAGAAGAGGACAAGTAGGTGAAAATCGCAAATGCTCGGTCAAAGGATCATTTCCTGGCTCCCACTCATTCACGCATATGCCGCAAAAATGGCACTTGGCACAATCACGCATTCCAGTATAATACATTCCTGTTAACGCCAATTTGTGGTAGTCTATAAACTCCACTGGCCACCTATTATGAAACGATTGAAGCCTTTCAGTTTCATATTTATACTTTTCATCTGGCACATTTGGAAGCGTTGGGGCGGGTACTGCATTCTCGCGAACTATACGGTCCGTCCGTCGAAAAAATCTTCTAGGATTGAAAACTGAGCTCGTCATCTTTTATGTTTATCGGTTTAAAATCACCTGAAAAATACGCAATGAATAAATTTGTTGTTATATTAAAATGCTGAAAAGTTTGTAAGATAATTTAATGAATTGCTTAAAAAAAGAAACAACAAGTAAAATATTGATAAGGAACAAATATCACGCAATTGTTTACTGTTAGTGTTGTTCACTGTCTAGAATCAATTTGATTTAATAAATTAATGGGTCCAATATCTTTGTAAATGTGGAAAAAAATTTTTTTTTAAATCTTTAAAAGACTGACCAATACTTTGATTCTTTGAAGGATATCAACCATCAATACACTATTCTCAGAAAAAAATCTACTCAAACTATAGATTTAATAATAATATAAGTGAATAATGAATAAAATAATGAATAAGTCATCCAGTGTAACGAGTTTACCAGAATAATTCCTAGAGTGTACACAGAAGACTTTAATGATACTTGAAAACACAAGTAAGGACCTTTAGTTTTCCTTGCTCATTCCGTTTAAAACCTACGCGACTTTTTCTCGTCATAGTCGTCGAGGATGGACTTTGATGTTTGATGCCTAGGAAGGCTTCCCTACAGCCTATTTTCGATTTCTTTTGGCCACTCAGTATAAAAATCGAGTCAGTTGTTCAAAAAGATTGAGAGCCGATGAATGGTGTCAAAACTTCTTTTTTCGCTAGTTGATCCGTCATGTAGGGTGGTATTATTATCTGCATTTATTACAAAAAAATAGGAAACATTCTCGATGTGATCAGCGGTTATTCTAGCGTCTTTGAGGCAGCTTGGTTTTCTGAAAGTATAGCTTTCCATTTGTGTATTCTATTAATGGCAAATAGGCATGCACAGCCATAGCGTTGACCCTCGTCAAAAACACGTTCGGTATATCGGTTGAATTATTAGACGCCAAGTCCGAATTCTATAATTTTGATTCTTGATGTCCTGGATTCCATCTGTATATCACATTAAGTCTAATGAGGAATGACTTGGATTGAAGACTTCCCTCTTGGCACCGATACTGTACAAAGTGTTTACAAAGTGAACCTTACTTGTCTACAGAGAAGAAACGACAATCTACAATGGGCTCACAGCCATTCTTACATTAATGTTTTAGACAAAATGCAGCATAGAAAGTCTAGAAACTAGAAAAGGAAAAAAAATGGAAAATAACAGCATGAAAATTTGAACAAAAGCTATAAAAAGTCTAATATTTATAAAGAATTGTGGAAAGAGCTCAAGCTGGTTTCGAACACGCGTCCCTGCCGCTTCTCATCAGGTGCCAACTCACAGGCTGGGACGCGTCGATTGGCACTACCAGCTTAGGTGGATATTAGCAAGGGTATAAATCACTTATAAGTTGTAAGTGAAAATGGAAAAATTGATCTACCAAAAAACTTCTGAAATTTATAAAAAGTCATTATGGTCACTGAAATCAAAGAAATGCCTCGAAAGTTTTGATACATGCAAAGCACTAATTAGTACTCAGTTACCGTTAAGAATAAGTTAGAGATAGAGAAGCTCAGAATTGTCCGTGGACACAACTGAACTAATATATTTAGTTAAATATGTAGTTAACGAAGACGTGAACTCAGAACGAGTCTGACGTCTTCAAAAGCTAGAATGACTGAGTGAAATAAAGATTTGGGAGTTTCTTGTAAAAGAGTATTAGACATTGCAAAATACAGTAATCGGCAGAAATTATATTCGATGTGCATCGTAAACTTTAGCAGTGTCAAGAACTTAGCGAGAAATTCGCATCAAAGGCTCGGAACGATGAAGGTAAAACGTGTGAAGAAGGAACATTCGGTAATCCCTCTTTTAAATGGAGTTGCTGAGTTGTATTCAGTTTCTCGGAGCCTGAAAATTAATAACCACAATTATGAGACGAGTTTTTAACGATTTATGCTTGAACAACGAACCTTACTGAACCAAATGTTGCAGAATTGTTAATTTTGTCATATGTCTTACACAATTTGTGGAAGTGGAAAGATTTCATGCAAGTAAAAAACATGCTATATGTGGGTTTTTATGACTTTGGTATGAATATAAGATGAATAAGATTTTTTCTACATAAAAATTAAAGTAAAGTCATGACTCACTAGTGTTAGTTCAATTAAAATTGACATTTTCAATTCGGGAAAAAACAGATACAAGCAGCCTTCTTTTTTCAATGTATGAAAATTGTATTGGTGTTTGCCGCTACACATGTCAATAAGTCTGGGTTGCGAAACTTTAGTTTCGTTAAAAATATCTACTAAGAAATATTTTCCTTTTTCAAGATGTTATCAATGTTTCGTTGGAAGTAATTGATTGCATTTATATATAAATCATCTTATTCATCCACGTCATTCTTAATATTTTTTGGCAAATTTATCCGCTCTATAACTATCTGCTATTTATTTTTTGGTGAGACATGCTCTTAGAGAAAATAGTTTAAAAGATACATATATTGCACGCTTTACTGATTAAGAAATTGGAGAAAATGACGTAGCTCCAGATAATGTGTTTATATTTGGCTAAATACTTTTCATTAAAATTGTAAAGTGTAGTCGTGTAATAGTGTAGTAAGAATGTAGTGTAATAAGAATCGTATACGACTTGATTTGTGTATTATTACACAAATTTAAGAGATCATTACGAACACCTTAAAAGCACATTGAATTGGTCTCTTAATACACTTATTAATACTATTATTTTCCGTAAGGGTAGTGCTAGGCCGAATTGAACATTAAACCACAATCCTTGCATTCATTGATCATTAGCCACACTCCGTTTATCCGCAAATCAAGATCAGTTTCAATTGTTGTATGTTTATCTATATCTTATCTTTTCACATTTGAACAATGCAGAGAACTTTGCTTTCGCCATTGTCAAGTATTGGTAAAATTATCACATGAGCTTAGTTGAATATTTTATTCCTTACAACAGAAACAGAAACTAATAGAATCAACTTCACCCATCTTTTGCACATAAAAGATTCCGACAAAAAATTATTCCAAACATACCGAGTCGAATAAGATGCTCTAATTCCGATTCTTAAAATTTGTAACGTGAAACATGAAACGTATAATTTTGAAAGGCACAAACCTTAGTTTACCTAAATAGTGTTAACGAGCGCCAAATCCAACAAACTTACACCCGCAATCCAAAAGCACTACTGATAAAATTTTCATTTTCAAATCGCATCGTATCGTTTTCCCATACCTATTACATCGACACGACGGGTATGACTCAAAGTTGTTATCTGATAATAACAGAGCGCGAAAAAATTTCCGATTAATCAGAGATTGTGCGAAAATTTCATCGCAATATTCTCTCTATATTGTTGTGGAAATAGCACTGGCACAGCACGGGTTTCGCAAGGATAAGAAATTCTATGAAGTTAATAGTTGATCTGAAGCGAAACACGTCGATAACCAATCCCCATTCCCAAAATAAAATTCAAAAATGCAATGAGACCGCCATAGTTTGTCCATGAACGGAGATACATTTTTTTTAATTTCCACCGGTTTATACCAGTCATTAATTGGCCCTGGCAGCTGCGGCACTCGCCAGCGTTATCGATCCTGTGTATTTATAAGTTATAGTCTTTGTCCTAAGTTAGTTTGTATGTCTGTGATGTGAAATTACAATGGTCTCCGTATAAGATGATTCGGTTTGTATATGCCTAAACCTGCTTCAGCAATAAACGCTCCAAAGTTTTCAAGAAGCTTGTTATCATTTTTAAGAAATAAGTCTTTAATATTTATAAATTTTGGAAGGAGTTGTGTTTTACCCTGATCCTTTGAAATTCTGTGCACTGGAAAAAAAAGTTATCTATTGTGTCTGTGATCTTACAATATATGCATTTATCTGAATTCCTTTTTTTGCTTTGGAAGAGTCTGAGTTTATTGAAGGTTCTGTTGGTCTCAAGCCTATTGATAGTCTTAATGTGCTTGGGAGTATATTACTATTATGAAACCAAAGTTTACTACTCCTGTTGAGGTGCTGTGCGTCTTCCCAAATGCAGCGTAATTGCTAGATTTTTCTCTCATTTCTGTCTGCAATTTTTCTTTAACCTCTTCCTTTATTAGGGCGACTAACTCATGTAGTTAGAAATACGCTTCAGTTGTTCTGTGATGAATTACGCCTTCTTTTGCTTGTAGATCAGCTATATCGGGTTCATTGATGTCTACGTGTCCTGGGATCCAAATAAACCTGAAAGTTATCTCTGGGTATTTATTAACTGTACCCAAATATATCACACGGTTCTTTCCTTTCTTCTGGGTTGTAATCAATGCTATTAATTGCATTATTGGCGTCTGTAAAAATGACTACAGTTTTGTGATCCTGAATATTGCTGTTTTTTGAGCTACTCGTATTGCATATAGCTTTGCTTCTGTGTTGGTAATGCTATATCACTATATCTATTGGAATTGTATGTGTTATTACCGTGAGGTTAATCAACCCAATGCCCGTACCAAGATGGTTTTTAGCCGCGTCTGTGACAAGGATCAATGTGTTATGTTGCGATAGGTGCTTAAGGTAAGTTTAAGGTAAGCTTATATGTTTGTTGCTTAAATATGTTGTTGAGCTCAAGTGTGTTGCAGATTTTAAGATTAGATTAGGTCAGGATATTAGGGTAGGATAGTCAACTCTTATGTTTTAAGAGATTTCTGAATGTGGTATGTTGTCTAAGTTGGTCGGTTTTCTTGCGGGATGCATTGGGTTAAGTTTACTGATGTTAACTCACGTCTGTACCTGTACTTGTTAAGTATGTAGTTATAGCTGCTTTTGTAGTCTAATTCGTAGTCTGACCATACAGGATTTAGAATTGATTGAGTATCTGTTTTCCTAGATCTTTTGGTGTCAAGAGCTCCGCTTTCTCCTTTGTCGTACGTTCAGTGGTGATATTGAACGCATAAAGATTTGGTGTTCTGGGTGGTAGTCCTAGACATTGTTTAAGGATTTTGGCTTTAAATCTGTCCATGCTGTTAAATAAGTAAGCAAGTGCGTGCGCCAGTGTGGTTATTCCATATTCTAATTTTGGCCTGACAAGCGACTTGTATAGATTTAGAGCCAGAGGGGGATTGAAACGGTTAGTTGATTTATTCAGAAACCTGATGATGTTTCCTGAATTATTCAGGCCGTCTAAATCTTCTTGATGTGTTCTAAATTCATTTAAAACAAAAAGGATTGTGTACACGTCAAATATCCTCAACTACTGAAATAAAAAAATCAAACATGAGCTGTGATTTCTTGATTATTTGTGAGCCTGGTTGTGTTTCGGGTTTTATAGCCTAGCTCGCGTCTTGGCTTGAATTATTTTCCACTCTTTTAATCGCATCCTCCACTTCTGGAATCCAAAGATCTCCATGATGTCCACGCAATGCTTTTGAGGTTTATTCACCAGTTTCAGCCCCTCGTGGCCAGCTTACTGAAAATTTCGGCCGCTAATGAAAAGCAACGTGTCGTAAAATGACGAGATCGGCATAAGCTACTATTTTGTGAGTTTTTTGATGACATGGTGCAGTGCCAAATAAAACGAAATAGAGCCGAATTGTGACCCTCAGTTCGCCTTTTATTTCAAATAATTTTGTCATGTTATTGCTGATTCTGACAGGTGCTGTTGAGTTGAGCATTACAGCTGATGGCACAAGTTTTACTATTAGGATCCAGGAGCCAAGTATTATTCAACTCTGAACATTTGGATTTATACCGTCCTATGCTCGCTTGAAATCAACAAATATAATAATTGTACGTACATCGATCATTGAATATTTAGTACACAGTTGAGACTATGGTGTCACTTAGTCGAGTGAAGGAGTTTGAGAAGCCACTTGCAATTCGTAATTCAGCGTAAAGAAAACCCTTTTAAGAAGAGCAATTCTGGCTTCCTTAAAATTACACGAAGTATTGCACTTTGTTTGACACCCTGAAAATCTACTTTACATGAACAAAGCAAATGTTCCGATACAACAATGGTACAAATAGCTTTAAAATCAATGTGCATAAATTTACAGTACTACAGTATAATTATGATTAACTCTTAAAATTTCCAAATGCAAATAATTATTTTCCTTCGCATTTAGGCGGACTGAAACACCTAAACTGTCATGGAAAAAAAAGAAAAGGTTCTCGGTCTGATTTTAACCTGGTTCGCGGCCTATTTTTCTACTTAAATGTGAGAAAATCGCGATTTTCGCGACAAAAATTTATGAAACGTATGTCTAGCTCCAGCCGCCCGATACATGACATGTCGCGTGACACAAAGGCACGACATGAATTGGATGATACATGCTGGACGACACAAGTTGCATGGACAAGTTTCTGATAAATGAAGAAATAAAACAAATTTTTTCTAGTAATAATGTCCTGTACGGACGACTGAACGTTCGGACGATTCAAATGTCATGACACAAGTTGCGTGATACAACTATCATGACAAAAGCATGAAATGGACTAGCAAACACCATGCAAAATGTCACTTTCAACAAGTCGCATGACACAAGTTGATAAATGGAATTGACTACAAGACGATGTGCCCAGTAAAATGCGCCAATGCTTTTCTTTTACATTTGCCCTGCAGCATATATTATGTGCCATGACAGATCCATGGCAATAATTGGATGACACATCCTTGCTGAAATATGATACATTAAGTAGCATAAAATATGTCGCATGACACACGTTCCACGGCACAATTTAGACCAAGCAAATTTATGACACAAGCATTATGTGGTATCTCTTTTACGAACCTTATAATCATTACGTACGGGTTAAAATCTCAAATTTTAGGATACCCACCGTTTTTTTTTAGATAGAAATGTTAACTTCCGTTCACTCTCCCGATAAGTAGAACATCTCCTAGACCTGCATCCCAGATTTAAGGAAATATTGAGTAATTGTTTGCTCATTCGCTCTTGTTCACACTTAATCTTTTTCCATTTTCGCGTCTTGAATTCGTCTTTTCAAATTTTTGCTTACATTTCAGGAGGAACCAATTATGGCCGCTACTCGTCTAAATTCCTAAAATGCTACATGTAGAAGGGCGAGATCGAAAACTTGTATTTTTCTTCTATTTTTCGAAAACAAATAAGTTCTTCCAAACAAATTAAAAACATTGAAAACACAGTCGGTTTCATATTAAATACAATGTATTGTTTTCATTTGAACGGCTTACTTTGAATTAGATTTTCGGTTGTGTAATAAATATTTCCATTAGTAACCTATTGTAATTTCTACAAAGTTTTTCTTTACAATTTCTGCGCCCGTACTCGATATGCCTTTGATAGAACTCTTATTCAAACCCTCAAAGAATTTAAAGTTTATTTGAGCGAATTGAAGTTCAGCGAAAACATTGATATCATAATCAAGTACGGGCGCTACATCCTAATGCAAAGAAAATTTATTAATACAAGTCTAGTAAACCTATTTTGTATGCTTAATCGTTTTGTTGTAATTATTATACAAAGTACTAAAAGCAACGTCGGCAGGTTGCGAAACTCCTCATTTAAATTGAAGGACTCCCACGTCTGCTGGAGCTGGACATTATGACGCCGCAGATTGTATTGCAGCTGCTGTTTGTAAATGTAACGCTGCCAAGGATTCTGATCGGACAAGAAATTTAAGAAAAATACACTCGCATAACGTTCGAAAAAGGTTGTCGGCACATTGGACACTTTGTAACAGATGATGCACACTTTACACACGCAACTACATGACCGCAAGGCAAAAACGCGGTGTTGTATTCATTAACATAGCATATTTTACAAATCTTCTCGTCTGGAATAGTTTTCTTCTCGTGATTCTGGCGAACTTTGTCCGTGAATTTAAAGCTATCTGATTTCCTTTCGGACTCGCTGGAAGTAACATCATCGTCTTTAGTTGCTTGCAAGTCCTGCGCTCGGTCGTTTTCACGCGAAGGCTCACTTGTACTTGTTGATGTACTGCATTCTTCATACTTCGTTTCGCACTCTTTACTTGATCGAAATTTGGCAATAACGGAGTCAATGTACTTTTGCGTTTTGACCAGTTTAAGGAAATGACAGTTGCCAAGCCAAAGAGCGTGTTGCTCCCATGGGTCGTCGGACTCATCCCAATCCTTAAGCCCACCACCGCAACTGAAGCATTTCACTCGATCGCCGATGCCAGTATAGAAGAATCCGGCTTCAGCAAGTTGTTTCGGCTTTTGTTTCATCGTTCTCGGCCACTCGGCAAAGGATCGTAGTCGAGCAGTTTCAATAGCATACTCCGGATGATCGGGGAATCGATTGGGCGTGATAAATTGCGTACTGGAATTAGCAATCGATTCTTCAGCGTATGCATGTGGTCGGATATCTAATATTTCCGTTCCACCGCAAACGTCATAAGTAGCCGGTGGAAGAACACTATCCAGAGCTGAAGCGTCCAATGGAATGTTAGCAGTATGACGTCGTCTCATTAAAGGACAGTTTGGCGACCATCGCATATGTTCAGTCACGGGGTGATCTGTCTCTTCCCACCGTCCAATCTCCACACCACAAAAATTACATTTGACTGTATCATCACCCCCGGTATAGTACATGCCCGTTTGCGCCAACAAATGCATATCCATCCATGATAGCGGCCACTTTCCTTCGAACGTTCTCAAACGTTCACTTTCAGCATTTAATATCGTTGGTCGTAGAGGCATTTGCAAATTATCCTTGAACGAAATCGGTGGCGAAGTATCCGCCGTTTTATTGTCGGTTACATCGTGGAAAATTTCCAATCTGGGCAATTCGTGTGTCAACATTTTCTTTCGCTTCCAATAGACTATCAACGGAGATGGGCAAAGCAATGAATAAATGGTGTTCAAGGATTGTTGGATGTAGTCTTTGATTGATGTTAGATATCTGGAAAAAACAAAGAGAAAATTCTAGATAATTCAATTTTATCACTTTCACGAGGCAGAGAAAGTACGTACAATATATTATATCAACACAAGCGAATCTAAATTTATCGAAATTAAATTTGTTTTCATTTTTACTCCAAAAAAATCCCAACCCAGGCATTTCGAAGTAAATTCAATAATCCTTCAAACAATACGAAAGTTCGCGAGAAACTGAACTTAAATTGTAAGTTCATTTCAAATTACAATAGAAATTGACTCATTGCCATGCCAGATCGGATTTGCAATATCTTCATATTACGATAACAAACAATTCGTAACGTTGATTCAAGGATTGGTACAATAAGTACTCATGTGAGCCATTTTAGAACTAATCCATACACAGTGCTCAACGATGGACGTGACTTTCGCGCAAAGTGATAAAATTAAACAATTACAACAGACAATTCGTTTGAAGATGACGTCATAAAACTTTATTAAGGGTTACAATGCTAGAAATTCCTTTTAACAGACTTAATTTGGAGTGTTGTTAATTTTATAAGGATTATGCACTCGTGGATGGTATAATAATAGCTCTGAACTGTTGGAATACTTAAAATTAAAATTGGAAAAACAAATAGGTATATTGCGCATACAAGGAACCTTCCTAGATATCATTATCTACTGATCACCCGCCCAGAATTGAAGTAAGTAAAAACCTAGGATAATGTCTAGGCGCTATAAACGCTGATAGTGCAATTGCGTTACAAGATCTTAATGTCCCACAAAATTACTCCTCACTGTTATCATATGACTTCAAAAACACTTATCGTTATTAGCTGACTGAATCGTGCGCAAACGAAAACAAATAATGGCGAATTTATTAAAAGTTGTTATGAATAGCACAGTAAAATGTCGACAGCATGATAAAATGCACTTCTTGCCGCTAGAGATAATAATTTTCAAAAGAAAATGTCGTGATTGTAATGTGCTTCCTGTATTAAAACAAAAAATAAAATTTTTTCAATAGGATGTTTCGCATTTTTTCACTGTAACTACTAAAATAGTGAATTTAGTGAGAAAAAAAAAGAGTCCCATACCGTCGAGAAAATTTTAATTATAGTTTATTCATCAATGTCTGAAAATTTAATTTATTTTCAGCGAACATATTGGAAAAGAATGTGTTTGCATGAAAATAAGGAAGAAACCAACGAAAATTTCAATTACATATATCCTTACGTTTATTGGTGAACGATTTACTATTCTTCATAACGCTTTACTTCACAAAATTTGGAAAATGAATCAATTATTAATTATTATGGCAACAATAAACTTTATTAAGGAAGACAACAACAAGGACAACGAATTAACCAGACATAATGATCAAATCGCAACAACCCTCCTTCGGTTTATTTGGACTGCGCTTTTAAAACTTATCTTCATGGCATTTCATTACTGAAATCATACTTTTATGATTGTTATTTTTAATATTTAAACGGTTTGTCCTCTTTTCAGCTTTCATAGGGACGTTTTGGTAATTCTGCCACTATTCGAACCGGATGTTTACGCATTTCTGCATTCAGATTATGCATTCTAAATCGCGATACAAGAACTCTTGACAATACAGACTTAAATGTGAGAACACAACAAACGAAGTGGTTCTCCATGCAAGGTCGTCTAGTAGCGCTAGTCATAGTTATTTAAAAGGCCTTTTGAAGTTTACTCGTGGCGCCACATCACACACTCAACGAGATCTTTTTATAGGAGCAAATGGACCATTTTTATTTGAAATCCAATATCTCGTTTAATATCGCAACGAATATTAAAGATTTGGCTGATAAGAATAGTCAAGTGTACGTAAAAGCACTATCAATTCCGTGGAACGACCAATGAAAATAGATAACTATAACTAGAAATTAACAAAAGAAACAATTCACCTGTTCCTTTTGATTCAATATTAGTATTTAAAACTACACGTGCCGAGGAGGCGATTTAAATATATGAATAGAGCAAGTTTATTACGCTAAAAGTCAAATTATCAATTGAAAAAGAAGAAATATCGCAAAATTATATACCTGTAGCTTATAGATAACTGCACTTTATTAATAAGTTTATCACAATTGTCTTGAGACACTTTAAAATTCACTTTTTTGTCCTTCAGTTTATTTATATTGAACTCTTTCTTCTTGTGATTGTTGTTTACTTCCACTGTCTCTTTGATTTATTTGTTATGTAAAACGAGATTCCAGTTAGAAAAAGATACTTTAATACTGTATTAAGTACAAGTCTTTCACTTTTCACATCTAGATACAATATGGCTTGTTGCCAACTCGACAAATATAATAAATAAGGTACTATTATCGCGCAAAAGGTGGCGGCGTCTATTATCAGATATTTATATATTTTTCTTTTTCGTTTTTCACCAACTGATAGCACGAATTACAAAATCAACAAAACAGCAAAATAAAGTACGAAACTCCTTCGCGTTAAACGAGAAAGTACTAGATTAGATATGGGTACGATACGAAGAACAGGCATCTGAGTTCGAGTAGATTTCAATGGAAAATTTTGCTCACACTGTGTTATATTTTTCTCTTGTGTTTACCCGCCTAGTTCCATCGGAAAACTAATTGGGAAGTAGCTAGTTAATTATTCCTCTTGTATGTGTGAATCACTAGAATTGTTTTGGTCGGTTCACGTGTTATCTATTCACAGAATCAAAGATTCACCGAGAGAACGACTTCCATATTATTCAAGATTGTTTGTAAACACTTCGTTCAAAGTCTAGAGGAATCTGGAATACACGGAAAGCTGCTTTTGCTTTCGATATAGAGTTGTAAACGGTTATGCACGTTGCCATTTTAGAGATACAGACTGTAGCATTACAATTGAGTGCGGGTAGAAACAAGCGGAGGCGTCGGACTGAGTATTATATTGAATGGAATGCAAATAGCAGTGAGGCAAGCGATCCAAATGCAGATTTTCAGTAAGAGGATCGTTGATTTCTTAATGGATTTATACTTGAAATATTTTCACATATGCAAGAGTACGGAGTCCATGATTCATATTTAAATGGTTGGAATGCAATTCAAGAGTTTTTGCAGCGCAACAGTAGAATTAATATTTATTCACATTTGAGTGAATAGCAAAGGTTAGTTAGCACTCGGAAACACGTAATAGTCTTCTCATATACTCCATAATTGATCGCATAGAATATTCAAAAAAAAAAAAATGTTTAAAAAAATAATAAACTAATTACATTTTAACATATAACAATACAAAGCAGTTCAACTAGCTAAAAATTAGTTCATAAAAATTTCTTAACACGAAAAATAGAAGAAAAAAAAACAAATATTTATAAAAATCAAACAAATTATCGCAAATAACAAATCATGAAATTGATTCCGTTCATACAGGGGCATTAGAAACGTCCGGGTTTAATCTTAAACCTTGAAATTTGTGTTTCTTATGCCCTAAGAAAAGAGATTTGTTCGGTCACTTGTCATGAGCTACCCAAATGTCAAAAGGATCCATTAATGACGCTCATCATTTGAATGCAAGTGCAGATGGTGGAGTACAAAAGATGGATTGGCTGAAGCATTTCAGACCGGATATTCATCGAAAATTGCCGTTTTCCTATGCTATTTTTTCATTTTTTTCTAGAAAACATAATCATTATCAACACTTCACGCTATTGTTATTGCTTATTGTTAACTACAGGATTGATCAGTGGAAAGAGTGTGATACACCAAAAATACTGCGAGTTAAACTTGATTACTCGAAAAAAATGTTTTTACGCCGTGGTCAGGATACACTGCGACTCGCACAGTTTTCTCTACACAGGTTTTGAATCGAGAGAAAAGATCTGACAGTATTCTAAAACTATTTTAAAAATGATGTGGTCACAAAAATGCAGTTTGGTGACTTGGCAAAAATCAATGTTCATATAAGGTCTATTGCTATCCTTATTTGCTATCAATACTGAAAAGAATTAATTTCTTCAAAAGATTTTCAAACTAACTTTTCACTCATTGAGCTTCTTTTTTCATTCTTCATGTGAAGACTAAATAGCATAAGAAAACAAGAATTATCTCATTTAAAGCGAGACAGATTTCTTGTTCAAATGATTATAATGACTGTTTGCGACTTCATCCATTTGTTTGATGCTTACTGTAATGAGCGCGTCAGCTAAACTTTCGGCGGAAACCACTCTGACTTTTGATTGACTCTGTGCCAATAAGAGATTGCTCTTCCATTTACACGAATATAGAGTCTAAATTATTTCTTGTTATTTTTTTCGGGACTTTATTTTTTTCCAATAAAATAAACATTTTCAAAATAACTGGCATCAACAAACTCGTTAAATGCTTATTTTAGTTTATATGAGTATCGCATACGGGATAGGAAAATCGTTTAGAGAATTGATTAGCGGGGAAAATTGACAAACGAACAAAGACTGAAATATGAAATAAAAAGAAAATATCAAAGTCATCTGATAACATCAAACAACAATGACAATAGTAATAAACGAATAAATTCAATCAATGAAATAATAAAAATAAAATTGTTCAATGTTACATCGATTACAAAAATAAAGAAATCCGCCTGCCTACCTAACATTTATTACGATGTCAATAAGCTCTTATCAATTTAGTTTCTGATGATTTAATTTGATTAGATATCATTTATATATGTTATTTACATAAGTACTATGAGATTTTTCCGTCTTTTGAATATTGTTTACCGAAATAATTTCCATATCCTTTTCAATTTTTTCCTTTTTTTTTAATTTAAAATCCAAGATTAAATTGTAACTCCAATGTTCGAATCTCATATAAAGTACAGGTCCATGAAAACGCTATTGTTAGATAATTAGATTTTAAAGGTCTATTAAACACTCCAGTGAAATCAAGGTAAAATTTATAAACGATTACATTGGTATCCTTTTGTTTTTTTTTTTCTGGCTTCTATCAGGAGAGAAGAGGATATTATTTAACCGTTTTGTAGGCTATAAGCTATCAGAGCGTCGACTGCAGAGCAGCTATAGCTACAGGCGTTAAGTGACAGGATTCGGATCGCGCTCAAGTATATACTGAAAATGTGTTAGGATGGAATAAGGTACTTATAAGAATGTAATCAATTCGGACTGTTCCATCCTTTATTTAATAAAATTTACTTTATATCACATAATTTTGCCCACGCCTTTAATTTAGCAGCAAAGTTTAGTTTAAGCAAGCATTTAACTCAATGTAATCCTGACATTCCACTGTGTTTTTATAATTAACAACAATTCAATAAGAGATTTAATTTAAATTCTACTTCAATATCTGCTCAATTATGGCTTAACATTTTTGTAAACATAAAGTTAGTCTGTAAAGCTGCAAAGGATATATCGTCTCATTATAAAGATGGAACTAAAACATATAGATTACAGTTTAATATAAGCCCAGAAGTGTTATCCACACTAGCATCATGATTCTTCCATCTCTCTCCTGTTTCATTAATCTTCAATATCAATATAAAAAATCAATGACATCTCCACATAAGTAGTAATAATCATTTCCTTTCATCATTTTCTGAATTACGAAAGACTTGGAAGAAGAACGGAATGATAACTAGAAACAAACATGAAAGACCCTCATCAGTGCCGGAATCGTATATTAAATTTCAATACTTCCTTCCTGTCATCGAGACAGTTTTTTCTCTCTTGTTTTTCGCTATCGATAGAAACATTTCTTCCTATTTATACAGTTGTTAACACAAGCGGATGTACACACATATGCTAGTCGTAAAGATAGAAGAATTCCGTGTTGTAAAATGCATTCTCTTATGTAAACGATACGCAAAGAAGAATTTCTGGAAATCCGAGTGTGGAGATAATTTAAAGATAATATTAGATAATTTGAAACTAAAATTTTTTACATATTATTGAGAAACAAAAATAGCAAACATTTCAATACTGGATACATTTTTTACCTTTTCCGAGACGCCACAGTGTCCCGACATTAAACTGTAGCAATTAATAATTGACTAGAATGAATACATTCAAACCAATGCGTTGGAAGCGGATTTGTACATATCAGGAAGTATGATGGATATATCAATTATTTATAAGGGGTTAAGCGTATTTTAAATGATTTTATTTGGATTCAAATATGCCGGAAAAAACATGCAAAGCCACTGAGAAGAGAAATGGAATCAATTAAAGATGCCATTGCATATGGTTCAGATAAATGTCATAGATACATTCTGATTTATGAGATTTGCTAGCAGCCGTCCTCCTACACTAAAAATCTTAAAATTAAATCAAATGCGATCATATAATTTACATCCTACGCGTGATATTGCGTTTCATTTAAGAAACAGAAGGTTCACGTAAAGATCGAATCGCAACGGTAGAGAATGATTTTGCAATTATGACGATACCATTTCAATGTGAGTGTTGATATATTGTTCTTGGATATGTTGGATACATCCTGATCGATTGAAACGCCGATATGAAAAAAATAAAGGCGTTCTTATTTGATTTGTAAGCATTTGATTCCTTTAGAAAAAAAAAACCCGTAAAGTTTCGGAGGTTGGCCGGAGTGTCTACAATCTTGGAAATAATTTCCAGTAAGAAGTCTAACTGTATTACCTCTTCCTTAGGAGTTCACCGATCCTATCAATATATCATCAGAACTAGGGATCTGTTTTGAACTGTTAAAATTTCTTCTCTGTAGCTTTTATCATTTACCAAATAAATTTTAATTGATAGTAGGGTTTTGATGATCACAGATACAGACCGGGAATCGCATAACACATTACGAGGCCTACATTTACTGCGATCCAATTCGCCCTCGAGCAAAAAGGATCCATTTCGTGCATTCTATTGGGTAAGACGAAGAAACAAGGAGTTTCTAAAAGAAAACCCTGGTCATCAGGCGGTCGAACAATCAATTTTTTGGTCTAATGACCTTCCAAGCATATCTCACACCGTTTGAACTGCAAACCGAACTCCCGACTAAACCATCCAGAGACCTTATCCATTGCTTTTGGATTAATGTTCAATCGACTGGCCATCCTTGCATGAAAAGAATCTGTGGCAAGCTAGCAGGTTCCTTTTCTCTCCTTCGCCATCCGATCACGGCGAATCTCTTTGCAGGAAGCATCGCTCCATACATCTGATCGCAGCTACGATTATCAAGAGTCTTAAGAGGATGCGTCCCCGAGCCTTGGTCATGAATAAACAGAAGCAATATGGCTGCTGCAGCCTTATGAGTCAATGCTCGAAGAACACAGCTATGATTCTACCAGTAAGTTGAATGCCAGAACGTCACCGTAACTAGCAATCGCACCGATGTTGATCGTTTTTCTTTTGTCAGACGAATCTTTTTTGCTTTACGTAGACCACTTTCTTCAATACTGCAAGGATTCTAGCGAAATCTAAAAATAGATTCCGCGAGTGGTCATCCAGGCCTTCATGTGCAGTATTAACTTCACGAATCTAAGTCAAAGTTTGTTGTTTTTCTAAATCAAAGTTTTTAACGAATTTCCAATAAAATTAAAACAAGCTTTTCACTTTTTTACGTTACAGCAATGCCTTTGAGTGGATTGCAGATAATGTCATATATCATGCATACCGAAGGTACTGCTTCCATTTCTTTTGTTTACGTGATGAAATTGGATTCGAGTTAAAAAAAATTTAATTTCATAATCAGGTAGGATGGCCGCGATTACGCAGTTATCAGGAAGCATTTCCGGTCTAACAAACTTAGAATTTCACTTCCGTTAATATTCCCAGAAATACAGTGACGTTAGAAAACCGTCATATAAAGTCATCCACTTGAAAGGTTCAACAGATAATTGCGTCACAATTTCAGAATCGATTGCTGACTGCAAATCAAGGAGGAATTACTTTGATTATTCAAATGGCAAGAATATAACAAGGACGTGCTTGCATTTCTAAACCTACAAGAAAATAGTGAAACCTAAGCTGTTATCATTCAACAAGCATAATGGACTGCATGAGAGCACTGGAATCGTCAAGCATATCAGAAATCGTTAGATACAAATGTTTAGAACGTAGACGCTGAGTTAATCAGAACAAAAATTGGGTGATGTCAACTTTCATATTGTAGAAATATACATACAAAGCTCTAACTGAGCCACTATTACTCTATCGTCCTACTTGGTCGCAATGGATGTCTTTTTCGGTTATTCCGAATTCAATGCCTTCGCCCCATTTTCTCTAGCGAACATTTACTAATCCTGATGAGATTTCGGAAAATTTTAAATTGGCAACATAGTAATAAAAATAGCCACTCGCAGATAATTTCAACTTTAACATGCTGAAATCGATTTTTATGTCGATAAGAGCCAGGTCATTCTGCTATTGCAAAAAGGTGCAGCTTGTTGTTATCAAAACAATTTCCTCAATGCGACATTTCTCTTAAACAAGGGTATAAATATAATCAATGTAACTTAGTGCAATCAATTTTAGATAATGAAATCTTCTACATTTATATTTCTTTTATGTTTACCTCCTTTTATTGGAATGACGGAGCTGACCTTGTTTTTGTTTGTAAATTTTCGTTTTAAGTATATCTGCAAAATAAAAATGAGAATTTATAGCTTGGAGATTGACAAATTGCGTCAACTTATTAACGTTTATCTCTCGAACACATTTTCGATAATGGGAATTATCACGAACAACTTCTTATTCGCGTTTCTTAAGAAATTCAATTCTCCAGAGCGTGTTACGGCTTAAACGTACTTTGCAGCAGGCTTGGTTGCAAACAAGGCAACAATTTTCCCAGAAAATCATTATTACGTATTGAGAAAGAAAGCTTTGTTCTCTCAGAATTCATATACTACAAAATACTCATGCAATGATATATATATTTACGATAAATATGTAGGTTTACGACCTCACAAACGACCTAAAGATCTCAATATTGCATCGTCTCCTTGAACGACTTTAGTACAAAATACAAAGGGTAAGAACGACATTTTCGTAGAGGGGTGAAACTGGAACAAGGAAATTTATAAAATTCGACGTAATTTCGCGCCCCACGAAACATACGATTGTTAGATTGAAATGAATGTGTCCGCATGCAATTAAAATTAGCATGTATTTTCGGCTAGATGATTTCATTCAACCACTGGATTGTATGCAAATGAGCAAATACACGAACGCAGAATGTTTGTTAGGTTAACATGTTCGTTTTTCATTTTCCATTTGTTTTATTCCAGAACCACCACCACCTTCATTGTTCGTGTGAAACATCATTTCCGCTGTAAGAGACCCTAAATTTCATCCAAGCATAGCAGAAAGCAAGAAAAATAACGAGGCCACCAGCTATGTTGCAAGTTCTTTTCGCAAGATAAAAAGGTATAATTATTTGCTGAGACATATGTTCAAAGTGCCGAATGAGAAATCATACGATGCGTTCCAATGATTTCTTAAATCCTTTTAAGCTCCGCAAAGTGCGTTGTGGGGTTTCATTGTTCAGCTTTCATAGATTAAATTATCGTATAAAAATGGTTGCTGCAAAGAAATCGACGTCGAAGTGTTAAAACTACCCAATTGAAACATGAGCTCATTCTGGTTTCACCTTAGTTTGTTGGTTTCTCACCAAAACAAAATGCAAATATCAAAGTTTTTCTTTCATTTGTGGAACCAACACTACCATGTTCAGTGGGTTGTGTGATGATGAGTTGCTTGTTTGTTCTCTGCTCTGCTGATCGTAATGTGATTGGAAAACAACAGACTCGACTTGAAAAATGAATTTCTTTCACGGCGTTGCTAAAACAAATGTCTTGAGTTAAAACTAAGGGTTTTTTGTAAGACATTAAAATATTTAAAAAATCTTGAACCTATTAGCCTGCAGGAAATAAAATCATCTATTTGCCAGATTTCAGTGCTTTTTTCTGAATTTTCTGGAATGGTTTTTAATTTCTTTTCTGCTAAGCGAACGTTGCTCTTCAAGACTATAACATACAAATTAACTTTTTTATCAGACTATCGATTTCGTGGCATTCAAGCAATATTTACGGCAAAGATAGCATTTTATACGTTTCATGAGTTCATTAATCGCTTTCGCTTAAGCAAATAAGAAACAATAAAGAAACGTTGACTCCTATTCAGCGAATTCGAAAAAGCCACTTCCGACAGCGTAATTAGTTTGAATGGCATGTGTTCATTCGTTCTCATTGGGATGCCAGTGAACACACGAGTACTACTCAAAACATTTCCATCTGTAGGACGAAACAATGAACCAGCATGTTTATCTATTAAGAACGGCTATTCATTTCATTCCCTTTAAATCACACGATATATTTTGAACAGTGGAAAGTATAGATACGAGCATCCTGACAAACTGCATACATCCATGCACCGATGAAGAACAACAGGAGCCAGGACACAGTGGACAAAATCAAATCGTTTGAAGTTTTAGCTCCTTTTTTCAGTTTGTTTTAACACTTATTACAATTCATCGCCATCTCATACTTATATAAAAACTGTAATTCATATCTTTACCAGTTTTCGATTTAAAAGCTACAAGGAACTTATCAATGGCCGCAAACAATCTATTCATTTGCAGTTTGGAAGGGTAAATACAGTCTATGTATGCATAACGTCAAGCTAATATCTAATCTCATTTCCTGCCATTATATACACACTAATATCGATAATGAATCAACATACAAATTTTCATTACTTGAATCGTTGAATCGTTTAAAAATGAGTCCACATTCTACCTTATTTTTAATATTGTGTGCATATTCTGTGCGTAATCCGTTTGGTCAGATAATTTATTATTTTCCAAGCTGCAATTGAAAATCAAGGACTATGGACATACTTATATGAATATTGGTACACGGTTGGTAATTGGTCATAGAATTGCATTCGATGCTAACCACAACAAATACGCCCTTGTGAGATGTGGATACCGTTTCAAGCACGTTCTTTCACAAACCCTATTAATGGTAGTTACCTTAAATGAGAATTTTTCAATTGTTCATGACTGGATGACATTTCTTCATCTGACATGACATTTCTTCTTCCATCCAAAAAAACACTTGCTCAGGCTGTTACGGAAGCGATTTCCCTTCGTTGAATGTTTCCAAACTGTTCCGATAATTCCGATAAAGTATATTTAATTTAATATTAACAGAAAAAGATCAACTTGACGAATATATATAAACTTGCAATTGGTAAATGCATAATTTGGGAAAAATTTAAAGAAATTTGACAACCCAATCTATCGTTAACTGAGACTGAAATATGCAATAATAAATCGAAGCTAGTATTTGACTAACTTTTCAAATAAATAAAATTGACTACTTTCAATATCTACCATTACTACTGTATATAGAAATAAAACGAGAAATTAAACTAAATCTGAAATTGCTGATTATTTCAGATTCGCGAAACTGAAGGCATGTATTTCGATTTCAACGATCTTTGGTTCTAGTATTTAACCTTTGAACATTTAATAGTATCATTCCCTTATATATTCCATCGATATTGCTAATACTATCAGTTCATATTTCTATTGTAACACACGTCAGATCTTCCCACACTGAATTCAGAACAATTAAGCTCCCTCCTCGTTCATATGCAGGTTATTGCTTTTTATTGTGGTATCTAATTTTCCATTTTCATGTTTGGTGAACATTATTAACCACATGGATCCGAAACATTTGAAAGACTCCCCAAGTTCTAGACCCGACATTAAGTACAATACAAAGTGCATAGCGCGTGAAGTATTAGAAAGAAGAATTTCTATTTTCTCTGTAGCAACTAACTCGACAGAGAGTCGTGGTCTACGTGCTTTCATACAACATATACCCGCGGCTATTCCATACGATCCTCGTTATCATACCCGCACACCAAACTTCCTGCATATATACCGATAAGACAATGTTGTAAGTCGTCTAGGGGATGAAATACCAATTTAAAAATCATACTTGCAAATTGCTGATAGTTTGCTTCAAAGTCCGAGCCTATTTTCTCATCATTTTCGTGTTATCAAAGCCAATAGTACCAAAATTGTATCGATTTTCCAATTTGATTTAATTTGCCCACACTCAATTATTACATTTACAATTTTTCAAGCAGAAACTACTTCTTCTAAACTAAAATCATACACTATTCCGGCCAGGTCTGATTTCTCTAAAGTACTTTACTTGCATGTATATATCTGATCTATTCCTTTTAAAAATATCCCAAGATTATCTCAGCTTATGGTCATTATTCAATGGATTTTATCCGAACAGACCGCCGAAGTATCTTTTGGTCATGGGAACCACAGTGAACGAGATTTTTTTTTATCCATACCAAATGGAATGTATTTCTCTAATATTTAGTGTTGCAGACTGGCGCTTAGAAAAATTTTGTATTCAATTGAGGACTAGGAGGAACAACAAAGGTAGAAAATAGAGATAGACGATCTATCGGCAACATAAGACGGCAAAAAATCGTGACAGATACCAAGAAAAGTGTAGACGGCAAACCAACAGCGACTGGAATGAAGAAAAAACAGAGCCGTGTTAAATCTATGAAAGAAGGGCAAGCTAATATATGATGTTGCAAGCCTACACTGAAATAACGAGAAAATAAGGGCCCATAAAGGCAAATATTTCACACCCAGAGCGGCCCGACGTTCCAAGTTCCAATGCCGGGTTCAGTTGGGCCTACTGAACCCGAGGAGTCAGGGCCAGAATTACTCAGTGCAATGCATGAGAAAAAAATATTAAAATAAAAACCTTGGAATAGCCAACAAAACCGTGCGGGACGTGAATAAGATTAAAACGACTTGTAATGGACCATCTTGATGTATAAAACATTGATGGTGGGAAGAAAGATATGTATAATAATAATTCTTGGGAATTGTTATGTGAAGGAGGCGGAAAATAGCAACAAGAAAGAAGATAACGACTGTGGTGGCATGTAGAGGAGAACAATGTCGTAAGGACTAAAAGGTGGCTTCTATTGAAATTAAAAATATGTTGAGGGATATTCGTGTTTGAGTTGTTTTTTGCAGGACTTACAATCAGCTAATCAATGGCTGAAATCTGGCCCGTGTTACTTTGAATACTTTTCCGAGTATTTTTTGTTTGGTCGAGCACGAAGCATTGACTTTATTCCAAAAATTTTATAAGAGGACTCCATATTAATAGTTTCTAAATGGAGGCTTATGAAATTTCAGGAAATCAAACACTAGCACTCTAGTCCCGAAAGAAATAACCAACTAGCGCCAAATCATAACAAAAAAACCAGTGAGCATTCTTTTGCTTGCAAGACATTAGTTATTTTTCTTATGGTTCTACTTAAGTAGTTTCCACAGTTACTTATTTATTTAAATCTTGCCTAAACGTGGTTTCGCTCATCATTACGCGGAATAAACAACTCGCTCTCCACTGGAAATTTTGTTATGATTTTAGTGAACAGAATTTGAAATTATCATTTAATTTCATCAATTGACAGTGGGATGTACTTATATTTATTTAGTTTTATCTCGGAAATGATTCAAAATAATGATTATCCTGTATTTGTACAAGAACACAAATGTCTCGATGCATCCTAATAATCTGAAAAATTGCCCAGCTTTTACATACACCTTGCCTACCTTGCTAGGAATAAAAACGCATGCGAATAGGTTGTCTTTTCTATGGGATACATTAATTTCAAAAGCATCAAGTTTCAAGAAATACGCTAGCTTTGTAGAAATTCTGGGACAACACCATCAATTTCTTGCGGCGATCGTAATGATTAAAAAACTTAATACCTATTACTGAATCATCTAAAAATCAAGCGTTAAACTGGAAACATTTAACGAATCCTTGTCAATAAACGACATATAAAAAAGCCTTCGCCCCTTGAATTTCGGGATCGTCAAGCGAGTGGGAAAAGAAGAGACGAAATGACCTTTCAAGGGCTCATCTCAGGCATTTGAGAAATATTTTTCGGAGGCTTCGGCTTCCGAAAGGTTTCGAAAGACCTGCTTTCCAAATTCAACCACTGTACCTTCGAAATTTTCTATTGGTTAAAACAATATTCAGAAATGAGAAGACCGAAGATCCTTTGAAGGATTTTGGGCTGCGCCACTTAATATAAATAATTAAAGATTGACAAAAGTTTGTTCTTGTCTCTGATTTTTTTCTATATTTTCAACATTAAATATATTAATACTAAAGTAGAAGCTGCAAATCTTTTTTTCTAATACATCTTCAATATTTTAGTTTGAAAATTAAAGATAATACAAATCGATGTTTACCTTACTACATACTTGATACAGGATATAAATAGAAAGACAGGCACCACCTCTTTTTTCAAAACATACATTTCAACAATGATTTTTCTATTTTATTGCCTGAAACTATTTTTTTGTTTTCAAATTTTATACCTAATGATAGTTTCACGGAAGTCTACATTGCGAGAAACAGGCTAGAATTTTTTGCTGAGTACAATTAACGCTAAGTGAAGAATGAAGTGAATTATTCAAAATTATGAGAGGTATTCGTTTTTGTGGTATCTTTAAGTGCCAGAATGATTCCAAATCGAAATTTACGAGTTCCCCTAGTGAATTTTTAGGATTGACGACTTTAGTAACTTTAGCGGAGCTTCTTTTATGTTTGCGGGAAACTTTATGTTGATTTGATTGATTGAAAGGAATATCGAATTGAAATATTTGAGTAATACTCGCTTAATCCCTTTATCACCAACTAGGAGCAATCAATTAATGGCACATTTCCATCAAACGGAAATTGAGGACTGGCTGGGAGGTGTTGTAATCTACTGCGAATCTTTTATTGCATTCCATACACAAAAAGCTAACGAACTCTGAAAACTAATATAAGCCCCAAAAAAGAAACAGTCAACAATGGCTCCTTTCCAGCATATATGCTCGGCATTCAAACTTGCATCCATTCACCCTGTCCTCCAGTATCCCATGCAGCATCTAACCAGCATATGAGACTACACTGAGCGAGCATAGAATGCAGTTGAGCCGCTTTTCCATGAAATATGTTTAACCTAAGTGCAACGCTCGGCCCGGAGATGTCGACGTCGCCGTCGACAATATAACGATGGTTTCGAAGAAGTTGCTTATGCAACCTAAAGGAATGGGGAATTGAATCGAAGTCGATTTGTTGGGCGGCTCATGGAGGCGAACCAAATATGTATGTTCATACAGGAGAGAAAAACATTCGACATCAGATTGCGGCATTCGTCGGCTATATGGGAGTCCTTTACAAAACGCCAAGAGTTGTTGGTTATGCGCTGTTGTACTTATTGTACTTGTACTTTAAAACATTAGGGCCGAGAGCTACTCAAGTTATGACTGAATATATAGCGAGCATAGACCGTGGTACACCCCGCGAGCACAGAACAGTCTCAGAGCCGGGCGGGAGGCCACAACGAATAAAACGACCTCACACTCAGTCAAAGGCAGTCGTGAATGCACTTATGGACTTCGGAGCCCTTCTACATACTTCTTCTTCTTCATCGACGTCTTATGCTTCATCATTAGTCGACACAAACCTGGCTACGATTCTTTCAAGACTTTGGAGCGGAGCAGCCGCATTCTATTCTTCGTTTCTCACTTCGGCGGCCCCTCGACCATCCTAAAATTATGTTGAACTACCGCCAATACCTCCGCGTCAACGTCTTGGCCGGCCTATCATTATGACTGTGAGAAAGTTAGAATGGAATGCAGTCGAACCAGATTCGAGCTGAGTGCATGAAATAAACACAAAAAGGCATCAATGGAAAAAGGCTGTGGCACAAAAAATGAACTGTGTTCTTTTCAGAGACCTCACGTTGTCATGAACGAATTGAAAACCAGCGATCGGACAAACCATGGAAACTTGAGCAGGATGGTGCTTCAGGAAGGTACCATAGTTGGCGGGGGTGTGTGCTGCGGCCACTATGAGAGTGCATAAAAAACAACTATGTTGCCTCGCATCCCATAGAACGAGTAGAACTACAAAAAAAAACCAAATTCATTGCCGTGCCGCCGCCAGCACATAACCAGCACCGGCATGGAAGGAAAAATAGAATGAAAAAAGGTTCCTTCCGAGAAATAGTCGGTTCAAGATCAATCGACTGGACACAGACTGCATTCCATTCCACTAGCTATCGCCCATGGACCTGGAGTTTGCAATCAGCTGCACTAGGGATTAGGTACTCGAACAGTTTTTCAATGCACGTCTTTTTTTTTAATTCAACATGAGGGTGCTAAGCATTTTCTTGGAATTCTTTGGATGTTGTTACTTGTGATGGCGAGGCAGCGACGTCGAGGACGTGATAAGCGTCGTGTCTGGTGATGTGAGGGACCACCGGCTCAGCATCGTCCTATCTAGGATGAGATTGAGATGCTGTGAATGGAATGTTGAGAAATAGTTGAATGAAGCACCTACAAGCGTGCTTATTATTGGGAATACTTCGGGAATTTGATAGGGGGCTGATTTTAGGGTAAACTTGGGGAAAAAGAAAATTAGAACGAGTAGCTTTTGGTTGCGGTCAACTTGATAATTCCATCAAGGACATCGTTTGCGGGCTATAATCCGTCTTAGCTGCAGTGTATACTCCAAATGCTTATAAAATCTAATGTTAATACCTATTTTTGTTTTAAGTTCACAACGTTCATGTTGAGACTTAAAAATCGTTGCGGACGCGAAGAATTTTATATGCAAAATTGAGGGGAAAAATATGATTCCATTGTCAGCGAAAATGCGTGTTTTGTTCAGAAACCAATTTCGAACCAACTATTCGTGACGGGCAGCAATCTGGTGATCAAAACTAAACTACATAACACTATGCAGGTACTTTCAGCAAGAAATGAGAAACCATTTCGGTGTGAAAACGTCACGCTACCCGTTCCCACACTCAGCAGCAATGAGCAGCCATTGAGGAAAACCTGAGAAGAAAACATCAGAAAAACAATAGGCCATTCGGTATCCCACACAACTTTTCCCACAATTTTCATTCACAGCTGCCAGCAGTTGCTCCAGTGGACGTTTGGATCAATTCCTGGGAACAAATCAATAAAACAAGGACTCCGACTGCCGCCAGACACAATAAAGCATATGCCAGAGAAATTCATCGACGATGCAGGCCTAGTTTTATCGATTTTTTCCCCCTGAGACAGTTGTCGTCGGACGAACACACGGCGCGAATGGCAGCCATATTTTACGAGTTTTGCAAAATGTAAGCACACCGATCTTTTTTCCATCGCTCAACACGTACCTTTGGCTTTTTGGCAGCTGCTCCCGTTCTCCGTCTATGAATCCATTTTCGCACATACGAGACACTTTTTTGATTGTTTTCGCCTTACAAAACCAATTTACACGCGTTGAAAACAAGAAAACTAGCGAAACTCTACGCGTACTTTTCCGTTGTACAACAGTGAAAGAAAATCTCTCGTAAGGGAACACAAAGTTCAATGGAAAACTTCAATGTACGAACAGAGACCGTTCGTTCGTTCTTAGATCGACGAGTTGCACTTTTGTCACATACAAAATTCAACTGTGCCGAGCTTGCACGAAACACCATCGAATTGCCTCGAATATGGCCGTCAACGAGCCGCTCGCATTCGTGTGTACATTAAGCACAGCGCAAAATACTACTACTACAACGCACTCGGCCAATCAGCGACCAGTGTGTACGATGTGTACGAGCGTACAACAGCAATGTGTACGATCTGGTGTATTTGAATGTATGAATGAATTGGGCGGCTGATAGGGATGCCGTTCGTCTCCATGTTATGTTAGATTAAGTAATCCAAAGAAGTGTTGATATGACGGTGCCAGGTCGTTTCTT
The DNA here is from genome assembly GCA_954870665.1 of Stratiomys singularior. Lineage (NCBI taxonomy): Eukaryota > Metazoa > Arthropoda > Insecta > Diptera > Stratiomyidae > Stratiomys > Stratiomys singularior. The sequence continues at coordinate 19,558,353 of OX940880.1, forward strand.
CTTCCATTATTAAATTCTAATATAAATGTCCCACAATTCACTCTAACTTCGAAGAAAAGCACATGAGTTTCAAATTTGTTTCAAGCAGATGTTATTAGATCAGAAAGGTCCTAATACTAATAACGAAAAGGAAGTACAATTTTAAGAAGTATTTCTTTAAGGCTTTTCGAAAATCACTTCAATTGTCCTTTTCTATACATTGATGCATGCCAAAAGTTCTGATATGGTATCGTAGTATCGTTTGTAGGGATGGCAAGCAAAATTCAAATCGGATGCAGTATCAGCTACAGTCAACTTTGGAACCGAGATTTCAAGTGTGACAAATCTCGCATTTTTGCGTACGGAAAAGTTAACGAAAAGACTATTTGATAAGAGTCAAACTTCAATTTGATTTCAAGTTTTAAGCTGCCTGTGATATCAAGCCACCAGCACAAATCCAATTATAACTCCCGTACCCTTTTTTCAGATTTAAGCTTCGTATGCGCTATGCGATGCAGTTCACAAGGTAACTCAAAGTTCGCAAGTGTCTTTAAAAAGGATGTCAAAGTGTCTTAAAAAACATATTTTTTTAAATAAAGTATTCTGAAGACTGTCGATATACATATATGATTTAATAATTGCGACAACTGATTCCAAGCCCAATAGGGCAACACATCCAATTGATAATAGAATAATAATGTCATAGCGAGGGTCCTGTGTTTTTCAATCTGGTGCTAGTGGCAGGTGATATTTATTGTAGATTATTATTTTTTTCATCGTATATGATTGATTTAAGACTTAATTTAAGGCTTCGCCACAGCAATAACTAGAATACACAACGGACTAGAAATTCCATTGGTGCGTCTCGAAAGTTTTTTTGACTTTTGTGGACATATAAAAGTTATCAATTACTTTTGGTAACGTTCCCCATTCATGATTTCATGAGGCTTGGATTGCTCATAGCAAGTTAGTAGATCGGCGGTTGTAGTGGATACATTTTCTCCCAGCTATTGTGGATGCATTAACATAAATACTTCAACATGTGGCCGAGTGTTGTCCTGTTGTAGGATATGTCCGTCCTTATTCACCAATCTCGGCTGCTTTATTCGCAGCTGCCTCATCAATTCTTCTGCGTAAGTGTAATGAAAGTCCGCCATCACCATTCAGTTGTTTTTATTGTGTTTTTGGTTTTGGACTATGTCCAGCATAATCTTCGTTCAACCATTGTGCTTGCGGTTATCAAAGAGTATATTTTCCTCGCCCGGGAACACTCGATGCAAGTATGTCCTTTTTTAGTTTTTGCACTAAAGCAGCTACAGTATGGGCTTTAGAGCTTGATCTCATTATGTAAGAATGTAAAATACCGATCTAGCTCCCTTACATGTCCAAGCTACTATTAGACGATTTGCCATTGTTCTCTTCGAAAAACATGAAATATTCATGGATTCATAAATGTTATTAGTAAACGGAAGCTTTTGTTTTTAGTTTTGGATAATATGAATCCTTGCGTTTTTTTGCGCCTTTAGTTCTTACGGTTTTTTGTTCACAGCTTTTCGTAGTATGGTTTAAAGCGCAGAAAATGAGGAAATAAATCATAGTTGATATTGTAGTTGGAATATGGCAAACAATATATAGAGAATATTGTTTGAGCTAATTGTTTTTTGTTGTTAATCACTGCAAATAAAACCGTCATTCCATTGAATCTTACTTTGATTTCTTTAAGGACACGTGCTGTGAAGGAACGATAGAAGGGTGAAGAAGATGCTAAAATTGTTTGATCTGAAATTTGTATAATTTGATTGCTTTCATCTTTTACTACATTGAAAGATTTCTTAGGTTCAATAAGCTGAAACACTGCTACCCGCATTCACCAACGTTTACCATTTTCGGGTAATTTCGATAGGTTTTGTTCCGCGAAGGATTTCTGGTCCAAAATCGCCATAAATATTTCAAGCACTGATCAAAAGTTCAGTGTACGATCATTTCAGATTTCACTAGACAGGATAATTATAACTTTCAAATTACAAAATCAGGATCAGGCATGGTATTTAGTCCAGTAATACTAAAAATATAGCTAAAAAAACCGCATTAGTAGAAATCGATAAATACTCTCATATGTGTGATTGTCGCGGCTGAATATGGAACGAATCGAGTTTTCTTAAAATTCGAATGGGCATATGGCGCCTAGAACGGTACCACTGAATGACATCAGTGAATGCTTGCGGATGTTGAACACTGCAGAAGTGTGTACAACTTGGCGGCGCCATCAATAAAAAGAAATACAAACACGCATACATGCAGAGAGCTGAAAATAGAGTGAAAAGTTTTCGTCGGTCGTCAGACGACCTTAAGGCATATTAAAGTGGAAGGGCGAAGTATTTGTACACGTGAATAAGCATGCAGAAATGTCTCGAGGTGAACATGCTGCATTAGTAGTTTGTTGCTAAGCTCAAGGTAGTTTGTCATGAATGGAAATAAATTATGCAGTGCGTAATACCAGCGAGAGCTTTGAAAGGAAAATCAACATGGGTGTTGATGCAAATGAAAATTTCATCACCGAATTCCAATCAAATATTCTGTCATTCTCATTCATGCATTTCTTCGAAATCATTTGAAAAGTTGAATTTTCACCAAAGCAGCCGATTTTACCCAAATATCATTAGTTTATCGCAGTTCCCCTAAGAGGATTTATAGCCACTGTCCGAAATTTTGACTAACACACAGGCGTTCCCCTTTGCTGTGTATGATGTGGGAACGAAACTCGAGTAACTACGTCGCAGAGGGCCAGCTGTTTCGCATACGCATACCCTACTGTTCTTTCATATGTTTTATTCCTAAACAAAACGCATTGAACACGGTCTGGTGATGATTGAAATTCCACAGACCAGGGACGGCGCACAAAATATTTGCCAGAGGGCTGGGCCTGTACTTGCAATGGCATATTCTTGGAGCTCACCACACGCTAGTACCACAGAAGAGCAAGTTCTTTAGTTAATGAGAAAACGATGAGTCAATTCCAGAATACATATGAGTGGAGGGCGTGAATTGAAAGAACATTCTTACAGCCTATAAAACCCAGACTTTGTTGTTTTTGTTGTAACTAATGAAAATTTCCCGTTTCCGAGAATGGAAAAAGTAATCATCTTGAAATTATCAAGTTATTATGTGCAAATGAAGCAGAAACAGGAATTTTACTTGATTTTCTTGTTACATCTGCTAATCAGCGAACTCTGTGGTCGATTGTAAATACTTTCCTAGAGGCACTAGTTGGCCAATGATAACAATTTTATCTTATAATTAAAGTTCAAGAGTTGTAAAGTACATGCAACTGTACTGTCACGGAAAAACAAAAGTTGTTTGTATCAGATTCCGGAAACAAAAGCAACTCGAATGCATGATGTTTCAACTAATAAGCCTTCATTTGATATCGATACGAATTTGAATCTTCCAGACTTTCAGCCGAGTTATTAATTTTGTTTAAAAAAAGCACTCAACGGATGCGATCACATAAAAGAGTGAGCAGAATATGTGACACATAAGATAAATGGAATTGAGTCAATACTGTCAATCGTACTTGTGTACCATGGAAAGCATTGTTTTTCGATTTGAAAAAGGAGGAATTGCATGCAGTTTTTGAAATATTTTTTATTAGGGCAAAAGGAGCAAAGGCAGGAATTTTGGGCTCACAGAGATCGAATGGGTAATTTTGGCTAATTAGACATACGAATAAGTAAATACACAAACAGTAATTAACTTTTTATGAATTTATTGATTCAAATGATTCTCCCTTTTATTGAAAAAGACCTTCATTGCCTTGAAAAAAGGATACTAAGCTCTCCATTTCGAAATTCACTACAAAACTACACATGAGAATTGAAAATAAATCACACTCCACCGCAACAAATAGTTACGTCTCATAGACACCAAGATACCAGGAGAAATGTTAAAAATTTAGTATGGTCATAACATTTAAATTCTAAAGAAATGGAAAAAAGATACCAAAGTCAAATTTGGCAAAGAAAACTTTCGGTTAAATTGTACGAGTCTAATGCCTGGGACACACGAAGACATATTTGTTATTGCTTCCATCTTCATAAAATTTTTTTGTGCTAGAAATAAAGAAACCTTCCTTTTAATTTTATGTTTTTTTTATTTACCTTGCGGAATCGATTTTCGACCGTGATCGTTCGGTCTTCATCAGCGACGACGTTTTAACTAGTTCTTGGTGTCATAATCAGAAAAGTTTTTCTGATTTAGAATAACAAATAACTGTATAATTCGTTTCGCGTCACATCCGGAAAGCACCTTGATTCCGCCTAAAGCGATCATAAGCTCAGTCCCGATTTTTTTTTCGTTCAAAAGTAGGAAGAAATAAAGTAAATTGTGTTTTAGAAGAAAATCAGTTAAGTCTCGGAATGAAATCTCTGCAGACGTATGTTTTTTTTTTCTATAAAAAAAGTCATTGAGAGAAGTATTTTTGCATGTAATTTGATATGATTAAAGCTAGTAGGTTCAAAAGTTGTCAAGGAACGCAAGTGATTCTGGATTACAAAAAAATTTGACATATATTTTGGTGTTACATGATTTTTAACCTTGGTGATAGGACAAATATTTAGAGACATCTTGCAAGATATGAGAAATTTCCATGAAAAGCTGGTACACTTCTGATAGAGATCGTTATAGGTTAAAACAATTATATTTATATTACTGCATCCTTTCCATCAAATCAAATTGGCAGTAAAACACATTTTTCCTATACGAGCAGTTACGGCCACCTTACCTCTATGGTATAATCGATTTCAACTAACTAGCATATCGCTAACAACGGATTGTGTAGCAATTAACAAAATTTTTAAAAGACCACAGCATATAAGAAATTCTCATATTACTAAAAATATGAAACTTGAGACTGTTAACAAGTTTACACGAAAATTATATAACATTGCAACTATTTGACACGATTGACAATCATTGGAATTGTACTTTTACAGCCATGTGGTCCTCCGCTGCCAGATTCCGAAGGAATGGAAGGTGTGATAGAAAGACCGGATTTGACAGGTATGGAGAGGCATGGGACAAAAAGTACGTAACGACCTGCTGATTTTTTGAAGATACGAGGATTTTTTTGAAATTGTTAGTTTTTCCTCTGTCACCGTGTGAGGACCCGATACTGATCATGAGTTAACGATATAGTGCATTTTAGAAAGCATGCTTTTGTTTAATTGCAACTAAAGCATATAATAAAAATAAAATCGTGATACTGATCGTAAGTTAACGATAAAGATTTGTATACATAGTATAACGATTTGTTATACTGCACCTAATAAGTTTAAAAAGAAATAAAAACCAGAGCAAAAAGAAACGGTTCATATATTCCATCTACCTCGTATTGTTTATTTTCTTCAGTATCTATTTATATTTTATTTGAATATATTATCTATATTCTATTTTCTAAATCCATATAGGGCACAGAATGCGGTAAGTCAAACTTTCAACAGCCGTAATGGTAACACTGATGGACAAATCAAATTCAGATTACTGTAAGGCTACTAACCACGTTTAAACTCCAAAAGGCCTTCACAAAAACAAAGAGTTACGAATACCACAAACAAAGCGAGCTTTGCTAGATAGAGAGCTTACGAATCAAACGAGGTGGATGAGTGGAGATATTACGATGGTTTGCATTCTAAGTGATTTGGCTACTGACTTTACGAGAATGTTAAGTGACATCTCACCGTACACTATACTCAAAAAGCGTGACTACAACATAGCTACATACAGCGCTTATAATCTCAGGCGATTTTTCTCAGACAGAGAAACAGAAAGCATAACTCCTTTTATATTTTTTACGCAAAAACTTTGAAAGGTAAATTGGAATTTTACGCAAATACGAGGGAATATTTACCAAACCAAATGAAATACTTTTTTTTTGGTCGAATACCGTTAGATCAGCAGTTTGTTCGAAATGATCATGGAAGGATTTGCATTTTGATAGACATTTTTTAAAAGTGTGATTCCTTATAATTCCCCTAGACGAATTATTTCAAGAAATGCATATATTAACAGCAGACCGCTAAGATCCCGCGTACGTACACCATTTGGCTTTATCCTACGGAGTTTTGTGATCCTTGGTCTACCAGAGTAAACTAACCTTTAAGTGTGACATAATGGAGTCTCAGAGGTTCAGCGTGGAACTCAAGTTCTCTGTTTCACTTGAAAATTGATTAGAAATACTTTTTTCTTTTCTCATTAAAGACCCTTATTTATAGAAAGAGAAGTTTTTGCCGCGGTTCAGAATCAGTGTCTAGAAAAAAATATGTGTATAAAGTAACCTTTATAAGGAGTAGACTCCACGTTCGAACTAGTGTCAAATATATTTAACGTCCATACTTAAAGGTTAAGAAGGATTCGAGTTCTTGGATATATCACCAAATAAGCAACGCGTTGCATTCGGTGTTTACTGGGAGATTGTGCATTTTTGAACCATATTATATTCAGAAGCTGACGACACCGATGTAAATGGTCCAGTTTAAAAAAAAACCATGAATATCACTGGTAGTTATCATGTCGTTTAAGTTGAAAACTCTAATATCTGTTTGGTAAGGCCAATAGATTTCGACTACGACATTGACTTGAATAGACGCAGCCGTTTGGTTCGTTCCGATTTTGTCGTATTCTTATCAAAAGAGTAAGTAAAATCGACAGAGTGTTTATTGGCTTGTTTAGTTTTCGGCAGAGAATTTATCAGAGGATACGACGTTTTAGAGAGCTGCGTAGCTTAACTGACATGTAAAAAAATCAGCATTTAAACCCAACATTAACAAAAACAATCATAGTTTTCCTGTTTTTCTAGGTTGCTAGAAAAGAAAAAATCTTCGCATAATCCATGAAGAACTTATGATTACTCAAAAGATTTCAGCATTGCCGGCTCTTTGCAATCAGCGAATTGATTCTTAGTTCTCGATGGTCAGCATGACTTCACATACAAAGATACTGGTAATTACGCAATTACGACATCAAAACATCTATAGACTCATATGTCGACATGAGAAAATCCCCTGATGTGTAATCCTCAGATATTCTTCTTATCCAACAGCGAGCAGTATGCCTTCCGCAACAGGAACAAACACCTATCTTTCATATGAAACGAACAGGTCAGAATGGATAAATGGCATTCAAGTTAACCAGCCTACGTTTAAGCACATACGTGTGTGTGACATAATTCAAAAACTTCCAATCACGGAGACAACTCAATCATGCATTACATATGCTAAATTGAATCATCGGCAGATGCATTTATCTTGCACTTTTACAGTACCAGGCAATAGTTTTCACTACATAAAAGCCAGCTTCAAAAAAGTTGAAAAAAATTCAACTAGAGCAAAAAATCTTCAAGGTTGGATGGCTACTGGTCAAACGTTGGGGCGGGACAAATGTATGGCGAGCGTCTTGGAGTAAACTGCGTAAACTATTCCACGAAAAGCTAAGACGAAGAAACTATACGCATTACGTCATTGCTCAAGCTACGACTTAGGTTTCGGTTCGTAATTATTGTAGTGAGACTTTATCGTGAAACGCAACATTATGGCAAAACAATCTTCTGGGCCACGGAAGAATTGGTTGCGGAACAGATGGTTGCACATCGCTGCACATAGCTGGAGGGTTTTACCATAGTTGCTATTCCTCACCGATACACCTGGAGATGGTAAATTTAAGGTAACTGAATCTGAAAAATCTCCAACAGCCATAATTTGTGCTTTTGCAGCAGATGTGATTTTGGTTAAAATATTCATCCATTGAATTAATAAATTTGATGTTTTGGGCAGAGAGCATCCGTTTTCAATTAATAAAGTTACTAGAAAGGATTCGAATATGAGTGCTTATTTTTGTGCGACAAGCTCGCACTGAAAATCAAAAAAAATGATTTCGATGAAATGAAAATCAAGATTTTCAGCTCAAGGGAATGAAAAAAATCACTTGTTTTATTGTACTTGGAAATATTTGAAATAAGAAATATGCTCGGAAAAGTTTTCAAAAGAGACATATCCTTTGAATTTTCATTGAAAACTGATGATTGATGGTCATTGAAAAAGTTCCAACGACCATCACTGCATAACATCCGTTTTTCATCTCATGTGGAAAAAAGAAAAAGATTTCCAGAATGATTAAGATAAACATTTGGAAACAGTTGTTCATAGTCGCCATTAATAGCCTTTTTTCAAAGCACTTTTAAGTTTTGTTCCTGTGGATGTAAATTCATGGCTTATCAAGTGGGATGAAATGAGCCCGGAAAATATGAAACTAATCGTTCGCAAAATCTCTCTTACGCAGGACAAAAACTATCGGAGAACAAAGAAGACTAAATAGTTTGCACGGACTTAATTCCCTATCAGGCGTTAAATTGTGTTCAGTAAACAAATGTCAAGAAGTAATACCCACGACAAAAATGCAGACATATCAAAATAAAAAAATTGATTATTTTCGCCAAAATATTAAACATATTACCTGAAAAAAAAAGTTGTAAAGGATTTTATTTTACAGAGCATGAATTACAGAGCATGATATTGCCACGTTGAATATACGGAGGTGGCGTCGATTTTGGCGTATGGCCGGGCGACCCGTGCGATTTTTCGCGCTTGGGGTTATCGTAATGAACCCATTTTTCAGCACCAGTTAGAGTGCGATGCAAAAATCCCTTTCTTTTTTGCCGTTAGAGCAGCTGCTAAATTCATACGGCAGCCAATATCCTACCTTGTTGATCATTCCCATGGCTTTTAAGCGAACAGATAAAGCTTGATGAGTCTCTTGCAATACTTCTGCGAGTTGTTCTTCCAATAGAGCCTCCAATTCGGCATTATCAAACTTTTCTCGTTATCCTTCGCGCTCTTTGTCATCGGTATTAAATTCACCACTTCTGAAACGTCAAAAGCAGTAGTGACAAGTAGAATTCGATGGAGCATGATCTCCATAGGCTTCTTGCAGTTCATGACAACTTTCAGCTGCAGATTTCTTCAAATAAAAGCTAAGAACGAATCCTTCCCGCAAATTGTGTTTTGTAGGCACAGAAGTTGACATATTCGGAGCACAGAAAAACTATGTTGTTTACACTTCAGAGAAATGACACATACTGAAAAAGAAAGCCTAATGTCGAAGTTGGTTGCAATATTGTCCGATTCGATTTAATGTCAGTGACGCTATCTCTTCAAAATCCTTTAAAACTTTTTTGTACAGGTAATACATAGAAACTTAATTGAAAATTAAAATGATCATGAACACTTTATAATCATTAAATAAAAAACTGATAAAAGAAGTTTGCAATTCATATATATGTATTTTAGTGAGATGTGTCCTAGGAATGTTTGACTGGGAACATTCTTCATTATTTAACAAAAAGCATCCTTACAAATAATTTCCTTATGATTAAAGAAAAGATTCATTTCGATGCTTCTTGTAACAAAACAATTTTGAATCGACTTAATTTTTGATGGGTCATAGGTTAAGCACAAAACAGCGAAAATAGTCCTGGGGGGCTCGTTTCAGAAAGAGATAGAAACAGCAATGACAGGGTTTTTCTTGTATTGCGTTTTTACTGTGTAAAAACGCCAGCATTTTGAGTGTGTAAAGCCTCAAGCGAATTTTCGTTCAACGAAATATGAGAAAATGTTTTTATGTTTTATAGTATTTGAATGTATTTATCTGCCGAAAAAGCTGATACCTAGTTGTCAGGAGAGTTTGGATGAAGAGCGAATTACACTCACACATCACAGGAATCAAACAAACGTATTGATGCGAAATTATGAGTGCAGTTTTCCTGGAACGAGTTTCGCATATTACCGATCAAAATGTGGCTAAAATTTTCAGCGAGTTCCAATTACTTTGACTCATGGAGCTACGACATTTAGAACTAATTCGAAAAAATAAATAAATTATGCCCCAAATGGACTCAATTTTAAAAACAGAGAAAGAGATTCTGATCAAAAAGAGGTGAATCTCCTTAAGTCCTTGCAAAGCTAATATTGAAGCCAAGCAGAGTGATGCCGTGTGTTTACTGGGACAAGAAATCGATGCACAAAATGCTGCTGCGGTCTAGTCAAAAAATCGATTCGAAGCCGTACGGCGAACAGCTTTTTATTTTTAAATAATTCAAGAAAAAAAGCAGCCTGAGTTGATCAATAGAAAGTACATCGAATTCCACTACTAGGCTAGAATTTCCATGAACATCTTGACGTTAACCGTGCTAAGTGAAGTACACGGAGTCGGAAAGTTGAGAAGGTGTGAATCAGGACGATTAAAATAACTATATTATTTCTGTTTGAGAATTGCACGCCATAAAATGGGTATTTCAGAGGCCTTTTAGAGCAAAAGGGTGTACTTGGCAACATGTTCTGATGCAGAATGCCAAGCCAAATGATTTTGTTTTTCACATTACTACATATGAATGTCACAAGAATTTCCAATTTTTTTTTAAAAAAATGCCAAAAAATTTTAAGTAACACTTCTTGCGAAAGGAATGATTAGAAACTTGCTTCGACATAAGATGCTAATTGAAGCAGAACTAAACAAAAATACCTTAAGATATAGTCTAAAGTTATCCAAGCTAAAGAAATCGAAAGACAGAGTAAATATATCTAAAGATAGACTTTCAAATCTACGTGTAACATTCATGTCATGTATCCTAATGAATTAAATAATAACAAAAAACAATTGACGCGTGTTATGCAAAATCTATTTCAATATTCCCAATGGGGAACAGTCTATATGAGTTCAAATCTAATTTTCATCATAAGATACAAAAAATTAAAAAAATTTCGACAATGTTAAGAGGGACTCAGCTATCCTGTGGGTATTTCTTGTGAGTCTCCTTTTATCTTCTTGATCATCTGCCGATTTAATCGGCAGATGTTAGATGAAATTTTCAATCCTCCTCAAAACGGATGTCATTCTCAATTATCTTCTTGAAATTGCATCTGTCCGTTGCCAGAGCATGTGGCATAGGGTCTGACCCAAATTTTTTTAAATGGTAAAATAAAAGATAAATGGCCAGGTGGTGCCTTGTCATCACATTCGACCTGTAGCATTCAGAAGAATCTTATGAGGATTATCGAGTGGTTGTGTTGGTGTAGAAGCACGTGCTTAGAATAATTGTAAATGCACTGAAATTAATAGAATTTCAATGCAGGTCGATGAGTAACATTTAACAAAACGACACACAGACCTAATGAGCAGTTAGAAAAAGGATCTTATAAAGAATTTTCTTCATAGTTAGTTCTGATGCGTGCTCAAAATCACGTTTGTAATTTATGGGTGAGAATTGGAACTTTAAGTTTGAATGGAAATATATTGAAAAATTTGTGAAGTTCAACGATTTATTGTAAGACAACGATCACTCATTGTTCAAAAACTGAGTAATAATCTAGCAATTATTGTGTGCGTTTTCATTATATTAGATATGTAATCATGTCAACAACGCTACAATTATCAACACGCAAGCCTTATTGAAAATGTTAACAACCTCTAGATAGTTGGGTCAGAAAACTTAGATAATGTATATAATATTCTCATGTGATAAGCAGTCTCATTCGAATAAAGTATAAATTTAATTGCTAAATTATACATAAAAATTGTAACTTCATTTCGAATGGGGACTCTATTTCAGGATTTGTTTCCATAATGAATAAAAAGCAATTTACCAAATGCCAAAGGATTTAAAAAGCCAAAAATAACCAAGAATACTTTATACAGCTTAATTGAAAATTAATTAACCACTTCACATGTTTTCCCAGGATGTTTCTAAATTGTTCTCTCAAGTGTTATTGTCTCCTTCGAATCTTTTGGCTTTTTAAAATAGGTGGAGGGCTTAACATTAAAACCTTAAGTATGCCCAATCCATAGCTTCCACGTATCAGAATCTAATCAAAAGTTAAAACAACAACAAAAGATTTTACAGCAAATTATCGAGGACTAAAATCCAATGGAGGACTTTTAGGTTTCGTGAAAAGATTTGCATTTGAAGATCTATACTCACTAAAAACTTAAACCTGCTGAGCATGGTTTGCGTCAAACGTTTGCAAATAGGGCTTTGGGGCATTTGGATACGTCATCCTTTCTGATGAAGCGCATTTTTGACTCTATTGGGTTTTTGATAAGCTATCCTGCATGAATCAAGCTGATAAAAATTCTCCGGCTCCTCATGAATCGGCTGTTCATGTTCAGCGAATCCCTGTTTGCTGTTGGCTTGCGCTCTTTTCATCATTGGACCTTATTTTTTGATGATACAAATATACTCATATTTCTGATATGAAACATTCTGATAATTTCTGATCCAAATTAAAAATGCTGAAAATCAGAAATGTGTTGAATCGTAACAAATTACCCATTTATTTTGCATGTTCGAAATGAGAAGCTTCAATATTATCGATATGTTAGAAGACAAGGTCTAAGAATTGGTACGATGCATGTATATAACAAAAATGTGCCTCGTTAATATTGATAAGAACGTAAAAATGTGTAAAAATATTAGTCAAAGTAGTACATGAATGCAATATTAACCAATTGTACCATCCTTAGTTACATGAATACAATAAGTGATAGGAGTTTAGTAGTAATAAGTGTAGGATAATAAGTTTAGGAGTGATTAGTGGAACACAGAAATAGGTTCAAAGTATTGATATAAGTTGATATTGTATAAAAGTAGAAGAGGAAATACAGAACAGCGTTGTTAGTAACCTCAAGGAGTGCATAGCAAAGCAGAAGGCTTTGGTTTCTATGACTACTTTTCAACAGTAGCTTAGAAAACACGTAGGACTATACTTCCAGTATCTCAAGAAGATAACCAATCTCATCTCCTCACCTTATTCAGGAGTCATTAAGGAAAGAATAGCGTTTTCCCTGGTCTTTCGATTCTGAAAAAGTCTGCATATGTCGTTGAGTGCGAGATTTACCTAAACAGCATTGTCAGTCCTGTAGTTTCTGTCAAAAGTGACAACTGGAATCGACGCGGGGGGGGGGGTGGGTTTACTTTGCCGCTACCACATTGTTGATTTTCTACAAACTATTGCGAACGATGCATCCAACAAATCATCCGTCACATGGCTGTGCAGCTGACATGGAATTTGGAATTCATTCATCATTTCAGCACTACATTACATTAAATATTATACACAATAATGAAATGTGATAAGATTGGAACTCATCAAGAAAATAAAGATAGACCTGACACTGATAGGCCATAAACAGATATCTTCACCCCTGGATGATCACGCATTCAAATAAGGAGACAGTTAAATTTTCTATCTGCTATCTATCTTTTCTATCTAACCTCAACTATTACAATTACTTCTGACCCAAATTAAAAAATACAAAGTTCACTAAATAGAATAAAAAACTGCTGAAAAACAGTATTTAAACTTAGAACAAAATTCAATTCATCCGGAGTGGGATCGTGACAGCAGGTATTTAAGCCTCCACTCGCGCCCATATACACAATATACTTCTTCGACAGGCACTTCTTAGCGAAACAAGACTAAGAAGTCTGACTCATGGTGAAAATTCGTTTTGCAGTAAAGTCACGATATTATGGGGATATTGTTTTTTTGGATCAAAATGTGCCAATTGTGCGCCTAGGGCAAATGGAAGAAGTGTTTCTTCGAACAAGTTATGGTAAGTGTTAGAAGTGCAAGTTTCGGAACTTTTCTTACTTAACACTTACAGTACTAACCGTCGATATATCGTCGCTACATGAATGTGCATAAAGCGCGGAGCGTCGCTATTGTGACGCTAGTACTATTGCACAGTCTTTTTATAGATATTGACCTGTACGGACGTGTTTTAACACGCGCATGTACATTATAACGTTTTCAACGAGTTATTATCCATTTCAAATTATTTTAAAGTGAATATAATATAAAAAAAATTTTTTTTTTAACTTACAAAATGTCGAGTAGTGATGATGAAAACACTTCCAGTGAAAACGTTTCTCTTGATGATAATAGTGACAGTGAGGATGAAATTACAATGTCTACAAATCGCAGAATGCGTATATATAGCGAAAGTAGCGAATCTTCTGAGAATGAGTCACCTCTTTTGGAAGACCTTGACACCGATACATTTGTGCAACTTCCTTCTGATATAGATTTTTCCAACGAAAAATCTAATACTTTTTTCGAAATTTCCGGACCAAAACATTTACCTGCCAATATTGAAAAGCCTATTGAATATTTTGAATTGTTTTTTACTTCCCTGTTCATCAAAACTATAGTACAAAAAACTAATCGATACGCCCAACAATTTTTACACTCGGGAAGAGAAATAAAACCGAGATCACGAGTTAAGAAATGGAAGTCAGTTACAGAATTAGAAATTAAGGCATTTATTGCAGTTCTATTGGAGATGGGTATAACCAAAAGACCAACTACATATTCTTATTGGTCTAATAACTCCAGAAGTATAAGAATAAGGTTTTACTTCTTTCTACAAATGCGAACACAAGGCCCATAATCACGAAAAAGAAAACAGGAACAATTGAAGTATAAAAAACCAAGCCTAGCATGATTCACAATTATAACAAGTCTATCGGTGGTGTCGCTCTACGTATATTTGGATGAACGAAAGACCCTAAAATTTTGGAAAAAAGTAACGTTTAACATCTTCGGGAGAATAGTTCTAAATTCGTACATTTTGTATTCGCATAATACAAAAGAAGAAAAAAATATTTCAACTACAATTTACTGGTCAAATAATCGAAAGTATTGAGAAAGAGTGGCTAGAGGCAAAAAATATTTCAGAAACACCAACCAGATCCAAACAAAATTTTGGATTGGAAAAGTTACCAGGGACGTTGCTTCGCCGTTGTGTGGTGTGTAGTAATAAAGGAGGAAAAGGTGTGAGTTGATCTTCGCTAGTTTGTGTGCGCTGTAAAAAGGTATCAACGGGGTTTGTGTGGGGTAAAATTTTTCCCAATGATTTTTTTTTATATTCTTGTTTTTTTTTTTTTATTAAATTAATAAATACAGTTATACTAGAAAATGTATTTTATTTGAGTAGTTTGGTATGCCATTTATACATAACAGAAAGAATAACGAAAATCCATCTACATTTGAGGGAAATAATCAAGATTCTGTGCACATTTAATTAATAAGGGTTTTTTTTTTCAAAAATCCTTACGCAATTTATGCAATATATGCGAAAATTACCTCAGCACTAAAAGGGTTAAAACGTGTGGCTCCTGCCATCAATAGCACCTTGATTTGCTCAAGCCTGTTCCAAGCTCGCTAATAAAGTGAGAGGCAGTGTTCTTGTAAGTGTTTTTATTCTTAAAATTACCGAAAATGGTAGAAAACCACATTTTTTTGCTATTGACATTTGTGTAACGGAATCTTTATGGGCGTGGCCATTTGGTCGCTTGTACACGACAAGTTTGCGGCAAATGCACTCAAAGAGAGCCGATGTCAAACTTATTGTATGCATAAGGTTATACATAGAGCGCCGAATTCAAGGAGAAAGGACTGACTTTGCTATTCGCGGAGAAAATCAGGAGGAGCGCATGATACAGCATTGTTGATAGTGTATAACAAAAGCGCGTAAAGACTGATTAAAAAATAGAGGCGACTAAAACGCTCCTTAAACTATATTATACTCTATTAAGGCTTTAGAATTTATTATTTTTCAATCAACGATAAAAGTTTGAAACCTTGTGTAACCTGGAAGCCGTTGGACTACGAAGCATTCAAAATGGGGTTACTTGCCCTTGAGCGCTACTATTAAGGTATAATTTAAATCTTAATTTAGCTTCGCAGCGCAGATTTTAAAAATATAAAATGAGTTTCGACCAAGGACAATTTGAACACTTTTTGCCATTAACACCTCAAACAAGAACTATGATCTATGCCATCTTCTTTCTCAGTATCTTTATTTAATCTGTTGTGTCATCTGGTTTGAGTATGTTTTATTCACTTGTGTAAAACGGCTGAAACAACTACTACTAAGTTGGAATTTACGATTATTGATAGAATAAAACGTAGATGGCTTAACCCCCGGCGAACCAGTTCTTATATGCAGTAACGCCTGTAGTGTAACCATTAATTGAAATAAAATAGAACATGATTAGGAATGCCAAAGGGGTTGTTTTTGTTCTGATAATTTTAGAGTGAAGTAAGCGACTTAAATGGTTTTTTTTACTTTGCTGGATTTTTGAAACCTTCTTGTTAAGTCGTATTTACGAGAACAATGATTTCGTATGATATGAACTATAAATATGATATAAACAGATCAATTTCTTAAAATAAATCCTCATTACGACTCTGTATATATATAATCTATACTAACTGAGAACAACAAGTCAACGTTTAATTAGTTTCAAGCTCAGAAGTTAGAAGCTCAATTCTTAGAAAGTTCTCTAAGCTCAGATCAATATGTTTAAATTTATTTGCAATTGACACAAGTAACAACTTGTATGAGAAATGTAAAAACCTTACCATCTTGAATTTATCCTTATTCACTTTTCTCAAGTTAGTTCAGGGATATCACTGTCTTTTACAATTCATTGAAACTATCTCACTTTGTCAGAAGTTTGATAAATGCGCGCATAACAACGATCACATTCACATATTTATTCGATACTACACTGTTCGCCTTTACGTAAGGTACTGATGGACCACAGAATCGTTTTTATGCCAATGAGGGCTGTTCTTTCACGACCTAGTACGCATTATGCCAATGAGGGCTGTTCTTTCACGACCTAGTACGCATTATGTACAGGTAACGAAAAGTGACGCCGGAAAGATCGAGTGTGAAATTGTCGCACTATTAATTTTCCCTTGAAATTTAATACTACTACAGTACGTTTCAATTTTAGAAACAATTCAATGTCATCACAAACATTACGTGTAGAAGGTAAACGTCGCGTATGTGCACTACTAAATAGTGTTAAAGACTGAATGCATGCAGGGATCTGGTATCTTTTCAGAAAACAGTTCGTAGAACAGATCCAATGGATTTGAATAGTTTATAGCTTTAGAAAAAAACATCGCTAATGTTTATGTAACATTTAATGCATATGTGATGCATCAATCAACAGAGTATATGGTCGTAACTAATATGTGATGACTGGCAACTGGTGGTTTAAAAATAATTTCGTCATTCACTCAGTATGAAAATGTTTATTCGAGTATTTTTTAAGTGACGTAATTTTCAAGGAAAATTCTAATTATCGCATTTGTTATTAATTTTTATTATCGGTCGTACTTATCGTATAAAATATGAAGTGCAATGTTGTGAAATAAGAGAAGATATCAATGTGGAGTAACATAACGCAAAAAATCTAGTCCTTAAATGTAAAACGGATCTCATGTTACATAACAATGTTGCAAGTTATAAAGGTTAAAACTCAATCTATCTTCCTGATAAGGTTTCTTTAACCTGGCTGAAGTTAGCAGAGAATGATGGGTAGGAAAAAGTGTTCCATTCTTTTGAAGTAAAGGAAAGTAGCAACTCATAGATCCTCTAATTGTTCTCTGCTGATTAAAACCAAAAAACTTGAAAAACAAGCAGATAGTCTTCTAATTCTATTGATAAATAATAGATAATTCTGAAATAATTCTGTTGACTTTTGCGCTTTGTTTTGGTTACTTAAAAATATGTTTTGTCCCAGAGCTATCAGTAATGAAGGTGTATCATGAAATTATTGCTTGGTATAAAGGGTATGTGGCAGAGAATAGATTCTATGAATGGAGCCAAGTTCGTGCAGCCATCGTTTATTTTTATATATATTTTATAATTCGTTTATTTTCTATATATTTCGGAATGAGTTTTCGTCATTCCTTGCTATATGTTGTTTTTTTTACAAAAATTATTGTATTACTTATTTTTTTATTGTATTACGAACTGAAAAATTTTTTTCTTTGAATATTCGATCGATCCGATAGCGAGTTTAATGATTAACTAACCCTTCGCTTCATCCTGAGAAGCAAAATAGGGCATTCGTAAAGGTTGGTGGAAATGCAACGTAGCATGCATTGGAGACAAACAATTTATCAAAAAGGCAGTCGCATTGTTCTCAACAACGCGACAACGTGAACGCAAGCACACCAACTAATACAAAAGGGACAACAACCATCCTTGGTAGATGAGCAACAATTAGCAGGTGTACCGCTACAAATACAAAAAACACTACAGCCGCGAGTCAATAAATCTGCAGTTGCGTCTCAAAATAACTTCCCCGGTGACCGATGGTTTGGACATTATTGCACACAAGGAGTAAATTGCTACAATTGACAGGACATTTGTACCACATACCACTTAACTCACTTGACGACAAAGAATTTTTTAATATTGTGAATCAATTTTAAAGAAATGAACGTGTGCCACTTTGACTAAGGCCTTTTATGCTATTTGCGGGCAAAATCATCACAACATCGTTATGATTTTCATAGGTTTGTCTTGAATCCAATTACAGTGCCGAGAAAAAGTGATGCAAAAATGTGCAAATACACTGAATTTCAACTTTGATAACCAATTTCCAGCTTCTTAAAAGTAATATCCGCAAAATTGATGGTTCATAACATTGTTCTATGTATTCAAGACGATATTTAGGCATGGTTTCCCCAAAAACCTGTTTTTAAAAGTTTGTATGCACTGCCAAATGAAATTTTGAGGCGAAGTAAACCGAGAAAAAGTGATGCAATTATTGCTTTTTAATGTAAATGCGTCATTTGCCTGGCAATTGCAGTCTGTCTTCAGAAGTTTTCGTCATTGGAAATACATTTTTGAGCTAGTTAGAGGAAAACACTCGTGAAGAAAAGTAATTTATAAATATTTAGGTAAAGTGTTCCATGAATATAATTGTTTAATCAATTTGCAGCCCTTCAAGATGAGGAAAGAAACCACCTTAGAAGAAAGGAAAATTATTTTGCGGCTCCATAATCAGACCGTACCATACAAGGAGATTGCGTCTATTGTCAACAGACCCATTTCAACAGTTTGGAGGATTGCAGACAGGTTCTGCAAGACCAAAACTTTGGATAACAAAAAGCGCTCCGGAAGGGAAAAAGTGCTATCTGAACGTGATATGCGAATAATCGAACGTGAAGTCAAGAGGGATCCTTTTATACCAGCAACGAAAATAACCGCAACATTAAAATCAGTATATAAAATAGATTTTAGCGTTCATACAGTGCGAAACTACTTGAGAAAATCAGGTTACCGGTGTTGTGTTCCGCGAAAAACATTTTTTGTTAGCGAGATAAATCGTAAAAAAAGATTGAATTTCACCGAAGAACATATAAATAAGGATCTCGACTTTTGGAAACGCGTCTTATTTACGGACGAAAGTAAGTTTAATGTGATTTCTCACGATGGACGAGCAAAAGTGTGTAGAAAGCCGCGTACGGAATTAGATGATAGGAACAGTTAAGCATGGTGGTGGCTCTATTTTGGTGTGGGGATCTATGGGGTACAATGGCCTTGGTGAACTTCATATTATAGAACAAAAAACGATGGATCACAAAGTCTAAATCGACATTTTAAAGAATAGACTTATTCCTAATGTGCAAAAGCTGAACTTAGGAACGGACTACATATTTATGCAGGACAACTATCCAAAACACACCACCCACCAAACTCGAATGTGGATGCTTTACAATATTCCGAATTGTTTAAAATGGCCTCCACAATCACATGATCTCAACCCAATAGAGCATGTTTGGGAAGAACTGTCACGTCGACTAGCAGTACATAATATTCGCAGTAAGTCGGTGCTTAAGGAAAGAATGATAGAAGAATGGAGCAACATCACTCAAGAATATTGTGCGAATTTGGTTTCTTCAATGCCAAGAAGGCTGCAAGTGGTCATAGATAGGAAAGGAAATCCTACCAAATATTAAAAACCATTGTTTTTACTAGGAACCCTACCACAGTTGAAAGAAGATGATCATGATTTGATTTTTTGCATCACTTTTTCTCGGTAGCCAGAAGCTAATTGATTTAGTTTTTTACTTTTTTCTTATAAAATAGTTATTTTTTGCGTTGTTTTTTGTTGTTCCATGAATTCTTAGAAATAAATAAATGGTAAAAATAAAAACCAAAGGAATTTTTACTGACTAGTTTTGCCAATATGAAAAGCTTTATACAAAAAATTTCTCAAATATTTGTTTTTGCATCACTTTTTCTCGGCACTGTATATACCACCAAGCGAGTTCTGTAACGAACAGAACAAACAGTACATGGTATACCAATAAGCCCGTCAGAACTTTAAAGGAATGCTGTAATAAACAATATAGTAAATAAAAGAATTAATAGAATGATAACTACCAGAGATAATGGTGTGAGTTGTAAAATATTTAAACAATAATCGATGATATTAGGTATTATCGTTCAAATGCTTCAGCTTTGTTGGACTGAATACCTTCTAAATTCCCTAATTTTCCAGAATGTTCTATCACATTAATTTTTTCAATAAATCATCCAAACCACCAATTGAAGTACTTTGGATGTTTCGACTAAGATTGCGATTTGTTCTTTCTAGGTAGGTAAAAGATTTTAAAAACCACCACAGGAAAAATCTGTAGTTTTGTCGTCCAGTCAAACACACAGCATCCCCCTTTTGTGCTAATCCTGTATTTGCAACCGCTTTAGAAAATTTCGAAACAGAAAATCCTGCGCAGTCGAAAATAGGGTTCAAAAAAAATTTCGTCGTAGAATTGTGTGGTGTGATTCAAAACAACGTGAGGTTGGTCGTTTACATCAAAATGTCGGGACGAAAACAAGCGAAACATTCATGGGTTACTCTTTTTGTCACAGCATCACTACCATAATCTGTAAAATCAAATCTTGTTTTTGGCAACGTAAATTTTTTTAGTTCAACACTCGTACGAGCAACATTTAGCGATCATCGATATCAACGGATATTCACCTACGGCCCCTCTAGGCCAACAAGTAAATCCTTTGATGGGCTCGTCTCGGCCTCTTCCATCGTCCATTCGCCAAATGCTCCCTTGACTACAGGAGCAGGCATTTTATGTGTTTATTTTTTGGTAAACGTCAAGTCCGAAATACAATAGTGCGAGACTGCGATACGAGAGCGCAACGAGAGTCTCGGAACAAATGTCAAGCAGTTTTCGTAACATGCATTTGTATGCAACATCGTACAATGATTGCGATGCGTCGATGCGAGGCGGGAAATATTCGGAAAAACGAAAATTCCTCGCAACGATGTGCGTGACGTTTGTCAAATGCAATATTGCACTTAAATGAAATTTGAAATTCAAACGCCTTAATTACATTATAAGTACATTGGTTATTATTAATGAATTTTGAATGAAAATTTCATGCATTCTAGTTAAGGCTTTTATTTGCTAAACGAAGGAACATTCCAAATTCAAAAAATTTCAAAAATCAAAAACAATTTTATTTAAAACGTCACCTATTTGACATTTGTCATATGAACATTAATGTTTCCGCATCGCGTGCGTTGTAAATTGAATGCGTTGCGCGACGACGAGGGAGAATCGCATCGCTCTCACGCATCGCCGTCACGGAGTATTGTATTTCGGCCTTCAGTCTTTTGTGTTTTTATAAGCCTACGGAAGCATTTTGGAATAAGACGCAATTTAAAAAAGGGCTAACTAGTGAAATCTAAACGGAACATTGTTATTGTCCAGTATTTTGTTTGTGTTTCGGCGCATTACACGTTACAATGATCCGGTTACCATTTAAAAACCTCTATTTCGTGACTGCCAGTAATGCGAAAATCTCTATCGTCCTTATAAATAATCCAGCTACCATCATTAATTTCTTCGTTGACAAGACAATCATTCAACGAAGTTTAAGTGAAGAAAATGCATTGAAATGGCATCATTTGGCGTCAAGATTTAGTTTGTTAATTTTTCCTCTCATACGATTGTAATTGTGTTTCAATTTTAGGCATTTGGAAGTTGCTCAATAGATCTATGAATGGAGAGTAAATATTTAGAGCTCACGTTTGTGTGTGATTTCACCTGAGTTGTTAGTTTTAATTCGACCAACGATGCACGAAGTGTCTAAAACATTTCAGATATTTTGATTTTTATCATATTGTGTAGACAGACGTTAATCCTCAAAGTCATTACTGGAGACGACTAAATGTATAACGTCGTCTATAAATTCTGTTGGTTCGTTAAATTAAATGCTAGAACTGGATTCTGGCTCGCAGATTTTAAGGAAGAATTTTATACATCATATAAATGAAATTTGCGGCAGCCTTACCTTTATTTTCAGTGATTAAAGTGGAAACAGAATGCATTCGCTGGAGCATTTGGCTTCAAATCGAATCGAATGTTTTCAATAGATATTTTATTGATATGAGGCTGAAGGCGACAACTTTGGGGATTCTAATATTACCCCTCGATAACGTTGTAGCAAGCGTCGCTTTCATTGTGAGCACAAGACTTTAGATCATGTCTGCAAACTATTGATGTCTTTATTTGATGATGGGACCGATTCATAACAAGAGAAAAATGAGAAACGAATAGAATAGAGCTAAAGTTTTGGAAGCACAAAAGGTGTGACGTGATTCAAACTTTATCGAAAGGAGATATTTATAAGAAAATATCCACTTACCGATTATGCCAATTAATTGCCATCAAGAAGAGCGAATTAAAATGTTCAAACTACAGGGGGAGAAAAGTAGTTTCAATGTCATCAGTTTTGCAAGTAAACTAAACTCATAGTATCAAATATATTTCTCGAATAAAAATATTTACCTAATTAAATCTGGAAAAATTCCTCAGAATGCAGTTGTTATTACGTAAAAATAAATTTTCTACATATTTCTGTGCTGTGTTATGCGAACGTCGAATGCTCGGAGAAAATATTGCTTTGGCTGCTAGCAAGGCTTAGAACTAGCAAATTAATTGTAGAATGTGTCTGAAGTTTTCAATTGCGAGGAAAAATACGAGGTTACTTTGAAAAAACTAGAGCAAATCAGTTCATCGAATGCGTGCGCAACCAGTAAATAGGAAATTAGGTCGATGGTTTCCCACCAAGTTTACTCGATGGAAATGACGAAAATTTCGCCAAAATTTTAATAAAATTGCAAGCGGTTACTTACCGTTGCCTTATAATAGGTTCGTTTTGTCTATGTGTAGTCTTTAAAGTTAATAATTTTATTATCGCCAAAACATAAAAATCACAACAAACAAACAAAAACAACTTTGGTTGTTTGAACAGAAATGTCAGCGTTCCGCCATGGTCATTTTTGACAACTCTTTAATTTGATTCCTGGCTTAGTATGGCCACCTTAAAACTTAGTTTTTACAGTTTAAGGAGCGCTGGGTGCCAACTGTTATTCATTTAATTTATCTTTTCTTACATCTTTGAAACAAAAAAAAACAAATGATATTTTAGAGGATTGTTTGAGGAAAGGGTCCACGATATTACCTAGTGCATGACATTGCGATGCACTAATAAATTTAATTTAAAGCTTTGAAAAATTGTAATTGGCTTCAGGATTGAAGCATGACAAGCCTTAGAAATGATGGTTTTTGGCTTTGCGATTTTGGCCTACGTTTCGTTGCACACAAAAGCATTGAGTAAAAGAAAGCTATTTATGGTTAAAAGGAGTTATTATAAATTATATAAATTATAAACCGTCTTGCCGTTGCCAACGCAGTTATCTAACGACAGCAGGTGAATTTTGAGCGAAATTCTATTGCATCGAGTTCCAGTAATTTGGAAATGTTTTGGAAGTTGAACCTTTAAGGCCAGATGTGCGAAAATATAGGAAATTCAAACGTGAGAGCGGAAAGCTGTTGAACTAGGCAGAAAACACAATCACAGCATACTCGAAAAGCAAACAAGTGTATATTGATTGATAAAAGAGATTCACAGATCTGATGTTAGCCCTCGTAGCGCAACTTAAAATCAGACGTCGTCTTCCTACGTGACTCCTTTACTCTAAATTAACATTAGCAGTATAAAGTTACATAAGTGCCGCCATAAACATTCCCATAATTCAATTCAATTCAAATCAGATCAAATCAAATCACCAATCGAACCAAAATTGTAGCAAAAAAACTCTAGTCTTACAAAAAAAATGTGCTAGCGAATATTGACAATTACTAAAAATTCAAAACAAACCTGATCAATCTTACTCAAACCAGATCAAAATTGTTTAAGCCGGATTAAACTGCTTAAATTAGCTCTGACTGAATCAAAGTGGTTTTAACCGGATCAGATACGGTAGATACAGATACAGAACTCAGAACATTGGTGGCAGTATTAACGGGCCATAATCTTCTAGGGCAACATGCCTAACGAATAGGGATCCAAACGGATGACACCTGCCGAGCTTGCGGCGAGGAGGAAGAAAGTACAGAACACTTCCTCCTATATTGGTGGAGCCTGGCCAACAAACGCCTTATTTGGCAAAAGTGTATGGCGTAACAGAATTGGAACACTCGGCGACCACAGAACTGGGGGAACTCCTTGGCTTCTGTAAGGCGACAGGATGAACCATCTGTGAACAATAGTACTACACATGGGTAGCTAAGGGCCGATTGCAGCCTATGCTATTCTCCAGCAAGTGGACCCCGTTACAAATAATAAAAAAAAAACCGGATCAAACTGTACTGCAGCAAAATAATACCTCAAAAGTTGCAACAAAAACCTGAACTGTTACCATAACTTGTACAAAAAAAACTTGTGCAAAAAACTTGTAGTTACATTATTTTACTGTCGACAGAGTTTGTACCAAAATTGTACAAACCATTTCATACCGAATTAAACCACATTAAACTAGATCAAACTGTTTCAATCTGCTTCGAAACGGATCATATCAAATCACTTTTATGACAATACACAGCGCGCAATGCACCTTACACGCACTGACAACTTTTACACGAAGGGCTAGCAAAGCCCCCCAGTTTCAAATCCCATTCCATACTATCCATGCGGGACCATATCAAATTCAAAACTCTCCAAAAATATGTTTCGCGTGGAGACTTCCAGGCGAATTATTAGGTACAACACTACTTATGATTGGGTCTTTGAATGAAAAAATTACATTATGGGGATATGGGTTATTTTTCCTTAAAACTGCCTGTCGCGCGTGGATTACTCTTGTCGAAAGGTTGCAAGCGAAGGGCTGAAGAGAGGTGGTAGGATATTTCATTATGGCATTATAAGCACCTTTTTATTTATTATTATTTATTATATTTCGCGGGAGCTTAAAATCCCGCGAAATATTGGTTTGAACAGGAGAGGAGTTGATTCAATATCTAGCTCCGAAAAACATTCCGATTTGTAGAAATATGGGAAGCCAGCAACTGACTGATTTATTGGGTTGGCATGAACATGGTGGCCGAATCATAACTTTAAAAAACGTATTTTTTCCTGCGTCGTTCATTTGCATTTGATCTGGAAACTTGGCTCGGGCCGCCCAGCCTCTTTTTTGACAATTTCCTATAACTTTGAACGTCAGCTTTGTTTGAGACTTTCATGCTTCCGTTCTCGCTGGGTAGATTCTTCGTTGCTTATCTATTGTTTGGAGGTCTCATTGCTTACATCGTACCTTAGATATTGCTGGCGATGATAAAATTAAATTGTTCTTGGGGCTACCTGCCGAATTTGGGATGTAACTAACGGAATTGTTGCCTGTTTAAATTAATGCTGTGCCTTCGTGACATTTTTAGCATACAACAAACGAATGAATGAATGAACAGTTTGAAATTTCAATTTATTATTACACTTAATTATTACAATAATTATTACGATGTTTACGTATCAGAATAATTAATATCGGTTTGATATTGATTAGGGCTGTAAGAATTTTATTGTCCTGTTGGTTTTGTTGAAGATGCCAAGACCTGAAGTATCAGACAGCGCCACCTACACTTCAAAATATCAGTCATAGCCCAAGTCACCCATTCACCAATCACCAACCCAATTACTTGACATTTGACTTGGCTCCGCGGTTGGCCAGCCTGTACCACACAAACCTCACTCCGCTCCGTCAACCTATTAACGTTTCGACATTTTTTTCTCCTGTTCAAAAGTATTTTGAGATTTTGAGATGGTGGATATCGTCGAAGAGTCGTGCAAATTTGCGTGAGGGAAACTCGTCTGTCGTGTGCGTGAAATTCACCTTCGGGGCACTAGAAAGTTGCGTGAATTGCGTGTTCCCGAGTGCATCGTTTCTGGTTAGAAGTTCGGATTAGGCCCTGAGCGTCTTGGGTGCATTGTGAGATAATTATTTTTGTTGGGGCCCTACCGTCCCCGACCCCTGAACCTGACTAGTCGGCAGCCCAGACTCAGTCGGTGCAATCACAACTCAGAGCCTGGAATATCTAGATGTCACGATCGCCGTCCTAAGGAAAATCGCGAACGATCGATCTCGCTCCCGTTTTAGGAATCTGGCAGCAAAATATACGGCGGGTCGTGTCCGCAATTATCTGAAGGAAAGTCGTGAGGAAAGAGCCGAGCGTGAAGTGGAAAGCGCGAGTGCAAGTGAAGAATTTTCCATCAAAGTCGTGGTGTCTGACCGTCGCCATCGTTTCGCCCGCAGTCGTACGAATGGGGAGCATGTGAAAAATTCATCTGCCTGCCAGGCCGTTTCCCCGGGAAAATGTTGTGTAACTGCGACTTTTCACGGTGCTGAGTTCCCATTTTGTGTGCGTTTTGTTTGAGTGTTTTGCTCGTTTCGGCTGCTGTTGCATTGTGCCAGCAACTCCGACGTCAACTTGGAAACGAATTCAGGGGTGAAAATTGTCCAGGCGGCCGCCGTCTTTTACTGCTGCACTGGCGGCATCGGCTCAATAAGAGTTGGCTCATAATTGGCGGAAAGATTAGCTTTATCGACAAGCCGCCACCCGGGCCGGCTGCTAGTACTTGCGAGGATCCCCGACTAAATTGTGTCGCGGATAGGATTTCCGAGCGGAAAAGTCGACACGGAAGAAAAGAGCAAGTGAATTCCTTCGGTGTGGCATGAGTATGAGAATTTCATGGGATTTGTGCATTTAACCTTTTCCCAACGTCCATACTGTTGAGTGTTAAGTGAGTGCTGCAGTGACGGGAACACATTGAATAGTCAACTGTTGAAGTGGTCGCCGAAAAATCAAACAAAATGAATTTTGACACCCGAAACAACTCGGCGCTGATGAAGCGAGCGGAGCAATTGCGGCGTTGGGAAGAGTCTGACACAAACAGGGAGCCGGCAGTTCCGAAGAATGAACGTGGTCGGAAGATCAAATTCTCCCTCGGATGCGTTTTCCTCGCCGCTTGCATCGCCGGCGACAAGGACGAGGTCGTTCGACTACTGGAGAGTGGTGCCGACATAAACACAGCCAACGTAGATGGCCTAACCGCTTTACATCAAGTAATTGTCCATTTCTATTTGCTTATTTTAATTTTCACTCCCCTCAACTTTGCCTGTCCCACATGATGTTGTCGCGAGACTGCCCTTACCTGGTCGTCGTGCCGAACGCGAACTCAAACTCAAAATCTCCGTTGGAATTTTGACAGTTGCTGCATCGTTTCAATGGTTCGGGTTTCCTTGGCCCCCAATTGAAAAGCTCGTGCCTATTCCCATTCAGTATGCAATGGATTTCAATTTACCTGCTGTGCATTTCGCAAGTGCTCGGATTTTGCTATTGCTCCTCATTCGGTGTTCTGATGCCCGCCTATTTTTGGGTAGCCGCAATAGCCGAGCTATTTTAGGCATTGCACGAAGTAAACGCTTCGGATGATTTGTTTTCTCTTCACTTCCAAGATTCTAGCATGTAACCCTTCCAGCCGACTGTCGTTTCAGCGAGACGTTTAGATGGACAGACAGGTGACGTAGTAAGCACACACACATGCGAGCGCTTTGAGATTCAGCCGACCATATGCCAGTCGAAGTCACGAGCGTTTGTTTAGAGGATCTATTTGGATTGTTTACATATCGTTTCGAAACGTTCAAACGCAGAACCAGCGTCGACGATTACATTAAAATTATTGAATCGATATTTTCAAGACAAAAAATAAAATAATAAAAATAGTTATTTCAAATATAATTGCACTCCTCTTGTCAATTATTTAGAATCATCCATTCAGCCGCATTGATCTCTGACATTACCAACCTCTGAAATAATTGGTTGGGTAGCTACGACATTAGCATTCGGTTTGAATTTTTTTTCCACAAAAGTCAGATTCATGCTGAAAATTGTCAATGCACTGATGGCGCTTGTATTTAGAAACCAAACAATTAAAAGGAAGTGTAAGCAACCGTGAATGCATACAAAGAGAGAGAAAAAAATGTCCTTGCGGAAATCAATTCGCAGAATCGATATTAGTTGATTGCAAAACAGCAATGATCCTTGTTTCCGATGTATTTGAAATTTACATAATTGGAATTAGGATACTTTAGCCCAAAATAGCATTGCATTGAACTGTCCAAATTTTTTGCATATGAGTCCAGCATTCGACAAAAATCAAATATTGGAAAAATTCGAAACCGTTGCGTTCGCATCGATACAAACTTCAGATATCTGGAAAAAGGTATGGTTATTTGAACGGCCTTCAATTTTATCACATTTGGGTATTTGCCGACGATTTGACTCTAGCGAAAAACTAGTGCTATCTGTCAGTTTGTCTGACAGCTGAGGCATATAATATGTGGACTTCTCGAGACCCTCATGAACTGCATACTTTTTTCGGAAAGCATTTCAATATTTGGAAACTGTTTTCATGTCCAAACAAACATGCTTTACGAGTTTTTCAGATACGAATGAATGAATGCATATTTTGAATGATGGGCAAATGCTCACATTGTATCCCGAAAAAAAAAGTTTTTTGGTATGAATTGCAGACAGACGGATTAACCCCTTAGCTTACAATGACGTATGAGAGACGTGATAGTTCTACGGGGCCAAACACAAACAGGACGTCTCAGAGACGTGGTAAGTCTACCGGCCCAAACATAAACAAGACGTCTCAGAGACGTGGTGGGAATCCACTAATCGTAATTATTTATCAAACATCTTGCAAAGTTATTTATACCATGCACGTGTATATACAAATCATAAGACGTTTGCGATTTGTACAATTTCGTACGCTCAGTCAAGTTGCTTATGTCCCTACGCGTGACGGACCTTGGTGTCGCTTTTGGCACGCACAGTTAAAAATTAAATCGTAAGGCAAGGGGTTAAAGGTGCCTGAAATTTGCATCTGCAGTGGGAAAAAAATCGAGACCGTTTCATTTGCAACGAGGAAAACTTGAGTCATATAATCGAAAGAGTACAAGCTGTCAAAAATTTTGATTGTTAAGTCGAACGTCATTCCAGTCATCCACCAAATACCAACATCAGTGCTCCAATAGCCTACATATGAAATCTAAAATCATCATAAAACGTATAATATGAATGATCCTTTTCTTCGTAATAAAGTTTGTCTGATAAAATTTAATTTTGTGGAAAAATATCTCTGAATAATCATCTTATTGATACCAATTCAGCATTAGATGTATGATATTTCGTCCCAACTGTTAACGGGAAGTACAGAAGCAGGACTTTGAAAGCCAGATTCCGTGCTAATTTGAATGCCTCTGTAATCCAGTGTCGCGCAATTCTGTCATTCACTTTGCGTGGTATACACAAATACCAGCCGTCAATTTTATTTGTATTAGGCAACTGTTTCAAAATTATTTACGTTTAATGATTAACACTCTTAAAACGCTTGAGTAAAACGTAATACAAATATGAATCTGCCATCTTTATCTGCCAGAAACTACCCGAGAGTGATCTCGCTGTTTTGTTCTTACGCTATGGCATAGTTGGAAATGCCATAGTATCAGATTTTTATAACTATTGATTTTGTTTCTGAATAATTTCGTGAATTTGATGACAAAATATAAATTTATTCACTGTAAAAGTTGCTCATGTTAATCCAATTATTGACGTAATGCAATAAGTGCAAAAGTTGTATTGTTGTTATAGCATTCATCGGTCCTGAACCCTTTAGCGCAATTGAATTTAATCTCATTCACAGGGCCCTAAAGGAAAATGAGGATAGAGAATGCAATAGGCTCTGGAATGGACTTCCAGGGCTTCGAATGTCGAAGCTGTTCCTCGACGTTTATGACGAGAAGAAGTTTCGAGCGTGCATCGAAATAAATAAAAGAAAGCTAAGGGTCCTGACTGATGCACACTCGGAGGGCATCTCAAAAGGATGGGCTTGACAGCGACTGATGAGTGCAGATTTTGTTATCTTGCGGAGGAGACACCAGTGCATCTGGTGGCACACTGCGACGCACTGTCCCGCAAGAGAACGCCTGAGGCTGAAGCAGATCATTGACTTTTTAAGGAAGATCGATTTGCTTGAGGCGCTCTAGGCGCACCGGAAGCGCGGGCACAATAAACCTGTAAGCACCTTCCCCGACAGTAAACCAATCAATCAATCAAGTGCAAAAGTTCGAGATCGTTGCATGAGAAGCGATGCAAACTTGAGAAACCTTTGATGGCCTTCCTCAGATGCGGCTATGATCAACTTTTCTCATTATTTATCTATTATTGCACACAAGAAAGTGGTGAAATTTGTTTTTTTCCTCATAATACGTCATAAGGTCGAGCGTGGATCCTAGTCCTAGGTGGCTCTCTTATCAATAACCTAACCAATAACTTATCAATAATATGTTGCCATCGGGAGATGCCGGATACGTTCTGTGTATCTTATTTTGAGGAAAACAAGTAAATGCAATATTTTGCTTGTTTTCTGTGATGCTTGAAACTTCCATCAGCCGTTGTTCGTTTTTGTTGGTTTATAATCGGCTTTATAAACGCTTTGCGCTCCTCGTGGTAGGGAATCAAAGAAACCTTCTAAACCGCTGCAGAACTTGTCGTTTCGAGTGTCGCCTCTATACCCCACTTGCAGGTACCTGAAGGATCGTTGCAAACGTAAATGTTTTAAATTTTTACCACATTATGATTTTTGCGATAATTTTGCTGAAGTGCAGAACTTGTAGAGTGCAAGATGTTCGAAACTACGGTTCAGCACCATAAGTCGCCTTGTGACCTTGGCCTTTCGCCGAATCCTGAATTTATTCTTCCTTCTTGTAATAATCGTCAATAGGTGACGATTGTTAGGCTGTGAATTATCTGAAAGCGAAATAATGTCCAATATATTAACTCGATGTTGCAAGCTTGTGAACGTTTACAAATTGCCGATGAATTTTCCAAGTGGAAAATAGAGCAAAACGACTTTGCTTGAAAATGAAGAAATTGGATTTCGGCTTTTCCATGTTTTGAAATAGGTGTGCTATATGTTCGTAATTAAAAAAGAATATTTTGAGTAAAATAATGCCTGGCTAAGACAGTTTATTGAAATTCCTGCAGTTATATAAGGCTTCGACGGCAAAGCAAATCATCCGCTTTATATCAAAAGTTATTCAAGAAGAAAATTTCTAAGAAACTCTTGTTGTAACTCGGTATCTGATAAATTTTTATGGTTTATGGGCTTGATGTGTTCTGCAAGCTATAACTATCCTGATCTTTGCCGTTGGTTGGCAGAAGTGAACGATTTCAAAACAATTATGTAGCAGTGATTAATTAAAAACTTCAATGGTTCTATTATTGCTCCTCTTCAAGACACAAAAACACGCGCGAGTTCAGAGATTTGTATCTTTTTACGACTTTATATTCTTTTTGCCAGAACCAGATACTTGAAATTTCATTCATCTTTTCGCACACCACCGGCGGAACCATAACGAGCCAGTTTTTCTTTTTCCCTCGCTTTTGCTATTTCCTCGCTTTTACGGTAGCATTGACTCCTTCGGAAGCCGTGCAGGCCCCCTTGGCGAATCCTCCAAGCTGTATCTGCTGTAGCTGGGGCGAGAGTATGTAGCAGCCACTTTGTATGAATCTTTGTTTTTCGAAATCGCTTATTTTCAAAACCCATTGCAGATCTATTGCTTAATTGTCGGCATTTCTCTCTCGACATGGCTCTGGCCGTCCGCCTATCTATCGACTTGTGTTGCAGAGTGTCGTACTTAAAGTATTGTTCGTCGACTAGTCCGCCGCAACGAGCGTACCAAATTTCTACAATTGGCTTTTTGCATTAGAAGCGCCAGGCATTGTTTTCAACATTGCAATAAAATTGCGCGAATTAAAACTGCTCGGTGTGGAGATAAAACTATTTGTATTCGTTAAATGCTTTTAGGTCAATGCTCTCGCTGTTAATCATTCGGCTGATGGCTGGGGTCGTACGTCGGTGTCGAATATGTCTAAGAAAATTTTCTTATGCTCACGTCACACATGGAAATTGAACGGGGAGTATCGTATGTGGTTCAAAACCGAAAGACGAACTAATGCCGCACCAGCCAGTCGATGTGGTGAAAATTTAACGGCTTAATGTGCATAATAATTAACAACTTTCTGAAAGTTTTACACGTTAAATTCGTCCGTATAAATCATATGGCATCGAGCGCACGAATACAAAAATGAAAATGCAGCGAATTACGAGCCGTCGAAAAAATGAGCGAACACATTGAAAAACAATAAACACGTGGAGGGTTAGTGGAAATCAGCTGTGGAATAGGAAGTCTCAAATGGTTTGGGCTGGTGTAATCGAAAGTGGAGTTCGATGGAGTTCCGGCCTATTGCTCGTATCTTCAGACCATGGCGAATAGGTCATTTGAGTCATACAGTCACAGCTTCCATTATGTTTTTGCGCTTACTTGCAAATTGAAGTTGTTTCCGAGAACTTTATCCAAAAAATTGTTCATATCTTACACACATCTGAATGCATCATAGTCTGAACGTATTTTTCTCGGAGAAAGTCTTGGCCAACATCAAACATTTTCTGCTCGTTATGTAAATAGATTACTAAAATCACTTTGTTAATAATAAAAACCAAGGTTGCCAGGCTTATGCAAATTTCAGCAATATTGAATGATTTTTCATGGCTTGCCGAATCCGTTTCAAATACTTCCCGCATAGTCAAGCGTGCTTCCTGCAACTGCACCTTGGATATCTGGTTTGTTTTCTTTGTTTGATCGATAATGTCACCTCTTCAGCTTCCTGTTGAGTATGAGCGCTTTGATCACGGTAAAAATGGTAAACACACATTGAAAATATTTGATATTTAAAATATATCCCAATATGTGTATATTAGAAAGAAATATACTGAGATGATAACGTATGCTATAAATTGCATGTATTTGCATTATATTTGTATATAAAAACCTTTCACATGAAAGGTGCGAGCATTAACTATTAACACAATTGATACGTCGTAAGGAGAACAAACGAAATGGTCAAGTACACTTGATTCCGAATATTTTAAATTCAAGTCACAAGTCCCCCCCTCCCGCCCCCTTTATTTCTTTCACCTATTTTCTTACCTATAATTTTGTTATTATTATTACTCTCGCTACAACGGTCTCCAATTTTTTCACTTTTTCAATAATTTTCATTGATTTTCATTAATTTTTTTGGTATTTTTTATTCGCATATTTGAATTTTTTGCATTTTACTAGGTTTTTATTTCAGTTGAATCATCGACTATATAGAAAAAGTAGAAAAATTTGACAACATGCGTTCGCATCGATACAAACTTCAGACACCTTCACGAACCTGGGTTCGTGCCTAAACTAAAAACGCACAACACAAGTGACAAGTTAACCTGTGTGTCCGGTGGTTCTTTTTACAAGTTAGGACATATTCGATAGCTTCCAAGCGCGGAGGGAAACGATTTTATTCTCTCAGTAGTCCCTCTCTTTTTTCTAGAGGTATCTTTCTAACCCGAAGGCACCACTAGCTAATTCAAAATAGACCTTTTTTAAGTAATTAGACAGACTGAAGTAATGAAACAAACAATTCCAGGCTCCGTTTTCGTGTAACAGAGAAAGTGCTGAGTCGTTAGTCCAATTGTTGTGGCTCTTTGGTATTCCGAACCTCACGGCGTAACTAGCCATCAGCCCCCCCCCCCCCAAAAAAAAAAACTGGGGGAAAAATTAGCGCGGTTGTTTAGCACACGCTTGTTAGATTTTATGCTTCGGGTTAAAAAAATGAAGGAGTTGGTTGAAGCCATGCATATAATGTAAAGGCAAAAGCCAACACGTCTAAACGACATGCCAGCAAAAGTACTGCAGTTAGTCCACCATTTCTCCGTTGGTATATGCATCGTAGCACAATATAAGTTTGTCTACCGGAGCATATTTTCCCGAAACACTTGGAGGAGGCGATGCTCATGCCGATCAGCTCTGGAAAAAGGAATTTGGGGCTACCCTCTACATATCCCCCATACGTGTGCTGAACGCTGCTCGGAAAGTGCTGGAGATGCTCATTATTGAAAAACAAAACCCAGCAAAGCCGTCCCTGACGCAAAGGATTGATTTGCTCGGCAAAACGGCTTGATGGCTGGACGATTTGCGACTGGCGTAATTACAGTAGTAAAAAACGAGGTCTAGTGGACAGAAAGGCACACTCACAAATGACATATGTTCTTATGTATTTTATTGTGCAAATACGTCACTTATGACACTCGATAGGCTGTGGAAAAGTTCACAGTTCTCTGATGCATATATTTTATATCGAGTGTGGCATAGGTTTAAATTGTAAGTGCAGAACTATTTATCTATGACGAGCTTTTGAGGCTGCTGTTACTGGTTGTGATGACGGACATCCTGCCGAGCAAACACAACTCAGACTAAGTAAAATAATGCGTCAAGATTGCAAATGGATGGCAGACCATGTGTTCAGATAAACGGTAGAAAAAAGTTTGGTCGTCATTCTGGTCAAAAAGAAGATCCTCAGAACTACTCCAACCTAGATTGTCGATGTGACCATCGAGTCCAAGAAGACGATAAAACGGTTTGGCATGATAATTGACTAGAAGTTTTTTGATTCTTCAATAAAATCTGGGCGTCGATGGTTAACGTCTGCTGCCTTCATAACAACAACATAACGTAACATTTAGCTGCTCGGTCCGGAAACGTATTGCGAATAAGAGACCAGAAATGATGAGCGTAAGGTCACACTGTAAGAAATTGATGCAAGTTCTGCAATTTACGAGATGTCCTGCAATTTGCGTCAATATACCTGGCGTACTGTCTGAGCCAGCATTGCTGGTTATCGCGAGTAAGGTAACTTGTCTTCATTCCTGAAAAAGTAAAGGGGGATAGAGAAGTAACTTTACATAGAGAGAGACAAAAACCTAAACGTCTGGGGCAGCAAGGGTGGATAAATGGAACACAACAAGACGGACTGACCGTCTTACCACAACCTGAAGGCGTGGCGAGAGAACGTCAAAACTGATGACTACCTGACGTAGCTCTTGAGCGAGTTCGGCTACCAGCGCACACAATAATAACACACTTTCTGCATGTGTCCCTTAGATTTCTGGTTTCCTTTTCGTATATATTGCTGACCCAAGAGATTCAACCCGTCAATATTGCCATAAATATTCTGAAAATATTCCTGTTTTCCTCAACGAGTGGTTTGGTCCTTCTTTTGTTATGGTAAAGCATACAAGATCGGTTTTACCTGCATTCGTCTCTGTCATTTCATTCAGTATCTATTTCTTTGCAGAGAATTTCGTGTAGTTACCGTTACTAGAGGCGTTTTGATTGTTTCTGTTCTTTTGCATTTAAATTGCCTCATCCCGCTCATGCCAGATCCTTTGCATCTGTTCTTTGATTTTCCTCCATATTTGTTGTTCCAACGCCCAATGTAAGGTTTGATAAACTTTTTCTGGTAACTTCAAAATTCATGTATGCAAAACTTCAGATAACGATTGGTAAAAGAACTGAACGATGTTCGAGTTTACAGTGCTCTTATCATTGACTATATAAATTTGCAAGATTTCGTAGATCGAAATGATAATCTGAGGGGCCAATGTTAGCGATTGATGAGTGACCAAAGATGGATGCTGTCCTATCATTGTCCTGACGAAGAATGACATATGTTCGATAAACGTTGGGTCGTCTTTCAGGTGTCTGAAGTTTGCATCGTTGCAATCACACCGGTCTCATTTTTTTTCTCACTTTTTGCATTTTTCTTCCTGTAATTTGGATTCTTTTCTTCAATTTCTTCCTGTAATTTGGATTCTACTGGCACTGTACTAGTTTTTGACTTGACTC
This sequence comes from Stratiomys singularior, assembly GCA_954870665.1. Taxonomy (NCBI): domain Eukaryota; kingdom Metazoa; phylum Arthropoda; class Insecta; order Diptera; family Stratiomyidae; genus Stratiomys; species Stratiomys singularior. The sequence continues at coordinate 19,594,411 of OX940880.1, forward strand.
AAATTGTCGACGAATATAAAAAAATTAGAAAATTTCAATGCAACGAATTGCAATGATGCAAACTTCAGGCACCTCGTTTTTCGTTGATCGCTGTATTTGGTTTGATGTGATGATCATGATCTTTTTCGATTGATGCGATCGTAGCCAATCCATTTTTCAACTTTTAAAGTATCGTTTGGGGCTTAGCTTGCTTTTCCTTACGAAAATAAATATGTAAAATATGACGGAAATCTTTGTTTCTACACTTCCAATAAAAACTGGCCCCAACCTGTTAGTTTTTATCATGCATTTAATATCTAAATTAGAGTTGGACTTAAAGCGAACGAATGTCAAAAGGAGTAAAATTCTTTCATAGACAGAAGTCAGTCTAAAATGTAGTTAAAAAATCGGCAATTATTTAGTTTCCACCTAGTCTAGTTCTACAGGAAACTGCACAATTATTTCTTTGGAGGACACCGCCTTAATCGATCAAAATACTAAGGTTAACATACTACGACCTACCTCTAAAAAGGTGTCTGAAGTTTGCATCGTTGCAAACAATTGCAAATATTTTGTAATTCTGGGTAGCTTGGGTCCGCCGGGCCTTGCTTCGTGGGTCTCGAGGACGCGTTTCGGCTGCATACAGCCATCGAGACCCACGAAGCAAGGCCCGGCGGACCCAAGCTACCCAGAGTTAATTTTGGCCTGCGGCAACACCAAAACGAACTATTTTGTAATTGTTTAACTTAAAATTTTGGTAAATTTTAGTGGCAAATTTAATTTTTTGCACTGGACTAGGTTTTAATGGTAGTTTTATCATCCAATTAAAAAAAAAGGAAAAAAAAATTGACAGCATACATTTGCAACGATGCGAACTTCCGAACCCTCCTCTGATAGGTGTTTGAAATTTGCATCGTTGCAAACGCAATGCTGTCAATTTTTTCCACTACTTCTCTTTCAGAGGATAATCAAACTGAAAAAAAATCTATACGAGTGAAAAAAATCAAATACGCGAATAAAATTAACCAAAATTTTATGTCAAATCATCCAAAAAACCGTCAAAAAATGAAAAAAGTTGTCAAATCATCCAAAAAAACCGTCAAAAAATTAAAAAAGAACCCTCCTCTGATAGGTGTCTGACGTTTGCAACCATGCAAACTTCAGACTCTCGATGACAGTTCTCTTGATGAAACATATCTGTACAGTCACGTGGAGTCGAAACAAAGATAGAGAAATTAGATACGAAACAAGGTTTCTTTGGAATGATCTATCATTCATTATGTCACATATAATTTTCCATCATGGTGCATGCAAACAAATCTTTTGTAATGTGTCGTTGTTAAAAGCAATAAATTTGAAAATTAACTGAAAACAAAATTAGAATTAGATTTTAAAAGTTTCTTCCACGAACGAGCTGCACCAAATAATAAATAAGTCTAAATGAAATGCAAATCAAAAACATTAAAGGGTTGTTTCCGTTGACAAAAACTGACGATATTGGCTATCAATCTTCCCATTCTTTTTTCATTCACATTTCTTCAGTGGCAAGCATCAATGAGACATCGTGTGAGTTTGCTAACATTCGTATGTTAACTTCGAAAAAATCAATACGTAAACGGTGGTATGGGGCTTTTAAGAAAAGCAGTCACGAAACGTTTCACTGTTTTTAAAAATTGCCTGCTAACATACCACCGAGCGGGTATTTGGTTTCTTTTTGAATAATAATAAGTACATTAACGTTGTTGGGTGTAAAATTCAACTGTTGAATCGCTATAACATCATCATCACCATCAAATTACCTCAGATTCGTTTGAACATTTTTAAAAGACATGCAAGAGTACGTTGTGCATAAAGATATGAAGAAATTGAATTTTAATACCTGCACGCGATAATTATTTCATTAATTTAGATAACGTTTGATGTTTGATTGTAAAGAGTAAATGTATGACATTACATTTTCAATATTTTCCTTTTCTTTTAATCTTTATTCAATTAAAATTGAAATATTTACATGACTAGGTCAATGATTTTATTACTGCAGTTTATGTTGTGTAAATTTTCGGGATGTGTCAGCAAGATAATTTTTTTTATTGGTCAGTTATTCTGCACGAGATTTTATTCTCAGTGTGAATGAAGCTGGTGATGATTGTTGAAATCGCTGCAATTTACGGTCGAAAAATTTAACACACTTGCATGGTGCGTCAACTTTTTAAGAATTTTACTTTGTTCGTTAGTAGTTTGAACCGCAGCCCAACTGCGTTGCAACCTTGATTTGTTTGAAATCTCTGATCGGCTCTCCTTGGCTACCTTCAGCTCGTTCTGAACAACACCAAATCATGAGCGACAATATCATACTTTAATTTTATTGGTTGAGCATCATCAAATTTTACAAATTTTTACATGAGATCGTTTGATTGCAGATCGTCTTTGCAAACGATCTTCAATTTTCAAATTTTGAATCGCTTAGTAAGGCTACAGAAGCATTCGGACGATATAGTATTAAAAAAAATATTAATAAAATTAAAATGTTCTAAAATTGTGTTTATTTTGAAATATTTTTTCAGGTGTCTGAAGTTTGAAGTCTGAAGTAAAACTTTTTGTTTATTTTGAAATATTTTTTCAGGTGTCTGAAGTTTAAAGTCAAATTTTTCCACTATTTCTTTTTAATAAGGGGTCAAACTTATACGAAAACGGATACAAGTGCAAAATATTCAAATATGCGAATAAGATTGACCAAAATTTTACGTCAAAATATCCAAAAAACAGTCAGAAAGTGAAAAAAAAATTGGCGACCATTTCATTTGCAAAGATGCAAACTCCAGCCTTCTTTTATCCTTTTTCATTAATATTTATGACTTACAGTGAGCGTCAAAAGAAAGTAAACACCAACTTTTCATCTTTAAATTGTTACATTACAAAGCTATTATTGACTTGCGATAAAAAGTAATGTTAATGAGTTTACTACTAAATCATTTAGAGATTGATTACTATTAAACATGAAATCAAAACAAGTGGCAACATTGTACAAATCTCACCAAAGTGGAAATGCATCAGATTTTACGCATCAAAGAAAAAAAAGTAAACAGTGGTAACACTTACTTCCCTTCTTTTATATTTCGGGGAAGAACCTTAACTTTTGATGACAAATTTGTGCTGTTCGCGTGATTTGCTTCACCAAAAGTCGTTTTAAGTGCATTTGTTCTAATTAATATTAAAAATAAAGACGAAAAAGAAAATAGTTTCACTATGGGAAAGCAAACATTGCCTGATACTCGGAAAATTATAATAGACTTAAAAGAAAAAGGTAAATCCTTGCGTGAAATTGGCGAAATCGTGGGCAGAAACGACTGCACAGTAAAAAAAATTTTTGATAAGTATGCCAAACATCATCTCGTTGAAGATTTACCGATATCTGGACGCCCAAAGCGGCTTAGTTTTACTGAAGTTAGAGCTGTAGTAAGAGAAGTAGGGGCATATCCAGCCTCAAGTGCAGTTAAATTGTCAGAAAACATAACGCAGGCATCAGGCAAACCAGTAAGTGCGAGTACAGTCAGGAGAGCGCTTCATAAAAATGGTCTACATGGAAGAATATCACGGAAAAAGCCATACATATCCAAGGCGAATCAGATCAAGCGTATGGACTTCGCTAAAAAATACAAAAACGAGGCTCCATCTTTTTGGGAAAACGTGTTATGTACAGATGAGAGCAAATTCGAAATTTGCGGCGCGAAAAGGCCCCCAAAAATATGGCGTGCTAAGAATGAAGCCTTCAAAGAAAAGTTTGTTACCAACACTGTTAAGCACGGTGGCGGTTCAGTTATGGTATGGGGGTGTATGGCGGCAACTGGTGTTGGCAATCTTGTTTTTATTGACTCCACAATGGACCAAATGGATTATTTAGTCATTTTGAGGAACAATGTTGCCCCTAGCGTCGAAAAATTAGGCTTGTCTGCAAATTGGATCTTTCAACAGGACAACGATCCAAAGCATACGTCCAAAATTGTGAAAGAGTGGCTACTGTACCGGACTCCTAAGACACTTGATCATCCGCCGCAGTCCCCAGATCTTAACCCGATCGAGCATCTGTGGGAACACCTTGACAGAAAAGTGAGACAAAGGGTCATTTCAAGCAAAGCCGACTTAAAGAAAGTTATAAAGGAAGAATGGAGCCAAATCTCTCCCGATGTTACAAAAAATTTTTGAAAAATGCCTAGAAGACTAAATGAAGTCCAAAGGAAAACAAACGAATTATTGAAAAATTAAAAAAAAAATCGACTATTTCTATTGAAGTTCTATTATGTTTTGTTTGCTGTTTACTTTTTTTTGACGCGTGAAGTTTGGTCTTTTTTTGATTAAACTGAATTTATCTTTGTTTTGTATTACCTTTGTTTAATGTTTGTGTTGTGTTCAGTTTTTATTAAATAATTCTTTAATTCCTTATACTTATTTTTGATTTTGTGTTAATTACTTTGTTTTAATTAAATTCTTAATACAAGTATCTAAGGTGTTTACTTTCTTTTGATGCTCACACTATATATGAAATATAAAGGCTGGGAAATTATCCAGCGTCGGTTTTTCTTTCTAAACACTATTCATCGTGATCGTCGAACATAATAACTTTTCAAGTTAAATTCGCTTGTAAAAGACTGCAAGTGGTTCCTTAACAGTTGGATGGAGTATGTGCTATGTCAATCTGTAAATATTTGTTAAAACTATAGTTTACATTGCAAACTAATTGATTGATTTATTATTCGTAGTACAATTGAATTATGAAAGTAATTATGTGATTGAACTTTTCTGCACTTACTACAACTAAGACACATTGAAAAGAAAGTCAATATTAAACGAAATATGAAAAATCCTTACCCTAAATAACCATTTCTTCACATTTGCTTAGCTGTTATCTATTTTTCTAGTTTCTCAATCCTTTAAACAAGTGTTCAAACATAAATCACGTCTTTGTAAATTCTTGTTGAAAATATCAAGATGTTCAACGACTCTCCAAAGCGTATTGAAAATAAAATTCCCTTATAGTCAATATATGCACGTCTGCAATGGTTTCAAGAATCCTTCAGAACGTTATAAGAAACAAGCCCGACGTAAGTTCAATGAACTGAAATCCTTTTGACATTATTTCAATGTGATGTTGATTGCAATTTAATATATTTAAAAGACAGACCAATCATTTCTGATGGCCTCAGGCGAAATGAAAAGAACGATATAAATATGCTATTTTAAAGTGAAACTATTCAAAGAAACGCCCATAATAAATAAAAAAAAACACGAAGTCATATCTTCTATGTAATGTATTATCTAAACTTTTTCATCCCCAGCATTGAACATTAAATTCCAGACCATGTCAGTTGTTCTTCATCAGTTGAAATTTTCCGTCATAATTCAAACAGCACGCAAACTAATGAACCTTGACATAATGTAATAGAGTTGTTGGCTTATATATATTTATAACGAATGAAATTTCAAGTTAATTAAATGGCATTGGGACTCGTAGAATAAATCAAATTTATTTTTAGTAATAATGAAATCTAGACAGAATATCTCGGGTTGAATTCGATTATATGTTAAACAAAGCATGTGTATATTTTCGTATTACTTTTCTTTGGCTCCATAATCCACCGAGGTTTTCTTCATTTTGAACATTTTGTCAATGTTAAAATATATCTAATATCGTTTTGTATTTATATTGGATATTTTAATCAATAATTTGATCAAACTTCCATAATTTAATTAATTTTTAGTTGTATTCAACGTATTTACGTTCACAATTTAGCTTATTGGCGGTCTCAGAAAAAATCTACCGATAACGTTCAGAAAAATGATATTCTGTTGTGTTTGGAAGTTGAGCATCTATAGCCGATTTTATCATTTCTTCGTTGCAATTGTTTCTAGATCTGGACAATGATTTTTTTTCAATCCAGGATCATTTGACTTTTATTTCATTCGCTTAGTGCCTAGAAAATGCCCACAGGCAGGGGGAACTCATTGGGAGAAGAATCGATAACAATTTTGTTCGAATCCTAGAGGGAACCGAACAATTCGGAATTTTGTCGAAAATAATCTCGATTTAATTTTGTCGAAAATAATTTTATTCGTTTAATTATTTTTAATTTTTGTACCGGCAAACATATGAGAAATTCAATATGTCGATAACTCTGCCGAATGTTTATTATTCAAATCCATCGGATCTTTCTGATTTTTCAGTGAGGACAGAATTTTGCAGCTTCTAGCCGCTCGATGATGGGTGCTTGTGATGAGATTCATTTCGAAACAAACATCCCGTGTTTTAGGGAGGAACAAATGAGTAGCTGATTTCCAATGTCCCTGAAAGAAATGACTTCAGGGAAGAGTATTGTATTTTATTTTTATTATTATTATTATTCTTCTATAATACGCCGCGAAGCCCAACGTTCAAGAAATCGAGACGAGTCACATTCCCGAACGCTTACATACAGGTCGGCTAGAAAACTTCTCCGTTGATTAACGCGAGCAAGGCTCGCTGCTGCCACAACCTCGTTGAAAACATCGACAGGGACCCGTGGGGGCTGGGTTGCAAGCTTGTCATGCGGAAACTAGGAGCCGCAAGGAGGTCCTGTGTGTTTGAAATGGAAAAAATGGACGAGATTTTTTGCAATGTCGATGATGCCGATGGCGAATGTCCTGGAGAATGCCCACTTTTTAGTGCCATCGAACTGGATGATGCGGTGAAAGCTTTCAAAACCAAAATGGCCTCAGGGCCAGACGATATTCCAGCGGAAGTGGTACAGCTTGCATATCAATTTTGCCCCTTCACCACTTTCAACGCCTGTCTGCAGCAGGGCTTGTTTCCAAATTGCTGGAAAGAGGCAAGGCTCGTGCTGATCCGCAAGGGGAAGGGGAATGCCGAGCAACCATCTTCATATCGACCATCAGGTATGTTGAACGCCGCTGGGAAGGTGCTCGAGAGACTCATTAGAGAAAGACTTGGAGAGGCCATCCGAACTGTCGGGGATCTGTCTCCTCAGCAGTACGGCTTCAGGGCTGATCGATCAACGATCGGTGAAATAGCAGAGGTAGTGAGTGCGGTCCAGCAGGCAGAAGCCCACAATCACCACTCAAGACTCTTGAGTGGTGCACTAGCTTGTAACCACACAATCAGCACTCGATGTGAGAAATGCCTTCAATTCTGCTAGATGGACAGATATTCTTCATGCTCTGGAATATTTCAGGGTGCCGAGGTATCTGACGCGAATATTGAAAGATTATCTCAAAAACCGGAAGCTCATCTATGACACATTGGGAGACCAGCGAAGAATTGATTTGACGTCAGGGGTGGCGCAAGGTTCCGTTCTGGCCCCGGACCTCTGGAATGTCTCGTACGATGAGCTTTTTAGGTTGCAGTTACCGGGGGAGTCGCGCCTGGTTGGCTACGCAGATGATGTAGCAGTACTAGTCGCCGGACGTACTGTCGAACAGGCACAACTCAAACTGGGTGCGGTATTTCGTCGAGTGAGCGAGTGGATGATACACCGTGGACTTAGCCTAGTGCTAGAAAGATCGAGGTCGTCGTCCTGACCAAGAAGCGGATCCCTCGTGTTATTCCCGTTCAGGTGGGAGAAATGATCATCGAGTCGAAAGAATCAATTAGATACCTTGGCTTGATGATTGACTCGAAGATGAGCTTTCTCGAGCAGGTTCGAGCATCAGCAGATAAGGCTTCTGCGGAAGCATCGGCTCTTAGTCGCCTCATGTCCAACACGCGGGGACCAACCTCAATGTGGCAATGGAGTCAGTGGTCTTGTATAGCTCTGAAGTCTGGGCTGACGCTCTTAGTAAAGAGTCGAACCGAGGGCGTCTGGCACAGGTGCAGAGAAAAGAAGCTTTGCGGATAGCGGCTACATATCGCACTGTCTCTGAACCTGCAGTGCTGGTAATCTCGAGGGAAGTCCCTATTAAGCTATTAGACAAACGGAAACGCGTATACTTACGTAGGGGGGAGTCGGCGAGAGAAACCGTTAGCCGAGGGGTACGGAGAAGGGCCCTTACCTTGTGACAGCAAATATGGGAAAACAAAACGCGAGGCAAGTGGACCGCACGGCTGATTAGTGACTTGGGGCCGTGGTTCTACAGAATGCATGGTGAGACTGATTATTACCTGACGCAACTACTCAGTGGTCACGGGTATTTTCAGTCTTACCTGTGTACGATGGGAAAGTCACCATCCCCAACTAGCGTGTTCTGCCCGGGGATGATGAATGACGTCTACCACACGTTCTTTGCGTGTGCAAGATGGACAAGACTCCGTTCGCATCTCTCGGAGAAAATAGGCGTGCTCTCCCCAGAAAACGTAAGGCAAAATGATAAAATCAAAAGACAATTGGAAATGACGATCGAGTGAAATGCTGTGCACCTTAAAGCTACATCATTTTTGAGGTTTCTTTTCAAATTTCTTTCGAAATTTGGCTGTTAGCGGCTCAATTATCAATATTTGTGGATCAAAATTTTAAAGAATATTCTTGAGTCATTATATTATTATGTACTTTGTGTAGAAATAAATTCATAATAACAGAATTGTCAAAAAAAAAATCATCATAATATGTTTAACATATGTAAAATTAACCATACTCACCCCTTAAGTAATAACTTGGATTATTAAATTTGCTAAAATGTTTGTATTATTTTATTATATTTCTATATTTGCTGATATTTCTCCCAGAAAGGAATCACTTGTTTTCTATATTAAAAGTGCGAAAACGTCAAAATAACCAGGTTCTAGCAAGTTTTGAGTATTTGGTCATTCAGACTGGTGTATGTCTGCAATGCAAAAATTACCATTCGTCAAAGTTTGGGACCATTCCCAATATTGTCAACAATAAGTCCATTGTTACAAAACTGCACATAAGAAGTCTACAAAAAGTCATAACCCAATTGCCAGGTTTCCAATCAAAGAGGAAATAGAAAGAGACCTCCTAAGCCCTGTATGTGCGGTCCAACTACACGAATTAATAAGGTTAACCGATGCAATAAAAATCCACCGCCAATACAGGAAGATTTTGAAACAGACGATCCGGTGTTAGAAAACAAAAAAGGACTGCGCATCGACCACATTATGGCAGAAATCATGAAGTAAGGGAGACCAATAAGTGCATATTGAATTTCTTTATAACATTTTGAACCAAGAAAGTGTGCCGAAGCAGTAAGAGTATGTTCTGCCCTAATCACAAAAAGTAAGAAAATTTGCAACAAATAGAAGAAAAAAATTGACACTTACAAGATAACTGATTGATCGAATGAGAATTAATGTTAAATTAAATGAAGAATGCTTGAAAAATACGCTGGATGATTGATTTCAATCGGCTGCTTAAAAATAAAACGGACTTGAAGGAATCAGCGGACTTGCTTCCTTTTTCTCTTCCCCGTCGCCTTTTCCGTCTTCATTTCATTCACAAACACAACACAAATTGAGTTGTCGAGGAACTTTTCTATTAAAAAAAATTGAATGACTATTAAAACTATTAAAAAAGGAGCATTCAGCTCAAAATTTGTCTGAGCAAAGTGTAATATTATATAGTGCATTGTTACAAACGCAACGGTCCTGATTTATTTTATTTATATATTAAAAGTTTGAATCAGTTGGAACAATTTCAATCTTTCAATCAGTTTGTAATTTCTTTTCATAATTTTGACTCTACTTATATTCTACTAGTGTTTCACATGGGCCAAATCGTCAGCAAATATGAAGAATTGGATAAAATCGAGATCGTTACGTTTGCAACGATGCAGACTTCAGACATCTATATTTCACTTAGCTGAATAATTTGAACAATATCTCTGAAGGTTTTTGCTAGACCGGAAAAATAAATTGAAAAAGAAGCAACTTCAATAAGTAAAAAAGATAAGAACAATTAAAAAATTATTCAGAAAAATTTCAAATTGCAGCGATATCAGTTTGACTCAGCTTAGGGTTCGCAATGGATAAATATTTCTGCTAATGATAACGAAAAGCTTAAAATAAAACTGAATAAATAAAGTTACAAAACAAAATAAAAGTTTATAATAAATGCAAAGAAGTAAAGAAAATAAAAATACAACTTTCTATTGTCTAAAAATATTGCAAATTAAAAGTCTATTCTGTTTGATATCTGCAATTCAGAAATAACGTGCCGGCGTACTTGGTTATGTAAGACGCTCGACGTCTTTGCTGCACGCAATACATGGTCCTAGTGGATATAGTTAAATTACATGGTGTGTACCCGGAAACGACAAATTTTCTGATTTGGTTCCAGCAAATATTCAAAGAATTCGCTCGGAGAATCATCAACTAAAATAAACACAACGCAGCATGGAATATATTATGTGGATAATATTAGAAAGTGAATCGTGTTGGACTCTTTGCGAGAAAATTTAAATGTTCCAACCATCAGCTGGCTTTAATTACGAAAAAAAGAAATTACATATCCAGCCAATAATGTAATACTTCCCTCTGATTGCTATTAATAAAGTTGCTCCGAATCATTGCCGTCTTTGTGGGCTCAATATTCTAAGGAATTTCCCTCAAATTTAGCGCCAACTTGCGTTCTTACTAACTGAAAAAAGCACAAACAATAATTGGGAGAAATGTTTCACATTCTTCATTACATATTCACCATCTAAATCTGATCGCAAAACGCATCTATCTTTGAAATTATGTATTTGCGATAACATTCCATTAGATTTCGTAGGCCCAGTTGTGAATTGATTTACCAATTCGGACTTATATCGGATACATTTGGCACTCGGGAGCATGATTGGACTCATGTGCTTTGTTGAAGAAATTTTCAGGCTACTAAAAAATTTTATTCGAGCAATCAATATCTGGATGTAGTTCAAATGTGCAACCATCCAACATAGGACGATGCATGACGCGATTGCATAACAAAAAAATATTCTGGATAGCCCAAACATTTCCCGGAAGAGTTCATGCGATAGATACTGCATGCCTCGCATGTATCTGAGCACGCTGGCGTCTGGAATGTGTGCGCAAAGAGAAAAGTGTACAATATATGAATTTTTTTTTCTAGGTGCTCTCTGTGATAGGCATATTAATTTCAAAAAAGAATTTGGGCCCATGGTATTTAGTTCAAGCGACCCAAAACGCTCAACCGGCAAGCTTATTGTCTTCTTCGCACATGAGCTAAAGCAAAGATGGATTCTATATAGAAGAACTAAAAATAGTCATGGCGGTATCTTCGTCATTCATAGATTTGTCTTTCAGCGGTGTGCAGAAATACATTATGAATACATCGCGTCACGAATAGCAAGCGGTTCGCCCAAATATTATATGACTGCCGCAAATGTTGGGTTACTTACTCTCCATCGTATGAAATCTGATGTTGACTGGTGTGCGATATTGGATAGTCGGATCCACGTTTAGAACACATTTTGCGAATAATTGTAACTTCCGCAATCGTACACCGATATAACTAGATAAATACGTGTTTGAACGTCGAAAGATGAATTAAAGAATGGAAATAGACATGATGGACGTGTAGGCGCAAACGAATATTCTTGAAAATTACTCATTCACCTGCGTGACGCCGGAATTTGTAATTATTCCATTCGTCCAAATTATTTTATTGCTTAATTTTTAATCTTTCATATTTCATTCAAATTGCGATCGACCGCACCGATACATTTTGTTATTAGCAAGTTTTTGCAGACATTCCACTCATGTACTGCACTTACAGAGTCCAGCAATAAACTAAAATAGGAATATCAGTAAAGGTAAACAATAAAAAAATTACGACAAATTGCCAGCCTGAATAGCCAAGATTGGCAAAAGCCAGCATCGATGTTCGCCGGCGTGTTCTTATCCTTGAATATCGCTAGGCTTCCATTCCATTCAGGGAATTGAATGGAATGGAAGCCTAGGAAGCTTCTCTTTTTGGCGTTATATCACTCATGAACATTTCATGCCCTTTGGGAATGTAGTGCTCCTGTTCCCGGTGGCTTGGAAGTTTTTTGCTTTCCTATCTTTTTGACTATTGCTACAACGCTTAGATGCTCCGGAACTCGAGTGTTTGAGTTCCGGAGCGTCCGGAGTGTCAAATCTATTGAAAAAAAAAAAATTATTAACCTAGTGTTCATTAATATTGTCAAGTTGCTTACAGACGTTATGGCGAATCGTACTAAATACTTGACTTACAGGCGATTTTCTCCCATCGGCACGTTCCGCTTCGCTCTTCGATGTTTTCCTATCGTTAATAAAGACATATTAATTGTTCCCCCACCATTTTTAAAAACGGGCAATTGTTGAAACTAAAATGTTAAATTATTGGTCTACTAGTTGTTGTTTAAAAAAAAACGGTAGTCCTTTTTTGACCAAACAAGTCTTTCCAAAATCTCTACTTGAATCATAACATAAATAATTAGAAAATATTTCTCCTTGATATATCAGATATTACATAAGGTATGGTTACGCTATATCTTTTGTTTGAAAATGCTGACAAGTTCAGTACAACGCGTCGTTAAAAAAATTAAAATTTTACGCTAAACCAGTTTATATTCTTTTTTCATAAGAGTTGTAAGAATGTATCAACAAGTAAGAAAATACTGCATCGATCTTTGAACAGCAAAGATAAGTGTTACAAGAGTGTTATAAATTGGACACTTAAAGCTATAAATAACATAATCAATAAATTGTAATGTCTTAATCTCTTTTCTAAACATTAAGATGTAAAATTTTCCAACTCCTACACAGTAAAAACCTCCCAGTTATCTTTTAGGGTAACGATTTAGATTTTCGTGGTCTTTTTTTGAGTGAAGGCTTCTCAAACATACTTTCCTCCACGGCGACCATATCACCACGATCGCAAATTTCTTGGGCATCCTTTTTTCTTGGCATTTCTTTTCAGTTCAAGAAATCTTTAAATCCAAAAATGCCTCATAAGTTCTTATCGCTACAAGGCCTGTCGCAAAGTTTCCGGACTAGTCAAGAATATGATAAACTGGTGGTGGTATCTTTAAAATCTTTTGGCATTTCATATAACTTTCCATCATAGACGTCGTGTCAAAATTTCATGTCATTTGAATGAATGGAATGTAAGTTATCGAACTTCTGAACAAAGAGCGAATGATAAATTTGCGAAATGATAAAAACGACGCCCCTGACGCATCAAATGAGCCTAAATGCTTATGGTAGTGAGTGTTTATCCCGTACCTCTATCTTCGAGTGGTTTAAACGTTTATTGAAGGCCAGGATATACTGGATGACGACGAACGTTCTGGCCGTCCAAGATCAGTTGTGAACGAAATTAAAGGTCAATTTGTGCATGCATTTATTAAAAATGAGCCAAAATCCTTCTTGCGTTACAAGGAAATGGAGCTTAAAATGTCCCGGGAGTCGATTCATCGCATTTTGACCGAGAACTTGAGCCTCAGAAATATTTGTGCAGGATTCGTTTCTCACAAGCTGACCAATGACGAAAAATTGCTTCGCATTCAACATTGCACAGACTTGATTAAAGAAAACAAACAGGACCCACACTACCGAAAATTCATTGTAACAGATGACGAGACTTGGTGTTATCAATATGATCCCGAAACCAGACAACAAAGTGCTGAATGGCAGCATTCGGATGACCTCAAACCCAAAAAATCGTGTTTGGAGAAGCCAAAAGTCAAATCAATGTAGATTTGTTTTTACGATTCCAAAGGGATTGTTCACAAAGAGTTCATTCCACAAGGTCAAATGGTAAATGCTATGTTTTATCTTGGTGTTATGAAGCGTTTGTTTTCGCGAATACGTCGGATTCGACCAGAATATCGTGAATGTGGAAGTTGGCGTTTGTTACATGATAATGCGCCGGCTCATAGTTCAACGCTTCTGAACGATTTTTTGATTAAAAATGGCATTCTTTCCATCAATCGCTCACCGAATTCGCTTGATTTGCTGCAATGTGACTTTTTTCTGATCGAATGATTACATTTAACCATGAAAGGAAAGCGTTCCGCGAACATTGAAGATATCTAAAAGTCGACTACCGCCATTCTAACCATGATATCAAAGAATGACTTAAATAAATCTTTTGACACGCTTGTAGACCGTGCAAAGCGATGTAGAGAGGCCAAAGGGAACTACTTTGAATAATATAAATCCGTTTTGCCAAAATCATTCGTAGTTTTTTTAAATTCTTGACCAGTCCGGGAATTTTTGAGACAAACCTTGTATGTACTCTTGTTACATTGTCTATGTGTTCGGCTTGTTCTATATATGAAAATTTCTTTTGACTCACAAGATGTCGTACGTAAGGGCCGAATTAAGTCTGTAATATTTTCTGTTCACTCACACTTGATCTCGATCAAACTGAAATTTGCTTTTGCTATAACTGCTGAGAGCGTCTTTAATCATTGCCGTCCTATCAAATTTCGAAACTCGTTTTAATCAATACTTTTTAAGGTTGTTTTTGAACTACACTTTAAAGCATGAAGGGTACGCCTACGGGCGTTATCATATGTAAAGTCTGCGTTTTAGACCTTGTCACACCTCAGAGTTCCTTCATGTCTTATGGTTTTAATGTAGTTATTGTCAACATTCGCACTGTTCGCAGCTGGCGCACCGGCCTCCAACTTATACGTGCCTAAGTTGCGTATGTACATTGTTGGTGCAGGAGCAGTCATTGACGGCCCTTTCCTATGTCTCCTTCAAATGTGGTTTTTTACAAAACTTTTTTAATCGTCATATTTGACGTTTAGTAAATTTTTGAAATGACGAATATTTTGAGAAAACATTTTACTTACACTTTGAAGTTATTTTTAATTTAATAATTTGATGTTTATTATTCCGAGAAAATGTCCAATTTGGAATAGTCATGATTAGTTCCAACCTTTACATCCCACTTAAACTCGATTTTGACAGTTCTAACTAGCAGCTCCTACAGAAGTTTGTTATTGTAGAAATACTCAGTGGATGAAATGGAACGATACTTCACAAAATACAAAATAATTTATTTTATTACGTATCTGAAGGAACTTTAGGTTATATTCGTGTGCAGTTATTATCAAAAGCCCCCAGTTCTATATCTTTGTAGCTGAAAATTTACATTAATTATACTTTGTTAATATTGTCTTATATTATTTACATTTTAACAATTTACACTATTGAAATGCATGGAAGTTTCCAATTCGATTGTTACCTTATAAATTGCCTAGCAAGAATAGGCCTGATTGCCAGTCAAAGGTCCATGAAGATTGAAAAATGACAAGCCTTGTTTTTGTTCTGGTATGAATTGCTCCGGCATAAAGTTTTAATGTTCAAAAAAATGTAAGATCGAATAAAACTTTATTCTAATACTTGCTCTTGTTTATTTCAATTTGCAGAATAGGTTTGAGCAATTTTTCTTTACTTTGACACTGCACCGAAGTTAAATAAAGTACATGATCGGTGGTGGAAGCTGTTTTTAAGAAAATTGAGTTCATTGCAATTGACCTCTATTAGGTTGAAACTCTCTAACTCTGAACGCTTCCAATGTTCATCGCACTATAGCTTACTCATAATGCTGTATACGACATTCGTATGTATTCAGAATGGTATTAAGAGGTTAATGAGGCTTGACCTTTTACTTCTGCTTTTAATAATCAGTTCTTACGTCTTTCAGTACATGTAACGGCAAAATAACATTTTGCTAAATATGTTTACATTGTGGTTCTGATCCTTTTATGCCCTTTCCTTATGATTCAAGTACATAGGGGACAAATAATATAACGCAAACATTGAACTAATTCCATTTGCTTCTAATAGTGTATTTATCATTTGATGTTTTTTTTTCATTTTCTTTTTAATTTTCGTCTTTTGAGTTTTTTAAGGCGTTTACTAATGGTATTCTATACTACAAGTAGATCTATACTATATGAGAACATGAATAAAATGTGGAATCTTATCAGAACATCTGTTTAGTGGTTGCTTTTCAAGTAGTTACAAAATTTGTAAGAAGTTGTGTACGTTGAAAATTAGTGATATGATAAGATAAGCGAAACTTTTCCATTTGCTCTATTTCATACGTGGAATAAGTAAGTGTACCTTGAATGTTAGTCTACGCGAGTAAACACACTTTTAAAACGGAAATTATGACGTTCAGTAAATAATATTTCTAGTTGCTGCTTATTAGAGTTAATACCATTTATTTATTGTTGGATTAGTTAAAACTAAAAAATAAAAATAGGCAACAACAAAATTAAAAGAAAAAAACGTTCATGTCATTGAACCGTCCAATGAATGATGTTGAATTATAAACGCCTAGATTACACTTGTATGTAGTCGCGTATATTCAGTGTCCTGTTCTCAAAGCTAGCACAGAACTTGACGAAAACAGTGCTGAAGGCAATGTTGACGAAAATCAGTTTTCTAATATGGTTAAATAGAAATAGATTGACCTGAAATTGCTGTGACACCATTCCCAGTATCCATGGCTTACCCACTAGTGGTTAGAGTGCTTTCGTCGTTTTTTTAATCACCTTTATGAGGAGTCCAGGTCCGTCTGCTGTCCCTAACATGAATCACATTTTCCACTAAATTTAATTCTCTGATTTCTAAAGTTGTAGGTTAAAAGTATGAAGCTTTTCAACTCTTCGTAGAACCAGAAAGTCGCCGGGAGCCCATAAAGCCAACATCAATTGAAGAATTATCCGTTGAATTCTTCTAAAATAAATTAAATCTAAAAGTGAAAACAATTCGAGATCGATAAGTTTGCAACGCGGTAACTTCAGGAATATTTTAACTCGACGGCAATGCTAAACTTCGTTCTCATTTTGTATAGATATGTATTCTTTATTTTCTTTTAAATAACAATTTTAATGCTTCCCCTTCAAAGTAGAATATATTCTCCTATTCTGTTTCTTATCATCTCATATTCATCTCCGATCTTAGTTAAGAAAAATTTTTGAAAGGGATAATGTGGACATGTCAAACAGTTTCTGCTAAATCTACACATTTTTTTCAATTTATATAAATAAAAGCAATTTAAATAGACGTTTTAGAACGATATGTAGTTGAATGTTAAACGTATAATAATGCAATTTCTTTTATTATTTACAGGTAAGTGTCACGCAAGAAGTTTGTAAGTATTTACTGTCCTCATATTCAATATACAAGGAGTGAAGTCAACCATTACTTATGTATGGTATTTTGACTAAATAAAGCCACTCAGAACACTATTAAAGCTTCCAATGTTTGTAGATTACTAGAGCAAGCAGCTAAAGTTTCCCAGATTAAATTTAACGACTTAAACGATGACCTCATCTTTTGTAAATTTTCCTCGAATCAACTTCCAGTTCTGCCCCAATTCTCCACAATATGATTCACTCCATGTTACATTGCAACCCTCGGTATCATATAAGTGAAACACACGATGATTATCCCTTTAACGAATGATAACATGTCAATTATAGTAATCTACAATGAAATAAATGATTAGTCAAACTGTGTCTTATCTGGGTCTTGTAAAGATACATAAAAAATACGATTCAGCTGCTGATAACGCTGAATTTGTGTATCTTGAGATGGAATAAGTTAGCAATCAGCTTTAATTTTGATTAGAAGATCATTGAAACCGTGCAACATTCATTTGTTTAGCCTAAAGTTGTTTAAATAAACCGAATGCTCTCGTCCCATCAATATTGAAACTTGCCGATTTGGTGGACTGTACGGAAAAAATTCAATAAAATATAGTAGAAAATTTTTTTAAATTCGATACCAATTGTTGTTTAGCCGCAACGTTGAATCATCCGCTTGCAATATTCTAGATATGAGGTGAGCACAATACGTAAGTACAGTATGGGAACTTGATATGTGGATTTGATTAACTATTAGGTAGAAATAATGGAGTACAATAAACGTGACAGCTTACACAATATCTTGGATTTTATGTGAGTGTTACCATGCTATGAATATTTCCCAGCTCAAATTACCACTTACATAAAATATCATGCTGTATGTATGTACGTACGTACGTAGGACAATCGATCCAGTTTGTAAATTTTCCGAACTAACAATATTAGTTCATATTAATATATTTCACAGCAGTGGCTGTGAAAATGTTTCACCTTCCAATAACAGCAACATGCGACGAAAATGCTTAATTTGGATAATAGGTTTCACTACAGCAGTCGTGAAATATCACCAAGAGTAGGTGGTTTCATCAAATCGTCATTTCCTTACGTGCAAAGGATTTAATAGAGGATAGCGCTACAGCGACACATTCGAAAAAGAATTTTCTACTGGATCTGACAGCATTCTTCGATGTTTGACGAAGCGTTGCAAAAACGTGTTAATTAGAAGGTTTCTAGTTAATTCAAAAATCAATGTAAACATGTAAACAACTGGAAATAGCTAAATTCTCTATTGAAAAATTTTCAATATTCAATTTTTAACTCGATTCCCTGAAAGGTTGAAAAATTGCTCTCTGACTACTTATTACTGCGAATTTTATAAATGAAGTAAAAAATTTACTAATTCAATAAAAAATTTAAAACGACAGACTTGTCAATTATATTAAGGCCGCAGTTCAATTCACTCAAAGCTAACCAATGATCCTGAAAATAGTAAAAATAATCAAAGTAGCTTAAAAATATCTTAAATACTACAATCCTTAAAAAAATTGAATATAGAAATTCTCAACAAATTAAAAAGTAACTTTTTAAAGGACCCAAATTATCATTCATCAAGGCAAAAGCTAAGGTGTTGTGGACTTCAATCGTTAGCCTCAATGTGACCTTTGAAATCTTCTATTTCTAGCCAGCTTTACCCTAAAGTTATCTTTAGATCTAGTTGAATAAGAATCGAAGGAACAATATAAACTTAGTTCAAAAAGATCTGAAATCTTTTATCTAAGAGAGTGAGCCAAAAGTGAGCCAGATTATATGAAAATAGGTGTCCTTTGCTTTTGAGAGTTTTTCGTTAGTTAAGCCATGGTTTCAAAATAGCGTAACCGTTTAGTAAGATAGAGATTTGATTGAATCTGGTCCGACCACATCGAAATACATCGGCAAACTAAAAAATAACGCAGAAGAATGTCTTCTTTTTTTTTTTTTTTTTAAAAAAAGCAACTCAACGGATTGATCCGGCAGCTTCACTCATTTTCGTTCTTTCAAACAATCATGTTGACATGTCAAAGTTGCGGAAAAAATGTATTTGCTGAGGCTGCTCATAACACACCGTAGGAAACACCAAATTGAGGTTTATCGTAAGTTTTGCCCACAGTGGTGAAAGCAACTGGATATTGGCCGAATTTATTATTACTTCAAATCAGGCTCCATGCATTTACATAAAGCACTCTCGGAAAAATCCAAGATGTTCCAGTACCAATCTGTGAAATTCTAGACAACTTTTCCTGGAATATAGAGATAGTCCTGCTCATTTATTACAAAGAAAAATGTGATACTTAAAATGTATGTGAGGAAGAAAAGCTGGGGGAAATTGACCGAAATGGTGCTTCATTTGCACTGCAATGCAACCTAAAAAAAATGCAATTTGCAGTGTCTGCTGTACAAAAAAGGAAGCTTCGAAATTTCGGAACATTCTCTGTGTCTCAATTTTACCCCTGAGCAAGTATGAAAGAAAACCTTTCAGTGCAGAGATGAAAAGGGAATTTCGAACTATTACCACAAAAAGGACAACATTTTTTCGAAGGCATAATAAATCGTATTTTAATAATTGAAACGTCAAATCTGAATGCGTGTAAAGTGATTATAAGTTCAAATATATATTATAATGAAGAGAGAATACAATAAAAAGGGAATGTAATAATACAATGGTTTATTTGTTGATCTTTACCTTTTCAGAGGCGAAGAAAACCCAAGAATTATCCTACGATAGTTTCTTACATAGATATTTGCAAAATATATATTTAATTTTTAAGTTAATTTGATGACGAAATAGTCCTAACTTTGGTGGAAAACTATCCAGATGATATGCGAATAGGTCGAAATTTCGGGCTTTCGCTCTAAAGATAGGTTATCGCTACCCTTTTCGTTTCTCCAATCAGGCGCTGAAGCCGCTTCCCCTTTTAACCGTTTTTCTGCGACTCATTCATCTTTACTTTTCTTTACCTTGTCTTCCGTTATCGCTTTTATCATCACTTTTTTAACGACAATTGTAAACAAGTTAGCGAAAAGTCTCTTAAGGCCGTCATTAAAGTATCTTTGAGGTTGACCTCCTTGTGTCAATCAGCTATCTTCCTTGAATGCAAATGGCACAAATCACTGGTTAATCGGCTTGCAGTCCATTTCATTTGGCTTCGATTCCTTACCCACTCCGAACGCAACTAATTCGCTGTTTGACCGCTTCTCAATTTTGAAAATTGATTGCAATCTGGTGTCCGTGATTTTTTTCCCTCAGTTTTCCCGGTTTCGGCATGAATCATTTTTTCAATCACTAAATATTTATACTTATTATAAAATAAAATCACTTTTATTATCTATGACTTGTCTCCAGCGTTCTGTAAGTTGCTGTATCTACATTGTGACAAAAAAGTATCCGAAAATTGTAATTTAAATTCCCCGGATAAATTATATTTCAAACAAATGTATTTTGTTAAGTTGGTAGGACTGTACTTAATTACCTATGCCAATATGAGCGCGATCTGTCAACCAGTTTGTTTACAGTAGCTGCTTAAGTCGGTACACCACACTAGTGCGTTGCGATTTTCAGTATGGATAAAAATATTGAACAAAGAATTTGCCTGAAATTTTGTGTTTCTAACCAAATTTCGTATGCGGAAACGTTGCGAATGTTGGAAAAGGCTTACGGTGATTCAGTTTTATCAAATACGCAAGCCCACGAGTGGTGCAAAGCCTTTAAAGACGCTCGAGAGATCGTTGAAGACATGCCTCGTTCTGGACGACTTTTGACCTCTCCAACTGAGGACAAAATGAAAAAAATTAAGGATATGGTGCTTGAAAATCATCATGCAAGTGTTAGAGAGATGGCAAGAGAGCTCGATATCTCTCGCGAGTCTGTTCGAATGATTTTGGTGGATATTTTGGGTATGAAACGCGTTCTTGCTCGAGTCGTCCCGATAAAGCTGAATTTTAATCAAAAAGAGTACCGTAAACAGGTCTCTTTGGACATGCTTCATCGTGCGAATGCCGATCCCACATTCATGGAGAGCATTATCACTGGCGATGAGACATGGATGTATGAGTTTGACATGCAAACAAGTCAACAATCATCCGAATGGAGGGGAAAAAACGAGCCGAAACTGAAAAAAATCACGCCAAAGCCGCTCAAAAATCAAGGTGATGCTCATTGTTTTTTTTCGATATTCGTGGTTTGGTGCATCATGATTTTGTTCCAAAGGGACAGACGGTCAATAAGGAGTTCTATTTGGCCGTATTGAGGCGTTTGCGTGAGAACGTCCATTGAAAACGGCCGGAGTTGTGGAAGAACAATTCATGGATTTCACACGATGATAATGCACCATCGCATCGAGCCAGGATTGTGACCGAATTTAAAGCCAAAAACGCAATAAACAACATCGATCAACCACCGTATTCACCGGATTTGGCTCCGAGTGGCTTTTTCTTGTTCCCCAAACTGAAATTGCCGCTCCGTGGAACCCGTTTTCAGTCGATCGAAGAGATAACACAAAATTCGCTGAAGGAGCTGCAGGCCATCCCAAAAAGTGCTTATGAAAAGTGTTTCGAGGACTGGACAAATCGTTGACATAGGTGTATTGCATCTAATGGAGATTACTTTGAAGACGACAAAATAAATATTGATGAATAATTACATATTTTGCGTTTTATTTACAATTTCCGGGTACTTTTTTTGTCACAATGTATCTCTGTTAAAATCTTCCTCCTTACTCTCGAAAAAGATTGCTAATATGTATGAAGATCTTTGCAGTGTTGTGTTCGCTTCCTTGCAGGGAGTTGTCGAAAGACCGAAACAAGTGATAATCCAATCTATGCTGGGTAGCTGCAGTTAGTACGGTTCGGGATCGTCTTGATGAAAGATGGCTTCGCGATGATTGACTAATGCGGGAAGCTTAACAAGAATTGCTTGTTAAAGCCGCTCCAATTGCTGATAGTACAAGTCCGCATTTAAAGTTTAACTTCGTTCCCAATTTGAGTAAAAAATTCCCCGAAAATCACCTCCAAACAGACACCGATCTTTCGTGGATGCAAGCCTGGTTTTGAAACAGATGCTGGTCCTGCGCCGTTTTACGTTATTGCACAGGCCCTACTTTTTATCTCCTGCAACCATCCGTCGGTGAGATTTTGCACTAGTCTGACGTGCAAGATGGGAAACACAGCAGGTTGTTCTGTCTTCCATGCTTCTTTGAGAAAGTTCGTGGGTTATCCAAGCATCTAACATCACCACATATCCTAGCACATAAATTCTTATCTCTGTAGTGGTTCTGTGCACAGTGTAGTTCTCCTTGGACCATCCTGATAGTTGCTGACCTCCAAACTGTTGTTCTCCATTACGGAGAGTGCTGAAACCACTGATGACATGCTCATTCTCTATGCATGTTTCCTTCATGAGTTCTGCTTGTATTCCAAAGAGCGTCCCCTGTGCGGCGCCCAAAATTAAACACGTATAGTAAATAATGGAATGAGCCTTCACTCCGATGATGGCGCCCTGCCGAAACGCATCTGTGGACCAATCGAAGGAAGAGACGGGGAACGACGGAATGTTTCGAATGCAAAAAAATAAATCCATCCCCGTCGGAATACATCATTTCAACGATAGTAAATAACGCCTTATATGCACTTTATCAGCTTCCATGTGTATCTCTTCACTTTTGCTTGAAAACTAAAATGCAAATGCAACGGAGATTTCACATTATACTCGAAGTTGCGATATTGAGATAGAATCGAGTATTTATGATACACTGCAACAATCTCGCAGAGGTTGTGGGGAAGTTTCGGCGTCAAAACTGCTAGATATTGTATGCAGATCAGCATTTATCGATCCTTGATTCTTGATTCGCAATCGCGGTTGCGTGTGAATTTGTTATTATGCGCTCTTAGTACAATCAAATAAGGGCAGACTGATTAGTTAGAAATATATCATCGATTTAAAAATATAACATGATTAATAAAGTGTAAAATTTTAAGTACATTTTCTTCTTTTAACTCACTCCTTGAAATCAAATTTCAAATGGTAACTCTTGATAATTATTAAAAAAGTTATCTAATGCTGTTCAATTCAACCGCAAGTCAATGTCTACACATGCAGACTCAGCAAAACGAAGTTATTCATTATTTAGTTGGTTTGAAGGAATGATAAAGTACAATGGTGTGTATAAGGTGTTATAATTGCCTTTTGATTTAACATTCAAGAAGAAGAATTTGGGAGAACAAGAATTTTGTTCAAACAGAAGTTTCAATCTATTGATACAGACGCTTAAAGTTCGATCTTAATACTTCTCTGTTCTTAATTATCCTTTGGCGCACCAATCTGACGAAAATTCAAATATCCTTGCTCTGTTTCATTTTTTCACTTGTTCAATGTTCATATTACACTCGGAAGCATCAATTTATATGAAATTGCAGTCGAAATAATTCAAAGGGAATCGTATTTATCTGGGTTACAAGACTCACATTCACACGTCCGATATTTTTCATTTAAGACTGATACAAGTTACAAAACGCTAAAAGTCATAATTGGAAATATTATTCCCACATATTCAGTAGCGCTCGTATGTTTGCAATGTATTTCTGTATAAATTTGAAGAAGTAACGTGGAAAGCGAAAAACGTGTTCATTGGCTGGCAATAAATTGACGAACTTGAAGATTATTGAAAACCAGATTTTAATAATAATCGATTGGTTATTGCAAATTGTGATTATTTGTTTACCTGTAAACGACTTTGCTTCCATGTTTGCCTTAATGAAATACAGATTTAATGGGAGTTTATGTTTTCCCACTTTTTGTGCTTTAGCAGTGCAGATATATCAAAAACGCTGACATATGAAGCAGGAAGCCGAGGCTGGTTCGGGAAAATGAAATAATAAATTCAATAAACATATCGAAATTGAAAAATTTGGTCATAAAATTTAACTCAAAGGCAAATTTGTTTGTTTAAAACTTCGATTATGCAAAAAGAAATTCGGATTAAGCAGTTCTTTTTGCCTTCAGCGTCTGGCAAATTGAATATGTTGGTCCATACCGTCTACATAGAACGCACGAAATTTCTATGAATAATATCTAGGTCTGCAGTTGACAAATTATAAATGAACTCAAAGATTTTGACAAGCAATTTTAGCCACATGCTCGTCGTGTCTTACGTTAAAAGTGTTTATTGGCAGTATTTCTTGGCGCTTGTCGTTGTAGGTTTGCTGCCATCTTGCCATGTGTGAAAACATTTTTAGAAAAAATAATATTCTAGTCCTTGTACCGATTAGTCAAATGAATTCATTGATGAATCTTTTTACATGTACATTAATTTGTGCTTAGCATTTCGGGTAATGCTTTAAATTTTGTTGTTAAAGGAAATGATTTTGAAATTTGTCAGCTTCGAGGTATACCTAAAAGCGGCTTGTCTTATGTAATGGCCAGATTTGAATAAAAATAATGTTATTATTAAATTTATTTAGTTCATGTAGCATGTGGCAATCAAGATATTTCACACAAGATCGATGATGGTGATCGCTTTTCAGTGAATTAGGAAAGTAAGCGTTGAGAAACGTTGGAAAATTAGGCGTGAAAGTTCGATTCATAACTAAATATTTGGTGAAGTCAACTATAGGTTAAATATTTTATGTTTCTCTGGAGACTCCACCCTGGGACATCTCAAGATTTGTAGCAACCAAGTGAAATCGGTAAATGAAAATATCAAAATAAAGAAAAAAGGCAGACCTCTCAATAGCTGTCACGAACACTGCTGGGAAGACATCGTGGAACAAGGAACTTTAGGGATTTTTCTGAATCATTAAAAGTGTAGACCAATCGGTAAGGGTAGAGGAACTTCAAAATCAATTGTCATGCGAGGTATACGTAGGAAAATTGTAGGCTAGGGTCTCTTGACAGGGGGGTGTTTAGTGGGTAATCTTGTAGCATGCGCTCCTAGGAGTCCCACACTCCGGGTGTAAATCGCCTTCACCCCAAGCCAAAAAAAAAATCGTTCGGTGTTACATAAGTTAATAAATATAAAGGATTTTTAGTTTTATTTATTAGAATTTACTCAAGTATGTGTGACAGCCATGATATCTTATACTCCTTGAATGAAGGACAAGCATGGCTTAAAATCTGAAGTCTTTTTTCTAAAAAAAAAGGGGCTGTAAAGTTTATAAATTCTAATTTCTTCTAATACAACTCACCCATCGATCAGTTGAGCGGGTTAACATTCTAAATATAAAAGTTTAGCTACCAAAAACCAAAATACATTTCAAGATAAACAACACAACTCTGCTTCTAATTTATTAAGAATAAACAAAAAACTGCACAAACTGCCACCCATACTGATTGCAATGTTTACCCCATCAAGCTGTCATGTAAATCAGTAACGTAATTTCCACACATTTGATAGATTGTTTTTAACTTAGTCGTTAATTCTGTGGAAGTATCCATCAAACCGACTGTATCTTGATTTGGATTCACTGCAATTGCATTCAATCCTTAATTGCTTCGTTTTGCCCAAGACTACACTTATACCTTCAGAATGTCACCAGACAACGACCGCGAAAAGCGGCATGCCTTAGCCATTGGCGAAATTTAACTTTCTAAATGAATACATTGATCCCTTTACTCTCCCTCGGGTGGTAGAGGTGGCGAAGATCTATGGCTTCCTCGCAGGCGTTGTAGCCAAAACCCATGTTGTTCGAGTTGTTTTGAAAAGCGAAACATGCATCTATTTATAAAAGCATTCAAGCCAAAACTTCACATCGAATAAATTATAATTTTCCTTTTTGCTGCTGCGCGGATGCGTATTGGCAGGGGCTGTTTGGCAGGGTTAGAGGAGGGTGAAAGTCATGTGACGAAACAGGGCATATGCAAATGTTCTCGAGCTAAATTATTTTTACGCAAAAATCCATATCTGCATACATCGCACCGCAGACTTATCTATCATAAGGATTGGAATAGCAAATGGGAGGTTGGTTGCGCACGTAGCGGTCAGATGGATGAATAGGACACTTGAATATCGCAGTGTTGCCTGAATAATTAATTTATTATGTTAACCTTTTATTATGCATTTCAAGCGAATTTCATGCAGTAAAGTTCTTTTTTCATCGACCTGCGCATGTTATTTATGTCTACTTTTGTATGCCATGTTAGCAAAAGTTAATTACAAAAGTTAAATCCTTGGCAGTTGACAAATCAAAAAACCACCCCTACATTTGGTAACACCCAACTTTTATGAAATTCGCAGAGATCAAGAAAACCAGGAAGTCTTTGTTGTTCTTTGAAATTTTGTTTATTTCGGGATGCCCGGAGAAATGGATGCTGATCGGTGTTGTGTGTTGTGACTAAATTTGGAACATTTTGAAATGAGACTCATTCATTTTGCTTGTTGCTCATTTTAGCGGCACTAATGGTGTTTTATCTGTTCGTATTTGATACTTTTAATGGTATTTCACGATTCTGCAGAGCACTAAATGGACGAATGGATGAACATGGATCGCTTAATGGGAGAAACAAATTATGCTACACGATCGACACAGACTGTTCTCCTTGAGATCATGAGATTGTAAGATCGTGTTATTTTGACGTAAAGGAATCGCTGTTGGTTCTGGTAAAATTTAAATAAAAATTTCATCGATAAGGAGAAATATTAATAGGACTACTGTAGATTGGAAAAACTTTTTTTACGTTCAACATGAAAGGATAACTTGCCAACCAAAAAGATAAAATGCTTCCTTTTAATTTTCTGATTCTTTTATTTACAAAATCGTTTTTCGACCGTAATCGTTGTTCAGCACCTAAATTTATTATTGTTACAATTTATGCTGAAGAACTAACAGGCCAAGACATACTCAATCTATAACCACTTAATCTATGTAATAAGACATGTTTTTTGAAGGTGATTACTAAATCTATAAAAATAATTACAAAGGATATTACTTGATTAGTTGGAATAATCATGACCTACAGTTTCCTTCGTCCCGGTTCATCATCTTTTGCTTTTCCCGGCTCGTTGCGAGGCTTTCGATGACACCCATTTCAAAAGTATCGCTAGTTTCCTTGATGATCGTTACATCCTCTATTGTTATCTTGTGTCCTTCCGTGTTGATATGTTCCATTACGACCGACGTGCTGATTTGCCTAAATGCTCCCTAATTCTCTTGACAGTGAGTCTCCTCGTTTGTCATCCATTCGATGCGATAAATGCCAGATTTTGGCAAATCGAGCATTCGATGAACCATAGCTCTGTATGGGGAATCCTTAAGTTATTGAGGATGGTTTGATGTCTTTTGAATCGTTTTCTGCATGTGAGCTGCCTTTCGATACGCCCCGAATTTAAGGTTAGTATGTGTCCTCTTTACGACCGTGACTCGAAAAGATAGTTTTCTGTCATTCTCTTCCTCCATTTTAAACATTATGTTCTGATTTGCTTGACACAGATCAGTAAGCACCTTCTCGAACTTACTCTTTTCACGTATGCAAAAACATTTTCCACATATCTAATCTAGCATCTCGGTAATAGGTCGATTGCGTAAATAGAAAAATCACATAATTAAAATAAAGCGTTTTATCTTTTCGATCCTTTCGAGCACTTCTTGAAATAAAAACTGTTAAAAATATATTGGACAATATACGTAATGTAACTGTACTCGACTTATAATAAGGACTATAAGATGAATCCCTTTCCTAGAGCAAAGAAAATTTTGGTGAAAATTTTTTTTTTATTTTCTATATAATCTTCTTTCAACAATTACATCAACAATCTTCTTTCATATACCTACACAGCATTGTTCTATCTTTTTTATGTCCTCTAATGAAGTATGAGTGATGATCCTCTAATGAAGTGAAATTTTCGCGCCTGCGAATTTTTGTGTGACGATTCTTTCAAAATTGGAAACTCCTTCCGAGGACACCTCACTTGTAAGTCAGCAGACTTTTATGTTTTTTTGTTTATTGTAAAAGCAGTAAAAAGCAGCAACCAACTCATATTAAAATTTGCAATAGAAAGTTGACAATAGTTTTGTCGGGATGAATTTAACAACTGAATTATTCTCAATGGCCGCCGCTATTCCTTACTTCTATTTTCTATTTGCTTCAGAAACGATAATGCACTACTTGTTCCTATTAGTCTACTTCCTCAGCTTTGCAACCGGCCGTTATTGTTTATTTTTACTGTCTATTCGCTTAGGAGACGATAATGCACCACTAGTTACTACTAGTATACTTCCACTATTATCACTATTCTATCTGCTCGCCCACCTCAGTGGTTCGCAACATTTTCTCTTGGAACTTTCAACATTATTATTTACGCTGATTTCAGTAACTGTTCACTTCCTGACTGCACTGTTTAATTTTCTGTATTCCAAATACCTGTTCGGAAAAAAGAATGAAAATTTTACCGAAAATGTATTTCCACGACATGGAAGCCGAATGAGCTACATAGCAAAACATAAAACCCATGATGAATATTTCAAGTGGCAAGTTTTCGTTTTCATCTCAACCTCCTTCACTATGAGTCTCCAAACTTTTAACATTTAGTCATTGTATCCTTTTTAAGGTAACACAGCCTTTGATTTAATTGTAGGTTCCGCATAAAATGTTTTCTTATTCAGAAAGATACAAAATATTTGTACATGTTGCTAATATGTAACAATATTTGAGAACATATTTTTCGAAAAAATAACATTCTTGCTATTTTCAGAAAGGAAAATTGTTAAACAATGACTAGTCGATGACTCAGCTGTAAACGATGATAAAAAACAAATTTCAGTAGTATATATTAATCGCCAGGATGATCATCAAAATTTTCCGAATGACCATACATAACTCAACAAGCTATAATCCATCAAATGTCATGATCATATAAATAGTTCTGAGCTATCTTTTTCTCTACGTTATTCTAATAATAGAAGTCACAAAGCATATTCCCCGCAGAATAGTATAATATGCTTAAAAATTATTTTGTTATGACATTGCATTAATTACTGATTAAACTATGACTATCTGTTCTTTTCAAATTTTAAACTCACTTTTAAAAAATATATCTGTAAACTCTGGAAAACTTTGACTGTCAGAAAAGGATTCCGTCGATTCAAGGAAATAATAACTAAGAATATCCGAATCTTCTCTGCAAGACTATCTAAGCCTCGCGCTCAATAAATTATGTCAAGTGAAAACGAAAACTTGATTTTATCTTTCGGCAGCTTATTTTTTTAATGATATTTTAGCTGGACAAATTTTGACCTCTCTTTCGCTCGTTGACAATAAAATTGACAAAAATAACATTTATGATGAAAAGAACAAAAAGCGACATTCATGCGGTGAAGATTGACAACATCATAGAAAGGGACAGATTTTCAATAAAAAGAAGAAGAAACAAGCTGACCAACAAAGCAGTACTATACCGTAATGTAATATATCCTTCAAAACTTATTCTCAGTTCGTTTTCTGGAGTAATGTAGCCCAATGCAGTTTGTGGCATTTTAGATATCCTGTTTTTACTTTGTTTGGATTTGCAGCTCTGGATTCAAAAGAAGTTAGTATTACATATCTATGCTTGAAAGATTAGTACCGCTGCAAATGTTCTCACGTAGGACTTCAAAATATAGAAAATTAGATTTATCTCAAAATATGTAAAGCATAATGTACGTTTATTGATGGCGCTATCAGTGACATAAAATATGTTGGAACACTAGTTGTTAATTTTTCTCTATCAATCTTGATGAATTAACATTCTTGCATGAAAAAAGGAATTAATGTCAACTTTATTTAAATTTAAATCAACAAAATAATTGAGGTCCTTGTGGGTTCTGTGAACCGACAAAAACATGGATGATAATAATTAAAATAGAAATTCTCAATTTTACCGCAAACCATTATATGAAGTTATGCATATTAAACGTTTTTAATATCGCAACGCGTATTTTTTCTGGGAAAGAAAAATACCATTCTCATCATTCTGCCTGAACATATAATTTAAAATAAAAGTTGGCCAACATCCAAATGAGGGTGGCTAAAACATTCCACAAATTGTTTGCAGAGATGATTTTTGAATTGAAGGAATATTATCTGGTGTTTTGAATACAATGTGCGAACAATGATCAGTGAAGAAAGTAATTGTTGAGTTGTTTTTTTTTATTTCTGCTCAATACTTCATTTCAGATATCTGTGGATCGTTTAGCAAATTTTATTTCCTTATCTTATGAATATTTTACACATCATGAATTTCAGTTGCCATTCATCATTTCAAATAAGTCAACGTGGAGTTGGTTATCATCCAGAAAGAATATGTCCGACGCCAACTTCCACACCACATAGGGGTCGAAGAAGAAAAGTCGAGGGGTCCATGAAGGACCTCCGGATGCAAGCAGAAAAGCGGGATCATTGCAACTGCACGACTAAGTACACTTTTAACACAATCCTTCAAATTATATTTGTTGCATAAATTTCTCATTAAAGAATTACCTTATGAACTTTTCAAAATTGTGTGCTAATTTTTCTTCCGAAACTCTATAATTGTTTTTTTTATCAAATGTACTACATGGGCTGAAAAGTCCCGAAATTTTCAATGAAAACAAGCGCTTTTGAGCAAAGTTATATTTATTCTTCAACATACTTGCCTTCGAGGGCGATACATTTGATATAGCGATTTTCCAACACTTCACTAGCCTTTCTGTAATACGAAACGTCCAAGCCTTCGAAATACGCCTCGATTTCTGTGACGACTTCCTCATTCGATCTGAATCTCTTTCCCTAGAGGCACCGCTTGAAGTTTGAGAATAGATAATAGTCGCTGGGTGCCAAGTCTGGAGAATACGGTGGATGAGCAACCAATTCGAATCGTAATTGTTCTGATTTAGCCATCGCTTCTAAGGACTCGTGTGACGGTGCGTTATCATGATGGTACCGAACTTTTTTCGTCGCCATATGGGGCTGTTTTTGCTTTATTTGGTCGTTCGGTTTGGGCAACTACGCTGCATAGTACTCTTCTTTGACTGTTCTCTCCTTCTGCAGGTAATCGATGAAGATTATTCCATGGACAGTCCAAAAAACGGAGGCCATAACCTTCTCACCCAGGCGTTGGCTTTTTGGCCGCTTTGGTCGGCTTTCGTGGCTTTCCAGCCACTCTTCAGACTGCCTATTGGACCCAGGCGTTTAATAGTGGATCCATGTTTCATCCATCGTCAAAAAAGGCCGAATTAGTCCGCTCGATTATTATGAATCATCAAAGCGCATCTGTTTTTGAACGACGGCTAGCAAACGCGGCACCCATCGCGCCGATAGCTTTTTCATTTTTTCTTGCCTGTTTTTTGGGATGCCCATGACCTCACCTAACTCGGGCAACTTCACTTTACGTTCATTCAAGACAATTCGATGTAATTGCTTTAAGATTTCCGCATTCGGAGCCTCTTTTGGGCTTCCACAACGAGGTGCGTCTTTGGTGCTTTTAGGACCCATTTTAAGTTCACTAAACAATCCCTAAACTGTTGTTCTGGAAAGAGCAAATGTGGAATAACATTTCTGCAACCATTGAAATGATTGTTCAGAAATTTATCCCATCAAAAAACAATGTCTGATCAAGACGCGATATTCCTGTCCTTTCATTTTGATTACGAAGGAAAAAGTAGCGTCACTAAAACGACTGTAGCTTGTAAACGAATAAACGAAAGGCCATGAAACTTTTATACATAAACTAGTGACAGATGAGCCGCTCGAAATGAGTTATGTTCACCTATTGATGGCATGTGTTGAAAAATACCGGGTTGTTTGAATGTCTGCGACAATGGCGCATAATGAAAAAATTCTATTATTTCAACTAGACAGCAAATTTTTCAATAAACCTCAAAGAAGATTCGATTTTACGATGTTTTACTAAGCAGATTTTGACGATTCGTAAATGTAAATATTGCAAAATTTGTATAGAGGGGAACCCCTCTAATCTGTCACGTTTGAGACTTCACGTTCTTGCCGTAATCGAACTGTATTCATTTGTATAGGTTTCTTTGAGAGTTTCCTTGATTGCGGTTACTGACTGTCTTACGAGGATCATGCAGATCAAGCGACTTGGCTTCACTAAAGATGACAGGTGACAAAATCATTGTTA
Source organism: Stratiomys singularior (assembly GCA_954870665.1). Lineage (NCBI taxonomy): Eukaryota > Metazoa > Arthropoda > Insecta > Diptera > Stratiomyidae > Stratiomys > Stratiomys singularior. Next base: position 19,626,591 of record OX940880.1, read on the forward strand.
AAACTATTTGAACTAGCGTGGATGAGTAGGAATATCCGAATATAACAGAAAGCAATAGCTGAAACTATAAATGGGGATTTATGATTTCAAGGGACATAGGAAATCTATGTTTAGTTGTAGGCACCATAGGCCATCCGAGTTACATAAATATTTCGAATGAGAATTGCGTTTTAGTGCTGATGAAACAGGGCTCGGAAATACATTTCCAGCAGGATAAAGACCCCAGTCAATACGCAAAAAACCCTCGTATAGTGCATTTATGACATCCTCGGCAAACACAAGTAACGAATTGACGTGGTTTGGTTAAGAGACGTCTTCAAAGTTTGCACAAGTCCAGGGTGGGCCATATAACGTTTGCATTTTGAATCGGCTATAAAAAAAGACTAATGGTTATTCTTCCAAACTTTTCTTTTTATTGGAAAGCTTGAACTTTGTTATTTATGAATGAAAAACGATATCGTTCATATGACTGCCAAGACTGGCTTTACAGTACGCCATTCGGTCAACCCAATTTTCAAGCACTTTTTCGATTGTTTCGGCTCGAATTTCATTAATGGCAACTTCGATTTCGTGTTTCAAGGCATCAATCGTCTCTGGATGATTAGCGTAACACTTGTCCTTGACAGCTCCCCACAAAAAATAGTCCAACGGGGTTAAATCGCAGCTCCGAGGCGGCCAATTGACTTCAGAATTTCGGCTGATTATTCGATTTTCGAAAAAGGTGCACAAAAGTTCGACTGTCATGTTGGCTGTGTGGCATGTTGCGCCATCCTGTTGAAACCAAATGTCGTGCATGTCATACTCTTCAACTTTTGGAAACAAAAATTCGTTGAGCATGGCACGGTAACGCTCACCATTGACCGTAACGGCGGCTCGTTGCTCATTTTCGAAGAAAAATGGCCCAATGATGCCGCCGGACCAAAACCCACACCATACCGTAACTCTTTGTGGGTGCATTGGCTTCTCAATGGTGACGTGTGGATTTTCCGACCCCCAGATGCGACAACTTTGCCTATTGACATAGCCTCCGAGGTGGAAATGGGCTTCATCTGAAAAGACGATTTTTCGGTGAAAATGCTCATCTTCGGCCAAACGTTCTTCTGCCCATTGGGCGAACCGAAAACGCAACGGATGGTCATTATGCTTAAGTTCTTGGACTAATTGAACTTTGTAAGCCTTCATACCGAGGTCTTTATGCAAAATTCTCCTCAGGGAGGTGCGTGAAATGTTCAATTCGTGAGAACGATGACGAGTTGAAGTTGATGGATGTTCACGGACATTTTCGGCTACAGCAGCAATGTTTTCGGCTGTACGCACTGCACGAGAACAGGAACGGGTTGTTTTGTACACCAACGATCCAGTTTCTCGAACACGATCCACAAATTGATTCACAAACTGCCTTGAAGGCCACTCATTTTTATGGAATTTTTTTTTCAAATTTCTTACAGTTTGCACTGAAGACTCACCACTTTGGAAGTAAGTTTTCAATATTTCCCAATTTTGTTCAGGCGTATAGCGTCCCATTTCGTAAATGTCAAACCTTTAACTAAATTATGAACACAAATTGAATGACATTTGAGCTGTCATTCTCTAAATAAACAGTAGTTCAAAATGCAAACGTTAGATGGCCCACCCTGTAGCAATAGAAAAAAATAATCTCTCTTTTTCTGCGCGGATCTCAGTAAATCCACACAGCATATGAGATGTTGAGGAAAAAATAAAATTCACTAGTAAGCCACAAACACAATCAACGTGTATAGTGCTATTACTTTTTGCGCGTTTTATGTGTAATGCATTTATATTATGTATTTATGTGAAAATAAATTCATGCAAATATTCGCTTGAATGGCGACGGACGAATTACCAACTAATTTTTTTAATAAATTTTAAACAAAACATATCTTTATTGAACCTATTGCATTGAATTCTTATAATTCTGAAAACTTCGTTGAACAAAAGTAATATCGACTATGCGATATCCTTGATGCATGATCTGTGAAACCTAAAGTCTAAGAATTGATTCAAAATTTCAGCAGCTCGTACGAAGCGGCACGGTACATTTTATTGCAGATATATTTCATTTGTTTGAATTATCGTTTACCATACACATTTCAAATTGTACTATTTTTTAAAAATTAATTAATAATAATACTATTTAAATTAATTTTTATCATTTTATTTTCCAGGCTTGTATTGACGATAATTTAGAAATGGTAGAATTTTTAGTTAGTCACGGGGCTGATATTAACCGACAGGATAATGAAGGCTGGACCCCTCTACATGCTACAGCGTCTTGTGGGTAAGTTGTTTCGACGCTTACAATGTGCAATCTACATGGGATAGTGATTTACAATGGATATTCTAGATTTGTTAGTATAGCACGATATTTAATTGAAAACGGAGCGGATTTAACAGCAATAAATAGTGATGGCGAATTAGCAATAGATTTAGCATCAACAAATGGAATGGCCGATTATTTACAGACAATATACGACGAAAACGGTATAGATTGTGACGAAGCGCGTCAAAGTGAAGAACAGATAATGTATAGCGACGCAAAGAAATGGCTAAGAAGTGACGCATCAGAAGCAGATAAGCCACATCCTAAGACTGGTGCAACAGCACTACATGTAGCTGCTGCCAAAGGCTACACAAAAGTAAGGACTCGAATTGCACAGGATATTCATTCAAAGCAATACTAAATTATTTTATTTTGTGTCTGTGTGTCTTTCTTGCAGGTATTAAGCCTTTTATTAGCTGGCCGAGCTAATGTTGACAAGCAGGATAATGACGGTTGGACGCCAATGCATGCTGCCGCACATTGGGGTCAAAAAGAATCCATACAAATGCTTGTCGATGCAATGGCAGATATTGATATTAAAAATTATGCCGGACAAACTCCAATTGATGTAGCGGAAGCGTCGATTGTTAAGTTCTTAGAGGAGATTAAGGCAACAAATAAGAGAATCAAACGAAGGCCTACTAGTCAAATACGGTATGTCGGGGCTTAAATCATTTTTTATCAAATTGAAAATCTTGAAAAGAATCTAAATATCTTCTAAATAATAAATAGTAGACGCTTCTAAGTCGCACGACTATTTTTTCATGGAATTTAAGGGGAAAATTGAGCTTTGAATTTTGCATCAAAAAGTAGGATTTCAAGATTTGACTACCACAAGAAGATTAATGAACAAATATCCTTGAACAGATTACAGTCGTTCAATTATTTAACTGTAAAGAAATCGCCGGTATCATGTAGAGCTTCTTCGCACGCCCCTTGAACACGTCTGAGCAATTTTTTTCGATTTTCGATTTTCGGTGGATGCTTTCGATTTATATCGAAAGGATCTTATATAAATCTTACTTTATATCGCTAATCAGTTGAGAATTGTCAAAGTTAATCCATTCATTCGATTATTGATCGAAAGACATTTTATTATGTTAGACGGCCGCATTCTTTCCTACGTTGATTTTGTGTTTTCAAAATTTTGTTAAATTAACGTGCCGACTTGTAAATAAACACTGGTTCGATAGGCGGAATAAAATCATAAAAATATTTGTCGGAAATTATATGACATCAGGAACGCAGAATCTATTCTGATTTGTATATTTAGTAATAATTAATTTTTGATCAATATTAAAAGGAAAAAAAACCAATGGTTTACATAGAACTTTACTTTTTTGCTTAAATGATGCATTATGAATAGTAACTATCAACAAAGACAGTATCATTTCAATATTTATTTTCACACATACACAATTCGTTGGTCCAACCAGTTTATGTATGCAGTGATTGCATAGCGGTTGATACCTCAAATGATGAATGAATCACCTATTCGTAATCGCTTCTTGTAGTACATTTAGTAGTGCTCAAGATTTTTGCATTCAGTACAAAGTGATGAACCGAACGTAGCTTAGTGTTAACTCGAAAAAAATAAATATATTTTCCGATGGAAATCTGTGAAAATGTGTTTATTTGTATGCTTATACAGATGGTTGGATAAACTTTCTTCTAGTTAAACACAGCGTGTTCAAGTTATTTACAGGCGTGATCCAAATTTCTCTCCTTTTTCAGAATTTCAGATACAATTGAAAACCATATTGAAGCACCTGCAAAAATGATTCGGGTTGAAGTCAAGGCCGACTCAAAGGACACGAGCAACGGTAAATAGTATTCCAATTGTTTACAATGCTTTTAGCCATTAATGTCTTAAAAAATGCAAATATATTTTCACAACGTAGCCAATAGAAGCAGTTTATGTCGTAAACTTTCAGTTTCTTGATATTTTAGCCTTATTTCTTAGTAGTATCATCATTAATCAATATTTATCGTATAGCTGTTAATGTTCTTAAAATATATTAATTTTTGCAATGCTGCGCTTTTATTAACCAATCAATTGAAAACAAAATACCAAAAAAAAAAACCAAAACCTTCAAATATATTTTGCAACAACAAATAACTATTCCGTATAACAACACAATTGCAATGTTGTTGTTGTGGGTATGAGAAGACGACAGTACGGATGGGTTAGAGAGAATAGTTGAGCATGATGAAAGTGATTCAGATATCACAGATTCAACCGAAAGTTCACATTCGACAAGTATTTCCGACAATTTAGGTAATGGCAAATTTTTTAGATTTCATCATCTTCATCGTTACGTCATGCGTTCAAAAATTGTGTTTTGATTTTGAATTTCGGCTTGCGATTTGTTAAATGAAATTAATTTTATATGTATGGTTTTTTTCTCTATTGGATGCTTTTGAGAAATTTGTAAGGTCTTCCTTTTTTAAACGTTCTTAAGGCGTTGAATCGTTCAATGTCGTGTCAATCGTGAAACAGTCTGTCTTCAAAAAATGTGCGATGTACTCGTGTATAGTATTTCATTTGTTTCTTGTTAAATTTGCTATAATTTCTTTATTATTGCCTTCCTATAAATTCGTTCGGTAAACGTGTTTCAAATTGAATTTGTACTTTTGATAGATTTATAAATCTCTGAACAGAAAAAAATAGAACACGGACGCAAAAGTTACCAAATTCATCAACCTGCACACATCAACACCTGTACATTTTCATTAAAGACAACATTCTATCATTCTCTTCAATTACGATAAGTCCTGGAACATTTGGTAACTTTTGTGTTGAGGGAATTTCGAATTATTATTAATATAAATATATTTTCAACTCTTACAACATTGCATGTAAATATATTTGCTAGTCGATCGTCACAAATTTTCTGAAATCAATCATAATTTCAAAGTGTTAAATGCAAGTAAACATATTTTCAGAAGAGAGCGTGAAACCTCCATCGGAAGCAGTAGCACCAACTCCCGCGGACAATAATTCTGTTGTGGATGAAGATGCCCCGTGGAGACGCAGTAGTTCACTTAGAAGCCGAACACAAATTGAAAGTCCTACTAAAAATCGTAAGTTCTTTGCTGGAAAGCGTATACTTTTTACTTAAATGTTTGTCATTTTATCAAATCGTTCGTTTTTAACTTATCCTTAAGTACAGTTCCAAAGCGCCCAGATATAAGATTCATTCATTACGGCACGAACAAATCGCTAGCGGGTACCTATATGTGTGGCATTATCTGAATTGAAGAAATCGAAGAAGAAACCACAAAAATATGAAGTTTCTGTGTATTCAGGTCTTCGATTTCTTCTAGAGTCCCTGATGTTCAAGCAACACAGGCTCAAGTTTGCATCCACGGAAAGATAAGATACCTCGTATGGGTACTGATACTTAGAGTCAGCCAATAGGTTTGTTATCTTCCTACGGATACAATTCATTGGCGACTGAGTTACCCGAATATGTTCATTTTGTTGTCATGAATGTCTCTCTTTTATGAACCGTTATAGTTATGTTCATTTATTCTCCTAAATATTGTAAGAACTGTCCGTTTTTTGCTGTCTGCTTCTACCTCCATTTGAATTTGTTGTAGGCCGGTTATGCTCGGCAAGGATTTTAACAAGTTCAGGATTTGAACAAGGTTTTATCGTAATTTTTGGCAACGCCCATTGATGACTTTAGTAAGAAAACCGATGGAATTACCTATCAACTTCGTTGTCTTCCCTTCCTTAAACTTGATCCTCTTTAGGAATTGGCTTTGCGGTCGATTCCGATTCCTCACCCGAGCAGGAAGTAGATTCTTCATACATGATTCGAGCTCACTTAATCACTCTGTTTTCAGCACGCCCGCACTTTTCGTCCTTTTGACACCCCATACATAGAGTTGTTTTAGCGTTATTGCGATGTTGTTCGGGCTTTTCCCCCCGACTTGTCTTCAGGAACTCTTTATGTCGAACATCAAGTGAAGCCTGCATCGTCCTCGATCGCATTGAACTCTAGATCCTACTCTTTCACTTTACTCTTTCAGCTCTAAACAATTGAAAAATAATCCTTTCGTATCAATCGTTTTTATTTCTTTGAACCCAGTAGTACAGAATCCAGTAGTAGCCTCGAAAGAAAGGTTAACCCGTTTATTTGTATGTAAAAGAAAATCTTAAAACAAACCGCTTCTAATTTTCCTAACAGCTTAAGCAGGCAGGTGTAAAGCTTAATATAAACGGACTAAACCCAATGATACGTTTCCTATGATTTAGAACTCGAATCCAGTCCTATCCTCCTATTCCTGGTTTTGAGTACTATGCAGTGCAATTGAATGCTGGTTAGGGGAGTCCTCATTTGGGTTGCTTAACATTGAACAGATTCAAACGACATTGGATTGTGCAAATTGGTATCGTGAATCCTGTTGGTTAGACATTTTTGACCTTTTCGAATATTCCTTAGTATGTGTGCATCAACATTAAATTGGCTTCTAGCAAATGCTAATAAATTGTCAACAATTACTGAATTGTGTTGTTAAAGGTCTGCACCCTTCCAAAGGCGAATATGGGTAAATTTTTTACGGTGTAAATTGCAATACGCGGGCGTCCCTTTAAATCATTTTTCGATTCAACGGACGCTTTGAAGTCTCTCTTGTAATAAGAGTAAGGCTATATGGTTCGAAAGTAACAAGGTTGTATTCTATTCTTAGGAAACATAATATTGTGACATTTTTATGGAAAATTCACTTTTAATGAGACAGCTTTTGAAAACTTTATATAAAATTGATTTATTTGAATTTTGTTCAAGTTGTTCATCTTATTGCAGAAGTTCCTGAAAAAGACGTAAAATCGAGTGACTCAGAAGTGATATTAAGACGTACACAAAGTTTCGAAAACGATGAAAAGTACGTATTAATCATTTGTAGATGTTTAATTGTAAATACCGTTGGTTAAATCAAATGCACCTTATTGCTTTGATCATGATAGCACAATGAATATCGTCGATAAGATCTCGAATTTTGAAAAAGGAGAACGATCTAATTATTATAAACATACCTTTAACTGTTTTTGTCTATATTTATCACGCAATTATTGTAGTGTTGCGTTACGTTTAATATTAATAATACAATAGATTTTGCTGTACCTTTTTTATCTGGTTTGTGGCGTGTGTTTAAAAATTAATTGCACAAGAATTTTGACAATGAATTTGAAATTTCACCCCTTTTTGATCATCATCAATCACTTCATTATTTATCCAAACAATATAAACTGAAATGAAATTCTAATAATAATAATCTTTGATTTAATCCTATTTAACACAATCAAATCAATTAATTTGTTCTTAATTTTTGCATCATCCGTCCTGCTGCTTTTTTTTGATTCATCTTTTTAAACAAAATATAGATTCTATCAAAAATACCATGAACTACGTGCAAGAATAAAAGCCAATTCGTGTCCAATACTACCAGCTACTCAACAAACAGGTGTTCTAGGTGCCGTTAATCCACCAAACAATTATTCAGTACAAAGGTCCGCCTCCCTAAAAGATCATAAAAACCTCAGGTATTGTTGTGTTGTTGTTTTTTGTTTTTAGACGAAAAGAAAAACGAAAAAAGAAGAAAGGAAATTCAGCTAGATATTGGATTTTGTTTTTATCTTTTCTCTTTTGTGTTATTACGTTATGGTTACTTTTTTATTTATTTTTGAGATTATTTTTAATTTATTTTGGAGAAAACAGTCAAGTCGCTTAAGTACAATAAACTATTTCCGATGAGGAAATAGATCTTTGTGAGAAGATAAGTATTATGAATTATTGAATGTTGTCTTGTATAATGTTTTTGTTTATTTATGTTTTGATTTTGTTTTTTTTTCGTTTCGATTAATGCTTCTAATTACATTTCTCATTCTTAATATGCATGACAAACCAAATTCATGAAATGACAAATTTTTAATGATAATAATCAAGTAGTTAGATATTATACAACTGTAATTGATCATATTTTATATTTGGCTAGTTCGCAAAAAGTATAATACGTCCTTAATAATCATAAATATATTTCTAGGAAAACAACAGTATCCCTACCAGTTAGTCCGAGTACACCAAATACTCCACCGAATACTGGCCAAGTTAGAAGGTAAATATGCCAAGTTGTTTTATTGAAATGGAAAAGTATTTTGGAGTCATCTCTTACACAAATAAAACGAAAAAAAAAACGCTGCAAAATTTCACCCATTTTGCGGCCACAATCAAAAGGATTGCCTTTAAGATAAGACTACATATTTGAATTCGTGGTGAAGAAGGAAGGTCGTGCAAATGTCAGAGAAACTTATTCTTTTTTTATGACATTTTCTAGTGCCTGTCTATGAGTCTAGTGTCCTCTCAAATTGTCTAGGATGATTTTGAGTAGTGTAGCAATTATATTGAATGATTTATATCCCACGGTGTAACAGCCAGTCCAATCTGAATGCTGTGTCAAGCTGGAAGAAAAAATTGAAAAAACACGAAAGTAATCTAAAAATGTATACTGACATGCCTATTGTTGAATATGAGGATGATTTAGAGCTATTTAATGGAGAAACAACTTTTTTATGGCTATTGAAATGCTCGAAAACCAGTGGGTACGATTAAACGTCAAGGACGCATACTGGAGTGAAACTTAATCAGAGTCAAACCCTACGAAAACCTCCAGGCGATCGTTTCACATGCAAGGCGCAAGGCAAGAGTGACGGTCTGGCCCACTTTTCTGTCTGATTTCGCAGTGGAGTGCGCCATCGAAAAACCATCAGTAACACAATAACACAAGTCATATTAACTAAATGCACGCTGCTCTACATCTCTAGTCAAGTTGCAGTCTATGCTTGTCGTCCCGGTTTTCATTTGCTAAAACAAATCTTACTGAACCTCGAATCAACAGCAAACGTCTTTGTTCTACAAATTAATAAAAAGGGAACAAATATCGTGATTTAAGCAATAATATTAAATATTAATATTAAACGACACGCTAGAAGTTTTTTAAGCAATAAAGCTGTAGTAATTCGTTGGCATTTAGCGTTAGGGATACCTTCATATATCAAAAGAAGTGTATGACGGGGGTTAGGCTCCTAGACAAACCTCAAAAGTTCAGAATGCACTCAACCGACGAAAGGGAAAGAGGAATGAATAAAATAGGAACAATAAATCCTGAAGCCTACAGATAAATTATCACGATTTAAATCCCTTGCCAGAAGGCCACCCACAATTAAATTTATTGATTTGCGTTAGAATCTCGTAAGTTGGTCTAAGTCTTAGTAGAATGGTATCGATATGTTATACGAATGATGGTATTTTGTACAACTATTGTTTCAGTTGGCTTTTTATAGGTGCAAATTTATATTTTTCTTCCGAATCGAATATGTTATCTTGACCGAAAACAAGTCTTCATATCCTTACTTTCAATAAATTTTTATTGATCAAGCTGACAAAATTTCATAAAGGCAATTGAAGGGTTAGCGCGTGAAAATGATCACATGAGGACAGAGATTCCTGTAATTTACGATCAATTACTTGTTCACACGTTAAATTCGGTCGAATAGCAGTAATCAACATGTCTACCCGGTTCCATCATTTGCTTGTACGTGTTCCGGTCCCACCACGGATGGGCCCATCCGGCGGTCTTATCCTCCTGCTCGATATTGCTGGGCACGCTACTAGCACACTTCACATACCGACACAATTGTTGCTTTGTTTCCAAACTGAAGTTTGCAAGTTTCACTTTATAGGCATGAATTTCTAGAGCAGAATTTTTGTATGAACGAAGTATATTCGATTTGAATGTCCGTCGATTTGTTTCGTGGGCTCTACAGGTTTAGTTGGATAATTTCGTTAATTTTGCAGTTCCTGTCAGTTTCAAAACCATGCAAAGCGCTAGATATTGATAGAAACGTCAATAACGGTAGAAACATCAATAAGAAGAAGATATGCGCCAGAGATGACTCGAAAATATTTTTTTTTACTTTAGTTAAATATTCATGATTTTCATAAATTTAGCTCTATTTTATTCGTTCATCCTTTCAAAATTTAAAGTGAAAACTTTTTGTCAATTGGTTTAGTTTTAATTCTAAATTCAATACATATTTTGATCATCACCAGTCTTGAAAGCGAGGTTGAAAATGAAAACGATCAATCGGAAACGGCTTCAAATGGAAAATCTAAGAACAATGATTCAGGATCATTGAGAAGTAAAATGTCTCCAGGAAACATATTTAAAAATTTTTTCAAGTAAATATACATGAAAATTCGAATCAGTCGAATAATACCCTTTGAAACTGTTGTGTGCGGTTGTTTGATGTATGTCTAAACAAGAAACCAATGAAACGAAATTAATCCGAAAAGACTTTCACTAAAAAAAAATTGCTTCTGATATACCTATAATGATTAATTCTAATATATTTTGAAAAGTGAAAAGGCTCAAAAAAGCGTTGTTTTAAAACTTCTTCAAATTGTCGTGAATAATGCTTTTTAACTAAACTGACGTTCGAATCATTATTTTAACTTTTGACAATTGATTTTATTTTCTTAACTCTTAATATTTTCTCAAATTTAAAATAGTAAAATAACACTGAAATACAAATTCTTGTGCGCATTGTTTTGTTTATTCCTAATTAACTTTTCGACACGAATTAATCTCTGTGTGACGTATTGCAAATATTTCGAAAATCGTCATTTCGTGTCATCAGATTGTGCTCATGCCTGATTATCGCTTTTATACGTTGAAGTACAGCTTATGAATTTTCCACAGGTCGTTTGTGCCACCCGTTCGTGATGAAGAGAGTGAGACACAGCGAAAGGCTCACGCTAAACGAGTCCGTGAAACCCGTCGCTCAACGCAGGGTGTCACCTTGGACGAAATCAAAAGTGCTGAGGAACTTGTCAAGAAGAAAAATCTTAACAATAACAACAACAACAACCCGAATGTAAGTGCTTTACAAATATTTCATTTTATATCAAATATGAATATAAGAAAAGTTCAACAAAACAACTTTGTAAACAAGGTTTCGTTTAAACTATTGTTTCTTCAAATGAAATTGCTTGGGCGAGAGGGCTTTGTTTTGAGTTTGTTTTTCATTTGAATCTATGTTACATTTTATCATTTATTGTTCTGGAATAATTTTGGATTTTTTTTAATAAATGTTTTATTATTTTCATTCACAAAATATAACAAAAATGTGGAAAAGGTGTTTTTATTTTATTTTGTTTTCAAAATTTTTTATACAACTAGACGTTGTGCGTGTGTAAATTGTCTTAATTATATTTCAATTAGAACTGAAAGTAAGAAGAGAAACATTCTTTCGTTTTCTTTACTGATTATGAAATAATGTATGATTATTTAAAGTGTGGAATGCGTAAGGCTTAGACAAAACGAATTCAAAATATTTCCTGATTCCGTAGGAGAGAATTTTGAGTAGCGTCTTTCATTTTGTAATTGTAGGTAGAAGTAGTTTCGTATGTGTTTTAAGTGTATGATAAACGTAATGAATATTAGCGAATGTGTGTTTCAATGAGACTGAATGCTGCATTTCATGTTTTATTTTGTCGAAAAATTGTAATTGTTTCTGAATCTATCTCAAATATCTTAAATCACTATTGTGCATTGTTAAACAATTCAAAAGTATAGAGCCCGCAGACGATGACATAATGATTAGAGGACAGTATTCTCATGGTCTTAAAATGATACAATAACGTTTTTGTTCCTAGCAGTGCACACAATAATAAGCCCTTGCGAACAATTTAACAACCAGCCAAAAAGTATTGCTAGTTTTGCGGAGATCATATCAGAATTTAAGTCTGCAACACTCGGTCAAAAACAACTTTGCGAACATCTTTGTTTCATTTTGAATATAATGTGCATAGTAGATGTAGGTCAGCGATCTAAACCAATTTGCAAACCAATATGTTATCAGGGCAATGTGAAATGTGAAAAAGTGAAGAAACTTGCCATCAGCGAGGATGTTTCCATTGTTACCATCAGTACAGAAGATTAAAACATTTTGCCTTCAGCGAAGGTGGTAAAATAACTTCCAATCAGTTAGTAGGGTCAAATAAATTGCTATGAGTGATGGTGGTAAAAGCCATCCGCTATAATGGCAAAACATGAATGTTATCTCTCCATATGAAGAAAACGATACTCTAGCTAAATTTTTTGGTTGTAGTTTCGAAGGCTAAGAAGGCGAACCAACTATTTTTGGGTTTTCAGAATTCTTTTCTTAAGTTTGGACAGCTCGCGTCGCTATACGCTTATAGTCGCCCTTGTCAAAAGAAACCGGTTGTTCTAAGTATAATATTGGCAGGTGCCCACACAAAATTCTGTGTCTGGACTGCCGGGAATTCAGCTGGTATATAATATCTTTTCTTTTCACCGTCTCTTCGATTAGACTGCTAACCGTTCTGTTAACCGGTCCATATATTTGGTTCATATATTAGGACAAACTGCACATCAAGGTCCGAAGATTACACTTTTTTGTTTTAATGGGCTTCCCTGTCTCTTTTTCTTCTTTTGATGTTAATGATATAATATGCAACTTATAATAGGTCATTTTATTCCAATGATGTTGTTTAATGGAAACATCGAATGGAACAAACATGGACATGGAAATACTGTATTGGCAATATGCGCAATGGAATTTTCTGAAGTTGTAAAATGTTCTATAAGCAACTCGCCAGTTTCAAGCATTTTTTCAATGTAGGCATAACTTTAGTATGTGTTATCCGTGCAAGTACGTTTTTCATCAGTTAAGTGCTCCTTAAAGTCAACATTATTTTCGCTCAACAAGAATTCGTCGATGTCTTTCTCTGAAATGCTTCTTTTAAGTATATCATTTAATGGTAGATTATCCCCATAACCAATATCGTCCAGATCTTGTTCAGGAGACTCCTCTCGTTCAAATAACGAGGACAAAGACTTATCGATAAGAGTGAATGACAATTAGCACCTCCATCTTGGGTTGTGATTTTAAGGATTTCAAATGTCATTCGGGATAAACTTCTTGTTATTCCAAATCATGCAATATGAGTGCTTTTTTTTATATAACTTTAATTTTCTGTTTAAATTGGTTCGATCTAAGGGTTGAATTAGGGCTGAGAAATTAAGCAGCATGTTCAAGCAAAAATGTTCGGCAAAGCAGGTGCTCTGGTACAGTCGGTGTATTGTCAAGTCAATCAATATACTTTTAGCATAAACTCTTCCTATAAAAAATGTTGGATCTTTCATGTATGAAACAACATTTTTTCTCTGATTGTTATGGGTTTATCCGGTGGAAGAATTCTTAAATTATACGTACATTAAATAACCTTAAAACGTTTGATATCTAATCTTTCAATTACAACTTTAAAATTCTGAAAAAGTCAAAATAAAGCTAAAAAGATAAAGGCAACTATTACCTGTCATCAAACATTCATACTTTAGTGTATCATTCGCCTAATGATAAACGATTGAGCAATATTAGTGCCGTTGAAACTTATCCGTTGGAGGTGAAAAAATTGTATTATTTGGTTCTAGCTAAAACTTCATGCTTTCAGTTCGATCACATCCGTTAAACCTGGTGACAATTGTTTCGTATAAGCCAAAAATATGTTATCTATGTGATAAACAATATGTTCTAGTAAATGTTGTTTGCGACACCCAAATAAATCATAGAAAGTTTACAGCTTTTTACCTAGTAATGTTATCGGTTAAATTGAAAGCGTTTGTTACGACAGTTTTCATTCAATAATAACATATCAATCTCTCAGGTAATGTTTTGCGTATGTCCCTTCCAATGCTTTACGTACTCTCAAAAATATTTTGAATTTGTTTTGTCAATGCCTTCCATCGTACAATTTAGTAATACTTTAATTGTGAGGGCTTTTGTCCCATTACCACATTTTTTACTTGTGTATTGCTAATATTAACAGAATGAAGTTCCAAACACCATCACCACCACTACCGAAACACCTTCAATCACGCATACAAGCACATCAATACCTTCCGTTCATGTAACGCTAAACGATCGGGTGCCCTCAACGACAACAATTGAGGGCGAATCAGTTTCGATAGGTTTTAAACCAATTGATCCCGCCCCAGGCGGCGCGACATCAAATAGTTTTGTTGAAGAAATCTCGGCAACATTTACAATGACCGTACCCGCGTCTAGTGCTAAAGATCGAGATAAGGTGTCAGATACAACAAAACCAGAGCGAACAAGTGATCATGCTACCTTCTCACTACCTTCATCTCAACCAAGTCAACCTACCGATCCATCCAATATAGCAGAAACAACGAATACAGCCCATGTAGACATTACGAAAGCTGACAACCATAAATCGAACAATGAAGTCGACAATAGCTCCGATGATGTTTTTACAAACGTTTCGGCGACAATTAATGTTCCGCTTTCAACTAGCAGTGCTAAAAATAAGACTGATGCAGACCATGATGCTGAAGAGTTAACGCGAACGGCAACACCCACCGTTTTAACAGTTGACAACCGTTCGTCATCTAACCTAGAGCGCAACAAATCCGAGTTGCCTAGTCCTGAAACATCAGAAGAAGTTATTATGAGAACGCCCAGGGAAGTCAAGGAGAAGCGTTCACTGTTTGATATTGATAATGCCAATTCATTGACGCTAGCCGAGAAGCTTCGGAATGAAGCCAACAAGTATAATGAAAGTATCAGTCAAACGAATGCAGATACGACTTCAAATGTGGGGCTAGTATCGAAACCAATCACAACGGGTAGTGAGGATGGCACGGACAAAGAAAGTTTGTCAGGCCGAAGACCAGAATCACTTCCTCCGTCACCCTTGCATATGAATGCAGCCGAACGAAGGCCGTCGTGGCGGTTGAAGTTTGATACGGGAAACAAGGTAGGATGCGTTAATAGTTTACACTCTTCATTAGTTTCGTGTAATGTTCCTTTCTGTCAACTATTAACATTTACATATCTTGCTGTATTTCGTATTTTCTGTGACTAACACTTGTTTTCATATGTACGTTAAGATTAGCTTGTTTTGCATTACTAAATAATATTAACTGCACTTTGCCTGCATGCGCTTCTTGCCACCAATTTATGCCTAAACCTACATGGGTTGTGAATAAAAAATTATGCATTTGCATTAAGGAAACTTTATTCGTAAAATTAAGGTTAAATCTTCTAGCTCGAATGCATTCGTATATACTCGTTAATTTTTCTCTTGCTATTTTACACAATACAATATATATTTTCACTATAATCTCACCGTTATGATCTATTACAGTTTTGACTCTATTATAAATGTTTATTTCAGACATGAAATAGAACTTGAATTGTAAACATAAAAATAAATCTATTTGTAATATCTCTAGAAAATTTTACAAGATGTGTCACAAAGTTAATTGGACATGAACAATTCATTACGTAAACCAGCATCGTAACAAACATATACAGTAGAATTTCGAAAGGTTAAATAAATGCCCCACGAGTTTTGTACTTTAGCGTATTAACTTGTTCGAAAGAATTAAAAAATTACACTATTATGTTTCGAAAACATTATTTCGTTAATATAATACGTGTTAATACATAAGCAAACAATTTTTGCAAACATAACACCACAACAAAATACAATATCCCGTTTTGATTATCCGGTTACACGCTTGGATTTTGTATAACAGAGATTTCCGGACATCTTAAGCAGAAAGGATGAAAATTGTGCTCAATTTTGAATGAAAAGTTGATTTAAGTTATTTTAATTCATTTCTTCTGTTTTAGATATACGTTGACATCATATATCATTATAAAATAAATAAACTTTATTTCACATTGAGCTACTTTGCTCAGCTTGCAGCCGGCAACTATGAATATTTGTGATTGTGCTCGGGATATTAAAGGCGCTATAACTTGATTGCGTTTTCCTACAATATTTCCCAGGATTATGTTTATAGATATTACAATATCCTCTAAATTTGCGGTGTCCATATCGCTTTACACGATGCGATAATTTGCTCCAGGTCGTCTCATATGCTACCCGAAAAGGTCTTATATAGCGAAATGTTTTTTAAAACGATTTTGTAACTTAATAGTCATTTATATTGTTAACGATTCTCAGTTGTACACACTCTATTTTGTCTGTGCTGGGTGCAATGGTTATGTCAATATCTCAACGGCCCTCTTGGGCCTGTTCCAAAACAGCACTGATGTTCACATCTGAAGTGTCAGTCTTAAAGCCCAAGACAGCTCCGTTGATTGAATGAGTTCTTAATATGGTATTTGCGATCATTACCTTGCCTAAATGAAAGTCTTTGTCGGTAGAATTTTTAAGACCTGTTTTTTTTTATAACGGTGATGGCTGCCCTAAAATCAGGCAAGGGCTTAGACCCTTTGCTGAAAACCATTTGACCCATAAATTTCGCTTTTCTCGCTGTGAAAATATACTTACATCACGTGTAAGATTTGTTCAGGTGTTTATTGAATCAGAATAATGATTACAAAAACATAAGTTCAAATACATTTAAGAATTTTTAATTCAAAAATGTAGAATTAAAGCTTTATTCAGGAGCTGAATGAAATTCATACCAACGTCTGTGACGGCTAGGCAAATGTCACATTTTTCGCACATTAACCTGTTGTTTGTTTGGCTTTCTCTGTATTGTTCTTGTCAGCGTCCAACTTTTTCATCATTCGCTGTAGTTCCAATTTACAAAATGGATCACATGATTAGCGGCCGATACGTTCTGGGAATTGTATGTTTGGTCGCCATCTAAAATTATTTGTAAGTTTCAGTTGAGAAAATTCTGGCAGTTCTCATCGAGTCTGAAGCGTCGATGATATGTTGATAATGAAAATCGGATACCACTATTTTCTATCCTTCAAACAGCATCTTAGATATTGAAAATTTCTATAAAATCTTTCTATTTCAAGTTTTAATCCTAGCAATTCAAGTTTCATCAAATCAATCCATCGAACAACGCAAAAATCTTCATCAGATCTGGTGGCCCTCTTGCAGTTTATCATTATAGCTATGTCAGCAAGGAAGAACAGAACCTTTTTCGTTTCTATTCTTCCTTATTGTGCCACAAATATCTTAGCCTATGTTGGTCATCTGACGTATCAATGACAATATTTGTCCTGAGAATAATTTTTTCACAAAAATTTTAGATGCCGTATGTAGAAGGAAGCCTTTAGACGTTAATCAAGAACGATTCAAGCCTTTAAGCTCCGGGGGAGCTTTTTGAACCTTGGTAGGGTTCCAGTGAAATAAAATAACCACTGCGCGTTGCCATGAATCCACATTTATAAACGAATGAATGGACTTTGCTTTCGCAATCACGATCAGGTGAAACTCAGGCGGATATCGGAATCGAGACTAGAAACAAGTTTATTCAAATCGTAACATATGTGTATAACTTCAATAAGTGATTCTTCAACGGCTACATCCACTTCATTGTGTCGTTTTTTGGTCATGTTCACATTATTCTTCTCTGTTTTTTTCCATCATCGGATGGAAATAGAGCTGTTTCCAGTTCATCGCGACATTTGAGCGGGCCTCCAAAACAGCTTTTACTTCAAACAACGGAATACAAAAATAACTTTGATTTTCACAAGAGCTACTGATACGTAGCACAAAGGATATAATAAATTAGTTACAATGATAGGAATAGTGAAAATTTTGTAATTAAGGTTGACAGTCTGAGATTCATCAAAAAGAGAACCAAGAAGTTGCCTAGGGTTCTAGTGCAATCTCCCCATGCAACCATTCCTAGTGCAACTACTGTTGATTGATTTAACCCGGACGATCATTTGCATGACCTGCAAATCGGAAGTCATCCGATAAAATTTACATGAATCCTGTGAAGACTTCAGCCGTTTCTATACCGTTATGATTTTATCAATATTCGATAGTAAACGTCTCCTGATCTAATGCAAAAATAGGTGATAGGATCATGACATGTAATTTTGATTGTGTTTAAGTAGTGACGGTACAGCCAAACACAGGCATTGAGGACATATAGGATATACCCGCGAGCCGTCATATGAACGACGGATTCCCAAGGCCATCAGATCCAGATTTTGCAGGTGCATATTCTCTGGAGATTTTCCACGTTCAGTGTTTCGTGTTCCAGTTGTAATTATTGTTTAGTTAAGTTTGATGAGTAGCTAGCTGCCGCCTAGGTGGTCTGGATTTCACGAAGTTCATAGGCCCGAGTTTAAATAGTACAGCGGTTTGATGTCATTTGACATGGACTTACGATAGCAGAAACATCGCGTTGGCGACCAACCAGTCATTTGCCATTATGTTGAACGTGTCGTAATCAGAAATCAAGTTCCTTCAGCTGTTCGCCATACGCATGTTATTTGCTTCGTATATCCTATAAGCGCTGATCACTTACTGATCTGAAGAATTTCAGGAGTAATCGTGGATGTGTCTGTAACAGTCTCAATTAGAATTGCGGTTTAGGTCGACGTTGTCAAAGTTGGTCGGGATTCTGATATAGATGGTCCTCAGTTATCGCACGTGACGATGAAAATCTCAATTTTTTGGAAGGACAACTACCAAGTTGTATGTGTCGATGAAGTGAAATTTCTTTCTCTTTGTTGACACTTTTAACTACACTAAGAAGCGAGGTTTTCATAGATTGGTCATTTCTTTCCCATTGCGCAATTTGAAAGTGTTTTCAGACACGAAATGGATTGTTTGCTCGGCATTTGTATTCCTATTCAATCCTTCTTCTTCGGATTTTGAACGTACAACCAAAAGATATTCATGTGTGTATTTGTTACAGCAATATAAGTCAAGTTTGGGCAAAAGTATTGTCATCTATTCTTTATATTTTGATGTCAATGAATACAATTGAAGTCATTAAATTTTAAGAATGAAATGTTAGAATTTGAATTAAAAACGCTTACGCTTTACGGAAATATAGCGAAAAAGTAAATAACATGTTGATTCTAAATGTAGTTTCCATGTTTTTCCTAGATTCATACTGCGCGTTCATTTGTTAATCGATTTCTAATAAATTCTCCGATTTCTCCGATCTCGAATAATTTGAGCCAAATTGCATAAATTTCGAGCAGCTTATTTGGCATTCTTACAGTATAGCATGAATACAGTATGTTGCACGCGCATGATCATTATTTAAGTTTTTTTATTTCACTAATAAACAATCCAGGAATGTTTCAAAGGCGGAAAAATTAAATGATTTTACTTATTATATCAACGTTGTATATACATAAATATAAAGAATTCCTATCATTATAAGACAGTGACTACTATTTTCATAATCCTATATATTTATCAATAGCCAAAATATCGTTCCAAGATTTAATTATTTGTAAAATTGGTTCGATGCCAACATATGCACGATTGTATTTAATTGTTTATAATCGCCCTATTAGCTTAAAAAATTGATAGAGCAGGTGTGAACTAAGTAAATTCCTGTCAGTCTCTATTTTAATGATAATTTCCGCGTTTATTTTGGTTTATTTTTATTTTTCAATAATCATTTTCAATGATCCGGTTTTTGTTTAGTGCAAAACAGGATAAAATCTGTACAAAATTTTATTGGCATTCTCAAAGCGTTTGCAACTCTTTGTAATTCTTTCATTATCTTTCATTATCTTTCATTTAATAGTTGAAGTCGCAATCGTCATAACTATCGAATATTTTGTGTTAATTGTACTGCCCTTGGTCAAAAGTTTTGAGTATCCATGATATTTTTCAGCTATTTTAACATAAGAAATCAAAATTAAGCAAATATGTATGAATAGTTTTACATTAGGTATTTAGTTTTATATTTGTATTCGGCAACAAAGATCATTATTTTAAGGATGTATGAAAATATGATACTCTTTTGCATGTCTGAAAACCCATAGTCTGATATGGCGCACTGCCAAATGTTAGAAATCCTTTAAACATGGGGTGCGCACATCACGAACACACTGCGTTTTTCCGAATCTTTTCTTTTATCAGTCTTTCTTCAATAAATTCTATCAACAAATCAATGTGTTGGTAAAAAAATTTACATTTTCGACTTTCGTCCTAGCGTCTTGTCTGTCTGTCTTCGGTCTTCTTTGTGACCTCATAGAGTGGAAATCCGATTTCAGTGAGTGAGTGAGTTCCTCAGAATATTTTTCATTGACTCAAATCGTTCAATCAGTGACTTAACTCTGGCCAACATCTGGCAGTCCGGATCATTCGGCTTGCTGGGTCCAGATCTGTGTCGATTTTGATCCACCTAGACAGGCAAATTATCTACTTCATTTACGTAAATTTCATCACTCATTCATTATTCACTTTGTTATTTCTGCATCATTTACGATCGTCATATTTTTCTCTCTACTAATTTATCTACAAATTAATCAAAAATAAGGTAACGAATCTAGACCTGTATAATTGTTATGACAACCAACGAAAAATTACAGCAATGGTTACAACGATCGAATTACTTCGATCGCTGTAGCCACTAAACATTGTACCAATCTTTAACTTTTGTACTTTTAATAAATAAAGGAGAAAGAGTTCAAAGTGAATTAAATCGAGTTTAAATTTAGAGTTCCCTATTGATCCATTTCCTAATATCTTAACCAAGAAAAAGAATTTGCAAGATCGAATCCTTTACAAATCTCCATGAGTAGTCGAATTCCATATAGATGAATTATCCTGTACTTTCAAAAAACCCAAATACTGGTTTGTGGGATTCACGCCAGGAAACTGAGTGAGTTCAAAAGCTCTATAATACTTTCTCGAAAGCATGTTGTGATGCAGGAACATTTTTGACAGCGAACTATATCCTGCAGGGATTTTCCGCCATTAGTGTCAGTTTAGTTAAAAAGTTCTTGAAACTATTTTATGTATTTCGAAGAGTTCCGTCTGTACTCAGAGTCAGTCATCCAGACTGGCGCCGCGTGTTTCAGGGTAACAGACACTGGCATAAGTTCTTCACATACCTGGCGAGGCAGAAGGTTTACTTCGGGTGTAACAAAAATCTTGAAATAAGAGAAATAATAGTTTCCGCGTGGGTCTTTATTGTTAAAACTTCTTAGATGCTGGCTAAAAATTCTTAGGTTAGGTTTTATGCTATACTTCACATGTCCGTACGTCATTTGTACGACCCTCATTAATTTTGACCAAGGCTGTAGTATTTATTCAAGAATTTATATGAAATCAATACAACTTATAACATAAATATCAGGAAATATACTACTTAGAGTATCTGAAATAACCAAATTTCTTACACATAAATCTATTTAAACAGATTCAAAAAAAAAAGATCTTTTACATAACGTACATGTATATATCCACAATTTAACAGCATTGCATAAATCTCGCTCATTATGTGAAGCACTCTTAAAACCAAAAAATCTTAAAATTTCCGTTAAATTATTTGGAGGGGCGGAACAAAAAGACAAAATAAAATTCAAAACTTTTATCTTCTATTTAATTACAGTTCAAATTGGAAGATGCATCGTCTGGTTCGCCAATTGCTTCTAACAATAGTACAATAATAACAAGTGCACCAGCTGTTATCGCCGCAGCTAATTTGTCGTCGATCAGCCAGCGAAGGACTAACAGCACTTGTAAATTTAATCTAAAAATATGAAAATTTTTATAATCGATTAATTTATGATTATTTTTGGTATTTAGCTACTGCTACCCCTACAACTCAACCACCCCAAAGACCGGTATCAGCGCCTGTTATAACAACAAATCCACCGAACAACGATAGCAGCTCAAATGATAGAACTAAAGAAACTACCAATGAAGTTACATTATCCTTACGAAGGAATAGAACAGCTGAAGATAAAGGTTAGTTGTCATTTGTCTACGAATCAATGGAGCATTATTGATTTCAATATTGATTTCTCCCGTAGATAACGATAAGGAAAATGATAGTAGAAGTGCACAAGCCACTCAAGCGGTCATTCAAAGAAGAAGACGACCGAAACGAAGGTCAACTGGTGTGGTACATTTAGATATGGATGTAAGTATCAATTGATTTTAATTCCTCTAATTACACTGACAATGTATGTGACTTTGGGATTATTAAAAGTTAAAAAGGGTACTTGGAGTAAGGTATGAAGAGTTGGCAAACGATATAGAGCTGCAATTCTTTCATTGTTTTATAGGCTTAATTTACGTCTAAAATAGCAGACTTTGTGATCTGTTGATTGGTTTTTCTGTTTTTCGCAGTTGTTCCGCTATCTACCAATAAACATAGCCAGTGCATTTCGACTATGATATATTGCAGAACCCTTTTTCGTTGTTACCTATCACTCATCAAATTTTCAACAAAAATTTTCGTAGATGACAAACCGACGAAACATGGTTAACATGGCGGGTGGAAAATGAGATTCCATCGAAGGGTCTCCAATGCTTCTTTGATAGCTTTTGCAATACGCGGCTGAAAATTATTTACAATTTAAATCCTATAAAAACAATATGAAAAAAATTAATGAAAAAGAAATAAATATATGTCCTTTATCATATATGAAGACTTGGAAGCCCTAATTTCCGACACACTTGTGTCAGTAGTTGGTCGTGATATACAAACTTCATTTGCTGGGATGCCGAAACGATATATTATTGGATACAGCAGATTTCTGTTTTATCGTTGCCACTTCATCGTTTGCTGATCCTTGGCCGCCCGTAAGTGATGCTTGAAATAGTCTTAGTCCCTCGACGGCGTCCTACAGTTGAAGTCCGTGTCTTCTTTTCCACATATTGCACTTTTATGCATCTTAAAAATTGCCGAGCCTTACCAGCCTTTAGTATAGTAAAAAGAGAACATTTGAAGTTATATTTAATCTTCATCTGCATTATAAGAATCTAACTGCACGTTCTCATTCTCGACTCTGAAATATTTTGTTGGTGACTTTGTATGTGCAAAGTAATGATTTGTTTCTTCTCATAATTTTTCTTCGTTTCATGGATCAGAATAATAATGCAAAGATGTCACTTCTATGGCATCCCCTCGCGATTCCAGATGAACTGCAGAACTTTAAGTATAAAGTTGTTAAAGTCTAAATCTCATCAAAATCGTCTGCTTTCACATTGTTTCATATTTCATCTGTACAATGGACTACTATGGCATATAAGGTCTGAAGTTATCTACAATGAGAAGACTCTTCCACGAAGAAAGAGAAAATGATCTCCAAATAGCGTACACGGACTAATTAAAATAACTCAGGGAGTCCTTATTCGTACGTACGCCAGGGGATTGCATTGATGTAACTTAGCTTCCACAAAGAATTTCGTATAGTGCTGGGTGACAAGAGGGAATGGAACCTTAAAACCAACATGAACCTCAGAATTCAATATAGGATTATATACAAGGTACACGGATGGATCCAAGTAGCGGAAATCGGAAATCAAACATTTCCAACAAATGGAAAGTGGGTCAAGTAGCTCTCTGGCAAAACTATACCAACGCTGTAAGTGAACGCTCATCATTCCTCTGTTTGGAAAAAGTATATCGTCTTTCAAAAGTAATCATATTTCTCACAGTCAAGTATACTAAGCAGTCCAAAATCAAATGTGTTTTATTCGGGGCTACAAACACTGAGTCTAGAGGAATGTATATAGTGCAGAAGTCCTTCAGGGCTTCTGATATTGATGCACTTCTTCGATGTCCATGACGAGAAGTTTCGAAGTTGTATCGGAATGGACAAGAGAAAGCCAAGAATCCGCACGTGGCATTAGTCATTGGCAGAATATTTAAAGAATTTAGGGATGCAGATGACTGGTGTATTCAGGATTTTTGCATTTTATGAAAGAAAAATCAATCCATTTACTAGCATGCTGTGGGCCATTGTTCAGCATGAAGAGAGACAGCCTGGAATCTGTTAAAGCTTCACATAAAGTGTTTTCGTTCACAATATCGAGACTACTTTATTGATCTTCCATGTTAACATAATCTCTTATGATCCATGTAACTAAATTTTTAATACAAAATAAGAAAATCGCCGACAATGTAAATTACTAATACCAAATAATTATGTCACTGCTTTTTCGATAAATTTGTTTTCAATACTCCAACACTTCCTCCAACACAAAGCCAAAAAAATTCATGCAAAATTTTCAATTATTACAGGATATTGATCCAGATCGACAAGATTCACCCGCCGAGAATGATGAGAAAGAGGTAAGTGCTCGAATTTATATTGAATATTTAGTTTTCTCTATAACATTGGTACAATGATACAAGTTCTCGTGATTTTTTTTTTGTGATTATTGTGAGAAATTCAAATACGACATTGCGCTGATTAATTAGATCTTTCAACAAGACTGTTTTAAATCGAAATGGAAACATAAGAATTTTTCGTCATAGTTGTATGCACTCATTTTTCGGATGGTGGGCAACACGATGACGGTGCGTTGGCTATGATTCAATTTCTTGTTGATGAAATTGTTAGCGGTTCACTTGGTATCTAGGTAAAACGTTGACCTGATAATGAAATCAGAACACAGTGAACGATGAATGCTGTCGTAACAGCATTTGAATTAAAAATAACTTGGCCTGCACAAAGTGTTCGCATCCTGACCACTAAAGATAAAAAGTCAAGCACACAAACTCAAAATTAAAGGTACACATATTGTCATTTATTCTGAAACTGTTTTAATTTGTTGGTATTAAATTTACAACAAAAATTAGACGATAATATTAATGATTATTATAAATTGCTATTGCACTTGATGTTATAATTCAAAACAATAGCAAAGAACATTTTCAAAACAAACAACTATTGTGTGGATATTCAGAAGATGGAACACGTGCCTTATTACATTCGATCTCAAAATAAATTCTGATATCAGCACACATGAAATGAAAATTATAATATATTATACTTTTATTTGTTGCAACCACTGTTGAACTAAAATATAAATGGGAAAGAACTAAAATATAAATGGGAAAGAATCCAAGGGCTGCTCACCTCACTTTGAGTGCAATACATGATGCGATACATTACACTACTATATGTTGTGTGCGTAAAATAAGGTCTAGGCATGATGATTAAATTTGAATTGAGTCCAAGAAATTTCTTAGACAATAGTTTCAATAGGCTTCGTTAAATTGCATATTCACCTGTCTATTTCAATATAGAAATTGATTTTTTGTCTAGTAAATATGATGCGATTTATTAAGATCCGAATCAAATAAATTTAGTTTTTTACTTTTACTCTGATGATTTTGATTTGGCGGTGAAAATTTTGAAATTGTTTCAAGGTGAAGGTGATGAATTCGGTAGTTTCTCTATTTCAAGTGGTTTGAAATTGATTCAGATGACACTACAGTTTATTGAGTTGAAATTATTTAAATGGATATCTGAAAATAGGTCACTATCTTTGATTTAGAGTTTTTGTGAAATTGATGCCAACAACTGGTAGAATGAAACGTGATATTTTCAAGGTGGGTTCATTGTGGATTTAAATGGAGAGTTCTAAGATGAATGTTATATTGTAACAATAAATAAGGATTGTAATGTTTTTAAAGGGCCTGATGGTTGTTAGTTTACAAGATACATGTAATTTTTAACTTGTTTAAGCCTTAAACTAGCCTTCCAGTCATGTAAATTTCCCCAGTGTTAAAATCGCGTCCATTAGTTCTGATATCATATTTCCGCTACGAGTTCGACAACTCGCGACAAAAACAGTAACATCTATATGATAACATCCCGATGAAACTAACCTCACAAAATCCCGATGTACCTAAACGGACGATAAATACTTCCAGAAAAAGGTGCAGAGCCAACTTTAGGATTTAAATTTCCTTTGTTGGTGGGAGATAAACGTTACATTCGAAATACTTTCCGTGCGTGATAAAAATTAGCGCATTGTTCTGGTGTATTTAGTGATGAGTCCTCGGGTTAAATACTTAAAAGATTACGAAAGATTAAGACTAAATCATAAACATCATCACACGAAATCACGAAATCACACGAAATCACACGGATCACACGAAAAACAATGATAAGATTTATTGAAATAATGAAAAAAATTCGTTGAATTAAACCAATTTGTAATTATCTGGGACTTTGACTTGCTGGTATGTGGTTCATAGAAACATGACATTGTATAAAGTGACGATGGACTTTTTAGAAATCTAAACTGGAACAATTTCCCACGAGGAAAAACAACGTCACGTAGCAATGCAATGCGATTTCTCCTCCGTGGCTTATACGCCTCTTCTGGTGAACAACGTTGATTTTCGTCTCATCGCCTCGCAGGATATTTCTCCAATGTTATGTGTAAAGAAAGAGTCGTTAAGAAAATGATATAGTTTGACAAATTCATTGCGTTGTTGATGCATTTTCTTTTTGATCTGAACCCTTAGAAGACCTCTAGCTTGAATATGTTTTTTTTTTTTTGAATTTGTTGATTGCTTTTTTTCTTTTACTTCCGTGATCAACATCCGTGACGAAAAAACTATTGGCCTTATTTTTTTTAAAAAACAAAGCACTTTTTCCAGGTTTTCATATTTTCAGTAGCCGGGTTCTTGTTTTGCGCTTCCTATTGAATCCACGGAGAGGATTCTAGGATATTTGTGATATCTTCGATAGAATTATCCTTTTTGTAGAGGATTTTCATTGTGCTTTTTTGGATATACACACAATGTATTCGTTTACACATTATTTGCTAGGATAAAAACGTTTTTCCGAAAATAATGTTTCATGAAATCTTTCACTAAAATTATCTCCCGAAAAAGTTTTCTACGATCTTGAATCAAACAGGTCACAATCAAAAAGCAAAAGTCTGATGAAATATCTTTGGAAAGTATATAAATTTATCGGGAGCAGGTTGTTGTTATTTTTAGGCCGTAGCTGATATTTAAAACCGGTATTAACAATGATTATTCTTCTAATCTCTTTGAAACCTACTTTTTCAAGTATTTTAATTGCTTAGTTGATTTTTCAATGTGCAATGTGTTTTAATAAAATTTTAAACGAAAGATTGAAACGTCTGATGATCTCTAAATATTATGACCCATTAATTGGCCACAAGGTGATGCCAATCCAATTTTAACCACAAATATTTCCGTTTCTCTCCAGCTTTCGGTGTGGATCACACTTTGTATATCGCACCCTATTGCATTAATATTTCACATGCTGCCATAAAATAGGAAGAGTCAAACCAGAGCTGACAATCAACTAGGTGTCGACGAGTACAGCCCAGATGGTAACCAGTAATATATACATTTCACATATAATAAATATCATGAATTTTCAATATTGCGTCGAATTTGTGTGCTGCTGTCATTTTGCATGATTAGGCAATTAAAAATCTATTTATTTGCGACTTGGACCTGTCGTTCGTAAAACGTGAGATGAATTTTAATTAGAATAAAAAGGAAAGACTTTGGCATGCATACGATTTCGTTCACATTTTCCATGACCTTCACATCCATGTGAATTTTTACTTGGTGGCGTAAAGGTATGTGGCAGAAACGTACGTATTTTTTCCGTTTCTTTCGGCCAAAAAAATAATATGAACTGGGCAGGGGCACGTAAAAAACGGCGAACTGATAATGGTTAGGCTTGAAGATTTTGAAGATGTTTCGAGCATCATTTCTTTATCATTGTGGATCAATTATCGTTGTATACATCGATATAGAAATATTACATTAAACTATTAATTGAATATATTATGCTCAGGAAGAGGAATGAGTTCGTAAAGTAAGATAATGTTATTTTAGTATAAAAATGCAATCGAAAAGAAATGAAATCGATTATTCATATAAACTTGCGTGTTATTTTCCCAAAATAAAAAAAATTGTAATTTCAACTTAAACGTAAATCACGCATTAAATAAGGTGAGCATTTTAATCACACATAATGTCAATCCAAATTTTAGAAATTTCCCTTGAATAACTTTCTGCAAAAAAGGCATCAAATCCCACGCATTCAATTTTCGTTTTTCGTACAACGTACCACACGTTTCCCGGTTCAATGACGTGAATGCCATTAATGTTTGTGTTCATCTTTTTGACTAATGTGACTTTTACAAAACCAATATGTGCAAGAAAATGAGTAGCGTATTCATTAATTATATGGTTTGTTGAGGTCTTAAATTGAGTGTTGCTTGGACCGCCTCAAAAACTTGATTTATAATAGAACTGAATACACAATACCATGAGTTTGCATGCTGAAAATAGCAGATAATGGCATTCACATCACTAGATTTTCTGTTTCCTTATTTTATAGAAACAAGTGAACGTTCCAACAAAATTAAATAGTTCCAACAAAATATTTGTTGAAATAATTTGATTTTTGATTTGGTTTTTTAAGTCAGGAAAGTATATCTATCGGCTTTGCTAGATTATTTACAGTCTTGACTGTTCTAAAATAATTTAATTCGAAATATCGTTGAAAAAAGATACCGTATTATGACTTGAAAATCGCGAGTACTAGTTGAGTTGAGTTTCAAGACTTGTCCCTCGAAATCAAACATGGATTCGTGTGGCGACTAGAAATCCATTCCTAGGATGAAGTCGTCCATGATAGTAGCAACCAGGAATTAATGTTGTCCGGGTGTGGTTTTGCCCGTAAAGACATACCGATCTTTTACAGTGAATCGTGCCTTACTAAATCCGGTTTTAATAAAAATGATTTTTCAACAGGAGTAATGATTAGAGTGCAGTGTTCAAAACGCTTAATCATCAACTCAACAATCAATTAAGTCTCCCACTCCACTATGGAATTTTGACACTTGAATGTTATCACGAAAATTTCCACCTATTTCGATACTTTGTCTGAAAGAAAATTTTGGAACAAAGTCCAGTTTTCTTCACTACCTGTAGCATCAGTGGAAATGCTTCATGCAGCGCGTTCCCAACATCTAGATCATTCACTTCCGTGCCGTTCAATCTACTTCCACGTTCTCATAGTTACATTCGTTTGCCGCATCCTAATTACTAATAAAGGCGGGCCTACGAGCGACACTTTTAAATGCATCGAATTTTAGGGTCGGTCGTCCTTCATTGAATTTTTTTTAGTTTATGAAATAGCTTATTGAAATTTGGCGTCTTGCAGCGACCTAGTAGAGGCAAATACAGCAAACTTTTCTCAGTATTCTGCATCGTATGCTGGTAAAATCAATTGGACTAGCTGCAGCAGAATTTTTTTTGCGTCCCGTCTATCTTTCGATTTTGGAATTGTGACCTTTATCTTTGTGTCAGATGGTCACCTTCATATTGCATGTTAAGTGATTTCTTTATTGGTGACAACGTTGACTCTGATTCACTGGGGTTAGTTGAATAATCTATGTAGCTGGGTTTCTCAGGGTGACAGCCTGAGGAGTGCTTGGTCTGATTTACGTTCTTTGACATTTCGATTGAATTTCATAAGAATACATTCATTTGATCTTTCAATGCCCAATAAGGCTAATTGTTTGTTCTAGGAATTGGATTCGGCGGTCTTTTTCTTTTCGAAATTTGATCTCTCACATTCACCTGGATTTCGTTTTGCTGATTTGATAGGTTCTTCGTTAAGTTTTCTGACTGTTTGTTGGCTTGTTTTCCAGCTTCATTTTTAGTGCAGTTTATGGTTGTTGCAGCATTGTATTTATGCCTGTTGATTGTTGTCTAAGCCTATCATTCAGCACAACTGATTTGTCAATTAATTGTTGCTTCTTTCTTTTATTTATTACTATCCCTTCCTTCCTGACTTAGTTGGTTGAACATAAGTTTTCTAACATGAACATAATCATTGGTGTTAAATTCAAGTAACTCAGGCCCCACTCCTTCGACTATTAGTACTTCGGTGAAGCAGGCGATTAATGTCGCCTTGTTATCCTCAGCCGAGCATTCCTTTTCTTAAGTCAACATTTGAGATCAATAACCCAAACTATTTATTTTAAATAACTCTACTAAGTTTTATACAACCTCAAATTCCCCACATTTGCTATCACTGCTGTCCCTGGCCGATTCATTGTTAACTGATCTACAACTGATCTATGATTTCATGTGTTTTCAACTAACGCTGTTCAGACTTATTATCATTCGCGGTTTTTCTTTGCGTTTTCGAGATGGATCCTTCGCGAAAAATCGATCTATGTGACTTGAGGTGGAGACGGTTTCTTACCATTGATTCTGAACGAGTTTTCGACCGATTCACAATTAAGATATTGGCTATAATTCGCTTAAGGTAATATGTTTCGTCGCTGATTTTTGAATCCTTTTGTGAAACACTTATTTCATACTATATCATTCATCGCTCATCTTATGTAATTAATATAATTAATCCTTTCCTTGGCTTCTTATTTCAACAAGAATCGCAATTATAAGCTTTAGGCGTTACTAGGAATTAAGTAAAATGAACATTCGGACAATTCTAGTGGTGCCTAAAATTTTTGAAGTAATTATGTTAGCAAAATTGTGTCCTCTAAAATTATGAGTACAAAATTAATCATATGAAAAAATTCGTTAAAATACGAACAGTTGGATCGAAAACATGGGAATGGAAAAGAAAAATGATGTGTAACCATTGATAAGACGACTTCCTCTGTATTTATGAGGGACGTAATTGATAATATTGTAAAAAACTGCGGAATTATAATTGTAAATTAGGTGGAAAAGAAAGCAACTAGTGCTGTCTCGTATTATGGAATTTAAATGAAGAATTGCGGGAATCTCCAGAAAAATAAGTGTAGAAATCTTGAACCCATACTCTGTTCTCAAGATCCTGCCAACAGTGAATTCTCTCTGTCCCCGAGAAAACAGCTGTCATCAATTTTCTCTTATTGCACCACTGCGTAAGAATATGTCCGCTTAATTTGAATGCTTTCTTTTGTAATATCATAAAATCTATACTTTTGCATGATTCCCAGTATGTTTCATAATTCTTACTATTTAAAAAGACTTTCTGCAGTGCTGGTAATCTCGAGGGTGGCTCCAATTAAGTTACTTGCAGACGAACGGAAACGGAGTATACGCAGGGGGGAGTCGGCGAGAGAAACCGTCAGCCGAGAGGAATGGAGAAGAACCCTTGTCTTATAGCAGCAAACATGGGAAAACGAAACGTGAGGCAGGTGGACCGCACGGCTGATAAGTGACTTGGGGCCGTGGTTCTACAGAATGCATGGTGAGACTGATTATTATCTGACGCAACTACTCAGTGGTCACGGACTGAAAATAGTCTTACCTGTATAAGATGGGGAAAGTCACCATCCACAACTTGGGTGTTCTGCCCGGGGATGACGAATGACGCCTGCCACACGTTCTTTACGTGTACCAGATGGATAAGACTCCGTTCGCATCTCTCGGAGAAAATAGGCGTAATTTCCCCAGAAAATGTAACGGGAAAAATGATGCAATCAAAGGACAATTGGAACTCTGTGTCGCATTACGTACGGACAGTACTCATTATAAAGAAGGACATAATGGATCGCTTGGCGAGGGAGGGAACATCTGTGTAACGCAATATAATAGTTACTAATCGCAATTCCTTCCTATCCATCCGTTGAGAAAGAGAGATTTCCCTTAGCCTGAAGACATCGCTAAGCGATGATTAATGAGGCCTAGTCCGAACTAATGTGACAAACAGTTCCAGGCTAGGTTCTCGGTGTGACAGGGGAGGTGTTAAGTCGGTAGTCCGGTAGCGGGGGAGTCCGACACTCACGGCGTAAATAGCCTTCACCTCCCAAACTGAAATAAATTGAATTTATGGTAACACAACAGATCAGAAAAGGTTCCCGTGCAGAACAAACCGGGGGATTCCCCGTGTTACGCGTTGACATATGCAGATGCACATTAATGTTTTTAGGTCCGATAATAGTTTTACTTTAAGTTGAGATAAGTTTCAAAGTGAGTGCAGTTTTTTTTTAAATTTTTGTGCACTAGAATACATGATGATGCCCAAAATTAGCGAAATCAGTGCTGAAGAGAGGAAAATTATGCTGGAACTTCAGAGTAAACGGAAAACTTTCTACGAAATTGGTCAAATAGTAGGCTGAACTCACTCCTCTGTTCAGTATGTGGTGAAAACATTTAATACAACTGGCTCGATTATGTCAAAGCCTCCTTGTGGTCGATCCTCCATATTGACTGAACGCGAAAAAAGAAACGTTTTGCAGGCAGTTAAGAAGAATTCTCGAGTAATTGTTTTTTACTCGAAATTAATACAATCGAAGAATCTAACAATTATTACAAATATAAACGACTCATTTGGCAAGGTTCTCCACGAAGATACCATACGAAAATTACTTAAGAAAGATGAATATCGCTCACACATAGCACGTAAGAAGCCATACACTTCGGAAGTGAACAGGAAGAAACGTGTGGATTTCGCAAAAAATATATAAACAAACCACCAGAGTTTTGAGAACAGGTCCTTTTCTCTGACGAAAGCAAATTTCGCATATTTGTCATTAAAGGAAGAAAGTGAGTATGACGGAAGAGCAGTACTGCCCTCGAAAAAGAAAATCTCGTACCAATAACCTGTGAAACATGGTGGAGGTGATGTGATAGTCTGGGGGTGTATGGCGGTAGAAGTAGTTGGCCAATTAGTGTTTATAGAATCAACTATGGATTAATACCTGATCAACTATGATTACCTTAATATTTTGAAGGTGAATTCGAAGCAAAGCCTTCAGCAGTTGAGCCATTGTGACGATTTCTGGTTCCAGCGAGATAATGAGCCCAAGTACACAGCAAACTATGTGAACCTTTGGTTGCTCTCTAACACAAAACATCAACTGTGTACGTCGCCCCAATCCCCAAATTTTAATCCCATTGTACATTTGTAGGATTTGTAGTGCATGTGCATGTAGGATTTGTTGGAGCGCATGATCCGTCAGCTCAGCATAACCTCGAAGGAAATGCTGGGACACGTCATTGTCGATGAATAGGGCAAAATTACCAGGCAGGACATAGCCAAATTGGATCACTCCATGCCAAATCGACTTAAGGAGGTCCTGAAGAGAAAACGTTATGCAACAAGTTATTAAGCCCTGATATGCAATAAATTATTTTTATATTTCAAATTAATATTGTCATGTACGGATACTTTTTCTGATTCGTTTATTGTTTTTATTTTGTAAAATCTAGTTTTTAAAGGAATACCACAGGACAAATTTATGGAATCGATAGTTTTATTGATGAATAATTTTTCGTGCTTAAATATTTAAATGTAGCAACTTTCTTTAGCATGAATTTCCTAATATGTTGCTTTCTTTTGATGTTGTGGGGATACATTTTCTGGCCAGTTTACGTTTGACATTTCAAGATGATCGTGTCGAATATTCAAAATGATAGTAGTGGCTGACACCACGATAATTTGATTTGCAGGCTGCTTTTTCTATGAATGCGCATTTACTAATGTGGTTTGTTTGGGTGGTTTTTTCAAGGGTTTTCGATATAGCTTCCATGGAAGCCTTAACAGCCGGTCTCGATTTCGGCTTTTCATTGAATCGAATGCATGTCTTGTTTGAAATTGTTGAGTCGTTTGTAGACCATGGTTTTCACAAGGCAAGATACTCCATTTAGAGATGGAATCTTTTTTGAAATAGGTTGAGATGGTTTGTATTTTTTCGTAAAGGACTTGATAACTTCTTCTTCTCAATGGTGCGCGTTTTTTCCGGGCTGAAATGTTGCTGGAACTGTGACTCATTAAATAATAAACAGATTTTCATAAAAGTTTTCTTTGTTTCCTGATTGAGTTTAATTGCTAGCATTTCATAATATAGTAATGATAAAAAAGCGAACTTCCTCTCCAATTGGACCTCTGTTCACAAAAATTTCTGTAACCTTATATGTTTCTCTTAGTGGGCAACATATTTTCTTAATGGCTTTACAAGATTATTATCCACTGTGGTACTTCGATCAATGATCAACAACATTTTATGACTGTAAATATTTTTTAAAGTTCTGTTAAATTAAATATAGTTAAATTAATATATTGGATAGTCTTAAAAATTATTGAGCCTTTTTAGTCACTAGATGGTGTTCGTTGTCATATATCGGACAATACTAATCAGATTGAATCAAACTGACATGCGTTTGAAAGGTGACATTCCAGTGTACAGTTTTCAAGTGGACATTTTTTTATTTCGTCATTCGTGTCAAAAGTTGCATTCAGTTAAAAATGAATGAAATTTCTGAAGAAATTCGTTATATTTTACAATATCACTGCAATCAAGGTGAGAATGCATCGCAAGCTCGTGAAAAAATTTGTGGTGTCTACGGTCAAGATACTTTATCAAAAGCCAAGAGATGGTTCGCTCACTTTCGTTCGGGAAATTTTGATGTCAACGATGCATCTCGCTCAGGTCGACCAATCACTGAAAAAGTCGATGAAATCTTACAGAAAATTGAAGAAGACCGACATAGAAGCAGCCATGACATTGCTAAGGAACTGAATATACATCACCAAACAGTTTTGAACGATTTGCGTAAGGCTGGATACACAAAGAAGCTCGACGTTTGGGTGCCGCATGAATCAACACAAAAAAAAATATAATCGACCGAATTTCCATTTGCGAAATGCTAATAAAACGCATCAAATCGAGCCATTTTCCAAGCAAATCATTACATTGAAAAATGGGTAAGATACGAGAATGTCGTTCGAAAAAGATCGTTGTCAGAAAAATGTGAATCATCACAAACGACTTCAAAGCCAGGATTTACACCAAATAAGGTTATCCTGTGAGTAAGGTGGGATTGGAAGCAAATTGTTTATCATGAGGTGCTAGAGCCTGGCCTGGCCTAACACTCAATTCGGCTCTGTACAGTCAGCAATTAACCAGATTGCAACAAGCAATTCAAAAAAACCGGCCAGAATTGTCCAATGAAAAGGATTTTGACTTCCATCATGACAATGCCAGACAAAACACATCTTTGATGATCCGGAAAAAATTGACAGAGCTTGGCTTGGAAGTTTTGATGCATCGACCGTAAAGTCCAGAACTTGCACCATCAAACTACTGTTTGTTTCGGTCTCCGCAAAACTTCCTTAATGAAAAGAAATTCACTTCAAAAAGGGACTGTGAAAATTACTTGGCCAAGTTTTTCGCCGATAACCACAGAAGTTCTACACTGATGGAATAATGGCTCCACCCAAAAAATTGCAAAAGGTCATAGATCATAATGGACAATATGTACTTAAATAAAACCAATTTTCAATAAAAGAAATATTCAATCGAAAAATGACAAAAAAAAAGGCTCAATACTTTTTAACACTTACCAATATTTGAATGAATTCATCACAAAACATAATTTAAAAAATCTCTACAATGTTAAAAGGAATTTCCCCTAAATCTCTTCGATATTTTATTCACTTCTATATGATATTTTGATCTGGGTCCGTTTCCAACAATTTCGGTGTTTTGTTTTTGATTTATTGTAGAAATTTTCGAAACTTCAACTATAATACGAGGAAGAAACTCAAATTTTTTCACATAAGACTAAGCATCGCAACCCACTCTGTTGAATTTCCCTATCAAAAAACATAAATATTCTTCGTTATCCCGAGCAGAAGTATGTTCCGTATGTCTATAAATAAAAATTGTGTTTTAATAGTGTTGGTTGCACGTTGAATTTATTCAAAATGCGTCCACTCGTCAAATGTCCTCCGATATTCCCTAAAAACTAAAATTTCATCACTGTTTCGTGAACAATGAAACTACGTTTCATCAAATTTATATTTCATGGCCTAAAACATTACTATAACGACCTATAAAATCTGATTCGAAAAAAAAAACAACCAATTTTCATTTGTGAAATATTATTTTCACATAAATGTTATTTACCGAGAAGAAAACTCTTTGAAATTTCCCAGCTGATACATCTGTAGGCTAGAAACGTATTCTTGCACTTGTGTTTAATCGTGCCCATAATGCTCTGGAGGCTACGAAATGTTGAAAATTTCAAGAGAGATGTATTTTTGAGATGATGCTTTTGTCGGGTCAGTATTCTTGGCTCGCGTGGTCAAGTATATATGGGTGAATCTATACACAAACAGCATTATTTCCTCCGCCAAACACATCGAAAGACATTTTCGAATTTAGTCAGAACGAAGTAAACGCCGGGATAAGACGCGAAATAATTTGTAATCTGGCGATCTTTTTGAATTGTTTAGTAGTCAAAGTAAATATTTTCGTGAAGTTTT
Source organism: Stratiomys singularior (assembly GCA_954870665.1). Lineage (NCBI taxonomy): Eukaryota > Metazoa > Arthropoda > Insecta > Diptera > Stratiomyidae > Stratiomys > Stratiomys singularior. The sequence goes on from OX940880.1 coordinate 19,663,007, forward strand.
ATTAGATATATCGATACCTCTATAGCTGGGCTGTTTGTTTATAAAAATAATTTAAATTTTTAAATTTACACAATTTTTATTTTATTTAAAAACATTAAATATAAACTCAACTGTCTTTAAAGATACATGTGAATAGCCAGATTCAAAGAGTTTATGAAGTTGCCACCATTTTTTGGACGTTTTTGTTGTTTTGGTTGTTGCAACATTGCTCTTATTAGAGTTTCTAACAGTGCTTGAACTTTTTACCTTAAATGGACCCGCTTGAGCATGTGGCTCTTAAGATATTGTCATATTTTATGAAACGTGCTGCTTTAAAAGGCAAACCTGGTTACACATATGACCAGCTATTTAATATTCAGTGGATTTTCTTTTCTGTTAACTAAACGAATTCGCATGTGCGGGGCCTTGACTCGAATCATATGTGTAACGTATGACTTTCCAATGAACGATTGTTCATAGTTTCCTAGAAGGAAATTAAAAGCTTTTTGTTTTATAGAATTTGTAATAAATGTTCAACTGCAAATCATTTAAGAAATTTCGCGCAATTGAGATGCTCAGAGGGATAAAGGCAATAATTTATATATAAGTCACAAAGAATAGGGAACACGAGTTTTAAATACTCGGTAAATGATAACCAGCCATGATCCTATATATTTTTAGCAGCCTTTTCCACCTGACGCGAACGAATTCAATATTACATACATTACGATACATCAATCAATTAATTTTAAATTCTTTAATAAAGTGAAAAACTGCTAGCCCAAAGAAAAGGCAACCAATTTCTTCATGGCGAAACAGGACCCATAAATATCATTCACTCGCATTACTTTATTTGAGAGAAATGGAAAAGAAATAATATTCGATATTAAAAAATTTAATTATATTCTATCAACAAGTTATTTAAAATCTTTCTATGATATATTTCAAATATAAGTGTCTTAATTTGATTTCCTCAAACGCAGTATTTGGTTTTGCTCTCGCTCGATTTTGTTTTTTTCAGTGCAGTGTTTTTTTGCATTAAATAAAATGTTAAAATGCGTTGGCGTATGAAATATCTTTTCGCTGACTTCTAAACATTTTGAATATTTATTTTTGTAACGAAATTTAAAGGTGTTATGTACAGTCGAAGCCATGTGGTTGTTATTTCGCAAATTCTAATGATTTTAATTAATGCATCAGCGTTGGCCGTAAAAAATAAGTGCTACTCAATTTTTGTGTGTCATTTTGTGGCATTCTATAATCAAGTGCAATTGTCTGGATATTCAATGATTTTGAAACTTCCGTTCAAAATATTATTATATTCTGTTTACGAAACCATTGAATAGTAAAATTCTTTGGTAAGCATTTGAATAATGGGAACATAGTTCGGCGGAATCGAATAGCATCTGTTGTTTGAGGTTGAAATGCAATAGCTGGAATAAGTCGAACTAATAATCAAAGTCTTCTTTTGTAATTTTCAGGTTTGCCAGCAACACGGCAAATGTTTTGTAAGAAAATAGAAGATGGCTTAAAAGTTTCGGTTTTGATATGAATAACGTTTTTTCTATCACCCTAAAATTGTTTTAGCCTAGTAACTGCTTAGATTTCGAAACATATTGTCACTAATTTCCTTATTGCGAACGAAGTGAAAGTATGATTAAATGTTTTTCCAACTGTCAATCTAATTTTGAAGTGTGGTATCGTATTACAAAGAAATATGAAATTGCAAAGAAACTGGAACACATGTTTCCCAGATTTAAAATTCTTCAGTGTCAGACAAACTGTGTTACAGACAAACTAACAATCGAATCAGGAATAATTTTTTCATATGAGGTCCTTGACTTTAATCGAGGAATTGAAATGTTTGTTGATAGTAAATTTTTTTTTTGTTTGGGAGGTGAAGGCTGTTTACGCCCTACGTGTCAGACTCCCGCTACCGGACTACCGACTAAACACCTCGCCTGTCACGCCGAGAATCTAGCCTGGAACTGTTTGTCACATAACTTCGGACTAGGCCTCATTAATCATCGCTTAGCGGTGCCTTCAGGTTAAGGGAAATCCCTCGTTCTGCACGGATGGATTGCTGTTACAGAGATCCCCCCTCCCTCACCAAGCGATCCATCATGCCCTTCTTTATGAGAAGAACTGTCCGTACGTAATGTGACACACAGTTCCAATTGTCTTTTGATTGCATCATTTTTCCCGTTACATTTTCTGGGGAAATTACGCCTATTTTCTCCGAGAGATGCGAACGGAGTCTGGTCCATCTGGTACACGTAAAGAACGTGTGGCAGACGTCATTCGTCATCCCCGGGCAGAACACCCAAGTTGTGGATGATGACTTTTCCCATCTTATACAGGTAAGACTGAAAATACCCGTAACCACTGAGTAGTTGCGTCAGGTAACAATCAGTCTCACCATGCATTCCGTAGAACCACGGCCCCAAGTCACTAATCAGCCGTGCGGTCCACCTGCCTCGCGTTTCGTTTTTCCATATTTGCTGCCACAAGGTTAGGGTCCTAGTCCGTTCCTCGCGGCTGACGGTTTCTCTCGCCGACTCCCCCCTACGTTAGTATACACGTTTCCGTTCGTCTGCAAGTAACTTAATAGGAACCACCCTCCAGATTACCAGCACTGCAGGTTCAGAGACAGTGCGATATGCAGCCGCTATCCGCAAAGCTCCTTGCCTCTGCACCTGTGCCAGACGCCTTCGGTGCGTCTCTTTACTAAGAGCATCAGCCCAAACCTCGGAGCCATACAAGAGCACTGGCTCCATTGCACTCATCAGTAGACGTCTTTTGCTTGAGGTTGGTCCCGCGTGTTGGCCATAAGGCGACTGAGAGCCGATATTCGCACAGAAGCCTTATCCGTTGACGCTCGAACCTGCTCGAAAAAACTCATCTTCGAATCAATCATCAAGCCAAGGTATCTGATTGATTCTTTCGACTCGATGATCATTTCTCCCACCCGAACGGGAATAACACGAGGGATTCGCTTCTTGGTCAGGACGACGACCTCGGTCTTATCCAGCGCTAGGCTAAGTCCACGGTCTGTCATCCACTCGCTCACTCGACGTATTACCACACCCAGTTTGAGCTGTGCCTGTCCGACAGTACGTCCGGTGACTAGTACTGCTACGTCATCTGCGTAGCCAACCAGGCGCGACTCCCCCGGTAACTGCAACCTAAAAAGCTCATCGTATGAGACATTGCAGAGGTCCGGGGCCAGAACGGAACCTTGCACCACCCCTGACGTCAAATCAATTCTTCACTGGTCTCTCAATGTGTCATAGATGAGATTCCGGGTTTTGAGATCGTTTTTCAATATTCGCGTCAGATACCTCGGCAGCCTGAAATATTCTAGAGCACGAAGAATACCTGCGAAGAATACTAGCAGAAATGAAGGCATTTCTCACATCGAGTATAATGAGCAGTACTATTCGTCTCGAGTGGTGATTGTTTGCTTCTGCCTGCTGGACCACGCTCACTACCTCTGCTATTGCACCGATCGTGGATCGACCAGCCCTGAAGCCGTACTGCTGAGGAGACAGATTCCCGATAGTTCGGATGGCCTCTCCAAGTCTTTCTCTAATGAGCCTCTCGAGCACCTTCCCAGCGGCGTTCAACATACATAGGGGCCGATATGAAGATGGTTGCTCGGCGTTTCCCTTCCCCTTGTGGATCAGCACAAGCCTCGCCTCTTTCTACCAATCTGGAAACACGCCCTGCTGCAGACACGCGTTGAACGTGGTGAGCGGCTTGTCAGGGTAAAATCTCGTTCATTTTTCTCCACTTCAAGGACACAGGGCCTCCTTGCAGCTCCTAGTTACCGCATGGCAGGCTTGTAACCCAGCCCCCACGGGTCTCTATCGATGTCCTCAACGAGATTGTGCCAACAGGGAGCCTTACTTTCGTTAATCAACCATCGCAGGATTTTTCTGGCCGGCCTGTATGCCAGCGTTTGGGAATGTGACTCGTCTCGATTTCTTGAACGTTGGACTTCGCGGCGGAGTCTGTGACATTTTCTCCGCTTTTCAGCGATTTCTGCCGACCTCCAGTACACAGCAGGCTTATTGTGTCGAGGCCGTCGCCTGGGCATAGAGCAGTCGCACGCATTCTTGATGAGCATCATGGTAGAGTTCACCATGTTTTCAGCTGAGGCTCCCCCCATTGTCGTCATAGTTTCACCGCGCATAAGATAAATCTGTTGATATTTACTGTTGAAATCAAATCTGTTGATAATAGATTTGAACGTTGAATAAATTTCGTTTTAAGAAAAACGGTTGTTTAAGTAAGTAACAAAGAGCCCTTCTTTTCTCCTTTTGCTTTCTGACAACGTACAATCGGTTCCTTCTTTATGGCAGAAACTTGGTTTCCTTCAAAAATATTTATATGGTAGTTTTCGACGGCTTCTTCAAACTTAGGGGTTCTCCGTTTTATACACTTTTGCAACGATTGGAAAAGTTGAAAATTTAAATATTGTCATCAGAAGATTTGGTTTTGAGAATTACATGATTTTTATATCCAATTCTTGAAGACTATGGTGAGCTTTGAAGAATTCGCTTTTGCAAGTCCTGCAATTTACCCTGCGCTTGTTGGGCAACGCCATTTCGGAAGGCGATGACTTTTCTGTTTTCTGCCAAAATTAGCCGTTCTTTACGAAACGCCGCATCGAGTCCAGTGAATTTTTCGAAGTACTTATCAGCCGTAGTTGCTGCACCGCGTGGATGCTCCAAGTTATGGATGCTTCATCAAGAATCTTACCAAAAAGTCATGAAATATTTTCCCTAAATGTAGCTCTACTTTTGCGACGGGTTCTACAGCTTTATTGGCACTTTTCAGGTACTCTTGTGCAAAACATTCTTGTACAATATCCACTCCTTATTGTTCGCTACCATTCGCTCTGAAAAAGAGTCCTTTCTTTAGCGTGCCTGAAGAAAGCTCGCTATTTTCATACGGTCTAGCTTATTAATACAAGCCAAAATATGAAAACTCGTGTCTCGGTCTACAGATCACGCTTTTTTGAACGGCAAAATATGGAGAATTATCGATTTTCAGTCTCCACAGGGAAAATTTTAACGGATTTCTTTCACTGAGGGATGCATAATCGCACGGTTAATATCTGGAGTCCGATCATCCCAGTGTTAGTCCTCGAAGCTGAAATTATCGTTCTCTCTAACATGGCCGAAGTATTCATTTCCAAAATATGTGAAGCTTTACATATCACAACTACACCTTAACATTCCTAATTTCAAAAACTCATTCTGCGTGGAATTGACATGTTCGAATGATACCTGAAGCTAACAGGTACAACGCAGTATTTAGTGCATGCAACTAAAAAAAAAACAGGGAAGCTTGACCACACAGTAAGTTCACGCCATTCATGAAAATCAGGGCTGGTCTTACATGATTTGCTGCTAATACCATAAACAATTTATTTAATTTACCAAATATAATGAAAGCTTTTGACATTTTGATTATTTTCTTTGACACTGTGCTTTCTTCCTTTTATTTCAAAAATTTCACAAAAGCCTCTGAGAAATTTGAACAATTTAGTTAGAAATTTGGTATCTTATAACTGCTGCTACCACTACTACTATTACCACCACTACTACTATTTCGTCTTCTTCTACTACTACTACTACTGCTACTACTACTACTACTACTACTACTACTACTACTACTACTACTACTACTACTACTACTGATATTACTTCTTTTCTTAAAACTTTGTATAATAACTCGATAACATACCCTAAGATAATTTTATGTTTTTGTGTTGTTTTCAAAAATAGTAATTTTTTGAAAATGAATTCTAATTCGGTGACAATAAATCTCTGCTTGAATTGTGTTTTTATAGTTACAAATAAGTTTTCGAGGTTTTTATTTTACCAAAATTCGACATTTATTAAGACAGGATTGCGGGTTATATTTTTTACTTATGGGAATGCTGTCCATCACCCATCAATGATTCTTCTACCTACCTGGTTATCTACGGATACAACTACAAACGAGTGTTTCGTCTTTTGGGCTAACCTCAAAACGACATTTTTTTTCACATTATATGTATGTGTCGAATCTCCATGGAGCAAATGTCATTGCCGAAAAGTGAGCTTTTCTGCACTTTTTATTAACTTATACAACAAAAAAATAGCGGACATATAAAGTACTGAACATCCATACAAATTTTTACGACCGCCATGGCCTACTTAGGGACCTGTGTATGAGCGCGAGTGGAAACTTCCTGGCTTACATACGGCCTCGATGACATCCCATGCGAGTGTTTCCATATGTGTTCGTTTCGACTGATGTTGACGTTTTGCTCAAATCTTCTTGTTCAAATCATATTTAAATACACAAAACAGCGCGAAATAGGATCCGCTAACAAATCGTTTTGATATGGTTAAAAATCAAAGAAACAAGAAAGGGTAAGAAAACACTTCAATCATGGGTTTTGATCCTTGTTCACGAGCTACCAGTTACATAGTGATCTCATACGTGACAAAACGACTCGGTTTTGCTCCTTTTTAATTTACTATTACCCTCTGAATGAAGGTTGCATCGATTGGAGCTTTCGTCGGTAGAAAATTTGCCAAAGGGAGGACATGAGCTCCTCTCGACTTTGCCATAGTGGCTATTGACTAGTGTCTAGTCTTATTAAAAAATGAAGCAAAAAATTCGCTAGTCTTTTGTATTCATCGTAATTCAGAGGATGGAAGTTAGGGAAACGCTAACAATCCTTCACTATAAAAAATATTTTAATATGTCCATTTTGAATGATTTTCGTTTTTCAAACTCTTCGTATTGCTCTCTCTCTCTCTCCATGTTTTAACTGGAAAGTTTTGGTAAAACATCAAGTTCACTTGCAAAATTCTTGGCAAACATTGATCTGAAATATTGTTAGTAAATTTGGTAAATTTTTTGAAAAGCAACAATGCTTATATACTCTCTAATATATTTGGGCACTTATCTCATTAAACGTCTAAAATAACTTGAAAATTGCGTCGTTTCAGTTCCGTTGTATTCAATATTATGTTCCAAGCTCTTGTTGCCGCTTTTGAACGTCTAGGCATGGTCAAGGAGGCGTATACGCCAAATAAAATACTAAACGTACTATTAACACTGAAAGTGTAAGCAGTTGTTCTGTTCATTAATAATAATCATGTGTCGTGTGTCCAGGAAAACTAAATTTAAATTGGACATGTGTTGAGTGCAACATTGGTTTGTCCGTTTCTCGTAGCGGTTGTTCAACGCTAATATGAATATGTGAGATTTTCAGCATGTATAATGCACATATGTTCGATCAAGTACGAACTTATGCGATTTCCGTCATAAAACGTTTTGATGGCAAAATTCTTATTTGTAATCACATTTGTAAATGTTATTTTTAGAGCATAGTGTAATCGGTTAAAAATAGAATTTTCGTATTGAAGCTTATGCGATCATTCAGTTGTATTTAAAATCACTTAAATCGAAGTGTTATCAACATCATTATTGAGATAATGTCATTGACTAAGATTCCAAAATATAAAAAAAAAAAATTATAAAAGATCGCTTAACCAATTTTTTGTTCATAGGACTAGTAAATAAAACGCTTCCTTTAATCTTTACTATGTGATTTAGATTGAGTATTTTGTGTAGGAGTACGTTCGCAGGATTTTTTTTGAACTATTTTATTTTATCTGGAAAAGAATAATTATGTTTACGATGTTTCTGTGAAGTCGGAAAGAGAGAAGGAGTCTTCTATGAACACTTCCCACTTTTTGACCTATTTATTTACCTCGCTCCGACATAAATCGTCCAATCTGGTGTAGATTCAGTTGCTGAGTCAATTTTTACTGTGCCCATTGTTGTCAAAGGTAACTCCCTGTAAGAGTTCCTAACTCCCCGAAGTTTAGAGATTCAGATTCATTAATCAGATTGCTTCAAATCTAGTGAAGAAAAGATTTCCCATCTAAATTCGAGTCCGGCTTTCGTGACTTATGCAACATGGGAGCTGATGTCGTCATGAAGGAGACTGTTTGGGCTTAGTGGATTGAGGCTTTGCGGTCGAATAAGTTCTTTCACTCGTTGCAGTTGCCGTTTCGACGGTGGTGTTTTCTTACTCAATTTTCCAATACATGCATGCCCTTAATACTTTCTCAGTTGCACAAGATGCAGAGCATAATCTTATTTTAGCGTAGGTGCAGAAGGAGTCTTCGTTGCTACGTATCTACTCGAGCCAATAATTCCTTTCCTTGATTGATATTCACGTATTGGCAATATTACTTAGAAACTAATGCTAGTGTCTTCAGATTGCTCAGTGGTATAGGAGATGATGTGGAATGATCCGGCGTTTCTTTGTTCTTTAAGCTTGTGAGGTTCACAGATTCTATTTTTTGGAAAAACAAAAAAGTTCAATCTTGAAAAAATGTAGTCCTTCATACCCTGATACAGCCGGAAAGCTCCTATTTTTTATTTGAAAGTCATGTGTTGCAATGTGTCACATTATATATGGGTTTTATTTGAACGCACCGAGATTTAGGTGAATTTATATCAAAATTGATTGAACTGGGATAGGATGTTGTTGATAATTATTCGAGAGTTGTTCTCAGAGTATTGTGTTTGACTGTCTTTTTTAACTATCATCCCGGGCTTTACCCTAATCCCTTGTAATGAAAATGAAGAGGCAGTTGTAAGTTTAGCAGCAGAAATTGATGCAAAACCTCCTAAACAACAACGCTCGACTGCACACTACGAAATCGGTGTCCTGGAAACTACCCAGAACTGGAGCTGGACCCAGGAACATTTTGTCGTCTACCATATTCGCTGGAGCCTGAGTCAACTGATTACTGTCTATTTGGTGTCAATTGAGCAAGAATGGCTCAGTGTTTTTTTTTTTTGGAACTGTAGCCTTTCTGGAGGTTTTTTTTAAGCTGTGTTCAACAAACTTCTTATACTCTGAAAACCTGAATTGCTATAGTTTCGAGCTTAGCATTGTCTGTGAAGAAGGTAATCTGTCTCATCTTGTCATCTATAAAAAGACCCGAAATCTTCCCACGATAGAAAAAAGAAAAAAATTTTAAAATCTTCTGAGCGGTCATTCAGTGATTGACTTTCATGGATATAAACAATACTAAAAGGTTTTATTGTATGTTTTAACTGAGGGTTCGCAACTAAACCATGTGGCGCACAATAATTAAGAAATAAGAGTGGAAGGAAGAGTATTGTGGCAGATTGTTATTAAAGAAGATTCAATAAGTTCCTCTCAAAACTTTCTACTCTAAAGAAAATTAGAAAGAAAAGATTCCGGTGCTGGGTTTTGTTTTTACTCACCAATCATATGTTTTTTGCTTTTGTTGAAGTGCTTGATGCTTTTGACGAATAACAAGTATCCAATTCAATGAAATAAATCCTTATTGCGATGAATAACTCGTTGTCGCCAGTTCGAACAACACAAGCGATAAATTTTTGTGCATTATTTCACGTGACAGAAAATAAAGTCATGAGTAAATAATTTGAATCTTTCGCTGAGTATCTAAATTCTGAAGATCTTTTTTGTTTCCAAGAACTTACATAAAATGCTCCCGTCATATTGCCGATGACGAGCGTGTTGGTTAAATATATTGTTATCTAATGTTATGCGTATTCCCAAGTAGTTTGTGTTGTCTTTCAAAATGACATGAAATAAAAATCTTGTTTACAACCCGTACATTGTCACAGTGCCAAAACACAGAAGCTCAAGTGCTATTGAAAAGCCATTTAACAATGATAAATTTAGAGATCCATGTTCATGATATAGACAGATTGTCGCTGTTCCGACATTTGTCTGAAAAAAGTGAAAGTCAATTCGTTGTGAACAATTGCGAATGAAAAAGATTGAAAGATGATTTGCAAATGGTGCAACACGTAGGAAAAATATTTGTTGTTTTTTTTTTGGCAGCATTCTTGCTTTCATATTCGAGAGTAATGATCAATGAATCTTCATGAAGGACGCGCTGTAGAAAGAAGTTAAAATTAGCGATACTTACGCTATGACGAAGTCTGCGGTAATTTCTCAGGATTTTCGCGAAGGTTGTCAGTATCGTTCATAAGTCATAAACTCTTTGAAATCTGCGATGGGATTCTCTGAATAGAATCATGTATGTTTTTACTGTTTCAGGATATTTGAGCGTGTGAAAAGCAATAGATAGCGTGTATGTTGATCCGAAATTCTTGCACAATTTACCAACTAAATACATAAAACTCAACACAATCAACAAAATAATGTCGTTCCGATCAAGATCGCGAGCAACACAACCCATACCTCCGACACGACGTCGTTCTCTATCCAGTTCACGTCTACCATCTTCCAATCCAACTTCACAATCATCCTTAGCATATAGTGGCAACCAATCCTATTCACGTCCCTACGGTGGAAGTAGTTACTATCAATCAAGTCCCGCATCAGCTGCCTATCAGAGTCCCTATCTGGCCAATCATTACGGCTCCAGAGAAAATATCTACAATCATTCCCCCCGCAATGGATTCTATCCCACTGGTAAATATCCCAATACATCCAGACATCAACAACGTACACCAACCAATACACTTTCACACAAAACTGTAGGTAGTTATGATAAACGTTATGGAGCTAACGCATATGCTAGCGATCGCTACATAAGTCCTTATAGTAGTTACGATAATGGTGTGACGACAGCCGGCTTGAGTTTAGCCATAACACCAAAAGCATATTCACCGGCGCCTATAGCTGCGACAAAACGTAAATATTCCGATTACTATTAAGAATCCATTCAATCCTGCGAATCTATCCTTTTTGTTGTCAATTTAAGCGAAATCGTCGTCGAATCAAAGTTTAAACTCATATCAATTATCATCGCCTGCCAAAGTTTCAACTGGTACAAACACTCCAACTGTGGCTATCAATCGGTCATCATCGCTCCGTGAACAGGAACGTAAAGGACGATCGCGGACTCGTAGTAGAGCGGTTGCTGCTAGATCGGCGAGTGTTTCGTCAGAGAAGAGTGAAGGATATGAAGTAAGGCCGACTTTAGACCTTTCGAATTTGGAACAAGAAATATGAAGCAAGCGAAAATTAAACCTTATAAATTTACTTTGTGGGGCTCTCGAATAAAAGTAGAAAAGCCTCGGTTTTTTCCTTTGAGCAGCTTGTCAGATGAAATAATTTATCTTAAATGTTAATTGGACTTACAAGTGTGAAATGAGTTTAATTCAAGCTCAAGCTGCCGGTTAATAAAACAGCTCATTCTACTTTCGTTCAATGATCCCTCGAAGAAAACATTTAACGTATCCTCAAAATAATATAAGTAGTTCTGTAGATGGTCGCGTAGTGTTTTTTCACAATATTTGCATCATTGTACCAACAAAGTTCTATTATGTTTATGAAAAAAATTTATTTTACGCTCTGATTTTTAAACATGGTTGACATTAATTATTGCAGAGTGGAAGCGAAAGGCTATCTCGCTCTCGTGTGGGATCAAGCACCTCAATATCTGGTGAGCAAAATGATAGTAAGTCTAACGAAGATGCAACAGAAAATGGGGAAATTATTGATTACAAAGCATTATGGGAAGCTGTGAAGTAAGTATACGAATAAGAGCGATTGTTTCTCATATTGGAATTGAAATCACTTTGCGGACAATATCTAATGCAATTGTATGTGTTTTGGTTTCTTTCTTTTTTTTAGATTAGAAAACGAAAAATTAAAACAAGAATTAAAGAAAAAAGATGAAGATCTTTCGACAGCAAAAGCTGCTGTCGAGAGATTTACAAACGCAGTAAGTAGATTTTTTTTTAAATAGAATTTGTTTGCTCACAATCTGACGCTATTGCATTTAGTGACGAAATGTCTTAAACCTAAAAATTGCATATTGGTAACGAAAAGAATTGAAAACACATTAACAGACCGAGCTTGATAAACCTTGAGTATAAACTGGCGTGACGTCTGAAATTAGCAAAAAAACGATCCCAGTTTGTTTGGAACCTTCGGAAACATCAGCCCAAAGTGATAATGGTCTATGATAATACTCCTATGATGATACTACATAACCAATCTTGGCCAAATTTGTAGCCCGCCTTGTTTTTTGGTTGTGGATTGAGAAGTATTGATGCATCGATTTATTTGTTCATGGACGTGTGCGTGACTGTCTGTTACTTGCAAAATAATGAGGTGTAAAAAGACCACAAAATTCGAAAGTCAAAAGACGTTCAAAAAGAAATTGGTAATTGATGAAAATTTTTGATTTTTCCAAATACAAGCCTTTCCTGCCTGTTGCAATTCATTGTTCCTGCTTTGATAGACAATATATATTCATTTAAAGACACCATATTCCTATTCCCGCCGTTCCGGAAGCAAACTACTTAAATAGTTTGAAGAAGGTAGTAGTTTGGCTCCGAAACGGCGGAAGGAAACCGATTCGAGAGAGAAATAAGCCAAAATTGGTAAAATAAATGTTCAAATAGTACAAGAGGATAAATTGGTTATACTTGCTTAGATAAGGTACCGGAGTTCTTGAGCGAGGAGCCTATTGTTGAGCCCTTGAGCTCCCATGAGACAGTGAAAAGAAATTTTCTTAGCTAGAACAGTGAGGAGTTGTCGATTTACAAAAGCATGGTCGGCAATTTATTTAGGAGAATATTTTAATGAGTTCATTGAAGTGATATCGTCACCGAAAGCAAGTGATGGGTTCCAAAATATTTGTAGCTCGCTGGTTCGGTAAATGTTCGTTGGGTATTCCATTGCATTGTGTCCTTTTGTCAATTTTTTTTATTAATATTACGTTCAGAGGTGATTTATATTATCTTCGTTAGTTTTAGTATATGTTCCCTTGGATTCCAAAATATGCATTAGAATCGACTATGCAGTGTGATGAAATATATGTATAGAAGTACTGAACGAATTAGTACCGAACTCTACCATTCTATTTTCAAGGAAATTGTTAATATTTTACATATTTCAACTCCTTTGACCTTTTAAAATGACGTAAAAGAAGAATGAAAGGAAAGAAATTGAGATGATGCGTTTTGAGATCACCTTGAATTGAGATGATGCGCGTTTTTGTGATTCGTCTTTCTAAAATATCTGTTTCTTTCATATACACAATAAGATAATATATTTTCCACTTTCTTATGTGTTTAAACTTGTTACTTGGTCAGGTATGAGTCGTCGTCAAAATGCTTAAATTATACAGAAAGGTTCGAAATAAAAGAACAAAAGAAGATATAAGAGGAAAATACAAGGGATACTGGCACAGACGGAAAGAATTATAATTGCGTACTAATGTTGCAAGTTGGAAGCACTGTTACAGTTTTTAAAAGCAAAGCAAATCAAATGTGACTGTGATGGTGATAATTTAATAAAGAAGAAGCATAAGAAATCAATCCTCGTACGATGTTGGCTCCTAATTCTTGCGCACAGAACAAACGGATATTACTTTACCGTCCAAAGTTCTGCATGTATTTTATATGTTTAGAAAAGAATGTTTCGTTATCCTAAATATATTAAAATGATTCTTAACGAGAGGAGAAAAACTAAGAAGATAGAAGGGATATATTAGATACCTGCGAAAAAGAAATGATAATGAATCGTTGTCTGTAGCTCCAAATATAGTGGACCTTTTTTTTTTGTTTTTTTTTGTTTGGGAGGTGAAGGCTATTTACGCCCTGAGTGTCGGACTCCCCCGCTACCGGACTACCGACTAAACACCTCCCCTGTCACACCGAGAACCTAGCCTGGAACTGTTTGTCACATTAGTTCGGACTAGGCCTCATTAATCATCGCTTAGCGATGTCTTCAGGCTAAGGGAAATCTCTCTTCACGGATGGATAGGAAGGAATTGCGGTTAGTAACTATAATATTGCGTTACAGAGATGTTCCCTCCCTCGCCAAGCGTTATGTCCTTCTTTATAATGAGTACTGCCCGTACGTAATGCGACACACAGTTCCAATTGTCCTTTGATTTAATCATTTTTCCCGTTACATTTTCTGGGGAAATTACGCCTATTTTCTCCGAGAGATGCGAACGGAGCCTTGTCCATCTGGTACACGTAAAAAACGTGTGGCAGGCGTCATTCGTCATCCCCGGGCAGAACACTCAAGTTGTGGATGGTGACTTTTCCCATCTTATACAGGTAAGACTGAAAATACCCGTGACCACTGAGTAGTTGCGTCAGGTAATAATCAGTCTCAACATACATTCCGTAGAACCACGACCCCAAGTCACTAATCAGCCGTGCGGTCCATCTGCCTCGCGTTTCGTTTTCCCATGTTTGCTGCCATAAGATAAGCGTTCTTCTCCGTTCCTCTCGGCTGACGGTTTCTCTCGCCGACTCCCCCCTACGTGAGTATACACGTTTCCGTTTGTCTGCAAGTAATTTAATTGGAACCACCCTCGAGATTACCAGCACTGCATGTTCAGAGACAGTGCGGTATGCAGCGGCTATCCGCAAAGCTCCTTGCCTCTGCACCCGTGCCAGACGCCTTCGGTACGTCTCTTTACTAAGAGTGCGGTGCGTCTCTTTACCCAAACCTCGGAGCCATACAAGAGCACTGACTCCATTGCACTCATCAGTAGACGTCTTTTGCTCGAGGTTGGCCCCTGCGTGATGGCCATAATGCGGTTTAGCGCCGATACCCGCACGGAGGCCTTATCTGCTGACGCTCAAACCTGCTCGAAAAAACTCATCTTCGAATCAATCATCAAGCCAAGGTATCTGATTGATTCTTTTGACTCGATGATCATTTCCCCTACACGAACCGGCATAACACGAGTGATTCGCTTCTTTGTGAGGAATAGTGGACCCTTGCAGGCAAAATTATGGAGCATATTTTGGAAATTGCGGTTTCGTAATTTTGCGATATCCTGACAATACACATATTTGCCGGCAAAAAAGGCAAATATTTGCCGAATGTTACCAAATGATTTCGACTAACTGATGTGTCAAGAAAAAACGAATTGTTGTAGCATGAGTTCGTACAGTTTAAAGCTACAAGGACTTTTAAAAGTTGCGTTTGAAAAGCAAACTAAGGAGTATATGCTCTCACGTTTTTGAAGAAAATGAAAAAACTAAAAAAAATGATACAAGAAGACTCTGTGTAATTGTTGCAAAACATACATTCGTGGACAAAATTAATACATAAAAATATTACAACTTTTAGTTCAAATTTCCTTGGAAGTCGTCAAAAAAGTAAAGGTGAACATATTATACACTGTTAAAGGCCGTGCATGCCGATAATGCAACTCTCTTTGCACCATCGACACACACTTATGGGCAGTCCAAGTTTAGAGAACGAATTTCAGCTCAAACCGAGCAAGGTTAAAACAAAAGAGAATATAACCCACCCATCAAAAGAGAGCTGTTATAAATTGCTATTAGCATAGCAAACAGTGAAACAATTTTTCAATGTCTAAATACGATCAAAGGGTTTAAAAAATAATGAAAATTTGCCCTTTTAGTCTACCAAAAGTAGATCAGTATTGTCCGAATCCGCATCATAAAGAAAAAGAAGAAAACATAATAATAAATTGTATTCATCAAATTATTCAAAACCATGAATAAATGTCAT
The DNA here is from genome assembly GCA_954870665.1 of Stratiomys singularior. Lineage (NCBI taxonomy): Eukaryota > Metazoa > Arthropoda > Insecta > Diptera > Stratiomyidae > Stratiomys > Stratiomys singularior. The sequence continues at coordinate 19,678,551 of OX940880.1, forward strand.
TAGTTTCGTTGGTTCGTATACGAGTAATTACTTTATCTCTGTAATTATATAAAATTCAGCCGTCATGTTACGTTTTGAGCAAACAAATTATTAGTTCAAATATTAACAAAATCTGTTTCTCAAATATTTAATTATTTACTTTGCTTGTTTCTCATCAGACAACTAAAAATTCTCTCTCCGAGCTGGAAAAGCGTGAACGACGAGCCATGGAACGAAAACTTTCCGAAATGGAAGAAGAGCTTAAGGTAAGTGCGAGATTTTTTTTTAATATATGTTCTGTACCGTACCTGCTATTAAATTCCACGAAAATAAAATATGAAATAAAACACCCGTGTAAAATAATTCTCTGGGCATTCTCACAAATATTTAAATGAATTTTTTTATGCAACACTTAACACTGCTATGAAACGCGCTTTTGTATAAATATATATTTTACACAAACAATCATGTGTTTGCCACTATTTATGTTTGATTAAATCAAACTGAATTTGTTTTTTTCGTTTTCAATCACAAATCATTTGTTAAGGAAGCAAAACTCTAATATTTATTTTAATGGATATATGAAAAGCGTCTTGATTCCATTGGAAAAAATAGATGTGGCACCATTTTGGTAACACATCAGTTTAACGTGCCATACTTTTTGTGCCTTTTTTTGTACACAATATATGAATTTTACGCTGTCACATTCTGTGTGATGTCATTCACATATGAACTACTAGTGCTTAGGTTTCAAATCACAAAAGCATAATTTAATGCTCTGCACACACACATGTCTTTATTGACTTTTTGAATGTATGATTCATTGTGTTTTATAATCTAACCAACGTTTTTATTTTCTCAAGGCTCTGTGATAAAATAATATGCGTTATGATCACTGTAACGTTTACTTTGAAAACGTGTATGCACAAAACTTATGACGATGGCACAATATTTCGATACGATGAATTTTCTTTTAAGTTTCAAGTCATCTTAATTGTGTATATCACAATAAAAAAATAATTGCAATAATATTTTAATATACACTTGCAATCGTCGTGAGTTGCGATCACTGCACTTGCATTGGTTCAAGAATTAAAATATTTCTTAAGAAAAACTCAGTCATTTTGCCCACCACAAATTATGGTAAGTGATTTTTAACAAGGTACAGTGTATACACAATGGACATTATGTAGCGTATAAGCAGGTAAGGACGTCAACTTGACTTGCCGATTTTTTCGAAATTTGTTTGGATAAATTCTTAAATCCTAAGAAACATGTCATGGTTTCTTTGATTTTGATTTTAATGTAAATATCAATTCCCTGGTACAAATGAGTCGTTCTCCGAAAATAGACGCATAATTTGTTATTATAGTCAGCTTAAAATAATGCATAAAAAATTTTTCATGAATGGGTATTTCCATTGAGATTTGAATTCTTTTCTGGTAGCTTAATTTCTAACTAAAACAATCAGTTTGCCGTTTTGGTGTCTTTATTTAAAAAAATTAAACTATTAAAAATTCTATGTCCAAACTGTCCAAATCAAAAAATTTGTCAAATCTATGGTATTCACAGGATCATAAAAGCGAATGCAATGTAATTTGGCTCCAAAGATTTTTTCGCAAGATTTGTGCGTTAGACCGTAACATATATATGAGATATTTCGATTTCTTAAATAAAAACTAGCTTGGACATTCCGTTTAGAAAGTATGTTGTAAGAAATAAAAGTTACGGTTTTTATTGTTTGAAGATATTTCAGAGAGGACGCTACTGAATTCATTTGATACAATGAGTTAAAATTGTTTAAAGTGCTGAATTAACGTTTATGCAAAACTTTATGAACCCTTAAAAATTGAATTTCAATTTAAAAAAGTATTATTTGACTTAAGCAATGATGGTAGTCGAATTAAATTTCATTTTTGTCAATAAAATGGTTAGTATGGTATTCCATTTTTTTAACTTCCTTACTAAAGCAAATAAGCATTATTTTTGGATATATGTTGGGGTGTAAGAGAATGTTTTGTCATTTTCTTCTTTCATTTTAAATTTTATCTAAAGTATAGTGTCCTTTACTAGTTACAATTGTCTCAGAGGAAATATTCCTGCGCTACCAATTTGATATCCTTTACACTATTCATATCCTGTACAGCAAAGTTGATGTATTTATTTCTTTAAAAATGGCTTGCAGTGACCTGAACAGATACTAGTCAGATGTGATATGCCAGCTGAAGTGAACTTCAAAACTCAATTCTGCAATTTTATAGTGCAATTTTACAGTGCAATTTTTTTCGCACATGAGGTCTAGCGTTGTCGTGTTGAAGGATGTCTTTTTAATGTGTCAAATATAGACGGTTACGTTAAATTACTGTATTCAAAACACTAAGTTACAAATAGTTATAATCATAACCAGGGTACCTATGCCCTAGCCAGGTAACTAGCTCTATGATAGTTATCACTGTACCCTGGCAGCACCTACAACGCAACATAACCTTCTTATTCACGCAATCATCCGAGTTTTTCGGCCCATGTGTTTATATATTCTACTTTTTATCTCGATACCCTGTTCGAAAAACGATACCCTTTCGGGACGAGCAAGTTTTGAAGGACATATGGAAATTCTGTCAATTTCCTTTATTTTTGCTTAATTTGTGCAGCACCCAAAAAGAAGGTTTCAACACCAAAGCAAACTCTGAATGTTATACAATGCAGTAATCAGATGAAATTCCAGCATGAAGTTCATGTCTATGGAAGTTAACGTAGGAGTTGGCTTGGTCAGACTTGTTAGCAATTTTTCATTGACATCTGATAATCTGAGTCCATCTCTCGAACAAATATGATTCGAATGAAATTTCGCAAACCATTTCTGGTAGCTCTAACCGCGTCCTCTCAAAGCAAATTACAGAAGCTTTTTTCTTGCCTCCGTCGTGTTCTCCCATAAACATAAAATGGCTCAAATACACTTTTTTACCTCCATTCGGCTAAAAAATCTAAAATAAGGTATTGACAGTGCTGCATACCGCTAGATGAAATTTCTTCCAACTTTCCAGTAGTATGCAACAACAATTTGAAACAAAAACTGAATTTTCATGGCGATGAAGCTTAGCTTTAAACCAATATCATACAGTAGTATGAGTACTAAAGATAAGTAGTACTAAATATGACTGTACTAGACTTCTTCAAGAATTTCATTGGATCTCTCAGTAATTTGGCAAACAAAACTATCAATCTTTCACCTGAAAATAACCAGAGCGACATTCAGCAAACTGCTGTTTCAGTGCACAAAAACTTTTTTCAAAAGCCTTCACAGTGTTCCTTCCTCATTCTCTGCATCCATTTAGCCTGCCTCCTACACTTTGATGCTTTTACATTTAAAATTAGCTTCTTCGTTGGTGTCATTGGTATATGTCTAATTGCTTTATTGGCAATAGTTGATGCGTTGATACAAAAAAGCCGCATTTTTATTTTCCTGGATCCTATTTTTTTTGTTCACAGTCGATTTCGACATTCACGCGTATCATTTCACTACACTGGGACATGAAGTCGCATGTTTTGATATAAGTACCAGCCTCAAAATAGCCTAACGTTAAACTCTCTTTACTCATTAGAGTTGAAATTTTTAACTAACGTCCGCCATTACATCGTTATAAGTTACCAGTTTACGTTGAGGATCTCAAACTTTTATACTGGTTAGAACCCAAATAATCCTGACGTTGTTAATGGACAAAACTACCGTTACGTACCACAAGCGACGCGATATTCTCAAAAAGACCAAAACTCAATAAGCTCGCCCTACCATACGGATTGGAGCTTACCGGGTACGTGCATATACCTCCAGGGGTAAGTTTTGCGAAACGAGTCTACTCTAAGGTCAAGGATACTGATACTGTACCGAATCTAAAGATAACCCATACGATAGTATCTACAAAATTCGACTGTTATTCTTCGTGCTGAGATCCTAGATCTTGTATGTTTGCTAAGCTAGGGACAATGAGATCTTGAAAGCCCGTCCCGCTCTTTTTCCATCAGCTCTGCTATCAGCTATCATACTTGTGGATTCGTCATTTTTATCTTAAATTTTCAAAATTTTTTGTTTATACCAGCCGCTGCCAGTTGTTTTGAACGTTTTTCACTTTTTTATCCTCTTTGTTGTACACTCGGCTTGTGTCTTCTTTTTCGTTTAGCATGTTGACTCTATAGGTTCCAGTTTATTCAAAATTAAACGTCTAATTATAAGTAATTTCAAAAATTTGGCCAAGCTTATCCTTTTTCAGCTATTCAGATTTTTGTTGAACTTTCTGTCACTGAACACCCTGTCACTGATTACCCTGTCCTAATCGTACTATAATTAAATCCACTCTTTTGGCTTTTCTCTAGACCTCCAGGGACCAAGGACTTAAATTGGTTGTATTTTCTTATGACAAGCAGCTGTGCACAGCTGTTCCTTGCAGTCCTGCATTCGTTGGGAGGCTAAACGCTTATAAACTCCTTGACAGCTCTATGACAAAACCCCTAATACACATTTTTTGAGAAATGATTGAACGTTATGTAAATCTTTTGACGTAAACGTTTTATCACTTTAAGGAAGCCACGGTTTGAAACCAAATTCTAAAAGATTAAAGATTTATGTCTTTAAATTAAAGATTTGATGAAATTTGAAAATATATTTTTTTAAAAAGCGTTGCGCAGTGAAGGTAGTAAAAAATGCTATTTTGAGGATTGACGGCACGCTCATAGTTCGATGAAAAACACGAACGCAAAGGATTGAATCGACCGGGTAAGGTAAGGAGACACTATACATGGGATATTACAGAACTATGCCCCATTCTCCATTTTTTCTTAAATTCTTTCTCTTCATTTGAAACAACGTCAAAGTCGTGGTCTAGGTTTTATTAAAGGATTACAGGATTAAGCTTTGTTAATTTTAATGATATTCGGTCCCCTTGTATAACAACAAGTAAATATATCCTGAATAAAAAAAAATAATTTAAATAAAACTGAAATTTCAAATAATCAGGAAATTGGTAGAATCAATGCAGGTTTAAATCTTGAATTTTATATAAATTTTGGAAGATTCCAATCATACTTTGCGTAACTATGAAAGGAGGTCAAATAGTGAGGTGAGAAGGTCAAATAGTTCTGACCTTTGACTCCTGACTTGAAACCTCGGACTAGGTAGGCTGACGAGGTTTCAATTATTTGTTTCGAGGAATAAATCTGTGACTGCTTATCTATTTATATAGCAAGCTTGTACTGATTCTGGTCGGTAAATTCAAAACAATAAACAAGGAATAAAATAAATCGCGAAAAAATGAGTATATTCAGGCTAAATGGAATCAACCACCGTTATCAAAAACCTCTCCAAAAATCGAGCGAGCGGCTAGGACAATTTTACGAGAGTTGTTAGTTGTTTCAAGTTAAGACTTCCAAGTCTTCAGCTAAGACTTACCTTCCAAATTAGGAAGGGACTCGATTGAGATGATCTCTTGGTCGAGCACCGGATTGAGTGCTGGATTGAGGCCACCATATCTGGAATGGTCGACAAAGTAGAAATATTTGTATTAAAAAAAGTCGATCCAATGGATTAACCTGCAGCAATGGTTTCGAAAATAACTACTTAACACATATTTTCTTTTCACCATGGGGCGATAAAAGTCAACTCGTGATTAATTCCGATAGCCATTGGATTGATAACCTCTGTTTTGGCGACGAATCGTTTGCTCAGGAGTCGTTTTTTGAGAATGGGTACCAGATGACAATTGCTGGAGACTGATTATGCAAGCTGGGGTCAAAATAAAAATTGCTGTTGGCTGCGACGGAGGTTAGGCCAAGTTCTTTGTTCGTGAAACAAGATTTTGTTTCAAATGAAAGCAAGCCGAATGAAATCGTTTTATTTCTACCACGTCCTTAAAACTTTGTGATCATTATGCATGAAAGGATTTACTTAAAATTATTTACGATTCAATCAAAGTTTCCAAGTGCTGTTTCTTGACAGCAATTACGAAATGAAAGTGTACTTTAAAATTGCTAAAATTATCATTTGTTTGCATTCCAAACGATTTCCCGTCGTTCTCCATTCTTTTTTTTTGTTCACATACGCGTTTTCCAAAAATTTCTTACTTGACTTTTTGCGTGAATACCTACGCGAAAAACAATGTGTATCATTATTCACCACACTGTTAACGCAAAAAAAAAACATTTTTTTTTAAATTATTGAAAGACCCATGCACAAAATTTATGAACAAAGGGTTCAGTGAATTTATTTGAAATATTTTCGTTTTCAAAACATTTCTTTCGTTTTTTTCAACATTTTCGAATTTTATTTTCAATTTTTTAAGATCTAGTTTCTGTCGTGCCATTTAAAAAATATAATTTTTTAGAAAATCCGTTTTAATTTGCTTTGTTAACATTTTACTTTATTAAAACTTTAAAAGAAGTTTTATCTCAAATTGGCTATTTTTGGTCTGGAGGTTCCGCACTTTTTGCCAGGACTATCATATTATTCCTATCAAATTCGATTGCTCGTTACTTTTCCTGTTTTCTTGTACAACGAAGAATTCGTTGGGCATGATATCCATTCATATCAGATATGTCCTTGATTCTCCTTAGAAAGGGCAAACTGCAGTCCAGGATGATAGTTGGAATACGTAGCTTTGGTCTCATGTTTTTTTTTGAATTTTGCAAAACAGACTTTACTTGATTTTTGCAAAAATATATTTCGGTTATGACGTGCATCTTTCTCCAGAGTGTTTACAACATTACAAATTGGGAGGCTTGTAACATAAAATTTAGTAATATATCTTCATCTTCGGAGAAAATAAATTTGTGTACTTTTTGATACAATTTTGCAAAATTCGAAAAGACTGGAGCAACAGATACAATTCAAACACAAGCAAAGTAAAGCTTTCTGCTTGAATTTATGCTGGTTTATGACTAAACCAACTTTTTTTCCTAACTTTTTTACTTACTTCCCTCTGCAGTACAGGACCCGTGCGAAGGCTCCGTACAAAAATTTGAGATTACAACTCCTAATAGTACCTTTTATCATGCTTTCAATGAAGTTGAGATATATCTGAACAGCAAGACATTCCGCCTAAATTATGAATAAGTGTAGTTTGCTAAATTCCTGATCTCAGCTAAAATTTGCTACCGCGTGTTTACCTTTTTGCATTTAATTTTTTTCTTGTCTTTCTTTTTTCCTTTTTTGAAAAGTCATTTCACCCAACCATCGACACACATCTACATGAATGACGTACTATGTTTTACCCACAGCGAAATTGTCTTTATAGTAGCTTCCATTCACTATCACCAATTCTATCATAATCGCCAATTTAACCACAATATCTCGCAATTAATATCCGAGATTTCCGTAGATGACTTGTTTTTATCTATTTTTTCTGCCGCAATCTTTTGAATTAACTTGCCCGTTTTTTGGTTGAAAGATATTGACTGTTTGCGTCCTGACTACCCTCCCATGTCACCCAGAGAACTCAGCCCGGAACTGTTTGCGAGATTGCATTAGGCTAGATATCTATTTACTTGTCCGCTTCCGCCATTTGTTATAAGAATCCCCTTTTCCGCTGGAGAGTGTAGGGATAGAGTAACGTAAAAGGTACCCCTATTCCTTTGTCAACCAGTGGCCCAAGAATTCCTTTTTTTTCAGAGGAATCTTCTTTTCTCACCCGAGCATAATACAGAAAACCCACCAGACTCCAGAAAGAGCTCACCAATTCTCTCGCAAGAATCATTTGCGCTTGAAAATGTGTCGTGGGCGTCGTCCACCCTCGCCAGACGTAACAAGCTGCCGTTGAACTGCGTTTTCCCCATCTTGTGCGGGTATGACGGGAAATATCCCGTCTGAGCTATGCCCATCAGCCTACCTCGCGTCTCATGTTTCCGATTGCCTCCTTTCCCTATTCATTCCTCCAGAGATCGATCTTCGCTCCTAGCTCTCTTGCTTGGAGCGCGATAGGCACCACCCCAGCAATAATCATCACTGCTAGTCCTGAGCACGTGCAATGTGTCGATTCGATTTGAAGGGCTGCTCGTCTCCGTATTTGGATTAAGTATTTCCGGTACGTTTTCTTGTTGAAGAAATCAGGCTAGACTGCGTCTATCTAGGAAAGTATGGACTCCATTTATAGGCGGTTTTTTACGTGATCATGGTCCGCCTACATTGCCTTAATTGCGTTGCTAGACTCAATTGTAGCCTCTCCTGCTTGCAGATGGAGAACCCTGGGGATCTGTTTTCGGTTTTTTTTTCAGTTCCATACTGAACTTACGTCTGGTCATTCATCCACTAGTCGCATCACGACGCTCAATGACCATCGATTTGAGATATTATTTTAACACATTATTTTGTAATTTTCGACAGATTTTTAGTAGAACCGACCTATTGTTTGCCACACAATCTACAGCAATTGTCGGAGCTCACTGATAATAGAGTTCATGAAGGACATCCGAAAGACGAGCATCCAAAGAGGGTGTCGCGCTCCACTCTTGCCGAAAATCGGTTTTTATTAATGCCTGGCACTGCTCAGAAAAAATAAACTAATTGTTTCCATCAGGATTTCTTTTGGTAAATTTCAATAAATGTAAAAAATATGACATGAGTATTTTTAAAAATTCACGTGATAGTTAATTCTTGTCATATAATTCAGATATTGAAACAAAAAGTCTCTATGAGAATTCCACTAGGCAAATAGACTAATATTAGGTTGATGTTTATCTTTATTTGAGTCAATCCTTAGATAAGGTAAGGAAGACGGAAGAGTTCAAGGTAAGAATAAAATAAGATTAGTCGATGAGTGACGACGCCTTGTGTGAAAGAAACAAGTAAAAAACATGTGAATTCTGTGGTTTTTCCGTTTGTCTGCATGTATTTGAAAATGTTAATTTAAAGTGTACTCTCTTGAACCAATCAGCAATGACACTCGCCATGCAATTATGTTTAATTTGAGCTTTCTAACTAGTTGCCACACATATTCTGTACAATACACAAACACATTTGCACGACAAATTTGATAGAAGGTGGGAAGAAGACGTGAATAAAGAAAAACCTAAACATATTTGAACTAATTGCAAAAATCACACAAAATTTCTCAAGACAAACAAAATAGATACAAACGCTTATTAAATTAACCCTTTTTCGCATCGTATAGCAACTGCAAAAATATAAGACTGAGAATGAACGACTACGAGCCGAAAATCGAGCGTTAACTCGAGTTGTATCTAAACTTACCAACTCGGCTCAAAATCAACTGCAAAATAAGAAGTAACGCGATTTTTGGAAAATGTGACGGAAAGAAATCATATTTGATGTGAACGCTAAATTGTATATCGTAGAACGTACTTGAAATGCACTTTCTAAGTGAACACGGAACGTATAGAAACTCATACTATAGGACATTATGCATTGCATCATATTATAATCATATCTTTGTATCTTTATAATGTTCGACAATTCTACAACATCGTCGTACTTTTTGATGTTTGAAAGAAGAATGTGCGCTTCAAGCATTTTCCGCCAATAAATTTTGAATATTATATGTAAAATTTGCGTCTAGCGCGTTTAGAAATAGAGAATGCAATTTGAATTGCAAAAGATAATTCATCGCTGAGGACAAACGGATGCGACGAAAGGACCACGATAAATGAAAAAATGGCAAAAACCTTAAGCTCATTGCGAGGATCTTTGATGCGATTTTGTTCGGTATGCAGCTAAATATATTTACATTGTTTTCTTGAAGTTTTCCTGTACTCATGTTAATGTGAAAAAACATTTTGGTATAGTCGTTTATTCTGTATTACAGCATAGTTATGTTTTGTAAAAAAATAATTTTGATACAACCACTCTATTTTGTGTAGTTAATTTTTGCATATGACATTGAGCCATTTATAAACGTACGAGTAGCGCTTAAGACAACCTTCATTATTTTGTACAATTTAATAAAAGGTTAAGGACTATCGGCTGCATAATTATATTTATAAACAATAGAATTTCTTCTAACGTATGTGATTATAAAGTAAACAAAATATGTGTATGCGATTAGAAATTCACTATTTTAAGCACAATTCCGGAAACTAGGCACAATTTCTGTCCGATGTGGATGCGCTCATCAATCTTTTGCCAACGTCAACGCATGTATAAATATGAAAGGATGTTTGTAATCGAAACGAAATAAATGTTATGTTAAATTGAAAAATGTATTTTATAAATAGGTCTTCTAGCTTAACCACCTACTTTAAAGCAATTCAATGCATCCATTTTAAATGCAAATAATCCAAGATTTTTAATCATTCACTTAATGTCCTGCGTATGTTTATTTTCAAATATTTTACACAGGTCATTCATGAAAAATGACTTATTTGCTTTGCGAATTATATGCGCTTCTATACTTAAGTAATACAAAACCTAAACGAGTGGAAAGAAACGCAGGTGCAAAGTTATTGATTACCATGTTTAAAAATAAATTGAAATAGAAAAAGAATTGATATGATAAAAAGGCATAAATTGTAAAGGGTAACTTGCTGAGAAACAATCGATTTCCTCCATCTTAAGTGAAGCAGCGATAACAAATTCTGGCTTCACTTTTAGATGTTCAGCGAGAGAACCAGCTGATGCCGATTTTATTTATAAATATATTAATTGATTTTGAAAAGTTGTTGGAACAAATGGTGAAATCACCCTGTGGTAGCCGTGGCTTTTGGCCCTTTTTATATAACCAAAAAGAAAACATAGTAACATTATATATATTACGTAACACGATTGCGACGGACTGGCTTATCTGAAATAAAAAAAACCTTTCAGCTTGTGAAACTGTGGCTAGCAATTTGAACACTTATCATTCGGAAGTATTGATAAATGAATAACACAGGACTGCGAAAAAAATTTGTTTGTCAGCTGCATGAGATATTTTTACTGAATTATATGTTTTAAAGTGCGCTGATTTCAAAAGTGATGGCCATTTTTTTCTATCACATAAGGGGTTTTTTGCAAATTCAAACACAAAAAATTGGTTAAAGCACTCCTTTATTAAAAATTTTCAAACAATAAGTATTTATCTTTAAAGCAAACGAAACATTATTTTGATACATACACTTATTCATGTTCTTTATGAATCCTCTTCTTCTATTCCTTGATACTTTGACGAGTCCTTTTCCGATTTTCATCTTCAGTTTCTCGCTTAAGCAGCCAACAGTAGTCAGGAAGCATAGTGACATCCCATCGCCCTTGGTATCTTCTCTCGATATCACGGACATCCTGGTGAAATCGCTCCCCCTGCTCTTCACTGTAAGCTCCCAGGTTTTCAGGAAAATAGTCTATGTGAGAGTGTTAAAAATGGACCTCCAAGCTCATCTTGCAGCCTTGAGCTTCGTATGCTGCTAGCATCCGTTGCACAATGGTTTTATAGTTAGGATCCTTAGTATTTCCCAAAAACTTTCGCACTACGTCCTTGAACGATACTCAAGCTTCTTTTTCCTTCTCATTCATAGTTTCCACAAATTAAGGGTCCGTTAAAAATTTTCTTATGTCGGGGCCGGTGAAAACTCCCTCTTTCAACTTTGCTTCTAACAGCTTCGGGAATTTTGTACATAAATATTGGAAACAGTCTCCATCCTTTTGCAGCGATTTTACAAATTGTTTCATCAATCCCAATTTGATATGGAGAGGGGGCAACAAAACCTTTTCTGGTAGTACCAAGGTAGTGTTTATAAAATTTTTCTCTCGAGGTTTTAAAATTTCTCGAGATGGCCAATCACTTTTTTTCCAGTGCTGTTCTCTGGCTCTACTATCCCACAAGCATGATAAGCACAGTCTCAACATGTTAAAACATTCCCAGTCTCACCAACAGCTCAGGTTGTTTTTCTCCATTATCAAATAAAAATCATATGGGTTTATTACCAATGAACATAGATACTGCAATATACACAAAAACTTATGTGATATGATAATTTGAAAATTTTTTCTGTTTTTGGGAGGTCAAAATCTGTAAGAAAATGTAAAAAAATCCTATGCAGTTTTTTGGTCGCAGACCTGTGTAATTGACATTCATTTGCAACGAGATTTTAAAATTTTTTAACTTAAAAATTTAAAACCCGACTTGGAACTCTTTCATTGTATTTAGTTAATTTTTGACATCAAATGTGTCAAATCTACCAATAAAATTCCAATGCCTTACATAAGTCAAATCATTGCTTATATATCTCGGACACTACTTCGAAAAGTTCACTTAAAAAGTACGGCGCTAAATTTAAATACATTAGTTGAATTTATTGAAATCCTTACTCACCATTAAGGTGCTATGCGTAGTCCATAAAGTATCCCTTCTTTTTTTGGAAGTCCCTTACAGCTACTTGCTCTGGTTTTGCTTCGTAAGCATTCGCTCCGTACTCAGTTTTTATATCTCATCGTCATGAATGTCCTATTTCTCCTTGGAAATCCTTTCAAACATGTTGTTGTTGCATATGGATGTTTTGAAGTTAACTTACGAATCAGAGAATTCCGTTATTCGTTACAGTTCCGTGTCTCTGATTCTGGCCGTCCCATCAGTATGTTTCCTCTTGATAAATTATCAAAGACAAATGTGATGATTGTTTGAACTTTGAGGGTTAAATGTGGCTTTTAATTTCACCACAAGCCGGTTCAGCCCTAACTTCACCGAGGACAATTTTCATACTGGAGTCAATATTTGACGAGTCGAAATGCTGTCCTAGATCATCTGGGTGAACTGCTTAGTGCAGATTCGTATGAGTTTGATATTATAGAAGACGACAAGCCGATTTCGGGCATTGCATCAGTTTTCCCATTAAAAGGATAAATTGGCACTAGTTTTTTTTTCTAATTGCTATAGATCGGCATTTGCTTACTTTGTGTTTATTCTCCCTTGAAAAGTCCTTTTTGTCTGTCATGTTGCAAAGGCAATCATTAAGCTGGTTTTGTGGCCCCTTCTAGCTTTCCAGCAGAAATGAACAACTTCAAAAACTAGTATATGAACAAAAAAGTGAATGTAAAAACTTTTAAACTTAGCCGTTTTAATATTGAAAATAAGTTTTGTCTGCGCAAAGTTCTGTATGAAAATGTAATAATTCTATTTTTTGTTTTAATACTTGATTGTATTGATTTAATACGAAAATTGATGCAATCGATGCCAATTTTTGATTGCTTGTTGCTATGCCTTCTGTCCCTGACTGAGACTATGGCACAGTCACACATAATAATGAACATAATAAACACTCTCAGACTCACTCTCACTCTCAGACAGAAAAGCTCGGATAAATTTGTATTTGTATAGTACTTTGACGCTAAAGCTTTGCAAAGAATAATCTTATAAAGAAAGACAATTCTTTTGACAACGGTTTTTTTTAAAGTGTTAACGGTACCTGGCAGCTACCATAACGTAACCCCTTACATGTACCAACACTTTGAATAAAACCTAAACTAACGGTATTCGAGTCCTATTTGTCAGATGCATTGGCATTTGCAACTAAAGCTCCTCAGAGATTGAATTTTTATTCATACAAAATTACTCATTACTTATTTTATTTAATTACTAATTACTTAAATTCAATTAAAATTACACTGGAAAAATTATGCTCGTGCATTTTTAAGCTCAAAAGGCTGGCCGGCGCAATCTCTCCAGGCACCGACGTCATTTAATTTGCAAGCTCTCTATCTTACAAAGCTCGCTTTACGAGCTACATGACACAGTTAATATGTTGTCTCTCTTAGGCTCCCCTGTACTGTGAACGCTCTTTAGAACTTACGCAATGTTGGCTACGCTATGTCGAAACTTTGATAAGAGCTTTTGCTATCTGACTTCTGAGAGCATTGAGGTATTCAGTCTTAACTACGTAAGATCGATAGATCACGGTCAGTCAACCGAGAAAAAGATTATGTCTGTCGTACGTTTTTCTCATGTAAAAGTTGGTTCAGCTGAACTGGTGACGTCCTTCAACGAACGGATAGTTTGATTGAAGAGATTCACACTTCGTTTGACAAATGGAATCTTGTAGCATATTACGTTCGAAAAGTGTTGTGGTAAAGAAGGATATATTAGATGCTGTTGTAACATCGGCAGCAGTAGAATCCCCCTTCTCCTGAATGGTCTCATCCGTCGAATCGTATAGCATGATGGTTGCCTAAGACAAAGAAAATATGAAGCCTGGAGCAATGTTTTGTGTCAAACAGTTCCAGATTTCGATGCAGTTCTCAAGTTTACTGGGCAGGTGTTTAGTGGGTAGTCCAAAATTCTTTTGCTGCTGCGAGTCTGACACTCTGAGTTCCAAATAAAAGTAATCAATCACAAACGCAAGTCAGCTGGAATCTGCAGTTTAGGATTAAATAATGTTTATATGTCTTCGAATGTATAAGAAAGGAAACGATATTCAGATAAATATGAACATTAATGTGTCATTGCGTGTACGTGCAACGAAAAATGCAGTACGTCTTTCACTTTAGTTTAATATGCACAAAAGTTCCGTTGTTAATTTGTTGATTGCCCATAAGGGTTGCAATGACCTCAGTCGAAGTGGTTACAATTTCAATCATGCTCTGTTTCATGTTTCTCTCATAGAGCTTACAACACAATTTTTCTATAAAACTGAAATAGTGTTCGCCGTGACCAACTAGGTTGGTTGTGCTTCTGTTTTCTTTGTCCTCTTTATTGTTCCTGGAAACTAAATTAGACTTCTAGGCTAGACTATGAACATTCGAAACGATAAGACGAAACAGAAAAATAAGTGTGGGTATAAAAAATGGTCTACGAAGTACTATCACAGCGACTCTTTGGCTAGAATCGTTCAGCTCTTCCATATTTTGCTGTTGCCGGCTAGTGTAATCTTAAAACATCCTCGAAAGTCAGGTTTTGCGTAGTCTGACACCAGCGTCAATGAAGCGGGAAACGAAGGTCTGGTGCTAACTAACCGATAAATGAACCATTAGAAAATGAGTTGATTCAATTCATATCTCATATGACAACATTCAGACGATCCTTAAGGACAAACTTCACATGAATAAGGTGCAAGCGTGTTGGCTACCCGGAATGTTCATTGATAATGGCAAAGAAGAAAAAAGAATTTGACATCTGATAAGAAATCTTAAAAAATATTAAGTTGATTCGGATATATTTTTAGGATGAATTATAAGCTCGCGTGAGACCTGGACCCATTCCTTTGATTTTGAAGCGAGAAAACAACTCTTTTTCCTCCACGTTGCACGTTCATCACAAAACGATATGGCGTCTGTTTTTTTCGATGCCTAGGAAATCGTGAGAGTGAAAAACTGGAAAAATTTGTAACTAATCCAAATCGGTATTACACATTCTTTGTCAACCGATTGAGGATAGCTATTGAGAAATAAAAGCAGGGATACCTTCGATATGATGTGTTATTTCAACTAGACAACGACACCAACACAAAAAGCCAATGTTGCGATCGCTGCAGTTCGGGAAGTCGGTTTTGAATCGCATCCAACAGCAACCTTTTGTTCAAGTCTGACCAACAGGAATGTCTATCTCATTCCCGGCTTAAAGACTAGCCCTGCGCTAAGAAATGTCTGCAGAAGTATTTTGACATGATCCTAGGGAAAATTTTTCTTCCAAAAAAAAATGCGTGCAACAAAAAAAAAATATCAAAAAATTGACTCGTTAGATAATTTTGACAAATAAATAAAATTTAACCTGATAAACATTTTTCTTGGAGTAAGTCCGATATGAATTTAGTGTGCTTGGATACTTCTGCTGTGTTCCTGTCAAAGAGCGCTTCTTTGCCCATTTATTTGTTGTTTTGTTTTTGAACAAATACTGAGTTTATTATCAATCGATTTTTATGAGCATAAAAAGAAAAGGCGTACGATTGCCTGAAACCGATGGATGTGTAGTTCTTTGAGAAAAATCGCTCTAATTCAGTCGTTATTAAACTTAAACTCCCATCTGTCAAAATACTCAAATATAAAATTGACGTATTGTTACAGTACTAATAGAAATGTATATATAATCTGCGCAGAGAAATATTCTTGCAGTCCTTTGCATTGCAGATAAGCCTGTAGTAGGAAAGCTAAATAGTATTGCGGACATGGGTCATCCTTATGAAACTCCAGCTTGAATCGGTCTTATTTGTCATGAATTTGTCGGTCATGCAGTCAGTCTAGAATCATCTTCAGTGATGGTTTACAATTTTTAGCCAAAAATCGATCTGAATTTGAAAAAATGAATGAAAGATTTCTATAATTTGGAATGGAATTTGTATCTCATGCATTTTGAAAATTCGTGCTCTATTCTACTTGTCCCGAAAGATTTTGCTAGTTCAAGCATAAGACCCGACTCTCGTCCTTTTATGCTATTCGGTTTCAGTTCATGAGATCCCCAGAGATTTCCCTTGCTTTTGAATTATGTTCATGATTTTCGTTCTAACTGAGGATAATGATTTTGTCATTCCCAATGATCTTGAAGTATTCCCTTGTATTTTACTGGAATTTTCATGAGCGACGACCCTTTAATTCCTGGTCTTCGAATTTTTTGGTTTTTCCGGGTGAGACATGATTTCTTCTTTGAAATCATTATTTTTAAAACATCGGAAGCATTCCTTAATTGATTTGTAAGTGGAGATATTGTCAACATAATTTTCCACAAGAATGTGACGCGCTTAAATTTGACCATTTTGACGGTTAAATCAGATTTTAAATCAAATCAAAACTCAATCAAATCAATCAAAATCTTTTTTATTCAATACATTTTTTAAAAAAGTTTACTTATGAAATTCAAAGCGATATAAAATGAAAGTTATTGACAGATTTCGAACCTCCCTGAAACTGCAAATAGTTTGCCTATCATTCATAACAGGCAGAGCCATTTCCTTAAAACAAATCAAATCACACAAACGGCCCTATTGGGATATAGATGAGAGAAGATTTAGGTTTCCAGTTTTGCGGAAATGTGTAGAGCTCGCCCGGTTGCGAATTGGTTATTATGTTAGGCAAATTACTCATCCTTGGATCATTTATAACATATCAATTTTTTTTATTTGATAAGGCGGAAGATAGTGTTGATTATACTTATATTGTTCTGTATTCGGTTATGTGTGAGTCAGAATAGATGGCCAGAGAGTGATAGGCAGGAGCTTTTTTTCTAATTTTTTTCTCATGTTTTTCTCATGTTGGATCTCATCGTCCAATCCACCTTCGACAATTATCTTTGTCCTTTGGTTTAACTTCGTTCTTTTTATATGGAAATATTTGTGCATCGTCCTTTCGTTTGTAAGCTAGGTCTTCGGATTTAATTTCTGCCCTGATAAATATTATGCTCGGTTTACAGAGCATCATTACTTTTATATCAATTCTTGAATATTTTGTGAGATAAGAAGAGAGCCAAACCTTCCTCAATGGAAAATGCGCATACTCTATCTAATTTGTTGTATGTAAACAAGACAGGACTTTTTGGACGGTCTAATACTATGTTTTCAGATGAAATAAATGAAAAAATTGAAATCCTTATTTGTGAGTGATCCATTTTTTTCATCAAATGTTGGTTGTTCTTAAGCAAAAGTAAAAATATAGATTTTATAAATATTTTATTGAATATTCTTAGACACTACCTTCGTTACTTTTGTCAGTCTTATTCCGATTGCTTCTGTTGCGTTATGTGTATAAACATAAAAATGTTTAATCTCAATGTGTGCGTGCAAGTTACTGAAATTCATCCGTTTATTCTTGGTATTTCACAACGTTTGTCCTTTTCTATGTTATAATTGTCAATGACATCATCCTCTTATTTGCGAGTTCATCCAAGCTTTTTTTCTATGCCATTGCATCTTCACATACAACCATAATTGTTATACAAAAAGATAAAATCGTTTTGCAAAACAATTTTTTAACAAAATGTTTTTGTTCTTGCAGCATCTGGACGTGTTAAAAGCAGAAAATCAACGTCTCAAGGAAGAAAATGGCGCATTAATTCGAGTGATTAGTAAACTAAGCAAATAAATCAAACTTATACTTAGCTTGTCTGTATGTGTGTATTGTCGATCTTATGTACCAGTATATCGACCATGTTCTAATCCTTTTGATATCCCATATACATAACTGTTTATACGACAACAAAAAAGGTTAAAATTATTCTATCGATCTAGATTGGAACAATAGAATTTTTCAAAATTTTACTGGTCCTGATTTGTGTTCATGAGAATTTTTGCATAATACAGAAAGAGGGAGTTGCTTGTTTTAATTTCGGTGTAATCGTGTTTACGTAAACAAAACCCGTTATATCTGCGCAAACTCAAATGGAAAGCAACGGATAAAGTGTATATGAATATTTAGACGCTTAAAACTCGATCGGCACTTTGATTTTATCACTTTGAGCGCATAATTTAATATTGACGTATCCAAATCGTTTATTGTAAATATTCGAAAGTTAAAAACTATACTTATATAATCTTAATAAATTCATAGTAGATAAATGTTAAAATGTATCACTAGCGATAGTAAGTGAAAACATTTCGTTTTATCACAAATCGAAACTTTTTATGTTGCCGCCTTAATTCGCTTTTGATCGATTAATGAATTATTATTTTGCTTAGTTAATTCCCAGCAGGAAGTAATCCTAGAGACGGTGTATGAAAATGAAAGAGACTAAGTTTATCACACATTTAATATCCTGATTTTTTATGCTATTTATTTCAGTTGCATTGTAGTAGTTTGTATGTACGTTTACTATTACGTTATTAAAAACAAAAAAAGATGAAGTCCTCATGATCTTAGGCGAAAATTCATTTGCTTTGCTTCGATAGAATTTTATTTTGGCGTTAGCAGAATTCTCAAAAACGCATTTGATGAATTTACAATGTTATAAGTTATTAATTTTTAATGCATACAAATACTTGATCTTAATTATTATTGAGAAACTGTTTTCTTTGTTAGCGAAGTGCGTTTTTTTTTTAAATTTTCTATTACAGTCATTTGGCTATCAGAAGAATAAAAAGAAATTGTGAAAGATTTATTTTAATTTCGATAAAGTATGTTAAATCACACTTTTTAGTGTTTTGAAGAATTATTACTTATATTTCTCTTTAAAAATTCATTTTTAACGTGTATAGAAGTGTGTTTCAAAGTAAATGATATGTTTTAATTTGTTATTAGTAATTTCCTTTAATAATAGAAGAATCGATCTAATCATAGATAAAAATGTAAAAGTGAAACATAAATAATAAAAGGAATTACAATTGAATGTTTGAGTGTGTTTTTGTTTTAGAATATTTTTGTTTTTTAATTTTTCTCGACTAATGTTAATTGCTAGTTGTGATTCAATCATAATTATGTGAAATTTAATCTTTTCTAAATTAAATTCACTGACATTTAGATGTTAACATTGAACTTAAAATGCGTATTAAAAAATACCCTGCCTTGAAAGTGCTTCTGTAATTTATTTATTATTTAGATGTGTAAACAATTTGTAATTAGGTTAGTAAAATTAACAATAAATATGGAATACCATAATATCTGGAGAATCAAATTCATTTAAAGCTAGTTGTGCAGAATAAAAACGATGAAAAAGTAAAAAATATATTTTTTGTGAATTCAAAATTGATAATTCCATGAGACCAGTGTGAAAAGTGTCTGAAATTAGAGTGGAAAAACAGGCATACTCAAAGTGTTGGATAGCTTATCGCGCTTAAAGTAGCTTTCTAAGGACGAATTGTTGACGAAAATCCTTTTTTCTCTCAATACGTGTTCAAGTTTATGGGGCAGTAGTCGCAAGAGACCATATCAGGAGAATAATGAGTCTGTTGGAGGACACGACTCTTGATTTTCACCATAAAAGTCTGAATCAAGCTCGGAGAATGTGCATTGGCATAATGTCGGTGATTGTCTTTCATCGCCACTTAGTCAACGAAGCAGTACCAGGTATTATTACTATTTGGTGATAGTTCTGGTTTAACCCCGCAGTATAGCAATCCGCAGTACTCGGCATCAGAACGTTATCAGGATCACATTGAAATTGCTACGCACTTGGTGAACATTTTTTTAAGTTTTAATGATTACATTCTACTTAATGTATGTGATGCCAATGTCACCAAAAGCCAATGTCGATTGGCGTTCTCCATGTTTTCAGCCAATTATTTGTAAAAATTTGATATAATAATCCGGCTCTATTCGTCCACCGTTTTCCTTGTGAGAAAAAGTGACGAGAGGAAAGAGAAGTGGGTCCAATCACAAGAGATCCAGCTGCTGGAACACCTAGACTCAATTAGACTGGACGAGATAAAAAGGAAGTCTTTAAATTAGATCGGGTCACGAACCAAGGTACCGTTTGGGGAGATAATAAGTGGAGCTTGGAGACCTTCAAGTCAGCTGTAATAACAGCGAATAGGAAGTCAGGAAATTTTTTTTGATGATAAAACAACTCCTCGATTGCCAGTAAATTAATTCTCCATTGAAACTCTTAAATTGTCGTACTGGCTGCTCATATTGATTTCTAGAATGACCCATGTCTATTGGCCGTTTTGTTTTTGAAAGCCAAGTCACGATAAAACACTTACAGATTACGTTCGCATGGCGGTTCAGCCATCGGAAATGTGTGAAAAGCCTTGGAGTGCAGACTAACGCCTACTCTCTGCGGTATTTTTTTTTCGAAGCGATCAAGAAGTTATTGATTAGCAATTTATAAAAGATAATTCGATTTAAATAATGAGCGTTTCTCTAATGTATACTAAATCGTTATGTTTGATTCGCCATCTTTACGTAGTTCGGGTTTTTCGGCGCAAAATTTTCCTTAACAATTTAAAAGAGGATTAAGGATGCTACAACTTAATTTACAATTATAGCTCTATGTCGTTTTCATCAACAATAAAAATCGATCGATTGACAATAAAACTTTCAATGAACTTTGAAAACAGTAAGATTCATAAAATGTTAAGCTAAACAATGGAACTCATAACTTTTATGGAGAACAACGCGGGACTGAAGCAAGATCAAAAAGCAGCAACGTCTTTCCACACGGACAGAAAAGAAATTAATACGTATCAACACAAAAAAAAAAAAATGAAAGGAATCTTACAAACATCATAAATATAGTAGCAAATAAATATGTTACATTGAAACTACCAAAGCCAAAACATTGCCACTTTATTTATAAAAGGATTATTTTCATAGCGATTTGTTTAAATAACGTGCGTCACGGTTATTCTCTCACATGCGTGGAACCTTAAACTTTTTAACGTTATCTGTAGGCAGCATATGTTTTGTTAACGACATTGAAGGAAACAGATAAAGTAGACTGATAAAAGTGGAATCTACGTAATTGCTGTACAAAGTAGCTTCCTCGACAATTAAATTTTATTTTTAAAACCGCTTTCTTTTCACTTCAATATCTTTCTCGTTGGTAAGAAGTTGGAATCACAGTTTAAATCATTCCAAATGTTTAAGTATAGAATAAATACCAAAAACACAATGCTGCAATTATGAACAAATTTTAAAAATGATAACACTATCTTGCCAAGTAATATTTAAACTTAACTTATTCAGAGCTCCTGTGAACCGAATGATAAAGGTACATTTGTGTGTGTCGATAGATTCATTTAGGATACTAGTACACAGTTTTGCGTGGTCTCCTTGTCAACTTCATATAGGTTTGCCCTTGGGATTCCTAACCTGGTCGTCTTACAGAAACCATAAAAATCGTCTAGCTCTGATTTTTCTAGCTATTTTAGGCTTTATTAATTTCCGATGCTCGCCAAATTCATGTTAATGACGCGAAAGCATTCGTTATAGTTCTAGTACCTACAAACTATTTGATTCTCGTTTTGTCAGAGAGGAGCAAGAATGCTTAGTTTTTATCTGTGTGATTTTGGTCATTTCAAGTTGAGTTTGTCCTAACCTAAGGGTTTTATCTGATTTTTCTGATCTGTTTGTAGCATTTAGTCTCCCCGCATTTTGGTTTAGGCCATTCGGTTGTCCTAGCTCTTGCTAACTTAAACGCTGATTCCATGTTTTTAAAACATGTTAAAAGGACGATTGAATTGATGGGAAATATGATCCTTTTGCAGCTGGAAGTTCTCCTTATATTTCATAAGGTGAGAGGAAGGACTATTTGCAAAAACTGAACCGTATGTCGGCAGCTAATGGCATACAAAAACCCGTGATAAATTCAACTGTGGACTACACGAGTAATAATTAAAGAAAGGATGCTTGACAAAATAACAATGGAATGACTCTATAACCGCATACAATTCTTACAAAGAACTTGAACGCCGAGTTTGGAAAAGAAAAAAATTACAGTGGAACAACGAGAGGAGTAGGGTCTTGACTTACTTTAAGGAAAACAAGTGAATGATGCATTGCTATGACTGCTCAATCAAACGCGAGTTGCACTCCAACGGGCCAATAAAACTTGTTGCCTAGAAAAGTTGCCTAGAAAGTACAATCAATTAAGTTGTTTTAAGGCACACCGGTAGGCAAGGCATAAAAAGGTATAAAGGTAAGTTATAAAAAGGTTATCAAGGAAATCGTTGAATAAGTGCCGCTATTACAAGAGTCTGGAACGAATAACTCTGGAGTCTTCGTTTGTTTCAATCCCGTGGTTCAGTAGCTTCATTGGCGATGACAGTTGTTATGGATTAATTTATTTTTTCAATTTTCTGTACTACCGTAATTTTGTCTGTCAGGGACTGATATGGGCTACAATTCTTGCATGTAATCACGTGGGCAAGATTGTATGTTGAAATAAAATTTGGCGCGAATCTCTGATGTGTAATCTGAGATTCGGTTTTCTGATTTTCGCGTTACTCCTTGAAGTTCTTATTGCTGAATATTTTTTTCGTTTGATTGGTAATGAGGCAGGGCTTAAAGGATAATTGTAGATAAAAGTATTCTTATGGGAACAGGTGCCACAGGCTACAATGGAGCAAATCGGGAGTCGGTCCCAATTTAACCTACATTACCCACTCAACGACACGAACTATATATCTATTCCGAAGCCTGCCAAGGTTTTATCAGGACGAGGTGGCATGATCTCTAGAATGAAACTGATTGAAACTGTAATCTCATGTGCCTGTGAAAACATCATTCAAGTCACAGTCCATTAGTTATTCAGGGTCATAAATCCGGTCCGTGGTCCGGGGACCGCCAGGAAACGAAAATCTTTATTTCCTTGGGTACAAGGAGCGGTACATTCTCGAGCGCCACTCGAGAAAGAAAACCAACTTTCAGAAATACTCTTGTCCTCCTGCTCAGCCTCAGTGGGAACCAAAAGCCTTGTAAGCATACAATGTTTTGGGTTATAAATATATTTGGAAAAAATTCTTTTATGTGTAGCGACTTTATTGCAACCCACATGAATGGTTCAAATTTATGTAAACAATGATTTTGCTGTAACTTCAGTGAGCTTATGTGTTGGTGTACCGTAGGATTAGTAAAAGGGTCATGATACGAACTGATAATTTTGATACTTGGATGGTGTTTCACGGTATCATTTCTTGCTATCTTGAGCCCAGATTTCCCGAGTACATATATCTTTATAAGTTGGGAGTTGAAACATGTTATCTGATATATTTGCAGCAAAAATTACACTTTGTCACTCTTTGGTAAGGCGGAAGCCTTACCTGCTTACTAAGGTGTTTGCATTCGAAATACTTCCGCCTGAAACTTGACTTGGAGTTTTGGGCGAAACTTATAAAAGTTACGTTTAGATGCGTTCTGACTAGTCCAAGAGTGGAATGGCAGCAGTTGTGGTGGTTGTTGGGCGTAACTGTAATTTGAGCCTTAAGGAGTTTAATAAATGAAGGCGGTGTCGTTTTGTAAAAGGTTTGCCATAGCATTCATATGTAGAATATTTCAGGAAAATTGCTCATGGTACTGCTGCCTCGTTAGTTCGTATGGAAAGGGGCGACGTTTATAAAGGACGAATGGAGTACTAGGTTTTCCTCTAATAAATACAGTCAAGTTGATATGGAATTGGCGCATACCAGATGTAACGCGACTCCTATCATAACTTTATTGACACGTTCACCAGTTGTACATCTGCATGAATCTTTAGATAACAAAAAATTATAGATTTTCCCAAAGCGAGAATTTTTTCGAAAAGATAAACTAAACGAGATTTCGCTGTTTCATTTGTTCTTTCGTTGGTTGCAGAGTATGCTTTGTGCTTATTTGTATAGAATTTCGTAGATTAGTTCTGTTTTTGTCTGGGACTACTGTACAACCACTATATAAAGCAAGAAAGTGAAAGTAACTATCAGTACGGAGTCTTAGCTTTAATTTATTTCGTTTAAGAAACTCTTTAGGCATAATAATGCAATTGGAATGGGTATGGTTGTGCAGAAAGGATACAGATCGGAACAGTGGGATTTTAATAATGTTTCATTGTGTTTGTTAAGGTTGTAATATTCGTCAGCCTTGTTGCAACGGGCTCTGCAAAAGTTGTTCTGGAGCGAAGTGTTCGCGCTGTAGGAGATCAAATGTGCCAAAAGATAACGTTGGGCGGTGTGAGGTGTGTAACTAGGACGAAATTTGTGTTACCATTCCAAGGTAAGGTGTATTCAGGCGTGATCAGATTAGTTAGAATCAGTTGAACAAATTCAGACAAGGATTCTTTGGTGTTATTCAGTGTTGGTAATGGCAGTGTTATCGTTGAATGTTGTATAATCACTGAATTATCACCATTTGCTTTCAACGAAAGCCAAAAAGATCATCTTCCTACCGTAGCTACTAATGTCGGCTTACTTTGGCTTACAAATGAATGTTTCTATACAAACTCAATGATTTTAGAAAGTGACTCGTGCAAGTTAAGTTTTTCGTAAAGTGGAAGAAAGTGATTGTTAAAGTTTTATGTCTTTTACTAGTTACGTAATGAAATGTGTTAGTAGAATGTGAAGTGAGAGTAAGAATCGAGTCTTAAGGTGGATTGGAATGTTCCTTCTCATTTCGATAACGATAACGTGAACGATCCTGGTCGAAGTTTACAGTCTTGACTAGAGTTATAATTTTAAAATTCACATTATGCAATGTGCATGGTCTGAGTAATGACATTCATTTAATGGAATTATCGACCCTGCTTTTTTTTCCTACATCCAGTTCCATTCAGTATGATTTTAAGAATTTTCAATATTTTGGCTAGAGTGTTTGTATTTGAAAGGGATATCTTTGCTCACTTTGTTAGTGTATTAATGACGATTATGGGATTATTCTTCCTTTTTTAGCCCGTGAACATGCTTTTCAGACCCATGGCCATTTTTATTACTTTGGAAAGATACTTCAACCTGTTGTCTAAAGGTGCACGTGTAGTTGTATTGAAATGGATACGATCAGTTACTTTCAAGATGAACTGTACAGCAATGTCCTTGTTCTTAATATTAAGCACATAACAGATCCAGCTAGTGTTTTATCCAAATTCACTCTGTCCATAGATTGGTTTTATTTTCTAGAAGTGTATTTGATTTATACTACAAAACCTTCATTTTTGATTGTCGTCGTTGTCTACGTTGAATTATGTCGGGTGTGGTTTTGGTTCGTAACTATGGTTCTTGGCTGTGTTTTATCATCCTATTTCATATAAGTGGGGACGTGAAGACTTTAGCTCCGACTATGAGACTTTATGTCGATAAATGATTTTGGACTACATAAAAATTCCCCCAGTCAACGTTTGACACATTACTTCTGGCCAGGGCTCGTTTTTCTACGACTAGATAAGCCTTCAGGCAACTCTTCTCTAGACGAGAGGGGGAGAAGGGAGTACACGAGAAGTGAATCCTCCAACCACGAAGCCTCCACGCACTCAGATCACAAAAAATAAAAAAACATAAGAAAAATACTTTTCTGCGAAATATTTTTAATGCCAATTCGAAAGACTCAACCCAAAGATATGAATAATGAAACACCTTTAGATTTTAGATTAGCCAAGAACATGAAAAACTAAATAAGTGTACTAAAAAAATGTAAATGTTTTCATCAAAGTAATACTGAATACAAAATATAATACAAATACAAAGTAAAACTACTAGCAATTTTGGTTTGCTTAGTAGATATTCAAATGACATTTTACTATGAACGTTGGATTCAGCATCGAACTGAACTCAGACTAACAGCTAAGTGAAGGAAATTATTATTCCTATTGTTACAAATTGTTTCCTACTTAAAGCATCCTAACTCAGAGACATTTTTCAAGTGTGCCAAATTCATCCCCGATGCGTAGCGTACATACGTACAGCTCTTACACCCTCGGGTGACTTCTCTTCGACAGAGATAGAAAAAGTACAAGTAGATTTACATTTGTATTGTATTTACACAAAGTTTTTGAGAGGACTAATCTTGTTCCACGCAAAAATGAGAGAAAATCCAATTAAAATTCTACTTATTTCGGTGGAATACCGTTAGATCACGAGTTTGTTTGAAGTATTAGCGCTGTTTGTTCTTACGATATTCCCGAAGTATGTAATGAATGGAATTTTACGTCTCAACTTAAATCTCTCTCTTTAGTTTGAGGACTAATGCGGTAAATTTTGTGGTTGCATTCCATGCTCCCATCGGTCACGATTTGTAAACATTTTCGAACAGATCGGGGCGATTGCGTACATGACCACAGCGGGTATATATTCAGTTCAGAGTAATGTGCCCAATAGTTCCAGGCTTAGTACGCTTTATGACAGAGGAGGTGTTTTGTTGGTAGCTCATTGACATTGTGACTGTACTGTACTGAAAATTAATAATGCTCATATTATGAACGACTTATGTCATGTCGACTTTATCAAGCCTTAAGGTGTTCAAGATGAAGAAGATAGATTAGAGTTCGAAGAAGAATGTTTTAGTTACAATTGTTCCGAAAAGATTCTTAAACTTGTCTTGATTGTATATCTGCCCGAAGATTAAGCAAAGTATGCAAACATTCCACAATATTTTCGCCGGAAAAGCAGGAAAAATTATTCGCAAGAAATAAGCATGAAATATAGAATAAAACAATTTGTTTATAAGTATAAATTTGTTTATAGTTTTTCAAAAATTTACGAAAAGACGTAACAATTGAAAAACTTTAATCGAATACATTTCGAACATATTAAATTATGGGGGTTCGTATTAGGCGCAGCCAAATTATCAGCTGCCACAATGGTAATACTAATCAAAAAGTCAAACTCAAACTTAATCGCTATGCTTATTAAAGTCCGGAGAGCAATGCGTGCAGTGGAGAATATCGCTGCAGTTAATTAAATTGTAAGGGAAGAACGGAGTCTAGGCCGAAATACAATAGTGCGAGACTGCGATACGAGATTGCGACGAGAGTCTCGCGGCAATTGTCAAGCACTTTTCGTAACATGCATTTGTATGCGACATCGTACAATGATTGCGATGCGTCGATGCAAGGCGGGGAATATTCGGAAAAACAAAAATTCCTCGCAACGAGGTGCGTGACGTTTGTCAGATGCAATATGGCGCTTAAATGAAATTTGAAATTCAAACGCGTTAATTAGTTTTTAAGTTCTAGGGTTATTCTGAATGAATTTTGAATGAAAATTTCGTGAATCCTTGTAGGGGCTATTGTTTACTAGACGAAGGAAAAATCCAAATTCAAAACTTTTAAAAATCAAAAACAATTTCATTTGAAACGTCACCTTTTTGACATTTGTCATATGAACATTATTGTTCCTCGCATCGCGTGCATTGTAAATTGAATGCGTTGTATGACGACGAGGGAGAATCGCGTCGCCGTCACGCAGTATTGTATTTCGGCCTTCTCTCTATTTCGCTCGGTCGAAATGACAACGTCGCTCTTACTCAAATGACAACGTGGAAAATTTTACGTTAAAATTTTCATTTGATGAAATCAATTTATGCATGCAATGCCTGCGTGAAGAAGTAATAGTTCCAATTTTAAGTTGGTGGAAATTCTTACGTTTCCTCACCAAACGTCAAAAAAATGGTCAAAAAATCTTTGTTTGGTCTTAACATTGGACTCAAGGCAAGATCAGACCTAATTTTTTGAAAATGAAAATAGATATTATGTTAAGTGGCGACTTTGTGGAAATAAAGAAAGATATTATGTAAAATGGCGAAATATACAGAAATATGCTAGAAAAATATGACTGCATGAAAATATGACAAGAAACAGTGTTTGAATTCCGAAGAAATGGTGCTGGACATGCCCCAAACCTTGCCAGATAAATTTGTCCTTAGGAAAATTTTTGGTACGGGTTATTTCAGAGAATGGTAACGTCAATTGGCCGCCAAGCGCACCCAATATCACATACTCATACTTTTTCTCCTTTTCCTTATATTGGCTTTTGATAACTTTGTATTACGAAAATATATCATGAACAATGCACAATCTTTGACGAAATATACAATACACCATTGAAGATTTATCATAAAGTAGTTGAATATAGGATAATATCACAACATTCAGTCTGACGAGACAGGGGAAGTTATTTACAGGATATTATTAAAAATTAAAAGAGATAAATATGCTATGTACAACTTTCTGTAGTTAAGGATCAAAATTAAGAAGAAACAGAGCAAGCAATCGTAAAGTGGCTTATTATATTCAAACAAAAATCTGTTACAGTGTTCCTATTAAATAGTTATAATATTGTTTAGTTGTATTTTCTCTTTTGTGATTGCGAAGAAATCCTTGAAAGTTTACTACTTCAGCTGTGATTGACTTCAATCATTTATTCCGATGTCCACAGATCCAGAACGGGATGAACCATCAATTTGTCCCGACGGAACAGTTTGTGCAGATGTTGAGGAAATATGTAGCGCAATGGAGGATCCTGTTTGCAGTAATCAAGCAATGGGTGTGCATGGAGTTTGTAATACATGCCCAACGGAAATTGAATATAATCCAGTGTGCGTGAGTGACACAGAATATGCTTTTTGTAGGGAGGAAGTAATTGCGAAAAACATGCGATACAAATGTCCTATGACCAAGCCATATTGCAAAGCTGAATTCAATCAAAACTTCTCATTGAAAAGCATCTGTACCGCAGAAGCAAATGTAAGTACATTGTTTTTTTACCAATGGCAAATGGATTTAAATGTAATCCTTACGATTCAGGCAACCGATTGTCCACCGAATATGGGATATTTATCAGATATTCCCACCACTCCCCCGCCAGCAACATGCACTGAAGATGGATGGTTTGCTGATTATAGTGACAGAACATGCCAGAGGTAAAGTAGTTTAAACCATTTTTATAAATATAACTACTATAATTACATTTTATACTTGATCAATGGCTTTTTTGAAAATGTTCGGCTTAATCCTGTGTGAAGAATAGCAAAGCATTATTTTCATTTGAATATTCATTGCCATCCAAGCGGACATTATCATTCCTTGTTGAACAAAGTCTTGTCAGTCAAAGCCAGTCAAAGTCTGAGTATGATCAATGGATCCTTGATCGGTAAAACTCCGCATAGGATGCATTTACGCCAAGAGCAACGATCTCGAAGTTACTCTCAATGCTGTTGCTAGACACTCCCGAACCTGGTAGAAACCTCGTAGAACATTTCAGTGGTTTCAGTTCAGTTTTCAGATATAATTCGTCTGCATAGAAAGGACATTATTTTAATAAATAAAATAATTTTAATTAATTAATTATAATTTTTAAGTTAGTTTAGTAAAAATTTAGATCAATTGGTTATAAGAAATTCAACGCATGACAAAAATTATTTTAACTATTTTCGTTTATTTTTCAGCTATTATAGATGTTTGGGTAGATCGAGCGGTAACTTCATCAAAATTGATTTCAAATGTGTTACAATAAACTCAATATTCCATCCGGGACTAAAACGATGCGTTTCGGATGGTAGTTACGTATGTCCATCAGTATGAGCGCGTAATTGCTATCGCTAGGATTAAGTATTTTTTCGAAGACAAGTTGCAGTTTTATGTAAATAAAATTATACGTTTTTAGAAATTATAGTCTTTAAAGTATTCAATTTGAGTTAATCTATTCATTTTATGTTAAACATTTACACATTGTGAAGATGTAAACTGAGTTTGTTGCCGGTTTGCAGACAATCGCATTTTGACGTTTTAATTTTGAATATTAATAAAAAGTAGCATAAAATATTCAGTTGTCCCCGATCATAATTCCAAATAAAGCTAAGAATTATTGATCAACAATGAACAAATTTTACCTGTTTTGATTATCAGGTTTGATTAAACTAAGGGTGAAGATTACGAAAACAGCACCAAATTTTGCGCTTGCGCTCCTTTTTTTATAATAAAAGACCTTTTGTAAAATGCTACAAAAATTATTTTTTCAGCTACTTCAGTTACCATGGATCTCTCGAAATTGTTCCCATATTGGTTAGTAGCAGTCGTTGCATAGGGAAAAACTTCCAGCAGTAATCTGCCATCATGGGGTGTCCCATCTTCATTGGTTTCACTGTTCTTTGTTCGCTTATTCTGGTGAAATGGTTTACTCTATGTTCATAGCTCCTCACTATAATTCTCTAAATTTTTAAGAACTCGGTAATAAATAAATAATGAGCTATAGTACTCATATTGCACGCGAGATTCTTCAAATTGACAGCATGTCCTTTACCTGTACTAGATTGTTATAAAAAATTTGGAGCAACAATATTGAAGGTTCCCAAGTTCTGATTGCGAAATCGAGAAGAAATTGAATCCTTGATAAACCTTTTACATATCTTCACTGAGGCCAGCAAATTTGTTTGATAGGTAAGCGAAGAATTTAACATCTTTTTAAGTGCAAACTGTTTGGTACCGATATAGAACATTCACTTTTCTCAAATGCAGGTAAACCGTCCATTCCAAAATTCAACATTTCACATTTATCTTACTGTAGTCGATAAAGGGAAGATAATCGCAATCGCATCATCCTTACTTGCTACGTTAAGACTGCAGAAGCATAGCATTAGCACGAAACAGCGATCACACTTTCGGACGAATACTGACAGGAAGAGATAGAGATCCTTATTTGAGAATGATTTTCAATAAGACTTCGAATGTCATAAAAATGAATTAAGTTATCATCATGGACGAACGTCAACAAATTTTATTCAATCCAAATTTATTTTTTTACCTGGTGTAAAGAGATTACTTGCGGAACCAACATGTTGCCCTCCTTTTTAAAACATCTACTTAACATATTCGTGCATCGGTACATCGTGCCTTTGCTATATGCTACGTAAAAAAATTACACTCATAAATGTGCATACATTTCGAAATCGGGAATATCTGAAAAAAAAAAAATAACTTCTAAGGGAATGGAGTGGACAGTTCTTTCTACAGAAGTTTGTTACAAAGAATTGAATAAAAAGATGAGGAAACAGCGAAGGTACAATGGAGTCTAACATTGGGAATCATATCTTTAACAATAATTGTGGACCAACTCAATCAGAGAAAACTGTGAAGGTCGTGGGTATATAGCATAACGGATGAAGTTTATACAAACTGAAAGGCAAGAAAATACGAGGGTGGATCAATAAGTACCCGTGTTTGACGACAGTGGACGTTCTTGAGGGAAGTTGGTATTATCATCGTGGGCTACCATCTATCAAACAACAATAAAACAAATTTCTGACTGATTGAAAGGTTAGTTTGGATTTAGCAGCCAATCGAATAAGACGTGATTTGTGATTATCGCTAAGATGAAAAAAGAACAGTATAGTTCGGTAATTCACTTTTTGTTTTTAAGAGCGAAACAAATGCGAGGTGATGGAAGCAAAATTGGATGCTGTTTATGGGGACACTTCGCCATCTGTGACCACAGTTAGATATTGATTCAACGAATTTAAACGTGGGAGAACATCAATTTTTGATGAGGATTGACCAGGACACCCGGTGGACGCGGTTACCGAGGAAATCATTCAAAAATTCTACGACATGATACTCGCTGATCGACGAACGGAAGTGCGAGAAGTAGCAGAGGCCGTAGGTGTGTCGACTGGAATGACAATTAATATTTTACATGATTAGTTGGCGGTGAAAAATTGTCGGTCAGATGGATGCCGTGAACAAGCGTATGCGGTTGTTAACTTTGAAGCAGTGTTTGGAGCAATTTTAGTGTTATCTGCTCGAGTTTTTGCGTCGAGTTGTCACCATTGATGAAACCAGGATTGACCATTTCACACCACACACAAAGCAAGAATCAAAACAATGGATTTCTCTCGGCGAATCTGCTGGAAAGAAGGTGAAGAAATGTCCCTTCGGCCGAAAAGGTCATAGCAAAGATTTTTCGCTATGGGAAGGGCATCATCGTCATGAATTTTCTACGAAAAAGGAAGAACGATCACTGGAGTGAGTCATGGAACCGCTTCGACAAAAAATTGAAGGAGACACTGCCGCATTTGGTTGAAAAGAAGGTTCTGTTTCACCATGATAACGCATCAGTACATGCATCCATAGTTATCGCCGCTAATTTGCATGAATTGCGCTAAGTGCTGCTCCCCCTGTATTCATCCGATCTGACTCCCTACGACTTTTTCTTTTTCCTTAACATGACTCCCTACGACTTTTTCTTGTACCCTGAGAAAAGGCTCCCGGGAAAAAATTTAGCTCGAACGAGAAAGTCATCGCTGAGACAGAGGCGCATTTTGGAGGGTTAGAAAAATTCTTTTTTTTTCAAGAAAATGGTATCTTCATTTCTAACGTGGGCAATTATTGAACCATCCTCGTATAAACACAAAAACTTTCGGCAGATGAATCATAAGTGACAGTTTTTTTCCTTCAGGTAGATGAAACTGGTTAATAAAAATCAAAGGAATGCCATATGGCAAACGACAAAATAGTTTGGATCAAGTCGTAAAGCTTATCAAAATTGAAAACCATATATTGAAAACCCCTACCTACAAATTTTATCAACTATAAACAATAGGCCTAGGATAGAATAATTGACACTGTCAAGCTTCGTACAGAAGAGATCCGAAATTCAAAAAACTAGTCTTTCAAAAACATGGAAGATATTGCAAAATAATGTTGATGTCTACTGATTTCACATTAATTTTCAGTGTCCCTAAAGTAGACAGTTCATCCAAACATGTGTCAGTCTTTGAAAGTAACATTTACGGTCACTTGTATGCGTTCAAAGTTCTTTTTATAAGGCGCACTTTTTTAGTTTTTAATCATTTTAACATATGATATTCATTGTAACATATGATTATGTAAATTTTTCTCCACTTTTCCAAGTTTCGGGGTGGTCTGCAGCTTAGTGTTTGTGGAAGCTTCTAGATCACTGGAAAATTGAGATTATAGTCAAAATCCCATTTGTAATTCTGCAATCGCTTAGCAGAAGGGAAAAAGTTTTGATGGGGTATTTTCATTCAAAAGCTTTTATTTTTCAGGGTGTTTTTATTCAAAAACTACAAGCAATTACTTCGATGCCGATATTGTCCGTTTTGCACTGTCAATAGAGATAAAGGGAGGTGGGGTGATGCGTGATATTAGGGCCATCCGCATTAAAAGGCCTCGAAGTCTCCTCTTGCATCCATCCACACATGGCTGGAAGTGGGCTGAACAGTCATGAAAATTTGTATGGAAGTTCTGGATTTCATACGGGCGGGCGAGTCCATATTTTTTTGGTCAAAATAAGTCATCGCAAATTTTTCGGGAATAAATACCTACCTAGTATTGTGTAAAAATGTTGCGAAAAAAAAGGGAAGGTTATTGAGTGTCAAATGATCGAAGTGAAAGTTTATTGATTTGTTTACGTTTGTCTCGGGTCAACAATTGAAATGTCAATGTGACTGAGATAAATGCGTGGCTTGTACCATCAATAGCATCTTTATTTGGCCAAAGTAAGCCGCAAACCTGGTTGTAATACAAGAGGGTTTGGCCAGGTAAATTTTTTTTGTTCTCGAAATGCGCTGTAAACCGTACTTTTTGGTAATGACATTTGCACGATGAAGACTATGAGCGACGTTATATTGTCTCGTGTACACAACGAATAAGTCGCTATTACACTCAAAGCAAAGGGTTATTTGCGAGAACCGCCCGAAAACAACAACAATATTTCTATTTACGTTTTCGTTCGACTCACTTATATTGACATAAACTTTCCAGTACTTAAAAAATGTACCGAAAGTATGTATAGAGTAGCAACAATTCATAATCAGGACTGTAGTAATAAATCAGTGTTTTTTTTACACTAATTTAATCATTAGGTTTGTTTTAATAGTATGGAATATACTAATATTTCAAAAAAAATATTATTGCATCATGAATTTGAATATTGCCTTGCGATAAAGATTCTCAACAAACAATGAAAGGCACATAAGAGAATTTCTTAGGAGATACCAGCAAATTGCGATGACCCTGCTCCCTGTTAAACTATGGTGTATAAATGGCACGCCCTCTTAATGCAAGACAAGGAACTGAATTGAATACAAACGTTTTGCAGGGTGGCGGGTTGGTCCTGCAACGCCAAAGACAGCCGGAAATATCGACTATCTTAAATTCAGAGTTGAATGGCCAATGAAGAAAACACTTCCAGCTTTAGCTGAAGTATCCGGGTTGGGGATACTGACTCACTTAACAAGCACGAGTGCGACGAATGACAATCATTTTTGGTCTAATATGAAGAGCCGTACGGTTACTGGTGAAGAAGTTTCTTCCAAAGTCCATGCAGTCCTACAAAAAGACACGCCCCTCCTTAAAAAATTCAACGTATTTAAATCGGTCAAAAAGATAATAATAGAGATGATTTTTTGAATTAAAAATGGTATCCTTTTGATTAGTTTTAAGGAACGTGATGTTTCAATACATGCTCTAAGCTCTTTTACTAAACTGATAAATAGGTGCGCTCCATTGCAACGCTCTGTATAAACACATATATGTCCATTCTACCGATTTTCACTGATGTTTCCCTTAAAAAATTTTAAACTTCTACAAAGATACAATGGAGGATCTTTCTCTCCTGAAAGATTTAAAGAGAAAGATACATCGAGCATGTGTTCTTGAACAATCTTCAAAGAGTTAGCATGATCTATTGGAGGAATTATAAATATATTTATTATATTATAGACTGATAGATATATATATATTATAGCCTGAAACGAAAGATGAGAAATTTGTATAAGTTCATGGGACTCCGAAGCATTTAATATTACCAGATATCCTTGATTAGTTGACATTATACTATTACCCGGGCCAAATACAAAAACTCGTTGAAAATGGTTTGTTTTATTATTCTGTTGGGTCAAAAGAATCTGCGATGCATATTTTATTTAATTTCCCCAGCATATCACCAGGAATATTTTACATAAAAAATTCGATTCAACCCCGGAATGGTGGAAAGAAGCAGACAGTTCGTTGGCTTAGCGACCCTCTGTATAAGCGAAAATTATTTGACGTTTCGCGACCCATATTTCAAAATGACTGCAGGAGTAGCAATGAGTAACTCTCTCCGAGTACTGAGTAACCTCTCGACTTTATTGATAGAACAGTTTATGACACATATAGAACATTTGACCGAAGCCAAACGAATAATGACAAGAACCTGATTTAGATATGTCGATGACATATAAACCATTGTGAAAAAGGGCAAGCTGGAAGACGTCAAGACAGCTATCAATAAAATCCACAAAAACATCGAGTTAACTATGGAAATGGGAGAAAATTAAGCGCTACCTTTCTTGGATGTAAGCATTATTAGAGCACAACAAAGTCTCACTTTTATTTACAGAACAAGGCAGCAACGCAAAGAACGATTCCGAGTTCATCTGATCATACATACCCGCTAAGGATGGCAGTGTATAACAGCTTAAGGCATCGGCTGGTCACCGATCTGCTATCGTCTGAACGTTAGTACGGGGAAAACGATTTATATTGGATAATGCGAAAATAAATGGCTACAATGAATCAAAAATCCTGTGTTGCAGCCATCTTCAGCTCGTTCCGACGTCTTTGGCGTGGTGTGCATCTTTTTCTAGGTGCAAATTTTATCGGAGGGATAGGTCGGGTTAATTAGGCGTTAATGAGGGTTATTATGTTTGGGTCTTTTCAGGGTCGTGGGATTATCGTTGTCGGGTTCGTCACGTTTTCTTTTCTTGATAAGGATTGGGTCGAGGACTGAAAATATTGTGTCGGAGTTGGTCATTATTTGTTCGTTGATTATATTTCTGTGGGTTTTTTGGTGTTTGTCGATCTCTAGTTTATCTAATACGTCAAGTCTATGTCCTTTCTTTTGTTTGTGTAGTAGCGTCATTGAATTTGCCATGGTATCGGGTTCGTGTGTGTGATCCTGTAGGTGTGTTGCGTAGTTGGAGTCTGTTTTGTTATATGTATACGAACGTATGTGCTCCTTATTTCTAGTTGTTAGTTTCCGTGTCGTTTTTTCTATGTCTACCATGTCGCAGTCCCTGCATGTTAGTTTGTATATGCCGCTGTTTTGTATGTTGGTGTGTTGTTGGGCTTCGGTGTTAGTTTATTTCCGATGTTGTTGTTGGTTTTGAATGCGGTATGTAGTTTGTATTTTTTGAGGAAGCTTGCCAGTTGGTACGTCTCCTTGCCTACGTACGTCAATGTGGTCCATTTGTGTGCGTCCTTTGGTTCGTCTCATGGTTGGCGTTTTTTCTTCTTTTGCTGTGTGATCAGTTTGTTTTTATCACGTTTCTTGTATCCGTTATTGTCGCCTATCTTATACAGTCGTTTCCACAATTATTTACACAATGCGAATTGGATAGAGAAGAACAGAATCAAATCGAAATAACTTTTACAAATAATGTTATATCAAACCTAAATTTATTTCAGGATATCATTTTCATATTATTTTGGTGAAAAAATAACGAAAATAAGTCTCGCTGGAAAATAAAACAGAAGGAAAACAAAAATGCAAAAAATATTTGCACACGCAATCAGGGTGCCAAAATTATTTGCACATGACGATTGGGGTTTCTTGTTTCTCATAAGTCTGGAAAAAAAGGAAATAATGAATATGTTGTTTAATTCGTCGGTGTAGTCGCTGAAATTCATAGGGATGGAGTGTAGTCTCTGCACCATTGATCTGTATGCTGCTAGTTTGTGTTGGTCGGGATGGTTAGATGAAGCGTGTATGGTGTGGTCCGTGGTAGTCGGTTTTCTGTAAATTTTGTGTTCCAAATGGGCTTCTCTGCGTATGATGGTTAGGTCCATGTAGTTGAGTTCTCTGTTTGACTCTTTCTCCATGGTGAACTTTCTCCATGTTAGGGTGGATGTTGTTCGTATACGTGAGGAGTACGTCTTCCACGTTTGAGCCGATGATAATAAAGCTGTCGTCCACATACCGTTTGTAGTATACGATTTTGAATTTTTCTACTTTTTTTGGTATGTGTACTTCCTCTATGCTTTGCAGGAAAACTTCGGACATTATAGATGATATTGGGTGTCCCATGCCCAGTCCGTCTTCTGCAATGTAGATGTTGTTGTCGAACTCAAAGTAGTTCTGCTGGAGTGTGATCCTGATGAGGTTCACCAGTTCTTCAGTGAATCGTCGGCTGTTGTTTAGTTGTATTTTTTCTCTTTCGAGAGCCAGCGTTTCATCTACGGGTGTGGAGGTGTAGAGGTTGGTGATGTCCAACGAGAGAAGCCGATAAATGTTGTTCAGCGTTAAAGATTTGGTCGAGGTAGCTAGTTCCTGACTGTTTTTAATGGTGTATACGCCTTCAAGGTTGAGGACGTCTACCAGTACAGATGCTAGATGTTTTGACAGTTTGTAGGCGGGGGCAGGACGGTAGTTGACGATGGGCCTGATGGGGATGTTGGGCTTGTGAAGTTTGGGTAGTGCTTTGAGGAGTGGGTTGAAGGGTTAGGGTCTATGTACCGATATTTAGCGTTTGGGGGTATGATCAGTAGTGGTCACAAAAGTGCATTCCGTATGGCCGTCTGGTACTTGTTCGTGGGGTCTCTGGTTGCTCTAGTGTATCCGTTTGCGTTGATGAATTCCTTTGTTTTTTCAATGTAGTCAGCTGTCTTCATTATCACTGTTGTGTGTCCCTTGTCGGCCTTTGTTACGATCAATTGGTTGCTGATTAGCTTCTCCTTTATGTCCCTGAGTGTGTTTTGGTCTTCTTTCTGGTACGTCCTGTTTGTGTTTGTCCTTATCTTTTGTAGGATGTCCAATTCTCTGTGTCTCACGTGTGCCTGTTGTTCTTGGGATATCTTGTTGATGGCTGTTTCCGTGTCTATAGTCAATTGTTCGATATCTATGTTTCGCTTTGTACTGTACAAGTTGTGTTTGCGTCCTTTGTCCGGCAGCATTATTTCTTCTGTAGTGAATATTGTGTCCGTGAGATTGACTGTGCGTTGATAAAAGCTGTTTGTTGATTGCGTGGTCTTTGCGTTCGATTTCCGGGTTAGTATGTTGATTTTCTTCTTCATTGCTTCGTACTTGTCCTTTAATTCGGCATTTAGTCGTTGATTTAGGTTTTCGTGTAGTCGTAGGCAGTTTTCCGTTTGTATCGTATTGGTAATTTGAAGGTGGATCTGTAGTAACTGTGTGTTGATTTCGTTCTTCTTGCCCCACTAAAAAAAGACGAGAAAATTTGCATTTACAGGGTAGAGTGCCCAAAATGCAATATGTAATACGTAGGATAAACCAAAAGACTAATGAAGGGGCACATCAGAGAAGCGCAATATGCTACAAGAAAGGGGAACTCCACAATGAGGTCATCAATCGTGGCTCATATCGTTGAGCTAGGACATACTATCGAATGGGACAACGTAGAAGCTGTAAGGCAGCTGAAATGAATCTCGAAGCTAGACGCATGGGAAACTTTGGAGATCATGAAGGTTCCCGATAATCAACGCCTGAACGAAGATGCAGGAAACTGCTCATCGCATATAATATAACTGATACGTAAATCTAGACGGTAATAATATAAGTTGAGAATTAATTAATGGTTGACATGTAGCTTAAATGTAGTGAAAGTATCATTATTGTTATGTTAGTACAAAAGTTCGATTGTAAGCCATACCATCTTCGAAGACAAAAGCACTGAAGAAGGGAGTAAGTAGCTCTGGAATTCTGCAAAAGTGTTAAGACTAAAAAATGTAGTAAGGAAATTTTTTTTCTTTTACAAAAATTCGAAAGCAACTATGTTCATCGAACTGCGACCATGAATATAAGAAGTTCGTTTGGATGTTGCGGCAGACCAAAATTAATTCTGTGTTGCTTGGGTCCGCCGGGCCTTGCTTGATTGGTTTCGAGGACGCGTTTCGGCTGTATACAGCCATCTTCAGCTCGTTCTGACGTCTTTGTCGCGGTGTGTCCTCGAAACCAATCAAGCAAAGCCCGGCGGCACTACAGAATTTAATTTATGATTAACATAAATTCACATGGATTTACATTATGAAATAATTGTGATCGTATTTTCATCCCTTTTAAAAAAATTGCCATTGGCTTACATCAAATGATATATAAATACATAATGATAAATAGATAAAAAGATAGATAAATAAATACAAAATGATAGATTGCAATTATAGAGGTTAATCAGTCTATTCATTTATTTATAGTGTTACAAATACAATTTAATATAAACTTAAATTTAAATTTAACAAAAACTTAGATAGTAGACATACTTCCCATTAACTTCCGCATGATTAACGCATGGGGATGAGGAACTTTGTATCTCTTATCTTGAATATTTTTAGTTTGAAACTATCACAAACTCGGGGATTTTTGAATGTTTTATGCTCCGAAAAAAGTATACACTGTAAACGTGACCCTTCGCCTTCATTTACTTTACTTACTTACACATTTACTCACATGCAAGGCCTCATACCTAGATAGTGCAATATGATAGCACCAAGAAGAATCTCTCAATAGTGACGTGATCCTTAGATAGTAAGTTTTTTGAGTAGATTTGATTGTTTGAAATTGGTTTGTAAATTAAGAGTTCTCTAGTTGGACATTTCGCATTTGGGAAATTTCTTAATACTCTGATCAACACGGAAACGAGACAACTTTGCGTAGCATTAACCACGAGCTGATCTTTTTACCATTTAGGTGGCGATTCCTGTGCTTATGAAATACGTAGGTTACACCGAGTGTATTCAAAGACTTCTCTGTTTAACATCTGCATTAATCTTTTGAAACCTAAGACGGATAGATTTTCCCTAAGTAAAAATTTTTTCGGAAAATATAAACAAATTTTTTTTTCGGAAAATATTAACTGACTTTTAGTTGGTCATTCGGCTGCTGGGACCATATAGTTTTCCATAAATGTTATGCACTTGTTTGTGAAGAATTGCGGGGATTAGCTTTGTTTTTATACTGGGCCTTCCTGGTGAGCTCCAAAACAACTATATATAGCAAGGACGGAAAGTTGGCCATCAGTGTTGAATTTTAGTTTTTACTCTTATCATCTAGAATACTCTTTAGGCATAGAAATGCATTTTGAATGGGTACAGTAGGACATGACTGACATTCGGGGCATTCAATATTTGATAGTTTTTTTTGCTTGGATTTTTAAGGTTATGTTTGTGAGTGTTGTTGCAATGGCTTCTTCGAAAGTTGTGCAGGAAGGAGCTGTTCGAGCCATTGGCGATCAAATGTGCAAGCGGATAACATCAGGTGGTGTGAGGTGTGTCACTAGAACACAATTTGTGCTTCCATTTCAAGGTGAGTCGAGAGGTAGTGCATTATGCTTATAAACTATTGCAACAAATATTCTGTCATCCATTCGTATTCCTGAAGTACTCAGAATGCTCCATATTGATGAAATGGGTCGCAAGGAATGCAATTTTCATATTTATGCGCTTTTTCAATTGTCAAAAAAAGCGTAAGCCTTGGGCCATTTTTACTTATGTAGTATTCAACGACGTGTAAGCCGTTTTGAAAATCACTGTAATTTTCCACAAAATTTCCTTGTTCATGAGTTTTCATCTATATTTTGGAAAAACTTGAAAAAAAAACGCTATGAAGATGATTCCTAATGGTTTTTCGGAACACCAGTTGCTTCGATTTGGTGAGAAGCTTCCAGAGAATTTTGCAGTACTCTTCAACTTTTACATGCTGTTTATTTTTTTGTGGATTTTTCCTACGTTTTAAAATGGTTTCAGACAACGAACAGCGTAAGCACAAAACAGCAATGACACTCCCCGACGGTTACTAGTAGAAAGAGATAGAGGAAACTGTAGTAGTTGCCTTTAGACACAAGCAATATGAAAATATTATAAGCCAGGAAATGTTTACCAATACAAATAAAGTTCTCTTGGTTTCGTTTGAATGCTGTTAGATTTGGAGTTTGTTTGGAGTTTTATCGCTGTTATTTGGGTACGTATTACGCTATATCTCATGAACATTGATTTATTTCGTGGATTTCTCTTTCTGGATATCGAAGAACTGCTACAATATCAAGCGCGGGTCGAGTGTCTCGTTGTTTTGTGATTTTGCAATATTTTGTGGTTTCATCTTTCTGCTTGAAAATTTCTTTTATATCATATCTTGTGCTAAATTTGAGTAACTTGTTCAAACACAAAAAAAAGAGAAGAGAAGAGGGCAAAAGAGAGGAAGAGAGAAGATAAGATAAGAAAAGAGATGAGACGACAAGAGAAAAGAAAAGAAGAGAAGAATTCTATTCAAATAGACACCTCTATGTATTTATTTCACTTTTTAATAATAAACTTCATTTCCTTCCCATCCCAGTTTTCGTGATTACAGTGATGTTATGCATTAAACAAGATATTTATAAATTTTCAATTTTATTAATTATTAGAATATCGAAAGTATATATCTTTTGATATCAATCGAAAGTGCTGTGAGTAATAGTCTACATTCATGAATGAAAGGAAATGTATCTTCCTCACAACAAGCTAACACATCCAAAGCAGTTCTGAAAAGCTTTCGATACTTTTTTATTTATTAATTTTCGGCTAACCTATGTAATCAATATATGTATGTAATCAATTCAAAAATAATCATCTCAGAAACACCCAAAAGTTAATAACACATAAAATTGAAAATTAATAAATATTGTGTTTAATACTTAATAATGCTGGATATTGGATCATTTATACAGTGGTATTTATTCAATTACTCAAATATTCAAAAAGTAGCAAAATCAAAACGATAAGGAACATTTTTTTAAATTGATAAATATTAATTTTCAATAGAATAATTTGTCAATTTTTGGTGTCAATCATTTTAAAGACATTAACATTCATTGGATGTTTTCATGATTAATTTCTTAGCAGTATATTACCCTATGGCTCACTCCTTGAAAGGTAGCGTACTTGTATCTTCAGAGTGACGCCCCCTTGTGGCCCCACTGTATACAAGGGCCACTGGAGGCCACTGTATACAAGGCATTATCATCATAATTCTTGCTCTAGTTAAGGTCCAGATAAGAAGCTAAAGTCAGTCCTAGAACAATTGAGTGGTTATTTCAAGAAGTCTTTTTTTTAAATACATGGCAATCAGATGCTCTAAAGTCGATATACAAAAGTATCTTGACATCAATAGTTACAAAATAAGATTGTCGAGGACGATATTGTACCGTTTGGAGACCTAATACTAGTGGTGGCAATGATGTGCCATCCTACTACTACCAACAAAAGCAAGGATGAGATTTTTATGAATGTAAGATATGTAAATGATCCTTTTTAGATACAGCAATCTCCAAATTCATGACTTATGCGTTCACTAAGTAAGGCCCAAATCGCCCAGTGAACTGTTGCGTCAAACCACACACAAAAACAACCACACGGTTACTGAGGCTTTACTAAACTAATGTAAGGGGTTTTCAAACATTTTTGTCTTCATCCTTTTTGGTATTTTGCAGAAAATTAGATTTCTTCTCTCGCAATCAGTGTTTTGAATATATTCAAATAACTCCTTATCAGAAAGTGCCTAATCAATATATTCCTGAATCAATATGTTGCCGCAGTAGTAGTTCATTTTTCGGTATAACAAGCCTGTGTCTTTGTCGACTTAAAAAAACTAGCCGAAATGATTGAGGGTTGTATGCTTTTATTGTTTTTAATTATGGTGAATTCCATCTAATAGCCGACAAAAAACGTTCCAAATGTTAAGGTGAGTTGCGGATCAACGAAAACAACATTTCGTTGTGATGCATATATTGATAGACGGTTTTATTTCTCGCTTGATCACTTCTGGTAGCTGCCACTGTTCTTTTATTGGAGGGATACTCAACTCGATACCAAATAGCAAAGCTAGAATTTGATAATACTAGTACCGATCTTTATCATCGCGTAAATGTTATTACCAAAAGGTACAATTTTCCGCATGCTTTCCTCCTTCAAATAAAAAAAACCATACCTGCAGCGACTCGTCTTTATTTAGAACAGCACTCTCGGGAGACGTCTCACTCATTGCGTAGTATCAATTTGGTAGCCTCAGACAACGAAGATTATTTACCGTTCAAGCGTTCACCGGTGTGAAAGACAAAACGCTTGAAGAACAGTAATAGCAACAGCTTGGCTGATAGTCAAAAAATTGATGGAATGGTCTACACCTTGTTTCTTTGTAATCTAGTTTTAGGATTACATCAAATGTTATTGTTGGAAACTACTACAAAACTCTCTTTTTGATTAACATAGATTTATTTGAATGTGTTCATTCAGTACTTGTCACTCAAGCAACGTGGAACTTTTCGCGGAGTTTTTGAAAATTAATGTTTTTGAACAACAACTAAATGTACAACTTGGGTTGGAGGGGTGTGGCAATTATTCAAATGCTCTCCTTGCATCTATACCTGGAAAATCCGTAATCCTGATGACTTCCATACAGAAGGACATTAGTCTTCGGGTAATTTCTACAGTTTTATTTTTCAAATACATGTAGATATCGGTATACCTTAAATACTCCTATTGGCTCTACTCTTGAAGGAGTAGAGTACGATCTTTGTGTAAATGTTGTTTGAACGAAAACGTGCATACAATTTAGTAACATTAGGAAGATGTAAAGAATCCATGTCCCTTGCGCTAAAAATGCA
The DNA here is from genome assembly GCA_954870665.1 of Stratiomys singularior. Taxonomy (NCBI): domain Eukaryota; kingdom Metazoa; phylum Arthropoda; class Insecta; order Diptera; family Stratiomyidae; genus Stratiomys; species Stratiomys singularior. The sequence goes on from OX940880.1 coordinate 19,722,406, forward strand.
CAAGAATTTGCGGCTCACACAAAATGGATTGGGTGATTTGGACCTAAGGTTGTCTTTCAACGCATGGCAAAAAGGATTAAATTTATTGTCCGATCAAAATATCATACATAACGTAGTTAAGACATTAATCTACTAGGTGCTCAGTACAAAGCTACTTTACCTAGGTACTTAGTGTACTTGGGTATTCTGATGTTCATTCTATGCTTCCTACATTCTGATTTCTTATGGTAAGTGCAAAACACTATCGGTCGCAATTTCCCCTTCACACTATGCATATATTTCAGTTTTTCAAAAAGAGGCTGCCTGTCTTTTGAATGGATCTATTAATTAAATTGTAAAATATCGAAAAACTTTAATTTCTTCGCAGATCCTGAGCGTGATGAACCATCACACTGTCCTCCAGGAACTGTGTGCGCTGATGTCGATGAAGTATGCAGCGCGACAGAGGAGCCTGCGTGCAGCAATCAAGCTATGGGTGTGCAGGGAGTTTGCAATACATGCCCAACAGAAATTGAGTACAACCCGGTTTGTGTTAGTCAGACAGAATATGCTTTCTGTAGAGACGAAGTGATTACACCAAATATGAGATATAAATGTCCTGCATCAAAGCCATACTGCAGAGCTGAGTTCAACAAAAACTATTCGCTCAAGAGTCTTTGTACAGCAGATGCTAATGTCAGTTAAACTGAAACCAGTGTGATATATCTGTTAACATTATTCGTATTTTTATAGGTAACTGATTGTCCACCTAATATGGGGCCTGGTGGACATCTTTATGGTGGACCTCCGGGAGTATGCACTGAGGATGGCTGGTTTGCCGATTTGAGTGACAGGACTTGTCAGGGGTAAGTTAAATTAAAAGACATTAATAGCCATTGAAGTTCGATATAAAGTATTCAATTGTTCTGAAAAATATCCTTTTCGGGACCTCACCCTCAACTTGATTAAGGTAAGGTTTATGCACTAATTTTTAACTTTGTATTTCAGCTATTACAGATGTTTGGGTGCATCAGGCGGCTCATTTATCAAAATTGATTTCAAATGTGTAACAATGAATTCAGTCTTCCATCCGCAATTCAAACGATGTGTTTCGGATGGCAGCTTTGTATGCCCAACGGCGTAAATGTTAGAAGTTTATTAGGTTTAAGTTTTTTGTTGTTTGTTACACTAAGGTGCTGCTACTGTTGACTAAAGAAAGAATTTGTTGCTGAATAATGCAAATAAAAGACTTTGTCGTGATAAAAAAAAAATTAATAAGCTAATGGCTTTCTATCTTATTAATAAACTTATTTTACTAGATCATGATGCAGCAGGACAGGATCTGGATGCCATACAGAAACCAGGCTTAGTGCTAAGTTAAGTGGCAGTCAGGAATCCCAGATTTTTCACTCAAGAATCCCATCGCCCGATTTCACTCTATCCTTTACCGGCGTTTGTGCGTTCGGTCGAACAATCAAGGACTGCTTTGAGCTTGCTTGCTCTTCGCCGCTGTTTGGCAAGTGTGTTCAGTTCAGTTGCTTATTTTTTTAGAGCGTTTCTCCATGAGACTGTGACCTGCTTGTCTCTAGATTCTTTTTTCCCTAGAGTTCTTCTCTGTGAGTTAATTGCTCCTCGTTCTGTTGCGATAGGGCCAAGGAAGTTACCATATATTAGAATCATTTCTGCCATTCCAAGCTTAGTCCATATCCTACCATGGAAGGACCGCACGTTGACCGTCAAAGCCAATCCTTGCTACCTTCTCCTATGTCTCTCTTTCCAATACATCTCTGTGGAACACAGTCGACTTTGCTTCGGTTTGTTGAAGTTTTGATGGCTCCCTATCAGAGATGTTACGTGAATTATCAGCGAAGTTAATAGTTATCTTTTCCACAAATCTTTTTTAAACTAAACTATTTTTATATGTTTATCAAACATATTAGTTTATACCGTGGAATTATATTGGGAGTACAAATTAGTTCGGGCCGTTTTCAAAAGATGGATCTGGCTGTTATGAATATTGAATAGTAACAGCTGATGTCGATAGTTTTAGAAAGGTTAGACATCTGTCAATAATATTCAGTTCATATTGCTTCGTGTTTTTTAAAAAAAACCTTGTTTTTCACTGTGTTAATTATGAGCAATTTTGTGGTAACTAAGCAGCATTTGCGGGAGGTTTTAGTTTTCTGTTTTAATTGGAAGAAAAGTGCAGCCGAAGTGCATCGAATGCTTTTGAAAGTTTTCAAGAATGGAGATTTCAGCGTTGAAGACAAGCCTCGCTCTGGACAACCAAAAAAAATCGAAGACAAACAGTTGGAGGCATTGCTCGATGAAGATCCGAATCAAACGCAAGAGGAGCTTACATAATCTTTAGAAGTGACACAACAAGCAGTTTCTGTACGGTTAAAATCCATGGGAATGATTCAAAAGCAAGGCAATTGGGTACCTTATGAACTGAAACTGAGAGATATTGAAAGACGACTTTTCACTTGCGAGCAGCTGATTCAAAGGCAACAAAGAAAAAATTTTTTAACATCGAATTATTACTGGGGACGAAAAATGGGTATTCTATGATAAACCCAAGAAGAAAAAATAATACGCTATGCCCGGTCAATCGTTGCCATCGACCTCAACATCAACACCAAAGCCGAATATTCATGGTTCGAAGGTCTTGTTGTGTATCTGGTGGGACCAAAAGGGTGTTGTGTACTATGAGCTGCTACAACCTGGCGAGAACATAACGGGCGATTGGTATAGGCTGCAATTGTTGCGTTTGAGCCGTGCATTATGAGAAATACGGCCGGAATACAAGCAAAGACATGACAAAGTTATTCTCCTGCATGACACCGCTCGGTTTCATGTCGCAAAAGTCGTGAAAAAATATTTGGAAACGCTCAAGTGGGATATTTTGCCGCACCGGCCGTATTCTCCGGACATTGTTCCTTCTGATTACTGGTTGTTCCGACGGATGCAGCACGATTTGGCAGGTCTTCGGTTCACTTCTTTCGCAGAAATCGAAAATTGGCTTCTAACTTGGATCACCTCAAAAGACGAGACATTTTTTCGAGAGGGAATTCAAAAATTGCCTGAGAGGTGGGAAAAAGTAGTAACTAGCGATGGACGATACTTTGATTAATCTTTTAATTCTTTTTATTTTGAAATAAAAATTTATTTGTACTCCCAATAGCAACCGACCAGCGATTACTATTGTGGAGTGATTAGAGCACTTACCTTCTGTACACTAGGCCTGTGGTTCACATACTACAGTTCGCTGTGATATTAGGATTTGAGATTCTATAGGTTAGGTACTAGGATATCTATCTGTGCTAGGATTCTTCGTAGTAATGATAGGAAGTTATGCTGCACAACGCTATGTAAAAATCATTTGTCAAGGGAAATATGTTTGAATGATTGAAAAGTGTAACGGGTATCAAGAAACGAATTTGGTTTTTAGAAAACTCCTGCCACAAATTTGAAATTAGACACAATTGAAAGATAAACAGACACAATTTGAAAAAAGTCTCTCTTTTTCAAATTGTCATGGTTTTTTAGTCGAAACTGCCTCTTTTTGGGCGTCTAACATAGATGGCTTAGTGAACTTCAGAATGTATATTTTGTGGCCTGTGCAGAAAAAAAAGAACTCGCTATTTGCATAATGAATGCAACGTGGGATTATCTGCACTGAATGTGTCGTACGAAATAGCGTAAATAAAGAAAGATTGATGCAAGTTCTGGTACTACAGAATCAACAAATAATTCCGCAGTAATGCGATTTATTGGTAAATGAGATTTTTTTGATGTTTTGAAGAATTTCAAATCATGTTGACTTCGTCGAGGTAAAAATGTCCGTGATAAAGTGTTTTATTATGACTTTTATCCTTTCCAGGATAGTTTATCCTCTATGACCCAGCATTCTAGGGCCCTACTTGTCAAATTATGATTCATCTATTGGAATTTGTTCACATGACACCCGACATGTCACTCTTTAGAACTGGCTATACGCAGGCATACAAACAAAATTATTGAAGTCAGAAAGCCGCATTTATTCTCACCAATCGATTAAATTTATTTAATTTCCGACCATCTTAAATGTTTATATTTTAATTCAACTCTACGATCTCTTAATTCAGCAAAATGATCAATAAAGCTATCATAAAAAGTTGTGGCTGGATTTTATTTAGTTGTGTCATCAGTTCCTTATCGAAAGTAATTACAGAAAGTTTGCTCAAACGCATTCGACTCATAGAGTTTCTGGAGTAACTTTTGGTACATTTAAGACGAGAAAAACTTTACTAGACTGATGCTGAAGTAGCTGGTGAAGACACAGCCAAGCACGAGAGCTTATGAAACATCATGTTCTTACTTAATTTTGGAAATAAATTTTGAAATTTCAAAGTTATCTGCTATCTGCTAAGACCAATAATCCTGGGGTCAGAGTAGCAAATAGAAAGTTCATTAAGAACCTTTTATTTTTCAAACATTTTCGGATATGTTATATGTTTTTATACTCAGAGAATTTTTACCAAATCTATTACTTCAGCATAAAGATGCTTTAAATATAATGATATTTCAGAAATACCATCATGATATAATTTTCTTTTCTTTGATGGTTGAGCCCCAATGGCTTGCTGATAGAACAAATCATATGCTTTTAGTAAAAATTCAATAGAAAATTGTTCAGAATACTTTTAAACCCCATTCATTCTCGCAAAGTTTCTCGACTATGGAGAAAATCGTCACTCTCTAAACTTTCTTCAAAGACTTCCAACAGAGCACATCGGTTATTTAGCGAAATATCAATAATACGCGTTTTAAAATTCCAACGAGGATTACTACTACTGGTTGGTAGTCGTTTATCACAAATTTTATCTAACACATGTGTCCATCTGCTAGAGCTTCAAAAAAAGTAGAAAAACCGGATAAGTTGCCACTGCCACCGACCTCGATTTCACACGATAAGCGTTCGCTTGTTGCAACTGGTTATGTAACGGAGAATTACAGTCATTTAGTGCGATAAAGTTAGACTGTGCTGCTCAGCAAAACAAGTTCACTAGTAGTCTGTGAAAAATATAAAATATTATTTCAACTTTGATGTGATTGAATCAGCTGTTAACATATACAGTATTAGTCAAAGATGTTTTGACGTCTGGATTTATTTAAGCTATAAATTCTCTTGTATCCTTCTTGAATTCAGAACAAAAAGCAGCCTGCAGAAACCTTCGTGACCGTGAAACATAACCTATATGTAATTTTGGGAGTCTCGTGGACTAAGCCAATACATTGATTTAAGTTTGATTTTCCCAGACTTGCACGGAATCAGCTAATTTGAAGTTTCTGTTCAATTGTGTCTGTTATTAGAACTGCATATATCTTGTTTATCTATTTTGAATTGGCGTCTAAAATAAGAGCTTCTGGTTTTCCATGTACTTATGCAAAGAAAAACTTGTCAAAAATTTTATTCTACATTTTAAGACCCCAAATGATAGCGGCTTAGTAAACTATGTTTTGAACTAAAAATAGTGTATCTTTATTGTTGTTGTGAATAAAATTTCATCCATTTTAAATATGATGAATTGCTAGGTTAAATATGGTCCACGTTCAGGTTAATCAATGTGCCTTCAGTTTTCGGCAACTTCAGTACTTCTTGCTGGATTTTCTTCTGCTTTTTTGAAATAGGCTTGAAGTTGTTAAGGTCGGTCTCATATTGGCAGGAATGGACCATCGGATGCGAGCAATGGTTTACTTTAAAAGATTTCGTTAGAAATTCTTTAAAATTAAATTTGAATATGAAGTTAGTAAACCTCCCTCATTTCTCACATTATTTGTGCGGGCCGTTGTTAACAACGCAATAACAATTTAAGCCCATCCAAACATAGATCATATAATATTATTAATGTATTTCTTGTAAGACAACGACGTAATTTCTAACAAAAATCTTCTTGGTGCTTTACAGCAACGTCTACCAATGAGTAAGAGGATAATGTTGGTTTTTCATGTGTGGACTAAATTAGTTAGGCCGTTGATAAATGCCTAAAATAAACGAAAAATTCCAGCGTATCGGTGGTTTATATGACACTTTTCTAAGCTTGAAACATGCCGTCAGACCACATATTTTATCTGTGCTGCAATTTCGAACGGAGCAACAATAAAATAATTAAACTTTAATTCTGCTGGATTATACGGCAACGACCTATACCGTCAAGTTTCCACAGTTTGCATTTTAATGAGTTACTTTTTGCGAAAAATCGTTCGAACGAGTCTCAAAAGAACAGAAGCGAAACAATACTGGAAGGAGCTATAGTCTAATAGCTGTAATTACAATACGAATTTTTATATTTTAATTTATACTTTTGGATTTGCAAGAAGTTTATAAAAGGTATCAGTGCAGAGATTTAACATTTAGTGCGAAATTTCACGCGTGGGGAAAATTACCCCATTCCAATTCGATTATTTCAAATTAATTGCAACATGCAGTCGAAATTGGTAAATTTTTTCAGGATAAGTAAAAGTGAAATTTAAATGTATCTTGTTTTTGCCCCACGTCAAGATCCTTCTGATTACGTTAATCGGAAGTTGGGTCGGAAATGTCCTAGCTGGGCAACGAAATGAACGTGCTATTGGCGATGCAAGCTGCATGGGAGTTACACGAGCTGGTGTCAGGTGCATATCAAGGACTGAGTTCGTAATGGCCTTCCAAGGTAAAACTGATGATTCCATGAATATTCAGAATAATTAGGTTTGTCTGCGTTGGTGCATTGAGTCGTAGACAGGCTTCGAAATTGGATTTCATCATTTTCGTTCAGAAACTTAAGCTGAGGGAACTGATACTAGGATTAGTCCATAGAAATTATCAGGACATCATAGATCACGAAGAAGTGACTTTGTATTTCAATGGTTTGGTACATAGTGTGAACGTGTATGGTGTACTTCATCATTGAAGGGCAGTGTGCATTTACAGTTTGCTTGGTGACACTTTGTGAGTTGCATAGAGTGAGAATGTGCGGTAAAGAATTGATTTCAATCGATAATTAAAAGTGGAAAGAGCTTTTTCCTTTCATCAACACTTTTATTGATTAAATCGCGTAGAACTTGTTTTATTTGAAATTTATTCGAGTCGTCCACACTGTTTTATTGGAAACAATCATGCTTAAATCTCTGTCTTAGCATATTGGCTTATAGAAATACATGTAATGAAAACCGTTTGACATTTCGTGCGAGAATTGCGTGGCAGTGAGCACAGTGGCTAAACATTTATGAGTTATATTTGAATTTATGTTTTTGGGGTTGCAGTGGCAGCCAACAATGTCTGCTGCAGGCCGTACCTGGGATCTAATTCGGTGATTCACGTCAGCCCATCAAAATGTATTGGTATTAGGCGTTAAGCAATGAGCCCGCCCCGGGGATGCAATGATAACAATAATCATAATAGAAGGAATATCATCCAGCTTCCTTATTGTTGTGGTGTTGCTCAGGAGTCAGCAACAAATCAACTTTTTTCTTCCTCGCAACCTGACCGAGTAAATCTCGTTTTTCGTTTAATTTGCTTTCTTTTGCTTGAAGTCTTTTAATTGGCCAGCGCATCCTTAGGCTTTTCCGTACTTTGTCAAATGTTACACTTTGAAGAAAGCTTCCGGAGTATAGTTCTGTACCCTCAACGTTTTGAACCAGGTTGATCTAGCAACCAGCGTACTCATCCTTTCTTGAAAATTATAGCAATAACATTTTCGCCTCATCTGTGATTCCGGCAAAGCTACCTTGACCTAAGGCTATTCCGGTGTTTGGTGAGTTAATCGCAGTACCGGTTAGGGAATTCTTTACCATAATTAGTTTTCGCTTCAACAATTAGAGCAGTCTGACTCTGTTCACGTCCCTCTCGTACGGCCTGCAGCAGGCATTGTTTGAGTTGACATCGCGTGGTCCTAAGTGGCTAAGGGAGTTATCTTTCTCCTTGAACTCTCGCTGGCCGTCTTAACAACTTCTTCAGCTTTCACTTGTGTAGACATCCCACTCTCATTACTTTTCATTCCTCTTATTTCATTGGTTATCTTTCTGGACTCTTCATTGGTGGCCTGGACTCATCTGGACTCTTCAAAAAATATCAACTTGTTGTGGTATTCACCAATGCGATACTGATAAAGTTTATGGAAGATTCTGGGTAGCACATGAACTATTGGTTTCTTAAAAAGATGGCTTCAGCAGCCAATTAAGGTCAGGCCCAAATGCAAGATCGCAACATAGTCAAAAAGTATATCAAATTATATGCCAGGCCTCAAATCTCATTTATCAAAATTTATTAAAAATATATTTTGGGTCGAACGAACAAATTTTGGTCTGCCATTATATATCTTTATGTTTTTTTTCAAAGATCCTAAAGAAGACCCACCTATAAAATGCCCGTCAGGGATGGTGTGCGCAGATGTTCCAAATATATGCAGCAATGCGCACGAACCACTTTGCAGCAATGAAGTAGCTGGAGCTGAAGGTGTTTGCAATACGTGTCCTCCGAATAGATTGTATAATCCTGTCTGTGTTAGCGATAGGGAGTATGCATTTTGTGTCCGGGGAAAAATCCAATCAAACCTGATATATAAATGTAAGCCTCCAAATATTTATTGCAAGGCATCATTTGATGGCAGCAGACCTCCAAGGTTAACATCGATATGTTCATCAAATGCTGCGGTAAGTTCAATAATTGAATATTCTAGCTGAAAGCAAGAATGTATGTTGAAATTACATTGCAGATCCTTGATTGTCCACCGGCTAGTTTTCAAAAGAGAAATGGTACTGCTGAGGATGCAGTAGCTGAACTCGGGAGAGAGAAGCCAAAAGGTCTGATAGCGGGTCTTGTTGACAGTTTAATAAAGGCTTCGGAGATAGCAAAAGTTAATGCCGAAAAAACGACGGCTAATTAAATATTTATTGATTGAACTTTGAATACTTAGGAATAATATTTCTTGTCGGGATGCATATACAGGCTTGAATAATAGTAATGTTTGCTGGTGACTATTTAGACAAGTCGGGAATTTTCAATTTGATCATAATGGGTTTGCATAGCCATCTTGAACTTTTTAAATAATTACTGAACTAAAATAAAATTTTCAATGTTTGGGCGTTTTATGATTCACTCTGATTATAATTCTCTGAAAAAAGTCAAGTCCAAAAGGATCACCACGGGAATTTTCTCGACTGTTTTGATATTTGAATAACGGGATATGTCAGCAAGCAAAAGTGCCGTATATCGAGCGAAAAAAAATCCAAAGTCATTCCTTGAAGCTCCATTGGATGAACAAATATTAACTGTGCGGCGTGATGGGCACGCTATTAGCATCATCAGTGCAGAGTTCTTTTGAAATGCGGAAGCAGCTTGTGAACGGTACGGTAAATGGTGGACGTTTTCGGACCATGCTCAATAAATTTTTGTTTTTAAAAGTTCAACCGATGAACATCAAGAAAGAATTGGACCCAACATGCCACTACATACATTCACCGAAACAATCAATTTGTTGAAAACGAAATTTAAAGACAACATTATTTTCCACATCTCTCAGTCAATTGACATCGAAGAACATGCGATTTTGCATCTTTTGTATACTTTTCTTGAAGGTATCTGCGCTCAAACCAACAAAATTGAAAGTATTAGAGGAAAAATGTTCGACATGCCATTGAGTAAATATTACGAAAACTATCAGGAAGCATATTTCAATGTTGAAAGACATTGCGTTTTAATTAGTTTAAAAAAGTTAATTTCAATATAAAGTTCTCATCTGCGTAAAAGAAAACATTCTAAAGATCTTCAAGGATAAAAAAGGAGTATTTTGTGTGAAACACGTTTTCTATAGACAATGTTACGCGTTTTTTTAAAGGTAGTGAATTTTTTTTTTCAGTTTCCGTTAAGTTTTTCCGATTTTTTAAATTGGTCTCTGCAAGTCTACGTATTGGCTCCAAGACAAAGATCTGAATCCTACAGAAAAGTTCTACAAGAAATTTATCAACTGTAATTTCAACCGTACAGTCAACGTATGAGCTTTCCCTTGTGCTTGTGAACAGTTCTGAACTTCCAAAGGTCCAAATGCAAGGACATGATTTCGTTATTTTTGGGGTTAACTGAAAACTTCTTCAGTGTATACCTAATGCCCAACAAACTGTTGTCTTTTCAATCAAGAAGCAATACTCCGGTAAGGGCTGTTTTGAGCACAGAGGATCATGCGGTTGTCAGAGGCGATTTAATGCCAGAATAATTGTATGACGTATTAGGTCTCTTAACACCAACTGCATACACATACGCAAATGTAAAATGCGGTGTAAAACGACCCACGTTATTTCACGGTTAGGAAACGTGAACTCATTTGCAAGGCTGGTCGAAAGGGACATTGTAGGAGCAAGACGTGCCTGAGGTTGATAGCGAGTATAATGCAACCGCGACCTGGCCATATGCAGTTGAAGTGAATATCTAATAAAATGAATATCTAGAAAAGTATTCGCTAGCAACCAACGTCTGGGGACGAAGATCAGTTAGAAAGCACTGAGAACTCTTGTTGGACTGGATTGTCGAGGGCAGTGGATCACTACTCAGATTTTCGAAGTAGTTGAGACGGTTGATAGACCGAGACTGATGGAGAAAGCATATCCGGAAGGCCAAGACCCCAGAATTCCCAAATGTGAGGTATTGACAGTGTGGTCTGCATCAGGAGTGATCTAATTTCCGGAAATCTTACATTTATGAGAATGTACAATGACTTAGTCGCCGTACACCACCGTTCTGAAGCTTCGTCCTGTTTTGGTCCATAACTATTTGTTCATCTGTGAAATCCTGAGCTATTTGTGAGAATATGATAACCCGGGTTGGGGTACTTGGTTCTTAACCATTCTTCATTGTTACACAGTTTTGTTTGCCTTTTGGTCTTTCATTTGTTTTATTTTGTTTGTTTTTATAGCGGCTCTAAATCTTTGGATGGTTGCTACTATGCAAGGCTACTTTTAACTTTTATCTATATGATTCTATAAGTGAAATGAATTCACACAGACTTTGTCCGTACCCCTTGTGTAGATATTAATACAAAATACACGAGGATCGTTTCAACTGGAATGTTCAAAAACTTTGTAGGATACCGACCGACATTTGACAAAGTTCAAATCAGGTCATCAACATGTTTGACCAATTTTATTCATGTGGAGGAACACTTAACCTGAATACTTTTATCTTAAAATGACATAGTCAAACTCTGTTCGCAAGCAGTAGTTGTGATCTCTATTAGAGCCAAATAAATAAGTGCTTGTTTTCATTAAAATTTACGATAAGATGTTCTTCAGTTGTAAATGTGGCTCTAGTATATAAGTTAAAATAAATGCTTAAAACTTTTAGTTGTTGATATTGCTTCCAAGAATTTTAAGAACAACATTCTGATTTGATACGACATTAAGCTGAAAATGCTGCTCTTTTTGGTACAGTCTCAACCGAAATAATTCCAGGACCTACATTGATATGTTCCATTTTCAGAAAGTAACTGTAACACTTCTTTTGTGCGTGTGCTCCACACATAGTCAAATCCCGACAACAGATCCTCGAAGTGTTGTTGATGCGGCATGTGGAACTGTTTCGACAGGTGGTGTTAAATGTGTCTCGAAAACGCAATTCGTTTTAGGATATCAAAGTAAGGAGATATACTACATAGTGTGGTAATAAAGTGAAAACGTGTCACGTGTGTGCATATGTGGCAAAAGAGAAACGTTTCATTTTGGACATTGCTTCCTTATAAAGTGAGTGTTGCTAATTTGTATGTTATTTTGGTAGATCCAGACGTGGATAAGCCTATTACCTGTCCCATCGGGACTGTTTGTGCAAACGATCTAGCAATTTGTAGTCCAATGATGGACCCGATGTGCACAAATGAAATTCAAGGTGCAAAAGGAGTGTGCAACGTCTGTCCGCTCGGTGTTTACAATCCAGTTTGTGTTAGCGCTACTGAATTCGCATTTTGTATGAACGGAAAAATTAACCTAACCATGAAATATAAATGCACGTCTCCGACGCCATATTGCAAAGCAAGCTTTGATACGGCCAACATTTTAGCTGGCATTTGCACAGCTGACGGCACGGTAATTATTACAAATAACAACAAAAATAACAATTATAAATAAACTTTCAATTTCATTAGAAAACCGACTGTCCAGCAACAAGAACTCACTGATCCACCTGTTCCCAGTAAAGATACTTTCTATGCCGACAGAATTCTTTGGGATCTCTGGTTTAAATATGATTAAAATAGTTCATAATGCAATTTTTTAGATCAATGGAACAACGTAAGCTAGCAAGAAGCTACAATTGCTCTACTCGAGAAAGGATATCAGAAATGTATAAGCTTCTATTAAATGACATTTCAAAAAGATAATCCTTATATGTGGTTTTGTTTTTTGATGGTGATTGAGGAAACTGGAATTTACAGAGGACAGGATTTTTCAAATAAGGTGTCATAGATGTGAAACTTTTGCTTTTTTTGAAATGGTTAAGCACCTTTGGATGGATACCTAAATTGAAGCGTACAGAAGTTTTCCAAATTCTGAAGGCCAACTTCATACACAGATCAACAAAACTGCGCATTTAGAGAGTTTTGGTGAAGGCTGTGACACATAGGCTAAACAAAATAAATGTACTCTAAAGGTGTTACCTAAGACTCCTTATACCCGCAAAAAGCGAAGGAGCTTAATAGCGAATATGTAACAAATATGATCCGTATAAGCTAGAGATATCTTAAGCCATAAAACTGCAGAAAACGCAATGAGCTTGTCATAGCGTGACCACTAACGAGTGCTTATACTTCAAACAAACTCTAAATTCAACGGTGTTTGACTCAATTTTTTTTAGTATTCATAAATAAAACTTATTGGAAAATTGACATGAAGACTCACACCTTATAAATTACCACAAAAATAATTCTCAGACATTTAGGCTCTAAAGCTCGCCATCATGATTTCTCCACTCACCTACGTCGTTTGATTTTAAAGCTCTCTACCTTACAAAGTTCGTTTAATTTGCTATATGATGTGTATATCTGCCAAGTGATGCGATTTCGTTCTGGAGCTAGTCCGGTGGAAGTATAAAGAGGGAAAGTTTGAAGACAAATAGAGAACGCGAGGAAGCGCTGATCAATCGCAACTATGTTATCCGATTGTAAAACACTGTTGATTGGTCGAGACTGTTGATTGTATTCTATACGTGAGGCTAACATCCAGGGGAGTGTGCGCTTCGTCCACAAAGATTCGGAAAATAACGCAAACTCAAAAAAAAAAAAAAATCAAGAGGGGCAATCAAGTGCCATGTCAGAGATCATACATGCATTAGGAGTAGAGTTTACATTAACGGTTTCTACGTCATCTTTATGGAGAATGTATCTACTTTTATATCGGTAAAGTTTGGTTCGCAATATATTCAGTGAGTGCCAGCACCCGCGAACATTCTACTAACCTGAATTCTTTAAATTGATCGTCAATTTGTGTTACTTTCATTGCAATGCCCCTGAGAGTATTAGTGGAATGTAGTGGTTACCTACGACAAATGTATCTCGTAAAGCTGTCTTAGGTTCTTACCAGATAAACAAGTTTATTTGAACAGTACTATTTCGCTCAAAAATTAATTCAATTATTACGGTCAACTTCAAGTAAAGCGCATGATTTCTGTGTTATATATGAAATCTAGAAAAGACTGTCGCGGACTACTTAGTTTTACGTGTCTAAGAACGTCTACCAAGGTTTAAACATTAAAATGCAAACAGTAAGGAATATTATTGCATTGAACAAAATACGAATAACACATGTTGCAAATAAAGCGAGCTTTGAAAGATAAAGAGCTTGAAAATCAAACGACATGGGTATGTGGAGAGATCTTAGTGGCTTTTTCTGTCACTTTGATGTGATTTATTGTGTATGAATACACAATAATACGAGGAGGCAAATGTTCTTCTCTTCGGTGTATTGAATTCATTTCCTATCTCCGATTTGTTCTGGTCACAAATACAAATATATCGGAAAAATTATTCCAATTAACAAATAAAGATGAAATGGGAGTTTGTTTGAAGTGGAATTGGTTTTTAGTGGCCATGTTGGACTTTCCACGTTTGGAGGATTTGTCTTGGAAATATATCCACTATCCGTATAATTTTCATCAAGATGTCTCTCGTATAAACAGTTTTAATCCAATGGAAAGTAGGGTTACATATGGGAACGGATTGATGTCTCTAGATCGTTCACAAACAGTTTACATACAATTTACTTTTCTGTATAGTTCCCTCATTTTGAAGGAACCTACCAAAAAGTTAGTTGTGTTCCAGCTAATCATGTACATAGGAATCAACTTTTCTACTGTTGGCCAACTTTCACCTCTTATAGCTACCTTGAGAAGATTAAACAGACGGAAGTAATAGGCTGACTGGTTGGAGTTGTCAAGAAAATGCTCGAATACCTCTCAAATCAATAGTTTCAATTTTTCTTTGAATAACATTTCTGTATGTGGATAGGCATTTTATTCGGCAGGTTACGTCACTTGAAGTGATTTGTTGGCCTTCCATAGCATAACAAGTGACCGAAACGGTAGGCATTGGTATATCATAGTAAAAGAATTAAAACTGGAAGCAATATACGAACACATTAAAGTTGGGACGTTGAAGTCATCTCAACAACCGATAACCAGCTCAACACAAATTTGCGTATCTGAAAAATCTCATCAGTTGGGAATTAACCAACTAATTCACCACTAACGCAGTCGAAATACTGGCAAACATTCACATTTTGAATGAAATTCTCGATCCTACGGGATTTCATCGATCCGATGTACTCTAAGGTGTCAAGTTTTGGCTGACAATTCTGGATGGAGATAGGAGGAGACGCGGTAAAATGCAAATAAAAATATGCAAGCCTAAACAATTAGTCACACACATAATTATATTGAAAACGCAATACACCGAGATTCGGGAAATCAGTTTTGACTACCATAAGTGTTTCCACTCACCTATGTAGTTACTAGGTGTATCCATAAGACACTAAAAGTACGCAGTGCATTTATTTGACAGATACGCCATTTCGATTGTCTGACATTTAGCTACAAACACACAAAGGTTGAGTCCGCGTAAACAAGCGTGTTGGTTTTGTCGTGTTTGATCAATCATGTCTTGAATTATGTGCCTGAAAAAGAGCATTTGCGGGACGCATTCCATTTCTTGTTTAACCTAAAAACAATGCTGTTTATAGTCATCGTTTGCTGGTAAAAACTTATACTGGGAACGATCCACAAATGAGAATATGTGAGACATGGTTTCGACCATTCAAACGAGGTAAATTCAATGTGAAAGAAAGTGAGCGGTCTGGTAGATCACAAAAATGGGAACAGGTGGAATTGCTGTTAATTAGTAGAAGCGCTAAATGTGTGACAAAAAAAAACGATCGGCAGACGTTTACGATCAAAGTAAGATCAATAAACTCGGTAAATGGCTCCCACATGATTTGAATGAATGTCAAATGGAAATTCGGAAAGTCACTTATACTTAAGGAGACTTCGGATCCACGGAAGGAAATTATTTTTGCGTCTGACTTTGGGGGTGACCAAAAATATATTTATTTTGAAAACCTGAAGTGTAAAAAATCGTGGCTTCCACCTGTTAAGGCCATTAAGCCCAAATCTGGTGGAACTAGAGTTATATTGTCTAGTATGAAATCTTGAAGCCCGACAAATCTGTTAATATACAACGCTTTCGTCAACCAATGATAAATTTCAATCAAGCATTAATCGAAAAATGACCGGATCGGGCCAAAAGACATGGTTAAGTGATTTTCTTATACTACAACCCGGCGTCATACACCGCGAAACCAGTGAAAGACAGAGTGAAATCGGTTATGTGTGGCATCCTTCTGCACCCGCCGTACTCCCTAAAATAGGCGCCATCTGACTATCACCTCTTCGCATCAATGGGGCACGCGCTCGTAGAGCAACAGCTCAGCGATTTCGAGGAAGTTGGAAAGTTGCAAATGGTCGTTTGTCGCCAAGGACAAGCAGTTTTTCTGACATGTAATTCAGAAATTACCTGAAAGGTAGGCAAAAGGTGTATAAGCCGGTGCCAATTATTTATTCATATTTTAATATTTTATTATCCCTGGAAAATTTTTTTTTTTACCGAGTAGAAAATAACCGGAAAAACCTATGCAAACATTCTTTATCATGCGTTTCGAGGGAGTTAGCGCTTTCTAGTGGTTGCACAGTAAACGTCACTATCATTTCTAGACTGGCTAGAGCACCAGCTAATTTGAGTACTGAATGTTGATATTAGCTAGTCCAAAAGCTGATCCTGAAGCAGGAGCGGTGACATTCAGCGTTTAGCTCCATCAGTAATGGGAAAATACATTTTCTTACATAATGTGCATACAGAGTTACGTTTTCAATTGTCTTATCACAATCCTCAGTGAAAAATCAGAGAAAGAAATTGCTTCAAGGTGCAAAAGGACACCAATTTCTTTGCTTTATAACATGCAAGGGTACGGGAAGAATTTAGAATACATAAGAGTGTACAAATCATATACGAACAACAGCATATATTGCGACAGGATATATGCAAACTGTTAATTTTTCAGCTGTGATCAGGTCTGAGTGTAAGTTTAATGTCAAAAAAAGAGTAAAGGTGAAACTATTTGGGATATAAGTTGAACTTCTGATCAAAGTAATGTGAGTTCAGCTCATGTCATTCCGTTTTGTTTCAGAATATTATAGAAATAACCAAACTACAATGCTTTTTGACGTCTTTCTGATTCTTTATTTATATGTTTGTGTCTATATGACTTCTATCTATACCACTTAGAGTACGTATCTATGGAAATAAAATTTGCTCGCTATTATTTTGATAACTCAAAGAACAAGACGCAAGTGTAAAATCATTAATCAACAATAATATTACGTACGTTCTATGTTTTTTGGTCTAGTTGCCATGACCGTTTTTGAAAACTTATAAACTAATCGCATGTAAATGATATCAGACCTCGGATAGGGGAATAAAATTTTTCGCGTATAAAAAGGCTGAGAAAGCGGTGGATAAATTAGTTTGTGTTTAACTCATTTGACTCGTTTCAGTTAAATTGCTTATGCGACCGCTTTTTTTTAAATAAAGACGGACAATGCTTGCGATATTGGTAAGGACTTATTAACTGTGACTAAATCCTTAAACTACTTTATTGCTTGCATCAGATTTGTCTCGTGAGCGTGTTTGTTGGAGGATTTGCTCAGTGTCTTACAGTTGGCGTGTTGAATAATGTTATTTGTGTTTCTAAAACACAATTCGTTTTGGGATTTCAAGGTAACTTATTTTCAATTTCCTAATTTCCTGTACTTACCAAAGTATCATTCATGCTGACTGACCACATGTTGAGCTATAATCCCTGAGGGTTTTGTGATTCCAATTAGGAACTAGCGGCGTAGACTGAGGATACTTAACAGCTTTGAACCGAACCACCTTGCACGAATGGTTCCGTGAGGAACAATTGGAGTCCGGCAACTTCGCATATTTGATTAAACATAATATTAACTCTTTTTTTTGAGTTATCCTATAAGGCAACAGTAACTTCACAGAACTTACCCCAACTTGAGAAAAATTCTATTCATCGAACGCAAAAAAACAACATTTTAAAAGCCCATGCACAAGTTTTTCGCGTAAAATTTGGAAACATTATAATTTGGCGATCTTATGTAAATAAATAATTCCGGAAAGACCAGTAACTTTTTAGGGCAAAGCTGATAAATTTAACTCTCATTTAAGACTTATTTATGAGTAAAGTTCAGTTATGTCACATATGAGCCCAGCTCATGATCATTACCGATAGTATGAAACATTGCCCAGTTGCATGAGTCTTTAAAAATCCTAATAGTTTTTGTAAACAATTTTGTAACGCTTAAACATCTAAAAAATTTTGTTAAGAAGTTTGGTTGTCATACAAACGTTATCCTAAATATATTCATCTTTTCAGATCCGAACATCGCCACGCCTCTCTCGTGTCCTGCAAACACCGTTTGCGCTGATGTAACAGAAATTTGCAGCCTCACTGCAAGTCCTGCCTGTACAAATACTGTTCCTGGTACAAAAAATCGATGCAATGATTGCACAAATGCAGTTGCTGGATCTCCAGTTTGCATAAACAGTACGGCATACTCCTTGTGCATAAATGGGGCGGTATCTAAAACGTTGATCCAATCATGTATGGCACCTGAGCCTTATTGCAGAATAGTAACTGGTGTGAGCACTTGTACTGCTGCTTCGACTGTATGTTACGTTTGTGTCCAACGTATTGAGATAACATATTAACGACCCAAATACTGATCTCGTTTCAGGTGCTGGATTGTCCTTCAAGTGGGAGTGGCCGGGCTAGTAGAACTGGCAGCGGGACCATCAGTGCGAGTGGAAGCAGAAGTGGTAGTACTTCATTCACTTGTGTGGTTGCAGGATTTTTTTCCGATCCAACTGATTCTACATGCATGCGGTAACTAGTTTACGGACATTATTTATTTGGGTAGCCAAAGATATGTTTAGAATGTTTGACAAATGGAATCGTGTAGCACATTAGGGGCAGGCAGTTAAAAAATCATAATGAGCTCCCTTTTCTTCCCTTTCATCCTACTAAAAAAGATATATCTGTAAGCTGAAGGGGTATTCATGTCCTAAACAGGTTAGAATCTCAGCTCGACATTGCAGTTGCTCGATAGGTAGTTCAGACACATTACCCATCTGGAAGATAAATACTCGTCTCACTTAGAGTGTAAACTACAGTCTCCTTCCGGCTTCAATTAATTTAAGTAAATATTTTTATCGGCAGCCACGATTTAGTTGCATTAGGGATTAAGTGTGCCGACTAAGTGTACAAAGTCTGACTATGTTACCCAAGCAGAGCAGTAGGCAGTACTTGAGCATCACCAAATGTTAGCAAATCATCTTAAAACTAATCGATCCTCGCATTTCATTAACTTTTTAATAACCTATAAATGTTTTTAGATTATTATTACATTATTATGTAATCTATATAACTATGTATTATTTTATTTATATCATTATAATCCAACAATAGATTATGCGTGGTTATTTGATTCAAAATTAAGTCTACAGTAGCTCATTTAATGTAGAATAGATCCTTTTCTGTATTTTCTTCAAACTTTCAACACTATTATATATATATTTACACATAATATTATTTTCGTTTCTTTGCAGTTATTTCAAATGCCAAAAGAATATGAAAGGTGGACTAGATCAGCTTTCTTACACGTGCCAAGTACCTCATTACGCATTCAATCCTACAAAATCTTTGTGTGTTCCAAGAACATCATTCAATTGTCCTAATCAGTAAGAAAGGTTTCAATAAAGTTTTCCATAGTTGGCCTATTTTTTTCATTCGATTGTTTTTGTTTCGATTTTTGCTGAAATTCGTTTGAAGTTCAATGGGATTTTCATTTCGATTATGTATTTTGCAGGTGCGCGACCTATTTGCTATTCGCAAATATTGCCAATATTGAAATATTATTTAAAATTAATTATAAAAGTTTTCTTTACGATTTACAATTATTTTATTAAAATCACTTATGACTTTAATTAATCCGACTCTAAATTAATTAATTTCGCACTTTATCAAACGTAATCAAACACTTATTTACTTATCCGACACTTTTCAATGATAATCGTTTCACCGCACCTTTCTTGCGCGCACTGTCGCTCACTTTTCGCGTTTTCATTCACAATTGCTCGTCTCGTCGAAAACAACATTTTAACGAAAGCAACATTTTATTCATTGGCAGATATTACATAATTTGTCTTAATCCTAACAAGAATAGTTCTTAAAATAACTTAACTCTAACAGTCTTTACTTATTCTAGAGTTTTATTTGTTGGTTGTGTATTTATTAAAATTTGCAGTTTATGATTAATTATCTGAAATTGGAAGGAAAGTCAAACAAAACCTCCCCAAACTGGTGTCTGTGGTGAAGAAATAAATAAATAAATAAATTCTATCTACAAAACAATTTTCCTTCAATGAGGACTTAGTGGATGGGTGTTTGGTGTGTATTGAGATGTGGAGTAAGATTTGTTGTACCAGGATATTCGTTTCGCTTGATCAAAGATTGTTCCTTGATCAGCGAGTAGGCGGAGGGATTGAGGTATTTGGTGGCGAACAGTCAACTGGAGTGTGAGGTCAGGGTCTGTGTTCATGATTTGTGTGATGCGAGGGTTTGGATGATAGGTCGCTTTTTCAAGAAACCGTAGGAGTTGGTCCATGAGGATTGCGTTTATTCTACGAAGTTGTGCGGTTTCATACAGGGTTTGGTTTGATATGTGTTTCTGGGGGTCATCTTCCTGCTTGAAAATTCCGCAGCAGTGGCGGAGAATTTGTCTCTCTTTGCGGCGAATCTTTTCCATCTGAGATGGGGGTAGATCACACCAGAAGGCAAAACCGAAGGTGATTAGTGGTCGGATGAGGGATTTATAGCATAGGAGCTTCACCTTTTTGGGGAGCGCGGTGCGTACGTGCATAAGCGCGGACAGGGCTTTAAATGCGTACGTGGCTTTTTGTAGGACCGTTGTGATGTGGGTGTTTGGGGAGAGTTTTTGATTGATAAGGATGCCCAGGTAGGTTACTTATGGTTTGGTTGGGATTTTCTCTCCGTTTAGGAGTAATTGGATTTTGGTTGAGTCCGATCGGGCTTTCTTGGTTAGTCGAGCTTTGTCATATATGACTATAGTCTCGCACTTGGAGGGATCAGCTTCCATTTAATGAAATAATTGTAGAGGGTGTTGAGGTAGTGATTGAGGAGTTGCTGCTATTGAGGAATGCTCAATGCTGAGTGATATATAATTATATAATCGGCATATTGTAGAATGTGGGTAGGTGATAGCCACTGTGGGTGAGTTGGAATATCGGCAGTATAAATGGAAAAGAGGGTGGCTGAGATGACTGAACCTTGTGGGATTCCTGCTGGCATTGATAACCAGGAAGAGCGAGCGTTCGGGAGTTTTACTTGGAATTTCCTGTCAGTGAGGAAGGACGAAATTAGTTTGCTGAGGTGCGGGTGGAAGTGGAAGATGCTGACAAGTTTGGAGACGAAACTTTTTTGCCGGACGGAGTCGAAGGCTTTCTGAATGTCTAGGAGGCAGACAACTGTAGGGAGGTTTTTATTTGCACTAATCTGGATGTGCGTTTTCAGGGTAAGTAGCGCATGATCTACTGAATGTGAGGGTCGGTTAGCGAACTGAAAGTTTGGGATTATGTTGAAATAAGAGCAGTGTTGAAATTGTTGTGGAGAGCAATGAAATGGGTCGGAAGCTGGATGTCTCTAGTGGATTTTTGCCTTTTTTAAGGATCGGTGTAATTGTGGCGTTTCGCCAAGCAAGCGGGAAGTATGCATTGAGGATGCAGTGGTTGAATAGTCTGGAGAGAAAAGGGCTTATTGATTTAGCGGACTTTTTGAGGAAAATGATTGAGATTTGGTCGGGACCTTTTGATTTTCTGTTTTTGCGAGAGCGGATAATGTTATGGATTTGTGTGGCTGTGGTGAAATGTATGGGTTCACAGTCAGGTATGAAGTTAATGGGTTTTGCGAGGGGGTGGTTGAAAAGGGAAATGTGAGGGTTCGAGGGTTGATGAAAAGTGGGGTTGGATTGTAGGGAGTCAATGGTGGCCTTGATTGCACAGTCCATGTTAGGATCTGATAAGTGAGCAGAGGTGAGATGTGTGGTGAGGAAATGATCGGCTAGCATTTCGGCCTTTCCTGCGGGCGATACGTTTTGGGGGAGTATATGTGTATGGTTTATGTGAGGGTTTAGAGAGTTGGGGGCATGATTTTCGGAGTTCTTGAAAGGTGTTTTGATTAAGTTGTATGTTAGATAGGCGTAAAGTGAGATGTTGATGGTAGAGGTGCTGGATACTGGAACGGATGTGGTAGTCTAACTGTCGGATTTGGTCGCGAGTATAGGTATTGTTGGGGTTAAATGGGTTGCGGAACAGACGTATTCGAAGGGTTCTCTTGAGTCGAATATCGTCGATGAGTTCAGGGGGTAGTGTTAAAAGGGAATTGTAATTGACGATTCTTTTTGGAATGAATTTCTCAGTGATTTCGTGGATAAGGGTAGTATACGCGGATATAGTTTCGTCTATTGATTGGTTCGAGATGTAATTGGTATCAGGTGGGATGATGGGTTTAAGTTTGTTCGAGAGGTGTCGGTTTAGTTTCTTCCATTTAACATTGTGGAAGTCGAGGACATAAGGAGGGTTTTCTGTAAGTGGATGTTCGTGGAGTTTTATTTCTAGGTCTACGGCATCGTGGTCGCTAATCCCCGATATCGTGGGAAGGAAGGGATGTGTGGTTGGATGGGGTTTGATTGGGAGATCGTCGCTTACTAAGAAAAGCTCAAGGTATGATGCTCCTTGTGGATAGGTTGGGCTGATAGGTGTTTGTAGGGAGACTTGAAGAGGTATTGAGTTCCTGGAATACCAGCGGTGAAGTGTTGTACCGTTGGGGTTGGTGCTGCGATTTAGCCATAGGGGATGTCTCGCGTTGAAGTCGCCTCCTATAATAATGTGAGATTTCTTATTCTCAGTCATGGGGTGGTTCTTTATGAAAGTTAAAAGGTGATTGAGGTCAGCTTCGTCGAGTTGTGACTCGGGACAGTAAATTGATGAACAGAAGAGTACGGTGTTTCGGGTTTCGATGGCAATAGTTGTGGATTCGAAGGTAGATTCGTCCCGGCAGGGTGGGAAGAGCTGGGTGGATTTAAATTTCGAGTGGACGAGGATTGCAGTGCCGCCTGCACCGTGAGAGTCTCGGCGATCAATTCGAAAGAGGTTGAATGAGGGGAAGTGTGGTCTGTGCCGTGGTGTGGTTTTGGTTTCACATAGGAGGACGATATGTGATTGGTGGGATTGAAGGAAGATTTCGAGTTCATGACGGCGTGCTCTACCGACAATTGAGTTGATGTTAAGCTCCATTATCTTAACATCCATCAAGCGACGCGATAAATGAGCACATCAAGATTTTCTTTTCAAGTGGATTGGTGGTTGAGTTGTAGGCGGGGAGGAATTGATGCATTTTCGCAGCAAGTCCAGTAATTTTCATCCCGAAAAGGGAAGATATTTCTGTTTGAAATAATGAAGGTGGCGAAGTTTTGGATGGGAGGTTAGTTTTGAGAGCTGCTGCGTAAGAGACTCCTGATTGGGTGGGGTTGTTTGTGATTGAGGGTTTCATGTGGGTTTGTGAGGTATTTTTTGGGATGGCTACAGGATGGGACTATCTGAATTTGACAAAAGCAGGACAGTTGCGGTAGTTGGCAGGGTGTTGATCGGAGCGGCAGTTAGCGCATTTTGGCTTCTGTTCGGGGAGTTTCTGACAGTTGCCGGGCCCGTGAGACAGGCTGCATTTGACGCCTCTGAAGGTTAGATGGCAGTTGTTAGCAGCATGGCCGATTCGCTGGCAGTTTTTACACTGCAGAATCGACTTGTTCTTAATGGCTTCGAACTTTACGATTGTGTGTAGAATGGCTCTAACCTTGCTGAGTGTAGCTAGGTTGAAATTCGGACCGAAAGTGATTAGCCAGAGGTCTAATGTTCTGTTTTGGCGTTTAGCCGTAGCCGTTTGAAAGGGTTTGATTGAGACGATGTCTTGAATTCCTTGATTATTGAGGTCTTTACGGATTTCGTCTTCCGTGTAGGAACTGTGTAGACCTCGTATGACAAGGCTTTTTGATTTTTGATCCGATGGGGTGTAGGTGAAAAATTGTTTCTTGTTCTCGGCAAGAAACTTTTTTGTAGCCTCAAACTCGGCGGGAGTGTTAACGATAATTTGGGTTGAGGAAGGGGTCGTTGTTTTGAGAAGGTACTTATTAGGGAGTTTATTTAAGAAATTGCTTTGAATTGTTTTAATAGAGTCATTGGTTGGTAGAGTTTTGGTTGACTTACCTTTTTGTTTGATTGTGCTGCTGCTGGTTGCTGTTTGCATGGTTGTTTGACTGCGTTTGTGGTGGTCGGGGTGGTTGTCCGCTCTGGCTGCGGCTGGGATGCTGGTTGAGTTTTCACGATGCTGCCTGAACTTCGAACCGATGGCTGCCTGGTACCTCGGTGATGGCTTGTTTCTGCTGCAGTAGTGCCGTCATGTTGTTGAGTTTCTCCATCAGCTCGTCGATTTTTTCCCTGAGAGTATGGTTCTCCTCCTCAAGCTGCTTCAAACGATCGCCTGATGTGGTCGCTATCTCCATCTCCTCCTGTTCGCTGTAGTCTGCGTCTGGCTCGGTGTCGCGTTCGCTCTCTGATGATGAGTCGCTGCGTACGTATTGGCGCTTGTCGGTCGCTTCACTTGTCGGTGGTGACGATCCGCTGTGTTGCTTCTTCCGCTTCGGCATTTTTTCCCCTCCTTGGTGGCTGGCGATCCGTCCACTTCGGCACTGGTTCTGTTTGTTGCTCTGTCGCACTCACAAATACTTCGATTTTTAAAATCGCGCACTGTTGCACTATAAAGGTGTTCACCCGATCACGACTGGTGATCGACTGACTGCTCGTCTCGTCGCTCGCCGTAGTCGCTTATATACAACTACCAACCATCCCAGAACCTTCCATGCGGATTGTTCTCGCGTGTACGCGTCGAATCGCTTGCACCGGGATCTATTGTACTTTATGCGCGCGACGTGTTTATGCTTACGCATTGGAGAACAATCGATGGGTTGGTAGTTGTAAACATGTTTACGACTTTTTGTTTACGTCGAATATAGTACGCGTGACCTGAACACGTCACAGTATTCTGATTTCATACTATAACTTTTAACACTAAATGCTCCGAAATTTTCGACGAAAAGGCATAAATAGCGAATTTGACTAGCTCAAAGGTATAAAATAACCCAATACACGAAGTATTCTAGCCCAACTAGCGAAGGGATTTGAACATTAACTTATTATGCCATTCAGAATAGGATGGAAATTAGTACTACCAATCTATTTCTCAGTAAAGATCGCTGCGCTGTATCCCCGATCTTTTGGTGCAAAACAAGTTTGACAAGCGACAAGTGTCACCTTTTTCCTTAATGCAACTTATGTAATCCAAAAGACTGTTATTTATCGACTTTGGGTTGAAATGACGGAAACAACTGTGACGGATCCATAGCTGGTTACGATAGAATCCCAGCCTCACGTTACTTATGTCTAGTCCACGGTCTCTTTCACGGCAAGTGACTGGTTTTTTATTATCCCCTAGTCTGCAGTGGTGGATTTTTTTGGCTCCCTATCGAGAAGAACGAAGGGTATTACCCCTACGACTACAAACACCGCCACTTCAGAGAGAACCAACTTACGGTATTCAACTCAAATTTTTTGGATGGACTTTTTGAACACATTTTCTCAGTTTTTGTATACATACACGACGATACATATGAACGACAACACGGGAAAAACTATTCAAACATATATTTAAGCTAAGAAAGCTAACCAATGCGATCTCACGAATCATCTACGTTGCTTAGTTATTAAGCTCTCTATCTTGCAAAGCTCTTTTTGTTTTGGTCATTGGGTATTTTTAACTCTGCCAAGTACGAGTGCTTTTTAGAAGTTGTGATATGCTGTCCGGCATGCTCATGCTATCTGCCTTGAAACTAATAGTGGAGACATTCACTGTGGTCTTAACAAGCATTGTCCTGATTTCTCCCGAGAAGTTCAGCTTAGAATCAATTAGTAAACCCAGAAAGTTTATTGAAAAATCCTCGTTTTTTATAAGGATTGAGAAAATCCAAAGAAATCATTCGCATCTTTGACAGGATGATTGGTTTGATTTTTTTCCCAATGGAAACTTAATTGCGGAACTGATCATACAAGTGTCTGCCCACCGCGTTACCGCATTTAACTTTAATTGAACTTTGCCACCCAGTGGCTTGTCCTGTAACAACAGTTTCTGACCGGTCCCTGTGACTCTATTGCAAAAGGCTTTTCTTAAGTCTGAATCGAGAATGGAGGCCTAGCTACACTATGCAACTAGCATTTCGTCGTAGATCAGACTGCGACACTTCTGGTAATCGCATCCGAGTCTTTTGCAACTACTCAATAGTTCCGACTCAGCTACTGGAGCAATATGCGTTCTAATGTTCAGCGTCACTAGAAGAACTATCAGCATTTTGACAGTTTGTCTTTCAAGTTTGGACCGTAGTTAAGCCCTATATGCTGCTTCTTTAGTGGAACGCGTGAAAGTTAATGCAAAGCTTTGTGCGAATGTTTTGTATTTAAGAAACACTCGAGTTAAGACATTTGTTTTATAGAACGGATTGTGAATGGGATTTTAATGACCTTGTTCATAAGGATATTAAATTTGGATTATTCGGCACTCAAAGCCAAAACATAACTTCAACACATGCGTATTGTTCCTGAGCGCCCTTAGAATATTTTCTGTTGATGTTTTCTAGTTCTCTCAGAGTTTTTGCGTTCCTAGCGGAATCAATCGTTTCTGACATATAATGTTATCAGCAAGACAACAAGTCTGTTGGGCTGGCTATGTTCCTCCACCAACTCACATCTCCTTTTGGTGCGTCAGAAATTAAGCAACCAATCATGCCAACACCCAATATTTACTATTGTCTAGGTAGTTTCTCACTAGTTTCACTATAGAACTGTTTCATCGAAGTTAAGGCTCAACTCCTAAGCTTCAAGTGAGGAACATGTGGCCTTAGCCCCACATATCCCTCAATCCATAATGTCCGCGGGTTCCACGGAGCAAAGCCACTTTTAAGAGACTTGTATGCTAGCTAAGCTCTTTGAGTTTGTAATTGTAGTTTACGACATTCTTTTGGTTACTCAGCGGTTTCCTTTGTTGTATTTTACGATCGAAAATAATAGAACAACAAGCATATTCCCGGTCTCTCGGAATAAGTTTAGCTACGATGAGTTCTTCTGCGATCTTCCTTTGATTGCCAGATTCAGTGGATGAACTCTGGGAAGTAGTTCTCAAATGAAATGTGCTAATGATTATACGCTGAGTACCTCTCCAGTAGAGACTCCGGTATGGTTGCCAATTCTGGTATTATCAAGAAAAAAAAAACAAAAAACGCACAAGTCAAAATTGGGTTCTATCCTTGCTGCAATCGTGAATACTAGTTCTTCTTACAATTCCTTGATTCAGACCTGCCCTATTGATTAGCTCCAGCATTGAAGGTTCCACCTTTCTGAGACTGTAACCTTTTTGAGAGTGTGACTTTCGTATCACAGACATCGATTGCCAAAGCGTTGAGCCATATTTTTATAGACGGTATCGTTCCGTTTTTTGTTTGATTTACATTCAGTAAGACTGACACTATAACGATCCTTTCGGTCATGGCTGTGCACTCGTGAGCGAGCTTTGTTTGACAGTTGGAGAGCGACAACAGTATTTTCTCGCAGCAGATCAGCTTTGGTGTCCTTGATGAACTCGTCTCACGGATTTCATGAATTTTTTTTGGAATTGCAGGACACTCTTCATTTTATTGATGATTTGGCATTTTTTAATGGCTTCCTCGATTACCTGAAACTTTCTTGTTAAAAAGTGTCATCATAATCCTTGCAGAGGATACGGTATAGTTACTTCGTACTTTCTTATTTTGGGTCCGATTTCACCACATTTATATTACCGGGAGCTTTTATTATGCTCATTGATTTTTTGAGTGGTATAAGCAATTCTAATTTTACTTTGCTCAAGATATGTGCGGTTGCTCCGTAAGGACACTCAATGATAGCAATGTGATAATGGTAGCGCAGTTATGAGTAGTAGGCGTTGAATGAATGAAATGAAACGAAATTGTTACAAATAATATGTTGGGTGACACTGAACTAGATTCAAACAAACTGCCGAAGATTCTTCAATCGAAAACTTACCTTGGATCTCTCCTTAGATCTCTCATGAGATATCAGATCTCTTTACCTTTTAGTCATGCATCTTCAATGTACAAGCACTTCTTTGAGTTTCGGTAAAATATCATGTATAAACTGTTATATTAAGCTAATATCTGACTTATTTTTCATTTAACAACCTCGCGCGGTATTTTGAATTACGAGTGTAAATACAATTTGAGTAATTACTTGCTACTATTGTACCGACTACAACAATCACCTTACGCGCCACCACGGTGTAAACATACATATGAAAATTTTTTTTTCTTGGAACCACATTTACGTAATTTTTTTGATAGTCTTTTTCTGTTATGTTGGCAACCTTGCCCCTTCTGTAAACTTGAATATTAATCTTTTGTGATAAGATATCAAGCGAAGGAGAATTAAGCAAAAGTTTGAAAATATAAAAAGACTGTATGTGGATTGGATAAATTAGTTTGTAGATGCTTTAGAGTTGATAGGTGTGAAAGACCGGTGTGAAGTTGGAACAAAATGCTGTCGATTTTCGTAAGAATATCCTTTTCTTTGGGTGATACGACTATGATTTAGTTGATTTTTATAGATTTTTTTTGCTGGGCTAATTGTTGGAGGTTCTGCTTCATGCGGAGATATAAACAATGGTGGGGTCAGGTGCATTTCACAAACAAAATTTGTTTTAGGTTTTCAAGGTAAGTTGTTTGTTTAAAACGTTGTTTGGTAATTGTAAATGTGTAATTAATAGCATAGTAACATTATTTCATTATTTTTTGTTCACTAGTTTGGCGAGAATTGAATCTTTTATGATATAATTTCCCTCTTGAATTTAGCCCTAGTAAATAACTAAGTTGTAATAAATAAGTTGGTAAGGTGGTTTATAATGGTCTGATTATGCTTCATATCTTGCTTTTGGTCTTGTTTAACGTTCTAGCAGTTCATACAACTTCCAATTAACAACGAAAAAAATTGTCAAATGCTACAACTGATATTCATGTGATCTTTTTGTTATTTCGAATAGCTATTAATTGCATACACTCCAAGAATAATATCGCGTGAGTATTCTCCTCGGCTTCGATGTGTAGGATTCGAGTCCTGATACCCAATCATATATTTCTTGCTCATGCGTATCGGGTGGTAAATTTCCAATGGTGTGTCGGATGAAGATTTTGCCTCATTCTCTAAGACATCAGGTTTCAAAAATCTCCAGAGAAAAAAGCCTAAGGGCTTGAATTCACACGCGCTTAGTAATTTCTTTAAATATCAGTTGTCATACCTCAATTGCATATACGTACGAAGTCACGGAGAGATACGCATTAACATTCCTTTGAATTTTCAATTCCTACATAATGACTCACATACGCTAATACTCCAGTGAAATTATTCACATATACATTTAAGCTTAGAAAGCTAACCATCATTATCTATTTTTTCTGCTACGTCGATTAAATAAAAAGCTCTCTGTTATGTAAAGCTTGCTTTTGTTGCTTCTTAAATATTTGTATCTCTTTTTATGATTTTAATCTCTCCTAGTAGTAGAAAAAAATTTTGTTTTTGTAAAATTTGATATATTGAACATAAAAAACAAGGTTTTAATTTAACGTGCAAAAATGACTTTGAAAGTTGTTTTAGCTTTCTAAAGTCATTGAAAATTGTTTTTAAGATTGTCTTGTGCAAATCGGCTGGAGAAATTTACAGTCAACAATTCATTAACTTTAGATTAGCAAATAACTAACCGGCTTAACCTTAGACTGGGTACATGAAATCTGTATAATACTATAAGGGACAATTACTAGTTACAATTCGTGGTATGAACAGCTACTGGTTTAAATAAAATTCGCATTTTAGATTGCAGTTTAAATGTTTTATTATTGTAATAACGCCGAAAAGGTTAAGTGAGCTTTTATTTTCAAGCACTCAAAAATAGAAAATTTACCAGTTATTAGATATGATTTACTATTTTTAAGCAAGATATCATTACTTTAGAATTTTACGAAGCATTTCAAAGTTTTTGCTTAAAATTTAATGTAGAAAAATGGGAAAATACCCAATACTAGTTCACAACAATATAAGAAAAATATCGAAAACGACTTAAATTTTCATTGGAAAAACTTCGAGTTTAACTAAAGCGTTGCAAGCAGAGAGGATTCGAAATACCCACAGCACATATCTACAGTGATTCTGTACAATTTGAGAATCTGGGGAAGTTTTTATACTTGTACTTTGACTTGATCAGTTCTTCTTCTTTTTGACGTTCAGGAAACCCTTTATTGGTCATCAGGCAAGTGAGTGCCATTATTCACACTGCATCCTCATTAGTCTGTTCAATCTTCAAAAATTCAACTCATCATTGCGACTTTTATCACGCCCTGATTTTTAAGTCCTGCTTTTCGTTCGATGGTTCCCCCAAGTTATTGTCTTTATTGTATGGATTCGTTTATAACGTTGCTGGGGCGAGTTGGCAATCCAGTCCCTCTAGTAATGGATCGGTTTGAATGAGTGAGTCCGCATCACGAACGTTTGACTATGCGTCCAATGGTCGGCGTTGAAACATCAACTACATAACCAATTTCGTAAGAACCTTCTGGCAGCTCACAAGCTTCACAAAAGGACTTGGTCAGTACTCACTGCCATCCAATATAACTATCGTATTATAGCAACCTTCTACGTCTTCTGCAGAAGGTTCCGCTTCTACCGAAAGTTTCATGACTTTTACACATCTTCGTCGAAATTGTCACCCAGAATTAGCTTTACCAAGAACGGTAATATCTCTGATATCTTGGAGCTCTCCAGGGTATCAGGCGATGGGGTACAAGGGGTACTTGGCCATATCCATAACACCCTGAAAGGTGACTAGCGAACGGATTGTAGAAGTCGGTTGCAACCTTCCTTGTGTTGGATCTTTGGTTGGTGCATCTTATACAGATTATAAGCTTTAATGTCGCTCCCGATATCCCGATTGTGACAGAATAACGCCAATGACCAACATCTCGTTCGATGGCTACTGGAATCAATGGGGCATTGTTTTGGAGTAGCTTTGTCAACAACTTCTAAGTTTCGTTGCAATAAAAATGGTTTCCACCTTTAAGGGATGGTAGTTAACCACCTCATTGTGGTGCATTGAAGACTCAAGTACCTGGCATGAATCTTGTAGGTAGAATCAAATAAGGTGACTGAGTTTGACGGTTTTTGGGTTGTTGAAAAATGCAGAGTATTTTGTTTTTGTGAGCTTCCGGATAGGTTAGCTGTCTATGAGTTAGAGAGAATCAATTGCAGAAAGTGTTGGTTGCTTCCTTCGATTGTCAGTGTCAGTGTCAACCGCATGATACCCTAAATAGCTACGAGAAGTTTTTTGATCTTTGACGGTGAATACGACCCCCTCTGAAAATTATGAGAAGCACAATTATATCCAGTGAAAACACAGAAATTTCGAATCAAATGCGGCTCGTATGGTCAGTCCCTATATACCTGGCTCTCTTTCAGCTTATACCTTATGCCTTTTTCTTATACCGTGACATTTTAACTGTCAATTTTAAGGTAAAGGTGTGAGTTTCTTATTACACTGAGGTGTACCTAGCGTTAGAACGCGTTTGTTGACCATTTTATTTTCCAAACTCAAAAAAGTTTGACAGTAACAATTCCTTAAGAGACCAATTGTCTTCATTACCAGAACCTTTACTGCCAACTTCTTCTCGAATGATATGACCCCTAGTGAATGTTCATCACCTCTTCACTTTTATGTGCCTGTGATGTTTACCCATAAAGTGAATCATTATTTCTATTGATGATAAAATTTTCACAATCACTATCTTTTACTTCCATCTATTTAGATCCAAACCTCGATCCTCCACTCAGTTGTCCAGCAGGATCTGTTTGTGCAGATGTGTTTGAAATCTGTAGTACAACTGCATCTCCTGACTGTGGTAATCTTGTGCCCGGGACAACTAATCTGTGCAATGATTGCACAGGTGCTAGTGCAGGAATGCCGATCTGCGTCAATGATACCGCGTTTTCTTTGTGTACAGCAGGGCAAGTATCTAAGACGCTAGTTCAATCATGCCAACCACCAAACCCTTACTGCAGAATTGTCCAAGGTGTGAGTACTTGTACTGCCGATTCCACTGTAAGTAATTTTTTATGAATTGTCATTAGTTATTACTCCTACATTAATATTTTAGCGAACAGATTGCCCATTAAGTGGTAGTGGCAGTGGTAGTGGAAGTGGTAGTGGAAGCGGAAGTGGCAGTGGAGACGGTAGCGGAAGTGGTAGTGGAGATGGCAGTGGTTCTACAGAATTCACCTGCAAGCTACCAGGATTCTTTTCCGACCCCAGCGATCGGACATGCGTTAGGTAAATAAAACAAACTAATACAAAAGCATATTCGTTTTCGTTATTGAGCAGTTTATAGCAGTGAAAAATATACTTAATAATATTATATTGAGACAAAATGTGTATATCTCTCATTTCAGCTACTTCAAGTGTCAACAAAATACTCTGGGAGGACTTGATCGTATCGCTTACAAATGTCAGACACTTAACAATGCATTTGATCCTGCACAAGGTCGTTGTGTTCTTCAAAGTACGTTTACATGTCCTAATAAATGAAATGTGAACTAGTGGAAACAAGAGTTCAGTAAAGCCTATAAACTACAAAGTTTTCTGTTATGTTAATTTTACTGTTAATTTTACTGTTTTATCTTTTTTTTATTCTATTATATTTATGAATAAAGAAATTGTTCCACTTTAATTTGTTTGAATGTTTAAAAATGTTTGTTTGTTAAAGAATCGAATCTTATTAAATGAAATATATACAAGAATTTAATATCGAAAATCGCTTACGGGTTTTTTATTTCAAGAAAATTAAATTAAATTGTTATTTTTTTGGAACTCGTTGAAGTTATTACTTGATAGGTTTTACCAGAAAATGGTTGAAAGTCCATCTCTAGCCTTGACCTCTTGATATGTTGGCTTAAATCTTCTTCATCCTTTGTCGACGGCCTCCAATGGTTGATTCCGAACAG
Organism: Stratiomys singularior; assembly: GCA_954870665.1. Classification (NCBI taxonomy): domain Eukaryota; kingdom Metazoa; phylum Arthropoda; class Insecta; order Diptera; family Stratiomyidae; genus Stratiomys; species Stratiomys singularior. Next base: position 19,755,273 of record OX940880.1, read on the forward strand.
CTTTAGACGTCCTTCTTTGATTGAATCGCTCCTGCCTCAAAGTTTCTTATGCAGCCTTCCTCCGCCCTCACACATCATTTTTTGAACCCGAGAGTCATCTGCGAGCTGTAAATAAGCATCCCACTGAAATTCCTCTAAGGGAGTGATTTCTTGAAGGCTCCTTGATGGTTTCATACAAAATAAAGTTGTATCTGATCGAGATAGGTTTCCTTGTCGTTCGGTTCCCTTGATTTAGTTTTGAATCTTGACAGTATTTCTCTTGCGTGTGTCGTTAATTATATCACCTGGTCTACAAAGTTGTCAATATTTTCTAAGTTGTCCTCTTATTTGAGTTATAATTTTCTTTTCTTTTCTCTTTTGGCACGGATAAGAGGTTCGAAAATTTTTTTTTTCCAGATGAACAACAGAGTCATTGGTATTTAAATGGACTTGTAAAGCAGCTCACCTTCGCCGCCAACAGAAATCCCAGTACAACTTCTCATTTCTTAAGGCTAACCACTCATCAAGCCAATTTTTAACTTCTTCGTGAGAATGAAAGTGCTATTCCGAAAGTCCGTGCCGCATCGATCGAAACAAGTAGTAGTCAGAAGGAGCCAAGTCTGGTGAATACGGTGGGTGGGGCAGAACTACCTAATTAATGTTTCCCAAGTAGTTCTGGAGAGGTATTGCAACATGCGGCAATACAACAACATCAGTTGTTGTCGGTAACGTTCGCCAGTAATAGCCTCACCAGGTTTCAGGAGTTTGTAATACAAAGGTCCCTTACTATCCCACCAAATACACAGCAAAGTCTTCTTTCCATGAATATTTCGGACTTGTTGTGATGTTGATGGCTGGCCTGGGTCTACCCATGATTTTATCCGCTTGGGTTTGTCGAAATAAATCCACTTTTCATCGCCAGTAACAATCCGACGAAAAAAAAACCTTTTCTTTTCTGTCTGGCAAGCAAAATTTCACAAATGGTTTTTTGCCTTTCGATGTCTCTTTCTTTCAATTGATACGGCACCCATTTTCCAGCTTTTTGGATCTTTTCCATGGCTTTTAAACGTTGTGAAATGTCTGCCTGAGTAACTTCCAACGCTTCTGCCAACTTTTTTTCAAATCTGTATCTTCGAATTTTTTGGTGTTTTTCCACGGTCTTTGTTGCTGCCATCGAAATCGCCACTTTTAAACCATCGTTCACAAGTGTCTTGGCTTGGAGCATGTTCACCATATGCTTCCGCTGACAATCGATTCTGCTGCCGTTTTCTTCAAATGGAAGAAGGTTATTAGACTTCCTCGCAAAACCTCTTTTTCTGGCACGTAATTCGACATTTTTGAAGCGAAAAAAAACTATGTTATTTGTACAATCAAAACCTAGGACATTCTGGAATTTGTTGACAGATGTTTACCTTCCAAAATGCCATATTGGTTATCCCCGACACAAACCATATGTAATGGTTATGCCATCTGTTAGTAAAATCCGCATTTCATATTTGTACACCTAATACCACCAATGTAATGTACACTAATCTTAGATGAGTCAATGTAAATTTTGTATTTACATTGTTACATGCTCGCCTGATGTTTTCAAAAATTTCCTGGAGTCAACGTTGAACCTCAAAACTTCTCGGCCATCCGCAATACTAATGAAACAGTTGACGAGTATTTGATCGTTAAGCACCTAAAGCTACTACCACATGCTCACCAATCGTGTTGTTATCGTACTGCGTTCTGTCATACGTTGCGTCAGGAAGGGTAAATGCAAACATGGGGTAAATGGAAACAAATGACATAACCACCTCCATACCATGAATATAATTAATGTTAACAGGATGCCCAGGAAGTATCAAAAGAAAAAACCATCTCCACCTTGCACAACAGATAGCTAAGATGTAATAAATGGTACCAAGATATACGGGCTAGCGCAAGCTGCTATACCGTTCCCTATCACCGTGATATATAATCGAATTAAAGGTCTAAAGACTATTAGTAATAGAAATCGAGAAGGTAGTTGTACTGACTTATCGAAGACAGACGTACGAGACAGGTTTTGCAAGTGATCCTTCACATCTTAAAACCATAGGAGGAAAGCGAAAACACTTCGACGTGTCTCTAAGCGTGAATGAACTACGATGCTAGCATCCGTGCCAGCCAGTGGCGCAACCCTACCACGTCCAGTAGTGTACAAGAATGGGGCACTTCAGCACCGTTGACACTTCAGCAGCAACTAGAAATGGCTGCATGGGAGAAGCTCCTTAGATACCCCTTAGATGAAACCAAAGTCCCAGTAGATATTTTTGAGCCTCTACATTTAGCTCGTTACGGAATGCGAAGGGATGCTCAGCACACTATGAGATCTGAAGACTCTGATAATGAAAATTCCATTTCAGCTTTAAATGAAGTGATTCCAGACAATGGAGTTTCCAAAGTTAGTGAAATTATTCTCTCTGATAGTAATGTTATCGATGTAGTCCTGAATTTCAATGTTACCAAAACCTCTGCCAAGACGGAACTTCTGGAAAAGATAAGAATTTGGTAGAGATTTTCTATAGCTCATCTTTGTAAAATTTCCGTTTTATAGTTTTCTAGTCGCACCAGCAGCGTCTATTTCGAAATTTTTGTATTTTAAACTTACGGATTCAATCGGCTTTCATTCGATACATCCAGGACCTATACTTAACGTTCTACGCTTATTTGCCGGTTAGTGATCGTGACTAGCTTTTGCCTTTTGTAATGATGTAGTATCAAAATTGCGAGTAACCAACAAGCCAAGATCACAATGGTAGCAACCAGATTGAATGTAATATCATGTGGAGATATCGATGTCCTTTTGTGGATGTTCTTCATTGTGAATTTGACGATATCTCATGGTTTTCGTTATATGCGAGAGTTAGTGAGGTTTTTGTTGTTTAATCAATAACAAGTTATTGTTGTAAGAGTCTCCACGTTGCCGACTTAGCACTGCAATCTCGAAGGATGATGTTGACGTCGTTTAATTGTTCGAAATATCCAGGTAAAGTTAAACAATTAAACAATAAAATGCAACAATTAATCAGATGGGATTTCGTGGCACTACGTTTTCTCCTTGCGTTGTAGAGGCAAAATTTTACAGATTCCCTCTTTTGAGACGTGGTTTATGATCAGAGAAAAGCTCGGCGCTGAAATTAAGTCGAACCTTTTTACAGGAGCCGTGGGAGACCCGAAAATCCAAAATATAGCCATTCATTTTTACTCAATCGATTTTTTGATATTGACAAATAACTTGCAAGCTTATTGCATACTGTATTCAGGCGATAATAGTGTAATAGTATGCAATATTTTCGAGCTAAAGATTTATGTGATGAAATCTACATAAAATCGGAAGGACTTGAGGGAGGAATGGTGCAAATTTGATGTTTAAAAAATTCGGTCTCAATCTTTCTCAAATAGCGACGCTGCGTCTACTTCCTTTCAAATATCATTACAACTAAGAGTTCAGCAATATATTGACTTGTGAAAACCAGGATTCCAGGCATCAGACAGCCATTACCTTTAAGTCAAAAATGGAAGCGTATAGTCGTGCTAAAACTGGGGCTTTCCTTGCATAGTTTCAAAGTTGTCCATAATTTATTTTCTCAGGTAGTAAAGGTATCCAGTGAGCGTGGTGGAGCAGAAACTATCCAAAAACCACGCTCACACCGTATTTGAAAGCCGAAATTTCTTGGGAAAATTAACCTGAAATTGAAGGCTGGACTCTCAGTCTAAGAGTTTGACTAAGATCCTAGATACTGAAGGTACTACTTCAAGAGTTCAATGTGACCGGCTGGAGTCTTGGGCCGTTTACAGGGAAGCACTGCTTTCAGCACATCACTAATGGGGCATTTGTTTACTCAGACCTTTGCCTGCAAGATGTCCTAACTGCAAAAGAAGATTCGTGGCATGTGTGCGGTTGAAAAGAAAAATGAAAGCTTTTCGCGCAGCTAGCCGTGGTTGACGCGTGCTTTGTGCAATGGTACAGAGTCCATGGCTTCAGAGAACCTTCCATTCAGAATTCGTTCCTGATGAACACTTATATATCACTCTAATACCACGGTAAAAAAAAGAGAGCGGTCTTCGGCCGTCAACGCAGACCAAACCATCAAAAACGTTGCTGCTTGACTTGTGGTGGCTATTCGAATATCCAAATTATAATATGACCATTTGTTAGGTAGACACAATTATTCTGTTCTTGTTCACAAATTGCTCAACAAATTGCAGGATTGCTACATGTCTCTCAAAATTTTGGCACACGAACTGAACATGAGCAAGGATAGCGTCGTGTTGATTTTGAAAGGATAAATGAACCGCAGGAACTTCTGCTCTCGATTTGTCCCGTACTTTCTCACACCAGAGCAGAAACAAACTCGCATCCAATGTTGTCAAGATTTTATCGTGACTTGCGACACCACTCCGGGCTTTCTAACTTCGATTGTGACTGTAGACGAGACTTGGTGCTTTTAATACGATCCTTCCACGAAGCGCTAGTCATCCGCTTGGCTCAGTTGGGGCAGTGCGAGGCCTCAAAAAGTGCGTCAACAAAAATCACGGGTAAAAACGAGAGCCTTCGAATCACTCATGGAGCACTTACATGGGTTTATATCTAGGAAAGGGGACTATGTTGAAAGTTAACTGGAATAAATTTCTTTAGATGTAATTTTTGAGTTTTTATTTCAAAAGTTCGGGATCTTTTCCGTCATACTGTGAGTGCAAATGAACCGAGTATAACAAAAAACGACCAAGAGACGAGAAGACGCTCGCTAGATAATTGACGTTTCTGGTCCCGTCAAAAATTACCTGGAAACCCTCATAATGAACATCCCTTCCCAACCGCCATATAATGACAAATAATGTTCCGTCCAATAATTACTTTTTTCGTTCCATCACCAGTTAGCCTTGTAGAAAAAAGATAAAAAAATCATGACTCGCTCATAACCTCAAAGGATGGAACACTTATGCCGTACAGGTACAACAATATCTAACTAAATGGATGACGGAACTAAACGTTAAAAGGAAGATTACAGCTGAATAACCTTGAATAAATGGACTACCAGGGATACACCACAAGGCGGCATAGTATCACCACTTGCCTGAGTACTCACAGTTAACAAAATAGTGGAAGACCTTAACGGGAAGGGTTGCAAAACGATCGCGAACGCTGAGAATATCTTTATACTGATAAGTGGAAAGTTCCCGAAAACCATTTCGGAATTGATTAAGACCGCACTCTCATATCTTTTCGAGTGGGCGAAGGTAAATGGTCTGCGCATCAATGCCGATAAAACGGAGCTTATGCTTTACACAAAGAAAACCGGAGACATTTTCACCCCCGACTGTTGACCGAAAACATATCAGTTTAGTAAACAAGGTAAAATATTTAGAAGTAACTTTGGACAGGAAGCTAACTTGGACTCCACACATAGGAGAAGTCGGAGGGAGAGCTACAGCGGCGCTCTTCACAATGAAAAGACTAGTGGGGAAAACCTGGGGAATAAAACCCAAAATTGCCCACTGGATTTATACAGCAATAGTGAGGCCAATAATCACTTACGGGGAATTGGTTTGGTGGCAGGCATTACAAAAAAAACCCATTGCATAAGGGCTCGAGAAGATCCAGCGAGTGGCCTGCCTTGGCATCACAGGTGCCATTTGAACTACGCCAACTGCTGCAACGGAGAAAATGCTGAATCTGATGCCGTTCGACTTCGCTCGAATTCAACTTCAGAGAGGCATCACTTGCGAGTATCAGATTAAAATCTTCAACCACTCACAAATGGGGCACGTATGCATTATGGGAATAGGAGCGAATTAAAAAAAAATAATCTCGGTCAGTAAGTCGGCACTGCAGGCGCTTGCCTCTAATCTCGTAGTTTCACAACTGTCGCAGGATTTTAGGCAGGCTCTCAAGACCCCCACAACCCGAGTAAATGTAAAACTGAAATTAGTCCCTGGACACAGCGGTTTAGAGGGAAACAAAAGAGCAGGTGAGCTAACGAGAGCTGACACAATTAATGTGCCACTAGTAACGGCAAAAAGGGAACTGGACGAAGTCTCCTGGAAAGACAGGAACGACTGCAGGATAAGCCGAGCTCTTTGGCCTCAATCTAATAGAACGAGGACAAAACAACAGAAATGGCGCTAGAACATTGGTGGCAGTATTAACAGGCCATAATCTTCTAGGTCAACACACCAAACGAGCTTGCGGCGAAGAGAAAGAAAGCACAGAACACTTGCTCTAAGATTGCCCGAGTCTGGCCAATAAACGATTTATTTGGCTGAGTTGTACTGGGGTAGCAGTATATGCGTAACACTTGGCAACCCCAGAACTAGGAGAACTCCTTGGATTCTGTAGGACGACTGGATGGACCATCTGTAAACAATTGTCCGACACACGGGGAGCTAAGGGCCGATTCTGGCATATGTGCTATTTTCAAGCAAGTGGACCCCAGTACAAATAATAATAATAATAATAATAATATGCCGTAGAGGTTGTGAAATTTTGCCAAAACTGTGAGAAAAAGTTGTAGGTAGCGATGCATAATGCTTGAATAATTCAATTGTTAACATTTTTTCACAATGAAGTTGGATTTCTCATCACATAAAGAACAACAGCGAGAATTTGATTGCCCACCTAGCAACATCTGTTTTTGGTGTTTTAGCTAACAAGAAGGACATTAAGAGTAAAGCACCTAGGGCCATTCCTGTCCCAGGTAGGATCTATTGCTAGTGCTAGTAATCGTGAAGATCGTGTATTAATCTATTAGCCTTCGCTATTTAACATTAATTAATTAATGGACAAAAATAAATTGCGTTTTTTCTATCAATAGGCAGGAAAAATTTTCCGAAAAGAGATCTTATTTTACTACAAGTTTTTAGACGTCAGAATTTAAATTTGACTGCAGATTAACACAATCAACGTAATTTATGTATGTTTTCTGTGTTAACCAGCGTTTTATGAAATAACATTCAAATAAAAGTTGAATATTTGCTTACTACTATCACTGTGACAGTGCAAATAATATGAAAATATATTACACTAAATTTCTTTTAATGAATTTCGCATAAGATGACCTTCGTTATTTTTTGTTTTTAAACTTAAAGTTTAATCGGAAAGATTACATATCTAATACGGAAAAGCCTTTAGATATAATAAGAATAAAATTTGCAACGTATAATCAGTGTGCGCGTGTCTGCATTAGAAGTGAATACTACGTATCAAGGACTGGTCGAATATTTTAACTTGCGGATATGTTTCTAATTTTGGTAAGTGGTAGCATCTCGAGAGGAACTGATTTCTATAACTATCCTTTATTAAATAGGCTCTAGTTGCTGGCCTGATTTCTGGCGGATCAGCCCAGTGTGAAGTGGCGAGTGTAGCTGGGGGAGTTACTTGTGTCGCCAAAGGGTATTTTGTTTTGAGTTATCAAGGTGAGTTAATGAAAAATGCTTCCACGCATGAAAATGAAATCATGAAACCGTCCCAGCTGAAATTAAAAACAAGGCTCTTGCATATTTGATACGTCCTGCATCGCGATTTTTAAAAATTCCTCTTGCATGTCTGTTTGAATTTACTATATCTGCACTTTTACAGTTATTATTAACACTGCAAAGTCCTATTTCTAGAAGTAACTTGACTTCCTTCTTAAGCGATCTTGTTCCCATCTCGCCGAAACTGTCGAAACATAACTTATTCGAAGTGTTCTTCGATTCTACGATGAAAAAATTTCGCAGGATATTCGCAAGATGATAGAATATTCGAAATTGGAACCTCGAGAGATATGCTCACAAGCGAAAGGGATCTGCACACTTTGCATAATTTACTAAAATCTTATTTCTAAAAGTATTTATAGTGCCCAATGAATAGTGAAAGCTGGGTTGTTTTTCGAAGTACCTTTTTTATCCCTGATTTCCTTAGGAATTGATATAACCTACAAGTGTATCCAAATTATAGTGGAATTTAATGTGGTAAGTGAGATCCAATTTTCAACTCGCAAAAGAGCGATATGAATATTTTCGGATAATAGGAAGGGAGAACTGTGTCACATGAGAATATCTGTATTTAATAATGAAGTTTTGGTACAACATTATTTGTCAACCTTAATGCAGAACATTTAGAAACATCTTACAAAACAGAAGTCAGCCTTCACCTACATTATACGTCCTGTTTCTAATATACTCACCACATAATACGATAACGTACATGAAATCACGGAGCAATTTAAATCCGTTCTGCAGGAGAATCCCATTTCAATATCATTAAAGTGGAATATTCACTCACATATTACCTTCATCTGTTTAGATCCCGCTGTTGATACACCTATGGAGTGTCCTGAAGGAACCGTTTGCGCGGACGCCCCCGAAATTTGCAGTGATACACTTGATCCGCTCTGCTTTAATGTTGTTCCTGGAACATCAAATCTTTGTAATGATTGCACTGGTGCAGCGAATGGATCACCGATTTGCATTAACGATACTGCGTATTCCTTGTGTGCTGCTGAAGTCGTATCACCGTTACTGATACGTTCATGTAAATCGCCTACACCCTATTGTAAGGTAGTACCCGGTGTGAGCATTTGCACTAGTGATACAATTGTAAGTGTGTTATATAACATATGATTTTTAAGGACTTTTGGTCAATGGATGTCTATGTTTCAGTTGCTTGATTGTCCATCAGAGGGCGGAGACACCGGTAGCGGTAGTGGTAGTGGTAGTGGTGATGGTAGCGGTAGCGGCAGTGGGAGTGGTGATGGTAGCGGTAGCGGCAGTGGTAGCGGTAGTGGTAGTGGTGATGGTAGCGGTAGTGGAAGTGGTAGTGGCTCAACTGAATTCACGTGCGAAACTCCTGGTTTCTTTTCGGATCCAAGTGATGCTACTTGCATCAGGTACTAAGAATATTATTATTCTACAGATTAAAACACTATCGCGGTTTGAATTGTCTCCACACTGAGCACTGGGAAAGAACATTGGGGAAGAAGCAAAATAACGATTATGTACTGGTGTACTGATCACTCTTAAGACTCTCTAGAATATTTAGAAAATAATTTATAAAATAGAATAATACGTTTTTGTTCAATTTCGTTTATTTTACTCATTGCAGGTATTTCAAATGCCAGCAAAATATTACAGGTGGCCTGGACAAGATTTCATACTCATGTCAGTCGATTGGTTACGCATTTGATCCAGCACAAAGCCGTTGCGTTCCTGCAAATACATTTATTTGTCCTAATGCCTGAATTATGAAACAATTAAACTAATTTTTAATAAGATTTAGCATCTCCGGTTATCACTACTAAAATAATTCTTCAAATGTAATGACTGAACCTAGTTCCAACTTTCTAGTCTTTTTACTTTACCATGAGTAATAGTCTGTATGCAAAGTCTTGTGAATGTATGAAACTGTAATCTGTAATATTTAATTATTTCTGTAATAATTAAGTAATAATGTGAAATTTATAATTTCACATCTAATCTCTAAGTTAAATGCTAATAAAAGAATCTAAGTGAACATCATTTCATCGAAAGCCTTTCTTTCTTGGATCTTTCTTTCATTGCACTATGTAAAGCATAGGAAACATAGGCACCTTATCAGGACGATTACTCAGCCTGCCAAACAGAATCGCGCTAAGAAACTTCGAGGGTCAGAATTATCCATAGCAAATGGACTCTCAGTGCACATTTGAAGGAAATTAATGATAATCAATTATTATTAGTATTAATATTTTAGTATTATTAATAAGGACGTTGTTGCAATGTCTATAAACGGGAAGGGTTAAATGCGGCTGCGATTTCAGACTTTATAAATAACTGCGAACGAGCAGCTAGCAAAAATAGCGAAGCTTCAGAGACGATATTCAAAGAAAATCGACGCCGTCTCCAGGCGCATATGAAGCCACTTATGCACTGACCCCGACCTCCAAACCAGATAAAATCAAGAAAATCAAGTTATAAGGCTACAGGTAATCTTGAAAGTAAAGTTCGATTGACCATCTCTGCACCAATTTTCAGTACATAACAAAGTAAATAACAATTTTAGGTCAGAATAAAAACTTAGAAACTAGCTCCAGAGCTGATTCTGATAGAGATCACTTGCACTTTGTGTCCCATTTACCAAAAGTTAAAGGCCATCGAACAAGTGCAGACCAACCACCCTTTTTGGGTTTTCACAGGACGTGAGCGAATAATTCAGCGAGTGTCCGCTCTCCCCTCCACCTGCACGCATATACGCATTTGATTTGTAGCCTGTTTCTGTGAAAAACACTTTAACAAGCCCATCCTGAGAGCATCACTTAGTATTATCAGTCGAGTGAGTGCTATTATGCATACCGCAGCCTTATCGGCCTGTTTAACTCGGAAAAACTCATTATTGCGACAGTCATGGTTTTTTAACTCCTGCTTTTCGGTCGATGGTTTCCCCATGTTATACAATATCTTGTTACGTATTCCGAGGTGTAGACGACATTCAACCAACAACAAAAGATAATATATTTATATATAAATGAATAAATAAATAAAATAATAATTAATTGGTTAAGTATTTTGTATGTATCCATATGTTTAAGTAAAAAGAAAATAATACGAGATGAACTGGAAGTAAGAATAAAATTAATATAGAAACATTTATAGCTAGGTTTAAGGTAGGTAATAAGTTAAATAATATTGATAGCAAACAAAAAAATAAATAAAAAAAGTCTCAGTAAAATTAAATGTCAAAGAAAAAAAAATTTCAGTCGCAAAAAAAATTCTTGGAAGAAATTTGCGATAAATTTTCTTTGGATTTGATTCCCTAGGTTGTTGTGTACAGATCAGTATAAATAGCATAGAAATTGTAAGGTACAGATAACCAATTCAAATATCAATTCAAGTAATAGAAGTATCGAGGAAGACAATTATCGTATCGAGTATCGAGACAAATAACCAATGCAGGAATCAATTCAATATCGATTTAAATAGAAGTACCGGCCAATTGAAGAATCAACCAATAGGACTAACAATAGAGGGAGCTCGATCCAAGGTAGCTCAGCGGAACCAGGGAATCGTGAAACCAGCTGAGGTACAGAGTGGTGCTAAAGGAAGGAAGATCCAAGGAAACGCTGCAGAACAGGTGAATCCTGAAACCAGTTACGGTGCAGATTGTGCCACTGGAAGCACGATTAGAGGAAGCGCAGCAGAACAACTGAAGTCCCGAAACCAGCTGAACTAGAGGTTCCTGCTACAGGAAGCACGATTAGAATCAACTCAGCACAATTCAGTGTCCAGAATCAGTGCAGCACAATTCACAGGTGCACAGTTCTCAATTAACAACTTTTAATATTGATCCATTTATTTTAAACATGAAGGAGTAAGCTTTTTCCAGTGTGTGTGTGTGTGTATATATATGACATGGAAGGATCAGGGCTTGAATAATGTCCTAACCCCCACGCCCACGCGGTCAGCTAGTCAGTTTAAAGTAACTTTCTTCGGCCGCCATTATGCGGCCTTTGAATTTTCAAATAACCCTGTCTCTTTAAACTTGTTCCTTTCTTTCGCTACAGGTGCGACCGATCGGTTGCCACCCCCCCCCCCCCAATTATTATTTATTCATTTATAATTATATATTTTATATTTTGTTTTTGAAAATACATAACAATCTTTAGCTCCACGGTATTTGCTCCCTAGTGAAATCTCAGAGGGAAACATTCGATTGGTACTTTTGAAAATATGTAGGCGATATTGGTCTCAATATCCTTAGGATTTGTTGTTTTTTACATCAGTGGATCGAATTTGTAATCCAGTTCCGCTCGTAATGCATCGATTTGAATTCTGTCAGTGTCCCGGACGTTCGACTGTGCGTTCAAATATAAGCGTTGAATTATCAACTACAAAGTGAATTTTATATGTATTTTTTTGCAGCTCTAGTTTCATAAGAGGTCTTCTATTGGTCGGAGCCAAGGATGAGGAACTCATTGCCATTCAACATTACTGTCATCTATTAGTTATCTTCTTCGTGTTCTGCTGGAGGCTGCACTCCTACAGGTATTCCAAATTCCAAATGAGGTGACAGCAAACAATTTCTAGCGCTATTGAGGAAATCCACCTACCAAGCCCAGTGGAATCCCACCCGGTTTGAACTTCTGTACGCTTCCGTACACTGTACATCATTCCCTACTTACAAGAAGCAACGTGTTCTGAAGCAATACTGCCGTAGTGTTCGGTCTTTGAAGCTCAAGGTACTTCAGGAAGTCTTCCTTCCATAAGTTCATCATATACATCGCTAAGCTCATTTCCTGTACTCTGGGAATTTTCAATCACATAGGCTACCAATGTAAATACTGATCGGTAAGTTAGGATAAAACAGATCCACATTTTGTAGCACCTTAGGCCGGGGTCAAAACATATTTTACATGCTAAGACAGGGGGTTTTCCTCTAATTCCACATACGTGAGAGAGAAACTGAGCACTGCACTGATGTGACCTGAACGCTGGGAGTGGTTTTGAACTGATTGTGTTGAATATACTAATCAGAAGTTAACCCACAAAGTCTTCTAAATATTTTCCTCCTCGATTAAGCGGGGAATTCTTGCTAGTTTATGTTCTAAATTATAGGGAGTCCCATGTAGGGAGTCCCATGTCTATTCCGAAAGCCCTTCAGCTATTGATGTGTCTATGAAAACATAAACTAGTTGAATAATTCCTACTCATTGTTTCACTCTTTGAAGAACATGAGACTATTTTCGTTTTTTAGCGATTTGAGATGAGCATAAGAACACTGAGGGCTTGCCATCCCAAGATAAGTGAAGGCGCATAACATACATGAAAGAAGGTGTAATAATTCGAATTGAAGAACATGCAGAATCTGCAGCTCCACGCTATTTGTTCCGAGGGAATCTCAGAGGGAATCATGCCATTGGTACTTTTGAAAATCTCCAAGCGCTTATGGTCCCAGTATACCATCCGCGACCACAAAACCAGGCTTCTGCGTGTTGAATAACACCAATGTGGATCACAAGTGCTTCATACTGGCGGGGAGAAGAACACAGCTTTATCAGCAATTAGCAGGAGTGAGACCCATGCTCAGTACAACCGGCCCAGTTGTGGTTGTATTAGATAGAGAGCTTCGCTGGATAGAGAGCTTGAGTATTAAACGACTTAAGTGAGTAAGGAGATCGCATCAACGAGCTTTTTGAGCTAAAGAGCCTGTGAGAATAATTTTTCCGGTGTAGTAGCGATGCTACTTAATTTATTTACGTAATTTAAGTTTTTTTAAATTCTATTTGTTTTTCTTTTTCTTATTTATTGTTTGAAAGTTAGTTTGAATTCCCGGAAATTTTATACTTTTAAATGACATAATTTGTCCGCAATGAGAAGTTCATGATAAAATTGTATCATAAAATCTTGTGGTATTTTGAATGAAAATATTTCATAATAAGAGATGAGATAATTGTGTTACGTTATGGAACCAAACTTGGTAATCTGTTTCATATCTTGCGTGTAAGATAAATCCTCTACTGGCCTTGAGATTTGTTTATGAGATGAATCTTCAAATATATTTCAAATGTATTTATATATATGTGTATACACTCATATGTATAGTTAATATGTAGCGATCGTGTGGTTACTAAAATTTTAAAACTAGACTATTGCTTTGCAAAGGAGCATTTTAAGGCTTCAATATTTGCGTAAGGTGGACGTTTTTCATTTCACAATATTCGGGAATGATTTATTGTGGAAGATTATAGCTGGCCTGCTTTTAATCATAATGTGATGACTTTGATCAACAAATGTAATTTGTTTTTCGAAAAATTAGAGAAAATAATAGATTTAAGAATTCTTGCAGCTTCACATTGCTGATACTTTCGCATTACTGTCACTCGCAAATAAAAACCGATATGAAAATAAAAACCCTCAGAAGGGTAAATTTTTGTATAAACGCAGCTTTGCATATTTATATTTATTTGTGGTTTTTACGCGCTGATTAGTTTTGTAACTTTTTGTAATTTTTGGTACTGGTAATTTTTTTATTAAGTTCTCTGGACACAGCACGGTCTTCTCCAGGAAACTTTTTCAAATCTGCTTATTTAAGCTTAATTCTATCTTAATCCACCTAAAAATGTCTTAAAAATAAGTTTGTTCGTCTTAAACTAATCGATTGATTTTTATAAATTGTTACTACATATTTGATTTGGTTGTTACTACATACTGGAGATTCCGGAATCCTGTTCTTTCCGTTGTGATAATAGAAATCGTATCACTTAAAAAAATGAAGGATCTCGATTCACTTTGTCGAACGGTCATTAGCTCTGATAAAGGATCAGAACTGTGGGGCGACGCTCTCAGCAAGAAGTTACACCGGAAGCGGTTGGCACAGGTGCAGAGACAAGGAGCATTGCGAATCTCATGTGCATATCGAACGGTTTCCGGGGTGGTAGTACTGGTACTTGCAGGGGTGATACCAATCACCCTCCTTGCGAAAGAGCGCAGAAATATTTACCTGCGCAGAGGCGAAGACCGAAGAGAAGAGATCACCAGGGAAGAGAGACGTCGCTCTCTCAGCGATTAGCAACAGTCCTGGGAGCATGAAACAAGGGGAAGGTGGACTGCACGTCTGATCCCTGACCTGAGGCCGTGGTTCAGTCGAGTGAATGGTGAGACCGATTTCTACTTGACCCAGCTCTTAAGCGAGCACGGTTGTTTTCGGTCCTACCTGTACAAAATTGACAGAGCAACGTCTCCTAACTGTGTGTTTTGTGCAGGAGTATTGGAGGACGACTGTCACATATTCTTCTTCTGTAAAAGATGAAGACAACAGCGAGGGGACCACCTCAGCGTAATTGGAGAGCTCTGTCCGGAAACTATCGTCGGAGTAATGCTGAAAACAGTTGACAATTGGAATCGTGTGGCGCAAGATGCTTGGGTAGTACTAATACTGAAAAAAGCTTTGTTGGAGCGCTGGGAGATATCGGCGATGGATGGATCTCTTTTGTAGCACTTCCTTCCTCTCCCTTCCTTCTCTTTAAAGAAGGGATTCCCATAATGCGAAGGTGCCTCTAGGCGTAGGAAGACGAGGCCTAGCCCGAAGAATGTGTCAAACGGTTCCAGGCTAGGTTCTCAGGTTGACAGGGGAGGTGGTTAGTGGGTAGTCCAAAAGCATTTTGCGTCTGGGAGTCCGATACTCAGGGCGTAAACAGCCTTCACCTCCCTACCACAAAAAAATATCTCTGGTAACTGAGGCGATCCTGTTTGGCATTAACTCAATTAATTTTTTTTTAATTTCGCCATTAATCTCCTCATTGGACACGTTTTTGATGTCTTATTCAGCTCATCTTTTTCTTAGACTTTGTATTTTTCATTTGTTTTCTCATGCTTATCTACAAGTTTTCTATAGGGGTTTAAATCAGGACTATTGCTTTTATTGCGTGGAGATCACGTTATCTGTTATAAGCTATTTTCCCTGTCCAAAAACACAATAATATATGAAGTAAAAGATAATGTTTCTTACAGCTAATACATTTTTAAATAAATAAATATCTAACTTACCGATTTGCCTTTACGGCATGGATCAAAGTGACCATGACAAATGAAGTCTCTGCACTGTTCATGATGGGAATTCATTGCGGGAATCATGGTCTCTTCCAAAATTATTTTATGTTTTTCTGCATTCACCGTTGATGTGTATTTGGTCAATTTCAAAGTAGGAAAAACATCCCCAGCCCATCACACTTGCCGAATGTTTCACTGTTTTTAATAGTACAGGATTCGTCAAATCTTTCATTTGGCTGACGTCTATCTTTCATATGGAGCACCGTCAGAGCTGAAAATGTTGAATTTACCCTCCTCTGAAAACGTCACTTTCCCCCAGTCATCAGATGTCATATTTTTAATGTTCTGTGCTCAATTTAGACAAAATTGTTTCATCATTGTCTTTTGGCTGGATTTCGTGCCCATAAACCTTTTTCTCTCAATCTTCTTTTAACTCTTTCCTGTAACAATTTTGAAGCAATTTTCCATGGGTAATCGTATCATCATGCGATCGCTCATCTGTCTTACTTTTTCTTCCAGTTCCTTTCTTTTGCTTTCTAGATCTCTGGAAAGGATTTTGTTTTCTTACCACAGTGGATTGATTGCACCTTATTCTTTTTTCTATCTCACACGAAGAAAGTCCCGTTTCAGCAAACGTCACTATTTTTATTTTCTCCTCATTAGACATTCTTTTGAAACTCGGAATGCGTGTTTGATATTCGAAACTCTGGGCAGAACTAAACTATGGCTCACTGATGCCATCCTACTAGTGGCTGAACAAATACAATGCCACTATTTCTTTACACATTTTGCATCAAAAATGACAATGCTAGGTTATGCAATTTATATGACAACTATGACAATTGACATGACAATCAGACTACAATTAGACATGACTATGACAATTAGTTATTTCATTTAACAAGGACATTTTCAAGGGAAATTACAAGGGAAATAGAAGGGAAAAAGAAATTTAGCCCCAAAAAATTGAATTTAGAGAAGTTTGTTTTTAATTTAAATTGAAAGAAGTACTGGTACAGTTTTTTAAGATGTTTTCCTAGGTATGCGAATATCTCGCTAGGATCATAATATTCAGTACGAGAACAAAGCTCTTCAGCAAATGCAAATAGTGTGCCATGATTATGCGAAAGTATGACTGACGTATACATAATCAAAAGTAGTGGACTTCGACGCGATTTCTGGAGCACACCCACTGGTATACTGCGACAGGTAGATAAGGATACCTTTCCTATCTTATATTGCTTAAGAGCTGTGCCTTATGCGCCGGTTTGTGGATGGATAGAAGTTAAAATTTTTAAAGCTGGCATTAAAAATATTTGAACAACAGCTTTTTTCAATGGGTTTTTTTTTTTCGAAATATTATCTTACGCTTTGCCACTGTTCCAGTTTATTTAGCAAATTGACTACTTCAACTGGTTGATAGGCAATTGATCTGGATGAATGAGCTAAGGATTTGGGCAACCATTAAAAATATGTCCTGGCTATGCGTTGCTTAGGCTGTATTATATGCTATATGGTTACAGGGCACCCCAGCTTTAATTTGGGTACCTTTGGCTTGCTACTATTTTCTGCTAAGTTTGTTGCGCTTTGGTATGAGCTTATAGGTTTCAGAATCAAGCTCTGTAGTTTTAGATTGAGATTCAATTCAATTCACTTATTGCTTACTAAGGTGTATCGTCAACAGAAAGTGCTATTTGGAAATTTAAATATTGTAGAGAGTGGGGCTGAAGCAAGAACCTTGCGGGACGCCTGCTGGATTTTACCTAGTGATTCCTGCTTATGTTTCATTTCGTGAAGGAAAGATACCATGGGATTCAACGAGTGGAGATGAATTTCATGGCAAACAGTTTCAAAAGATTTCTCCATTTTCAGATTACTTCATTTCCTTTAAGGCTACTCGAAATAATTGTGGATTATTATCACTGGAGTCAAAATGAAAAATTTGAAAGTAAAAATTTATGTGAAATACGGCTCATTATTGGATCATAATTGGAATGTGGGATCTTTAGCTCAACAGAGTTTTATCGCTCTCAAGAAGGACAAAAGTAAAAAGTAAAATATTTTCTTGCAAACGGTTTTGCGGTTGTGATTTCTTGTTTATTATATTTCAGATATAATGTTGAAGCTGAATGTATTTTTATAGTTTAGTTTGCTTGCTTCAGCCAATTGCATTTTATAATTGAAATTAGGAGTTTTAATTGCTTCCGTAGCCAATCTCTTCAATGGAGGACCAATTACTAAAGATTTACGGACCAAAATATAACAATTCATATGAGCCTCCTATTTAATTTACTAATGAGTATGCTCTTTAATTTTTCTTGACGAGATTAGATAAAAACTTTCGATAAGAATTCTACTCTGATGTAGCTATAAAAGCATACTCAAAAGAAATCCTGGCAATCAACTAGTTTTTCGTCGCACTTGTAGTCTACTATGAAGCTTCTACTGGTAATTTCGATTTTACTTGATTCTGATCTTTGAAAATAACTTATCACAAATCCTTTTGTTTAGATATCATCTGCTTGCCTCCTGGGCTTCTGTCTTGCGAGCACTTTGAGAGAAGGATTCACATTTAGTGAGGGAGATATTGAACCATTCGGAATTGGGGGTTCTTGCGATTTTATGGTTGGTTCGAGTGGCGTAATCTGTGTAACAAAAACCAAATTTGTCCTTGGATATCAAAGTGAGTTTTTTTATTATAACAAACATAACATTTATAACAAAATAAAATAAAATAATAATAAAATAATGACTAGGTGAGCAAAAGTTTAATCATTAGTTAAAAAAAAACGTTTTACATTTTCATTAAATATTTAAATTGTGAAAAGGACCAGGATTGAGATATATGCAAGCATGTAGATTTATAAATTTATAGATCTTCTTGATAAATGTAATTTCTCTTTTTCTTTTTATCAGACAATTTAGTCTGGCAACAGTTTCATTCCTATAGGGCACTACATTAACAAATAACTAAGTAGCCAGGCTCAGTATTTTGTTCCGTTGGTCCTGGTTTTCTGAAAGCCTTCTTGAATTTGAAAGTCTGAGCAAGTTTTGACTAGGACTGTGAACAGAATTTTGCCCACCGGTCCGTGCCCAATTTGATTTCCTTGGGGGTAGTTGTTCATGTATTTTTTCCTCTAGAATACGTTGCATGATATTCTATCTATCTGTCCTGTCGATCTGAGTTTATAACGTTTTGTGTAGACAGAGGTTCCTGGTTTGTCGAAAAATGTTAACAACTCATTGCTAAATCGAGAATTCTTGTCAAGACCCTAGAGAGATGTGAATTGAATCTTCAGAGGCATTTGATTTGAAGTCCGAACCGTTTTGATCCTCTATATACATATTTAGTATCTATATTGTATCTTATCAAATATTGTATCGTATCTGTTTAACGTTGCCATTCTTGATTGAGTCATGGTTTCCGTCTTTTTTTTCTTTATTGCCACTATTTTGCTAGCGTTCACAGACTAGGAACGAGAGTTCGCTGCTTTTAGGACCCCCAAGATAATTATGCTCCGGATAAGCAAAGTGGAATCGATATATGACTTTCTGTGGCTAACACATCGTCAACAGTCTGCGTCGATAATATCATTAGTCATTTCGTAGTTCCTTCGATGAAGGCAAACCGATAGCGTGTTTAAAGTAACCCAGGACACGTTTATTAACAGTTCTATGAGCTTGATTGTAGCGAGTGTTGACGCAAGCTGTGTTAAGACTTGTTGTAGCCAAATTCTAAGAAATATTCCATGAGTCCAACCACCTTGCTTGTAAAGTCTTGAGATAACTTCTCCTTTACACGCTTTCCTTTTTTCATTCGTGAAAACAATCGGAATTTTCGTCGTTATAATCACGTAACTTTAACTGAGCAATGATTTTCGATGTAAAACATAATTTTATCAGCCCACACCTTCCGTTTATTTCGATATATGTTGTAAATTGCATAAACCCGACGATTTTGTCACTTCCTGAGAGAAGTAAATCGATTGAAATTTGTTGAAAACCATTTAAAACCTTTTTTAAGCCTATCGAACGATTTCTGCATATCTAACTCGATTCCCGCGCTTTTGGTGGATATTTACTCTAACCAATGCGGAGTCAATTGAATTTCTACTTCGGGATTCCAGAAAAAGCGTATATTCTAGACAATGCTTACGCTCTCGAGGGGCATTAGGACGAAAGAGAGACGAACACCCCAGAGAGCATAGAAAGTTTAGCATAAAGCAAAGTTCATTCAGGTGGTACCGTACCAAACATCTTTTTTGATATCCAGTAGCAAACTAATTCGGCAGTAATTCCACGCGTTGGATAAGTTTTGTCTCTTTTGATGTACCATGAAAACGTTAACTGTCACCATTTCTGTGAGAGATCAGTGTTGCTCAGTATGTTGTTTCCCGGCAAGGAGTAATATTGCATTGGTAACCCAGGTAAATGTGTCAACAACACATTTTTTTATGCCAGATTACTTCTCAGTGTCAATCGGAATGCGTCGACTAAATCTTCCTATCAGAAAAGTTAATTTATTATATCAAACTCACGTCAAATGTTAATAAAATGTATGTTTCAAGCAAGAAAAACCACGGTAATGGAATATAATGAAGAAATGTCGTAGTGTAGACAAGATTGACGACTTCATAAAAAAGGAATCGATCATATGCAGTGGAAAATGTGGGCAATAATTTAGTGAAACAAATAAGTAACAGTTTGCGTCTAAGACTTTCTTCTCAATCTCGCTGATTCTCAACAGCAACTGCATAAAAGGGAGAAAAAAGTTTAAAATGTTAGATACCTTGTATTGTAAATGCGATGCTTTTACTGTGAGATGTGGACATTGATGCAAACATTTGCGGAAAAGAAGTGGAATTCTTCGCTTTAGAAGCAAAATGCAAAGGAAACCAATTAGAAGAAAAGAACGAGCTGTACGAACTTTTTTACATGACAGAGATTTTCTAGTTGACAAAACCGTGGGACCCACTTTGAACTGGTGGATAAGGAATTGAAACGTAGAAAGTTAGGCGCAGGTAGGGTTGTAAGACGGGAACCAGTGCGGAACCAAAGAAAGTGCCTATCGGATTCGATAAAAGAGGGAAGTGAATCACTTTTGAGATTTCCCGCCTAGCGGAAGTGGTTTGAAGAAGATGACATACACCGTACACATGAAGTTGTTGCATAGACACGCGAAGGTCCGTAGAGGTTTGTAGCTGCACGGTGACGACGTCGAAGCGCAACCTTAAATCGATGAAGTGCAAAACAGTAAAACCTACCTTCAAAACCGTGAACTATGTTTTAAAAAGATCGAATTTTTTGTATTTATCTTCCTCGTCCAATATTTGATTGGATGAGCTCCACATTTCTCAGAAATATGGTATCATAAATTTCAATTGTGCGCTCATAAGTTTACTGTCAGGGACCCCGCAATTGCATCGGGTTCTATAAGCCCTTTTTAGGGCGTGTTGATACGTATTGTAAATTGTCGTGGTGGTCCACGATTTGCTATGCGCACCAAACTTATATTTCGTGCAGTGTGAATTTGTTTTCTTGTTAAATCTAATCTTGGACCTGCAGATAAGGGATGTTCGCCGATTTTATCGATTGCCTTTTGCAACGATTTCAATAAAACCATTTACATTTTCTTGTAATTTTGGAGCCTTAGACTGCTGTCTTCAAAGGAAAATTGTCAGAGCCTGTTGTTGAAGACAGATCATTTTAATAAACTATGGTTTTTGCTGGACTTACTAGTACCATGATTTAGCCTATCAGTGTTTGTGATTATTTATGATTTTGTTTTTGTCTTTTTTTTAGATCCTTACACAGATACTCCGATGAGCTGTCCTGCCGGGACTGTTTGCAAAGACGATCTGGATGAAATTTGCAGTCCTACTGCAGACCCTACTTGTTACAATGACGTTGTAGGTGTGAAAGGTGTTTGTAATCAATGTTATACCATGCCAGGTCTGGGTAATTCACCTGTCTGTGTAAACAAAACACATTTCTCTTTTTGTGCTAATGGCAAACTACAAGTGGGCATGACATATGCTTGCAATGCACCCACACCAAATTGCAAAGCAACTCTTGATGGCAACAATGCTGTCACAAATATTTGTACAGCTCAGACAACAGTTAGTGATTGAATTTTAAATTGATAGGATGTTTTGAAAATTCTAATTTTTCTAGGGTCTTGATTGTCCTTAACATGTGGAGTTGCGCTTGTTTCAGTTCTAATGAGGAAAGTTATGACGGAGCGATCAATCATGTGTTCGTTTAAGAATCAAAAAAAAAACAATTGAATGAAGTTTCTGTAGAAATTCAAGTTTTGTGCTCTAACATCCAATAAAATGCCGCGGAATTTTTCAATTTTATTCATTAGCTACTCTTACTGTCAAAATTATCAACCATCATAAATGGTTTCAACATTGATAATGAACTCCGAATCTGATAAAGAGATAGAAATAGGTAAGTTGTAAATTTAAGTGCTCTTATAATGCATGGGATTAATTTTTAGTTTTAATAAGGTGGGGTTGATTGACAATGTCACGAGCAATCTGAAAGTCAGAGGCCTTAAAGTCATTGATTGAACATCAATTACAATTTTCAGGGTGGTGGGGGTAATTTACTCACGATGCGAATTTATGCTCACGTAGATATCATATATCCCTATTTTAAATTTTTGTCTAAAAGGACGTTCCAATATAGTTTGCTTGCAAATTTTCACAACGTTATTTTTCAAACACACCTCTTGCATTAACATATTTGGTGTCATGGAATCTGTTCATTTGTATGGCTCCAAAGTTTGGGCTGACTTTTTATGTCAGAAGTCGTTGTCACGGCTGCATTCTGTACAGTATCTGAGTCGAAGTTGGACCAGGAATAATCTCCGTAGTCAAACTAAAGGATGAGCGTATTCGTTCGTTTGAAAGAATGCAGGGAGAGATTGCTGATAGAAAGTACACAGAAAAGACACTTCTTACTGGCAGGAAAACTGACTAAACAAACCATAGGATTGGCGCATAACGGTTGAGGCTGTAGTTTCGTAGACGTTATGGTGCAACTGAATTTTATCTGACGTAGCTGGTCAGTGGGTACGGTTATTTTCAGTT
This sequence comes from Stratiomys singularior, assembly GCA_954870665.1. Classification (NCBI taxonomy): domain Eukaryota; kingdom Metazoa; phylum Arthropoda; class Insecta; order Diptera; family Stratiomyidae; genus Stratiomys; species Stratiomys singularior. The sequence goes on from OX940880.1 coordinate 19,777,883, forward strand.
TTACTTGCACAATCTAGTGAAAACACGGTTTTGGGGGCGCTTGACATCGTTTGGACCACAACTGATGGGCCGCCATACAATCTTCCAGAAGATTATAGAGGCATTTATTGAAACTCTTCTCAAATATAGTATAGTTTACTGCAGAATATTTGATAAGAAAGATTTTGAGATCTACAGACGTATAGATCCGCGTGTCACTTTACATACGAACGATTCTGTTCCTAAAGGAGGACATCTCTGACTGGGACATATCTGCTCTGAGAAGGACATTCTCTAAGCATAGAGAATGAAAGTCACTATCTTTCTCTCCTTTACGTCTGTGCTTGCTTCAAGAGATTTCTCCCAACCAAAACGATGGTGCTTCATAAGAATAAGAGGCCTAGCATGAAATAATGTGGCAACCCATTTCATGCTAGGCTCTCGGTGTGGCATAGGACTTTAATAGGTCGTGTAGTTGTGTTGTACGGTTGGGGTTCCAGCACTCAGGATGGAAATAGCATTAACATCCCAACCAGTAAAGCACTTAAACAAGCATCCACGGTATCTTTTCTTTTTCGTGTATAAGAATTGCAGATTGTTTTTTGATTTCACTGCTGCTATTTTGAGCGTAAAACCTCAAGTGTTCGTCCTAGTAATCAGTAGAGAACGCTGTAAAGCAAAGAGAATATCTGAGTCACCGTCGCAAAGCTCAATGTTCACGAGATTTAAACAAGTCACATTCTAGAATTTTTGACTTTTAGATCGACTTGAAAACTGATTCATAGGTTGATCAATGTAGGTTATACGACATGAAATGAAGGTCATATGACATAAACACTAGTTACAAGCTGGCCATTTGGCAGCTCGACGGCGGACGGACACTCTACGCACTTAACCCGGATAGAATAGCGAGATACTCTTCTACTCGCATTCCTTACGCCTTAACGTTCCAGCTGAAGAAGGTTTGATTGATTGCCCACCCTTCAGCGCGAATAATCTACTGTCAAATGAAAATACCCAAGGCCAGAGGATGGACGACAAAGCATCGTTTGCCATCTTGCATGGCCCATTGGTCAGGTTGCAGGAAGGTGTATTGAAATGAGACTTGGAGTCGTCAAAAAAGATGGAAAAAAAGGGAATTAAAGCCAAACGCCGCTGGGATCGTTCTGGAGAAGTTCTTCCGCTAGTAACCAATATCAATATCCACTCAAACTCTATAGTATTCCTTCCAAGCATCGCCTTCGATTCCACTGAGTATGATTCCGTGGGGAACTTTTTCGATATTCTAAATGCTCAGGAATTTCGGGAGCATCATACCTAAGCTGTTGAGCAATACAACAGCTGCTTTAGGTGTAGGTCCTTCGAAGAATGGTGGTAGAATACTCCTTCCAGACCCTGATCGGATTTCATGGGGTATTTCCATCCAGATTAGAGACGTGGTCGTCGAGTCGATGGAATTTATTGTAAATACATACGTAGCATTGAAAAGTTCTTTTTCCCGATAGTGGATAATTATGAATGCAGTAGAGTCTTTGCTGCTTTACAGTTTCCGGGATTGGACTGAGGCGGAGCAAGGAGTTGTACCAAACACGAATTATGATGGTGCATATTGCGGATTGCGGCCTAATGAAATTTTAACTCTGAGACGAAGGTCATTTTTACGGAGAGACTGGTCGTTAAAGCTCTTCAGGCTAAAGAGTGAAAGTAGGTCTACTTACATAGTTGAGAGTTGGAAAAAAATGCTGTCACCTGAAATGAAAAACAGGAACCTCTGAATTTATGATAGGAAAACTGACTTGAAGTTTCTAGTGATTCACGTAGCTTAAAAATAGAGTTGGTTTCACCTTCCTATTTTTAAGCTGGAGTGGCATCAATGGAGTTTCGGCTGAGAGTCAGTTCGAACTTTCAAGTTAAGCAACACGTTCTATTTAAATAATATTTACCTGGTAAAGTTTTGCAAAATTTGGAATTCTATTGACCAGGATATATTAGGTTACCTGTTGTTTCTGAAATTATCTCTTATTTATTCTTAGTGAGCTGGTGCTTTCTTCCTCTCAATCAACGACCAGAAGAGGAAGTTGAACTAAACTAAACACCATTCCCTGTATGTAAAGTTATCAAGGACATGAGGTCCTAAAATTCGCGTAGAATGTAATAAATTAATAAAAATGGTCCAGAAAATATTTACACTCTTTATTTTATTTGATATTTAAGATTCTTATCGCCTTTGCAATCGTTTCCAACGCTGAAGCTGGTACACGTTTGTTGTTGATTGCATTAATAATATTGCCATAAATTAGGTAATTTAAGTTGATATACTATTTACAAATTAGGATGAAGTATAAAAATCCTGCGAAATGTAGAGAGATCTTTTAATGCGATAGTTTCCGCTGAATCTTTTCCAACGGCTGTACCTTAATTTGTTGCTAGAGATTTTTCAAAGAGCCACAGTGAAATTATATTATTTAAAATGGTATTTATTGCTATTGACATGTGCTTCTAATGTAAACATCTCTTTATTTTGTGTAGAGGCTGACTGTTTTCGCCCTGCTGACATTGGCTTCAGTAGAATTTTGCAAAGGATGTGGCTCGACAATCGGTACCAATTCAAATATTATTTGTGTCTCTAAATCGCAGTTTCAACTTCCATTTCATGGTACGTATAGGCCTTGTGAGTGTTTGAATTTTCAATATTTAATTACTACTTCGGCAATACTTTGTAGCAGCCTCAAATGGTCCAGGAAATACTTGGAAAATACTTGAAGTTTCGGATAAACCATCAATCTGGGATTTTTTTTTATTTTTATTTTTTTTAATTTTAATTTTTTATTTTTTTTTAGGATGTGTTTAGTTGTTGCTTGAGATGACCAAGTGATAACAGTAACCCACAATAGTATACAAGTGAGAGTAACAATTTTTTTTGGGGCAATACCAATGGGGAAAGAATTGATTGTGCACTGTTTTGAGCTTTTCTAGTGTTCTTGGGTCTCGCCAGGTGTCGCCGTCTGGCAAAGGGGGTTGCTAATACCTTTGGAAAGGAAAAAGAGAATAAAGACTGCTCTGATTGCTGTCCCTCCACTTCTGCAGCAGAAACTTCCCTACTTTAATTGGAGAACTATCAAAACGTCATGAGACAACAGCTCCATTTGTCTTCTGATTCTAATCCATCCCTTTTCATTAGGAGATAGGCTGCCTTTTCTCTCTAACGCGTGTTTCACATGTCAGAAAGTGGAGCAAGCAAAACCTGTATTACCAAAGATTGACAAGCAATCTGAAAAACATGAGTTGCGAGACTTGTGTTTGTTTCAGTGGAAGCACCTGAATATTTGCGCCTACTGAACCGTAGCGTTCGATTCAGGCTCCTGATGCTTTATGTTGAACAACAGAAAAATATTACAGTTGAAGGGGTGGGTACTATATCAAGTGGCTTTCTTACCATCATTTCCTATCAAAAACGGGGCACTTCCTTCCTCCTATACTTTGTCGTCTCTCGCCAATAATTATGAATCTTTCTTAGTTATCTAGCAGGTACCACATTGGATGTCTCTCTTTCAACATCCTGTACAAGCGATTGTTTGGCTTACAGACGGAACAAGCCCTTCTCTCCTGAGATGGCTCCTTACTAACAGTGTTATCCTATCCCAGGCAATTCAAAACTATCAATGACTTTCCTAACCGTCATAAGTAATATTCGGCTCAAACATGTCCCGCATCAGAGCCATCTAGTTTACCCACTTATCCCGCCTTAAAATGAGGGTCCTTCTTATTTCTTCTCGAAAAGCCTTCTCAAGTGACAAGCCTCTCAGATAAATAATGGTTTAAAAAACTGATTGGGTTCGTGGCTTTTCAATTTGTCATAGTCCGAATTGCTGGGAATTGTGCTGTGAGAGTTTCTATAGGCTCATCTGTATGTCACCCATTTTGTATTTGAGTCCTCCACACCACTAAGCTTTGAGAAACTTGACATTTAAGTGTTAAGCAATTAATGCTAACTAGTACACAGAATATAACAGTTTCGGGACCACCAGAAGGGTATATAGGAGCTATGAGTATACATGATGAGATTCATAAACAATATTACCGATAGTCCAGCTTTGAAATCCTGTTGGTGAAGCTTTGGATTTCCATTTTCCCAATATTTTCCTGACGAATGAAAATCTAAAATAGTGCTCTTATAGCTATTCCAGTCAAAAGTGCATGCCTGTTAAAGTATACTACCAAAAGTCAAATTCTAGTCTTCATTGCATTTTACGTTTGAGATGAGGTTTCCAATTAAAGTTCCTTCGTGCTGAAACACCGTCACATGAATTTGTCCTTCTGCATTCAAGACAGTGTCCTTGATTGCTTCCACGCACTGGAAAGATGACTTTGAATTATGACTTTGGTGTAAAGTATAGTATACCCAGTATCAAGGATTTATCAAGAGGAAATCATCCATTTATGCATGGGTCTGGACTCGATGCTTACTGTTGTCCTGCCCGCACTCGATGGCTTTGTTAAGTCAATCTTAAAGCCATTCTGCTTCTATTCTATTGTGAAGATGAGGGTGAACCTCTTTTTTCTACTGCCATATAGTCCCAAGGCGTCTTTCTCTCAAATTTCATGGAAGAAATCTGTGCTATATTGAATAGGGATCAACGGTTGAGAAAGTAAAGGAGAAAAAGAGGGGAGGAAGTAGGAAATCCCGAAAAAATGGAGCGTCATATGACGTGACTTACACTATTTGCCAAATAATCGACACAGGTTAAGATGAACCTAATCGAAACAAAGTACACGCGAATCTTGTGTACTAAAATATTGAAGCGAGTCCGATCATATGATTGTACCGGATGAATCACTTTTCTGTTGGCCAAAACTGGCTTAATCCTACAGATTTGTTCAGTTTTCAAAACACAGGATAGTGAAGGATAGACCACAACATACCATATATCGTCATTAAAATTCATTAAAAAGTCACTAAATTCGATAAACACTTACATGATTGTTTTCAAAATCTTTCAAAAACCGATCAAAATCTTAGAATTAATGATATGCATCCTTCGTTTTCAACCAGATCAAAATACAAATCCTCCACTAGATTGTCCCCCTGGAACAGTTTGTGCAGATGTTGTTGAAATATGTACAGCTACGATGCCGCCTGTTTGTCTGGAGGATCATGTTGGAGAGGATCAAGAATGCTTGAACAGACCAAACCCGGATGTCACACATCCTGTTTGTATAAATGCGACAAGCTTTGCCTTATGTGTAGGACGTAAATTGAACCCTGCTCTCACGTTTTCTTGCAATGCACCGAAATCCTATTGTAATATAGTTTACAACGAAGTTACAGATACTACCAGCGGACCATGTACAGAAATCGAACAAGTAAGTTGATATGGTCCTGATTTAGTTTACTGGGACTTGCGTGAATTAAACTTATATGATTTATTGTTGCAGGCAAAGGGTATAAGGATAAATAAATGATATTTTTCAAGCGCGAAACACTTTATGGACAATGAACGTTTTAAGATAGGAAATTGCATTATCTTTATCTTAGATAAGATTTAATATACAAAAAAAGGAACGAAGTAATAACGAAGATATTATTTTTGATTATTTCTGAATTTGTATAATGTTTAATTATATTCGAAAGTCAATTTTTGTCTTTTCATAATCTACAAATATTTTAGAGAAATTATGCCAAAATAAGATATTTCAGGGTTTTTTTTTCTTATTTTTATTTCTCGAAAGTGAAAACCTGAATGCGGAAATTGAATTCCGAGGACAAAAATGATCGCCGTTTTATGAATAACTGTAAACGGTACAAAAATGACTCGTTAATTGAATAGTTGGTAGTTTGGTTTCACCCCGAAATGTGTCCGTGACATTGATTGTTGAAAACAGTTATGGAAACTGCTTGTTGGTTGTGTGAAATAGAAGTTGGAGCTGAAATGAATTTCAATTAAGGCCAAAATACAATAGTGCGATACAATAGTATTGTATTTTGGCCTTTAATTGACAAACGTGATTTCCAAGTGGCGCAATCCATTGGTTCGAGTCCGAAGCAAAAGAACGAAGCCTTAATATAAAAAACGTAATAAAATGACATAACCCCTTCGCTTTACCCTTTACATAATGGCACTTTTGTAATCACAATAGACACTGTTTTTGTCTTTTTGCTGCATCGTGTATCAGATTCAAAGCAATCTATAATACGACCAATATTTTTGAACGAAAAAAAGGTTTGGTCATTTTGCGCTTAAGGTGTGAAGTAGTTCCCTACTGTTGAGAAGTTATAAGGAGTGTATACGGTTTATATGTAGAAATACTCGTTTTTTCTTTTGTTGGGATATATGGTACAGCCATTAAAATATTTATGTAGTATGTGTAAAATAATAAGAAGAAAGACCAAATGACATATACAAAATCCTTGATGTTCTAAAGAGAAATCTTTGATGTTCTAAAGAAAATATTGTGTAGTTTTCATTGAAAGGCATATTTCAATGGAAGAAACTGAATGCCAGTTCACTGCGGAGTTGGCCTTTCTATAGATGTTGCTGGTTTCAAGACAACATTACAAATTTTGATTTTATTTGACTGAAAACCACCTGAAAAATTAAATATATTTACAGTGAAGAAATTATACAGTTTGTTGGCACATGTGGTTATATGTCAATCAAACGTTTTTATAATTTGAAGCAATTTGAAGTTGATCAACGAATAATTCCGACGTAGAGCTGATTATCTGTGTCAAAAACAATCTTTAAAACCACGTTAATACTGTAAGAAGAACTTTATGTTTGGTGGCAGGTCTGGACGCATAAATATTTTGACATCTATACTATCTTTAAGGTAAAGAAACTATTTGGTATGATATAATCAAGCAATCATTAGCACTATAAATGATATTGTCAGACTTTCGAAAACAATACCTGACGGGAAATGTCACAAGCTAATTTCAGGACATAAATTATTTTTTTCTTACATTTGTAATCTACTTTTGAACTCCGTAAAGAATAAAACCATTTAACAATTAGGTAATTAGGACAAGACTGCGAAGGTCCAGCTGAAAAAGATTTAAAAAATAGGCAAGAGTTGCAACCATTGAAATATTCCCACTAAGGATCCTGGAGTTAGACCTGTGTTATGGTATGGTCATGAAACATAGGCTCTAATCCAAGCATTTGCAATTAAATTGAACGTCTTTGAGCGACGGGTCCTCAAAGCGGATACGTGGAGCAAAGAACCATGAGCTGTATAGAATGTTTGACGACCCGGCGGTCTCAACAAGACTACGGAAGCTGCAATGGGCTGGCCATTGAATCGTATGGACGAAAAAACATACTCAAAAAGGTTAAGTTGGGAGAACTGAAAGGCGAAAACCAGTAGGTAAACTGAGAAAACGCCGATCTGACTCTGTTGTCAAAGATAGTTTATCGTTGCTCGGATTTCAAAACAGGAGGACGCGATAAATGGACTAAGACAGTTGGAGGCGCTTTTGGTAGGAAGCAAAGGCCCAAGAGGGTCTGTAGCGCTAAGAAGAAGAAGAAGAAGGGTCTTAAAGATTAGATCTGGTAAGACAAATTAATTTTTAACTTGGTTCTACTAAGGATGGCATCAAGCAAGCAGATGAACTTCTCCTTTTCTATAAAAGAAATATTTGCCTAAATTAATTATAGCGTGATTTTGCTTTGCCATTCGTAATCGCACTCCTATGTCACGGATTATAAACCGCTTCTGATTCGTGATTGTTCACTTGGGAACCGTACACCACGCCGAATTTATTTATTTGGTAACCTCCAGCTCCGCCCAGTTGCTATTTGATTACATATTTAGGGCATCGGGAAACTGCCCTATCAGCAATTGGTATCTAACAAATTGTTGGATACCAATCCAAATACCGTCCAAATACTGACGATCAATAACCTGAATATTCAATTTGGCTTGTTTTGATGCACACCATCATTGCTCACTTGTCCATTAGCCTGAGAGATAATGAATTACCGGTAACTTTGCTTTCATTATAATTACTTGAGATGTTTGCTCGCTAACATAGTGCCTCACAACATTTTCTTGCGGACTATGTAGCGTCATGATCGATACGGTTTTTCATTGAGAGTTGTGCGTTGGTTCCCATGATAGTAAAGGAAAATTTTCACTACTACTGAGATGGAATTTTTTGAATAAATGATGCGTGTTGAGTTGCTGCTGGCTTCGATCATTCTTGGGTGGAATTTGTCATTTTATGTTACTTTGTATTTAATCCTGTATTAGTCAGACAAATTATTGGACTGATATCCTGTGTACAACGGTGTCAGAAAACAGGGAGATGGATTGCCTGTTACGGGAAAGGAAGAAAAGAGAAAGATTGGAAAAAATGCTTACTTCTGAAGGAATTTGTGTCTGTCAAGAAGGAATGAAAGGTTTATTGCATTTAACCTTTTTAATAAATGAAGTTTCGCCCTCTACAGTAATCTCCTAGGTATTTCTATTTTTGTGTATTCTTGTATTCTTGATATTTCTATTATCAAGAATTGTAATTTCTAATAATATTTTGTAGAAATTTGGTATCACTTATCGTGTTAAATAGAATAGGTTCAGTTTTTTATCCGAATCGGAACATGGATGTCTTGGAGCTTCAGAACAAAGACAACATAGAGTGTTTACGAAGTCTTTAAACTAGAGTAAAAATATGGTGACCTTTCCTTTCTAATCTAATTATCTTTCAATTTCGTATAGAATAAAATAGAGTTTCCTCTGCGTACAATTTGGAAGAAGTCCGGACGCTGTAAAACAAAAGCATGTGACGAGATGATAACTATCTAGAGGTTACATCAATTTAATGCTTAGTAGGACATCAATTGCATTAAATTCCTTGAGGTAAGCCGTGAGAGTTTCCTCGAATGAATTCATTTTCTTCTTCGCTTGACTTGTTTTGAAGGTTTCGCGAATCGTGTTTGCTTACACATAAATTTCTCCTGCACCACACGCCAAGCTAATCTTACTGGCAATTTTTTGCATGAAAAGCATAATCGTCATGTTTCGAGGAAGATTAGATAACTGTTGAAAATGAAAATTTAATAAATAAAAATGCAACGTGACTTCATTCCACTGGAAAAATTTATTCAGCAGTTTGGTTAATGTATTCAAAACTGAAGTGCGACATGGTAAGTATGTGGCGACCGTATTGGACTCGATTCTAACGAATTCGTTTGCTTTTCAGATGCATTTGGCTACTCTTTTAATCATAACATTCGCGGTAGGAGTTTATTCGCAGAACTTTTGTGAAGTTTTATTACCGTTAGCAAACGTGTATTGCATATCGCCAAGGGAATTCCAACTGACATCATCATTCTGTTAGTAAATTCTGAGTTAAACTACTCTTGCGTGTCCTCTCGGTAACAATAATTTTCTATCCTTCCCGCTTTTACCGCGTATAAACGATTTTTTCATAAAACTAAAAATAATTCTAAGTAACGTAATATATTGCTTCATAGTCCTCCAAAAAATAGCAAACATTGGTTAAAGTGTAATCGAACCTCGCAATGGCTGAGACCGTAGATTATACGCAAAGATTAGCAAACAAATCTGTCAAATATGACAGTAGTTAGTTTCGAAATTTGTTTTCTTGCAGGTAACGAAACAATTTTCTCCTGTCCCGACGGAACTTTTTGCACTGATGTACCACAAGTGTGCACGTATGAAGGACCTGCAGCATGTAAATTATCCAGAGCATGCAACACGTGTGTACCAGGTGCAACAGGTACCTGTGTGTCATCCAGACAGTATGTAAGCTGCATAGACGGAAAACCTGATGTGACCGTGAAAAACTGTCAGGCATCTAGACCATATTGTAGCATGGAATATGATACACAAGGGTCTATAAATGTAGTGTGCACAAACCTGATCAAAGTAAGATGCCATCCTTAATGCTCTTCAGATAGCAGTCAATCTCCTTTTTATTTTTGTCAAGGATATCGCCTGTCGTGACCTATGCCCAACGGAGGCACCAGTCACAGAGCCTCCAGCCACCGATCCTCCAACTACAGAACCGCCCACATCTCCACCCCCGCCAGTTGATGAGTGCATAGCCCTTGGAAAATTCAAAGTAACGGCCGATTTAACATGCAAAAGGTACGACTGTGGGCATAAGAGTAACCATGGAGCTGACAAAGTGTTTAATTTAGATATTACTATTGCTATGCGAACGAAAAAGGAGGACTGGAAAAACTAGAATTCGTCTGTCCCTACAACACACTTTATGATCCTGCCAAAGGAAAGTGCGTGCTCGAAGGGGGTAACTTTCAGTGTCTAACGTGATTCAAAAATTTTTGTGTAGTATTTAGTGTCTTTGTTGCTCTTTCAATTCAATTTTCAAATAAATCATTAATGCTGAAAATACCATTTGGATTGCTTTTAGCAGTGTTCAAAAAAGGAGTCATAATTTTGTATTTCCTTATGGAATGCCAAAATAACTTACAGTTTTCAAAATGTTTCAACATTTTACATACAACATATTTTCAGGCCGTACTACGAAAAGCATGCAAATATACCAAATAGCATGATTTCTATAGGGTAGAGAAATAGTAAAACAAGGTTTCATGGTAATGTCAACAATTTAAGGACCTGGTTTCGCAGTAAATTTGTCGCAGTTTAGATACCGGGTTGTTTGATCAATCAAACCCTGAAAGTCTTCAAAACCGGCACGACAATTATGGAATTTTTGTCAATATCTATGTTCCAAAAAAAAGCATCGGTGACGACAGAAACGACAAATAAGGCACCAAGAATTCAATTCTTTTAAAATACTCATTCAACTGTATTCAAAACATTTTGAAATATTTACTCGCATGCTTAACCTCAATAGAGAGCCTGTAGCTATTTTTGAAAAAAACTTTTTGACTAAATATACTAATCTAAATAGTTTTAACCATAAGGAAAATTTGCATACACTAGAACAACAATCTAAATAAAAGAATTTCACTATGAAAACATATTTTCTTTTTTATTTCAAAATATTTACTCTCGCTTTTTGTGAAGAGATTGATTAGTTTAAATATAAACATGTGGAATGAACTTAAGGAAACCAAGTTTAACTTAACCCACAGAAACGTATTATTACGTTGAAAGTTGGATCCTCTGGTTCTCAAAAACAAGCCGTCAGTTGTGAATGACGGAGTGGGAGAGTTATGTCATCATCATCTGCAAGTTGTGGAAACAGATATATCCCTAAACCATAACAGATTTTCCTTTTGTTGGTGTAACAAGAGATGACATATGCATCTGGACTTGCCTTCCGCTAATATGGTTCCTGTTCGGGCCTAGTTCAAAAGAGTTTCCTTCCTCTTGTTAGCCTCAAATTAATTTTGTGGACCTAACAGGAATACAAGAACCAGGACCTTAGTTTGGAACATAGTGGTTAAGTTTGTTGGATACTACTGCATAAACTATCCTTGGAATATCTTTTTAAGACCCAAACCGTGAAGACATATTCCAGGCGCCATATGTTTCTGATAAATTCCTGACTCAATGTCAACAGGAACTTCATTACCAAAAATGGAGAACGCAAAGTAACGAATCTCAACTCTTCCCCGAACAGACACTGCGATTGGGCTTCTGATGAAGGTACTGAATCAGTTCTTTTTCATCTAGAAAGTGACTCTATCAGGTAATGAGAGTCTGGTTCAGCAGACTTTTCTGCATAATCCCGGGCTTAAATTCTAATTTAAACTCGAGAGGATTGGCGTTGCTGCTTGGTGAAATACTAAAGTTTGCATCTTAGTTCGAAAAATATTGACCAGGCATGCTGACCACTTCCTCAGGGTTTGCGAGCGCAATTCATTCCGATAACCTCAACCTTGGCGGCATGTCTCGGTACCACGGGTAGCTGATGACTCTCCATTCACAGTATAGATCACCTTATTGGGTACGGATAATAAGGGATCATCATGATAGCTTGTATTAAAGTTGAAGATCGTCTTTGGAAACTGATTCTTTGTGATGCAGTAATCGAGTTTCATGACCGCTGGATAGGTTGACATATGACAGAAACTTCTATACAGGATAGGGAATATTTTATGATCTTACGTTAGCTTTTTAGGGGATTGTCAGATGTTAAGTTCTAAAATATTTTTGTGAGACTAGATTATCCCGTACCAATTTCATGTTGAATAAGGTTCTTTCACATCAAAAGCAACCAAGCATCTGCTACCCAAACAGAGGTTCTTCTGTTGCCATTTCAAGTCTACAAACTGAGAAACCAGTAACGACTAGCTTATGGTTGTAAAGTCAACTATTCGATAATGTTCAAACTTAAAATACTGGGGAATCCAACTTAAAGTAAACTAGAACCACTGGAAAATATGGTTAAAATTGATAGGAGCTGTCACCTAATCTATGTGTGCGATGTATGGAAGAAAATCAATTATACTAGTAGAAAGAAATATGGAAAAGCTCATGGCTTTTTTGGCTTTGGTTATGAGTCTATGCACTATTCAAACAGATGCCAACTCATTGAGCGAGAGGCATCGATTAGCGTTCCAAGTCGACGTTACCTTTTGATTCAAAGCCTTAGCACTAAAGAGGGCTAACACATCGAAAAACGTCCGAACCTAAAGATTTTCGACCTCAGTTTTCGAACATCATTGGTTTTCGAAACTAAAACATGTTGAGTATTGCTGGTTTGACAAAGATGCGGAGAAATCCACTTTAACATTCTCCTAAATTTTGTTTTCATGCATAATTACCCACATGTACTATTAAACAGGAAAAATTATTCTCAGCTAGCCATCACGATCTGTCATAGAAAACGCTCATTTTGTAAGCTCTCTAAGTTACAAAGCTCACTTGGTTTTTATGTTGATACTGCATAACCGTATGATAAGTTTTCGGAATTTACTAAATATTTCGAAATAATTTTTCTAGGTCTAAGGTCCTATGTAAATAGGGCCGTAGGCACTATCAGACATTGACTTTATTATGAGGTTGAAGTATGCTGACGAGAGAAGACAAAAATAACCTATTGTGAATCTCCCGGAAATGGGTTCTTAATAATTTTTGACCACGAATAATATTATAACGAGCTTGATAGTCTGTAGAATTTATCAAATTGTGGCTCTAACTTGATGCTCTAAATAACTCATTAATCAAGAGTTATGGTAAGTTTTGGTAAGTTATGGTATGGTTATGGTGAGGCCCAAGCAGTCTATACTACTAATTTAGCGATTTCAGAAACAAAGCAAATAATTGCAGCGCGCTACACACTTCAAATCAAAAGAACCGAAACATGACGAGCTGGATCATGTCCGATGAGCTGGACTGTAGTTAATTTTCAACGAAGACAATTCTTTCTCTAGACAATGCAAAATTCTACTGGTATCCCCGATTCAAAAAAAAACTGACACATCTAATCAAGTTCACGTCCCTAATTCAAGTTCATGAGCTGAAGGGTAGCTAACATCACGGCAATAGGGAGGAGACAGCATGGTTAAATCACCAATCTGATACAACCATTATCACCATCATACAAGACTATAGGCGGCTTCAGATAAATGTAATTCGATATCGATATCTGACAATTGTTCACTATCTAGCTCATACTGAATGAGTCGCTAGTATCCTTCTTTTTTTTAGGTTGGGAGGTGAAGGCTATTTATGCCCTGAGTGTCGGACTCCCAGTGGACTTGCTGGACTACCGACTAAACACCTCCCAACCGGAGTGCCTAACCTGGAACCATTTCACACATTACTTCGGCCTCCCAATTTTACGCCTTTTGGCCCCTTCGGGTTATAGGGATTCCTTCTCCAGTTGGATGGAAAAGAGGAGGAGGATTGCTAGAGAAGGAAACTCTCTTCCCTCGACGCTTCCAGCCGATCAAGTATGCCTTTTTTCATTACTAAGATTGCCCGAGCGTCATGTGCCACTTGATTCCATTTGTCAAATGATATCAGAATCTCCTCGATTCGCGGTGATCTTGCCCACTTTTTCGGCAAGATCCCGCGCTCTTTGTCCCATCTTCTGCATGAAAAGAAAGTATGACAGGCGTTATCCTTCACACCAATGCAGAATATACAATCTGGAGACCATGACTAACATATCTTGTGCAGGTAAGACTGAAAACAACCGTGTCCGCTCAGTAGCTGGGTCAGGTAGAAGTCAGTTTCACCATGCGTTCGACTGAGCCACGATCTCAAGATCTTTGATGAGCCGCGCGGTCCATCTTCCTTTTAGCTCACGTTCCCTTGATTGTTGCCATTCGTCGAGAGTGCATCGTCTTTCATCGCGAGCAACTTTTTCTTTATTACCCTTGTGCCTTCGGAGGTAGACTCTACTGCGCTCTGTAGCAAGGAGACCGATGGGTATCACCCCTGCATTTACCAACACTACTGGCTCAAAGACTGTACGGTATGATGATGCAATCTGCAGTGCTCCTCGTCTCTGCACCTGTGCCAGCCGTTTTCGTTGCAGTTCCTTGTTGAGAGCTTCACTCCATATCTGTGCTCCATCTAGAAGCGAAGATTGCACTACACTCATTAGCAGACGCCTTTTTGTTGGACTTGGTCCCCCATGATTGGCCATTAGTTGACTAATTGCCGAGACCCCTGCTGCGGCCTTGTTTGTCGTTGCCTTAATTTGCTCCGAGAAACTCAGTTTGGAGTCTATCAGCCAGATACTTGACTGATAGTTTTGACTCTACTAATGTGTCCCCGACTCAGACCATTCTTCCTCTGGGGATCCTCTTTTTGGTCAGGATGACCACTTCGGTTTTCTCTAACGTTAGGTTAAACCCGTGAGTGGTCATCCAGCTCCCCACCCGGCGCATTTGTACATTCAGCCTTAATTGCGCTTGATCGACCGTGCGTCCAGCTTCTAGTGCCACAACGTCATCTGCATAGCCGATCTGTTGCGACTTTTCCGGTAATTCAAGTCTTAGCAGTCCGTCGTAGTTGACGTTCCTCAAGTCCGGACCGAGGATAGAGCCTTGGGTTACATCTGATGTGACTAGCATCCTCCGACAACTTTGCACCGTGTTGTAGAGCAGGCTGCAAACCTTCAGGTCATTTCGGACTATCCGCATCAGATATTCTGGAACTTGGAAAGAGTTTTCCAGGGCTTCCAAAATATCCGTCCATCTAGTGGAGTTGAAAGCATTCTTTAAGTCCAGTGTCACTAGAAGGACTACCCGACGGTTGGATCGACTGCGTGCCTCCGCCTGTTGGACCGCACTTACCACTTCCGCGATTGCATAGATAGTGGAACGTCCCGTTCTGAAACCATACTGCTTTGGAGAAAGATTAGCGAGTCTTCTCTTTATCAGTTTCTCGAGCATTTTCCCGACCGTGTCTAGCATGCATAACGGTCGGTATGCTGACGGCGACTCGGGATTTCCCTTCCCCTTGCTGATCAGCATGAGTCTTGCCGTCTTCCGAAGCTCAGGGAAAACGCCTTCCCGCAAGCAGGCATTGAACGTACTGAGCAGTAAGTCAGGGCAAGAGTGATAGGCCAGTTGCAGTACCTCGGCTGGAATACCGTCTGGGCCCGGAGCCTTCTTCGCCTTCATGGAGAGAACTGTTAGTTCCAGTTCGTTTCTCGTGAAGAGTCGACAGTCTGATGTTGTTTCCCTGTTGGCGGCATCAACGCGGACAGGATGTTGGGGAAAAAGTGCCCATACTATCTCGTCCATCATGTCCGCTTCAAGTACGCAGGGGGGCTGAACAGCGCCGAGCTTCCAATGGTACGATCATGATGGTACTCATTGTTGAGTTCACCATGTCTTCAGCAGTCAGTTCTCTGGTCCCCGGCGATGAGCCAAACGGTGGTAAACATGTCATGAGCGTGTCGACAAACTTCTCTACGTCCATCCTCTGATGAGCGCTGAGTGTCGCTAGTATCCTTCTTAATCAGTGGAAAACAACCTCTCAATCACAAAGCGTAAGATTTATGTTGACGCCAAGGCAATCAAAAAATGCAAAGAAAATTGAATTCCAAACCCGGGGGCATATAAATCATAGCAAGGACAACCAGAGAGAGAGAGAGATTTGTCGTTTTGAATGTAGGAAATAGAACCACATTACACTGGTATGGCCGTAATAGAAGCGTCTCGTATAATACATTTGCTTTAGGTTATTTTTTCTACTGTTCTAAATAGGAAGTCCTGTGGGGCTATACAGTGATAGATCACCACTACTTGGGTCATCTACGTGCAAAGCCCCTACTTCCCCTACAAGGTAGAAATTGATTACAACCCCTGCGGAATCGAATGTTGAGCGGTGCACGATCGTACTCCAAACCCTTATACCAAACGTAATATGCTTTCGATGAGTTGACCTTAAGCGGGGACCTCAAAGAAGACAGGATAAGCGTTATAAGATTGTCCTTACGGTTGTGCAATCTCATCAAGTTTAGTTTGCTATGAAGGTCCCTAGAAAGTAACGCTGAAAAGTGGAGAGAGTGTCACTAACTTCTGCTTAATCCCCGCAGGTAGAACCTCGTTGAGTATGCTGGAAAGAAGTGAAACAGCTTCTGATTGGTAAGCAAAGAACATAACTTGAAGCTGACTTGAACTTTATGGCCCTTTTGACCACCGAAGGAGGCTGGTAACGTACTCGGAAAGTGGAGGTTTATGAAGGAAGATACGTTTTCGCTTCAGAACATACGTATTCCTTCAGAAGTGCAAAAAAAACGTACAAGACAAACAACAAAACGGAAAAATGCCTCAGTGGGTTCATGGAGTCAAAGATGACCTTTCTGGATCAAGTAAGAGGGACAACAAACATCGCTCCACTGAGCAACACATTGCCTCACGGTCAACACATAGGACAAAATCTTGAGTGGTTCTATGTGTTGTTTGACACATGAGTTGAACAAAAGTCTTCTTCTACAGAAGAAGAGTGTTGAGTCTTCTTTTACAGCGAAGAATGGATTTATTCATTAGTCACTGCGAAAAGACTAATGCTAGCGCATCGTGCTCCTTCGGGACAAATGAAATTTTAACCTGCACAGAGGAATGAGATGAAAAACTGCTCCATAAGAGATTTTTAGGTAGTTTGCACGCCTTAGACCTGCCCAGGTCATAACTAACTAAGGATTCTGGCCCTGTACTGTTACAGTTACATTCTAATTGATATAAGATATAATATGTTAATTTATTAGATATTTAGTACAATAAAATAAATTGTCAGTTTCGCATTACATTTGAAGATCATCTATAAACTAAAATTCGATATCATTGTACAAATTTTGGTGAGCTCCGAATGACCTACAGAAAGTAATTTCTTACTTTATAAGTATTGGCAATGATTTGGTATCTTAGAATGATTTTTCTTTTCTTCGTAACTTTTTTTAATTTTTATCCAAATCAACCTCACATATAATGCCAAAAAATATTATTCCTTCTGCTTCCAGCATTGAATGCAGTGCTTTGTCGGTCAAGGGGTATTTTCATCCATAAATCTCCCTCAAATTTATTTTGTAATTGCCTTATATTGTTAGACAACCGTGAAAATTAAGATGCCAAGATAAGATTAATGAAATTAGTTTAAATAAAGCAACTTTCATTCGAATAAATAGTCTTTGAAACGAATCCTCTGGAGCTGCACGAGTTTATCAAAATGCAAACCCCACTTGTAATTCTAAATATTTTGTATTGATCTAGATTTAATTGATTTTATAAAATTAATTCAAAATAAAAATTAATAGTATAAACGTTGAAATAATAGAGTTTTCTCGTTTTTCATAGGCAACCGCAATTGTTGTGGCTTATTCTTTCGTTTTCTTAAGCAAACCCGCGGAATCGGCTATTATAAATGGTTGGTCAGGGAAGGAGTGTGGTGTTCTAGGAATTATTTCGGGAATCATTTGCATTTCGGATGTACAATTTAAAGTGCCGCAGGGTAAGTTAATATATGTTACATAATTTGAATTAGAAATAATGCGTTTATTATATATAGCATAGAAATTTACTATGTTTTTCGTCGTTTGTAAATAAACCATAGCTTTATTCTCTCAATGTGTCTCAAAATTTGTTGTTCCTTTCAGATAGTTCTCTGATTACTCCGTTTTTTTAGAGTGCTTAATATTCGAGATTTTTACGTTTGTTGCCCATTTATTCCATTTTTCTGGGTCATTGTTGAATAAAAAAATTAATAATTAGATAAGTTTTGTGTCGTAAATAGTTCCTGTTTGGAGGATATGATCCTTAAAGTTGGTGCAATGGAAATTTTCAACTCCAATCCCTTCAGCAAACAGTGAACAGCTACAATTCCTCGCAAGTTAGTCAACGTTGCAGTTTTTAATTTTTACTAAATCTGCACGCAGGCTCTACATTTATGCAAAAGTTGCAGCACGGTCTGAATCAAACTTGGCACCACCCACGGGAATTATCCAACGGAATGCGCAATTGTGCTGTTTTCGCTTTTATTTATATTTTTGACGATCTGATAAACTATAACTTCTCATACTGTCAGCGAAACCAACCAACCAAATGAAGGAGTCCCATTTTTCCATCAACTTCAGCCCATGATCCATCCTTCCCTATGACAGTGGTGTCTTGTCCTTCTTGTCAGCGGTGGCACGCTCTGTTTGACCAAACGTTAATATATTCCATGTCATTTGCATAGCTGCTACTATACATCTCATTATACATTGATGCAGGTTACTTCTACGTCAATTAACGTGTTAAAAAGTTCGAAAGCAGAGCATTATGAATAGTTATTGAAAATTCACAAATAAAGGACACAAATCTTACAAAGGCTATGATATTTTAACATCTTTCTAATCGTATTTTGAGTAGAGTACTTTGAAAATAAGAAGTCACTCGTTTACTACTGACTTAAAATTATAAAGAAATAATTTAAAACATCGTCTTGAGGCTTCTAGTTAATCTTTTTCAGGCAGAAAAATTAGAGAAGAATACGGAACATGAAATTTATGAAAAATATTTTCTAAACTTTTTAAAACTATTAAACGAAAAATATTTTCAAATTATTGAATCAATTCAATTATTTTTTGCAATTGCAGATTCCGAATCAATTTACACCTGTCCGGCTGGTACGTGGTGTGCTGATAGTCCATCAATTTGTATAAACAAGGATAAA
The DNA here is from genome assembly GCA_954870665.1 of Stratiomys singularior. NCBI lineage: Eukaryota > Metazoa > Arthropoda > Insecta > Diptera > Stratiomyidae > Stratiomys > Stratiomys singularior. The sequence goes on from OX940880.1 coordinate 19,796,936, forward strand.
CCGGCTTGTACCAGGATGCCAAAACAAGTCTGTGGTATATGCACGGATAATATGTCTTCTACTTGCATCAATAAAAATCAATTTATTTCCTGTTCGAACGACTCCTCAAACGAGCCTTGGAAAACTTCGTGTCCTCCAACTGAACCTATATGCACAGTTGATTTCGATGATGATGGTTTTCTAACTGCAGTATGCATACAGAGCGAGGAGGTAGATGAGATCCTTTTCATGGAATCTGAATTTCACGACTGAACGTATGAACTAATCTGATAAATAATTTCAGCTTGCAACTTGCTTCGAAGATCCTATTCCATTGTCAGAAGATCCTGCGCCCACACCACCTGACTGCTCAATGACAGCTACTTGCCCACCACCGCCAACATGTCCCCCACCAAAACCAACCTGGTCACCACCACATCAACCAGATTGTGAGCATCATGAAACTCGTCCTGGTTGCGAGCGTGATATACAAATTTCAGTGACGATCACATATGGAAATTAGAATGGGGTTTATTAAATTAGTTTTTTTATACATACTTATCGCAAAACAGATCTTATAATATTTATTAATTCTTAAATAAATTATTTAATCATTTTAACTATTGATAAAATTCTTTATGTTTTACCTTTGCCTTTATTTTTTCCTTTTAACTTTGTGTTATTTCGATTCAGCTTACGGTCTGTATCATCACCATGTAATATCATCACCAAATCAACATTTACACAGGAAAGCATTCACCTAAACAAGAAGGACCACTTAATCTTTACAATTTAGTAATTACATTTATTATGTAACTAGGATATATAACCAAGATTTACATTTATCTCTATCGTTGGCTACCAAGGCGTTCTATTCCCTGGAATACCGCATTTAAAATGTGTTCTATTCCTTGAAGCTATTTTGATTATCAACGCAATCCTCGTCATTGTTAATGGTCGCAGTCCTTTGTTCTACCACGTCTTTGCTGCCATACTTTGTTGTAAATTGAACATTCGATCACAAGGTGATCATTTCAGTTGTTTCTTATGTGATAATTTCGCGATCGTTTTTCTTTCCTCGAGATCCTTTCAATTAATTCCTGTGTGATAATTTCGGGATCGTTCCGTTCGAATGCGTCGTCTTTCTATAGACTTCGAAATTTGAGGTGTCTTACTGTGTGGGTGTGTCCAGAAGTCGTAATTATCCGCTCGTTTTTTCTTCCATTCATAAGCAGATATTCCCGTGCGCCCTGTTCAAATCCAAGGACTTTTTTCAGATCATCTTTTCCATCATAACGCCAATATAATCTTCATACCTTCTTCACTGGATAGACGTGTGGCCTAAAGCTGGAAGATCTACTACCGACCTGATTTTATGGTGAAACAGGTCATGCAGACTTGTTCGGAGTTCACGAAATTTTCATAGAATTTAAACAAGGATACATCTTCGTTGATTTAACAGCAAAATCAAAGGTCTGATCGCTTGAAATCCCGTTCGACTAAATCACCTGACATCTAACTGATACCGTTTAACTAAAATGGTTTGAAAGTTGACAACTTTAAAGGTTCGAACAAATTATTGACTGACAGATGCTTTGACACTAAAATGGCGCTGAAGATTGCGCTGTCACAACTGCTGTTTCATTTAGCTATAGAACATGTAATGTAGAATTTTTCCGACCGATCCAAGAAGTAAGCTGCTCTATAAATCGAACCAAATTTTAGCGAAAGTAGATGCTAGTATCCTATCACCACCCTTTACACTTGCTGGAGAAACTCTTTGAACAATTCACCAAGAAGCAAACAAGGTAAGACCACAAAAATCTGTGGTATAAACTAGGAAAACAACATTGAACCAGCCATATACATTTTCTGACGTCTGAAGTGTAGATAAAGTGGAAGGATTTGTATGCCTCGTCGTCAAAATTTGGCAATGAATTATCTAATGTAAATGAGAAATTACATAGCTCACGCATGAGGCATTCTCCCCAGTTTTATCCACTTTTAAGGTATGTTTCGTATAGGGAGAACAAAACTGTCAAATATAGAAAGCCTGTATTTTTCTATGGTTGTGGAATGTAGGGCCCGCTGGAAACATTGAAAACAAGACTAATGCATTTGAAAGAGGGCTCCTAAAGAGTATTATCGGAAGAAAATGTGACGAGAATCGGTCGCGAGTGACATACAACCACGAGCTGCACCAACTATTGACGAACCCGACGAACTTTTGACGAACCAGAGCTCTGTGAACTTGAAAATCTCTGGAAAGCACAATAAGCTGGCCATTTACATTAGTTGAACAATGAGGAGGTTCATAAAAAGATATTTGAAGATACGATTCTGAGACCAAGACCAGTTCCAGAGAAAATTTAGCAAGCACTTGTTCTGACCTGATTCAATAAAACAAATGCATGATGACTCAATTTGTTCAATTGGAGATATGGTTAATGGTTCAAGACTATTAAAGTTACGTTGTAGAATGTGCCTCAACAGCGATGACGAAGATGTGGAAATAACAACATAACAAGTTTTTAACAGGAAACAGTTGAAACTGGAATTCTCAACGCATATCTCAATTTGTTCCCGTAAGGTTTCTTTGTACGTGTCAAATATTTCTGTCGTTCACAACTTATACAGTTGAAAAGATTCTCTTCCTCTCAACTTTCACTACAAACTACAACAGTCTTTCTTCACCCACTCTTCAAATTAGTCAAATGTTTCTTTAACTCTTACGTTGTAAAAGTGGTATTCGACCTAGAAAGACACCATCACCAATGTTTCTTGAACCTTTACGTTCAAGAAGAGTTATTTCATCCAGAAGGACGCCATAACTGTATTTTGAATAGTATTGAGCTCAGTAAGTGCTTTCCAAGAAGATGTGTGAGATGCTCCTTGTGAGTTTCTTGGCGATTTTCCATTACTTCTTCTTCTTCATCGCACTGCAGCCCCTCTCGAGCTTTCGCTTCCTGCAGTAAGTACCTCGGTCTATTGACGGCGTCCAACAATTTTGAAATCCGAACAGCGATGAACTGTGTTCGTCAACAGAGTTAGACTAGTGTTAACTTCGCCACAATGCTTCATAGTCGTAATAGGAAGAAGGAGTCAACATTTTGTCACGATCGAGAATCACCGCCAAAAAAGTTTTCCTGCAATTTGACAGCAAAGCAAAACTAGTAAGTCTACAAATCAATGAGAAGAAAATGAAGCTCGTGAGATATTCGATAAAAATTTCAAATAACTAAAATATTACAGTTGGCAACAACATTATCGAAATGGTTGGCGAATTTGTATATCTCGGTGCCAAAGTATCACCCTTTACAAATCTGACAGGTGGACCGGATTTGGATTTATTCCTTATGTCGTTATGCATAACCAACAAAATGGCTCGGTGAATCCGAACTCACTATTATTCCATCACCTATTATTCCATCCCCTTGCCATTGTATTGATAAGAATCCAGGACTCTTGATCTGTTTGCCAGCTATTTTGTAGGCGGCTGATAACTGGCAGATGAATATTGACTTTTTCAGATCTTCGTGACGCAGATTAATTTGGATGAAATTATTTTGATTGATTGAACTTTTTTATATTGGGTTTTGGTTGCCGGTTCAGGTGCCTTTTTTATGGCAGTTACCTGTGTAAAGACTAAGTTTAGACTACGATTATCTTCCTCTAACGTATTTTTATGTCAAAGTTGTCAAAGCTGTCAAAGTTGTCAAAGTTTTCATTTTGTATTGCTACTCATAGAAATGCATAGTATCATTTCTTAACCTTTGATTTTTTTCTGTGGGTTGCAATTCTGTCCCATGTCCTGTGGCTTTTGTGGCAGTTGGTGGGAGATTTTATCCGGCATTAATAACTTCATGTCTTGATTACTTACTCACTCACCAAAATGGCATGTAGTAGCACATGTTAAACAATGTTAATGCACCATAATATATACGTTTTCAAGGATGTTACATGCTTTAGCAGCCAGCAGTCTTGAGATACTTCGTACATTAAAATTGCGAATGAGTGGGACAATTTCAGGTTTCAACGTGAAGTCAATTTTTCGGGATGGCCGCTCCTGCTGTTCCTGAAGGATATATGTGAATATCCTGAAGGATATTCACTTAATTCTGAACCATAAAGTTTTTGACCGACAATACTCCGCATGATTACTGGTTTATCTATAATATGGGTTGGCACAAGGGCCATAATTGATCCTACCATGTCAGGCAGCAATCCTGGCTGAAATATCTTAGTTGAACCGAAAGAAAGAAAATAAAATTTCAAAATAGAACTGCTGTGAGACCTTAAGTTGCCAAAAACTTATGTGAAATATTGCCCAGTGATGTACGGTGTTAGTGTTAGGACTAGGTCTAGGAGATGGAGGAGTTAGGCACTAGGAGATGATTAACTAACCAGTGCGGTAGTAGAGCGTGGTAAAATAGATAGAAATATTCGGAAAGTTGTGTAAGACAGGTTGTAATTCCAATGAGCTTTCGAAATTATAATCAATCTGTATCATTTATGGAGTTGTAACATTCCAATTGTAATTTTAACGAAAACTGTGTCTAAAAAGCTTTCTATTAAAAATACATCTCTGTATGTCAAGTTTCTGTTGGACTGAAGACCTATAAGTGTAATCAGTTAGCCTTCATTTTTTTGGTCTTTATAATATATTTTTGTTTTCTGTTTTTGCATTGAATTTCTTGTTTTTTGAAACAAATTTGTTACCAACTCAAATAATTTATTTAAATAAGACGTGTCAATCACGTAGTCATTACGCAAAAACAAACTCACAACTATCAAGGATTATTTCGCCGCCTAAAATTAAAATCACTGGTTATGCGTCGCTCCGCCTTTTCTTTGACTTATTGACCTTAAGGCGAGGTTCTTTCAAATTTGGCCAAAAAAAAGCCTAAGTTTGGAAATGATTTGGGGCATGATGAAAAAACATAGAAACATCCGGTTTTAACGGTTGAATTGGTTATTTATTATACAATAATATGATATACTTTTTGTAACAAAATTCAAAATAGCGGCTGAACAATGGCGGCTTTTGTCGATCACTGCCTGAAAAATCTCGTCTCCGAATTTCAAGCCTACAGCCTTTTGTAGTAATTTGAGATGAAAAAGGTTTTTTTAAATGAAAGTAGATGAAATTTTCTATGGCCTTTACTTAACTATAATGGTTTTTGACCAAAAATTGACTGAAATATGAACGCTCGAAAAAAAAAATTTTTTTTTGCCACTTTTTTTGTTATTAAACCTTAGTTATAAGTAACAATTTAATAATGACTTATGCTCGTTCTAGGTATAAGCCATACAGAAAGTGATCACCTTTCAAACATGCTTCAGATTAAGGAAATCAGAACAATAGATCAAAAGATATCCTTGAAATTCAGATGGAAAACGTGGTTCTGAGAAAAACGCGTTGAAAGATAGCAGCTCCGAAAATGACATTTTTTGTACGAAACATTAGCAGGGTGGCATAACAATGCAGGGTCACAATATATCGTAGAATATTCTGAAAGGGCATAACATTTCACTTAAGAAAAATCTTGGCTCGATTTTTTTTGAACGTTTCTCATTATTTATTTCATGTCCTTAAAAAAATGTCTTCTTAAGCGCTAATTGTTTAATTGCGTTCATGACGCTCTGATCGTTTGAATATCGATCGTATCGAAAAATCCTTTGGTACACATATTCTAAGGACATACAGCTTTCATTTTGTGTAAAAAAAAGATTTTTTCAGAAAAATTTGAAAGAACCTCCCCTTAATGTTTGTATGGTATAAAATCCTGCATTTGCACGTAAGAAAGTGTTCAAAGCGAGCAATTTTTTGTGCTCCAAACACCTCCAAATCCTTCAAGCGATTCCTGCTCTAGTATGAATAAGTAGCAAAAAGCACACAACAAGACTATAAAGGAGATTTTCAGTTGAAGGAGACGCTAGGATATTTTCGCTGCTTCTATTATATGAGTCCTATGTTATCTGATCTACCGCAGTGCAGCTGGAAAATAATAAATAATAAATCTAAATAATATGTAATAATAAAATATATTGAATAAAATACTAATGCCAAACGAGACATTTAATTTTCTGCATTTATACTACATGCAAGTAAAAGATGTACGTGTTTGTAGATCAAAGTCAGGACGAATGTAGATAGCATTGCATTTCGCCTCGAAAATTATAACGCAAATTTATTCTGACTTTCATAATTCGGAACGTCTTTGACCTCAAGGATTTTTTGTTTCCTCTTCGCTAATAAAAACCATGAACTATAAATTTTTTCATGATTTACATCAGCAACTGAAATTTTCTTCATGGTTACATAACGTTATCAATTTCGTTTTTTGGCTTCCAAGGTAGACAATGCTTTCTCGGTCATGAGGAATTTCAGACCATAAATATTCCTCGAATTTTGCTAAATTGTTACAGACGTGTAAAATGTGAAGGTGGTAGATAAGATTATCAAAATCAGTCCAAATAAGAAGCTTTCATACAAAAAAAGAGTAGTTAGATGAAATTCGTAGGCGGCAAACTCAAAATTTTCAGAATGAGGAAAGCATCAGTAATTCTTTTTAATTGAATATACAAAACCAGAAATCAATAGAGTTTTCTTATATTTCTTAGGTAATCATAGTGTTTGTGGTTCTCTTCTTTGCAAATCTGTGTAATTTAGTATCAGGCTCTATTATAAATGGTTGGGCAGGCAAAGACTGTGGTATCCTAGGCAGCACTTCAGGAGTTATTTGCATTACGGATGTTCAATTCAAACTGAATCACGGCAAGTATACCATTCTCATTTGACAAAGTTTTTTTTCTTGACGGTGTTTAATTCATATTTCCTGTATCCTTCTTGAAATTCAGTAGTTTGCCCCTATTTTGACTTGTTAATAAACAGAACGAGAGTGTGTTCAGCACTTCCTTTACTATATTCATTGTCATTATTTACTAGTATTGGTAAGGACGAGAGCGACAAGTTTTCAGTTTTGTGAAAATCAGCCAGTTGAGTCCTTATCTTTTTGAATAGTTAATAGGTTTTTGTCTGTTTACCGGGTATGGTCAAAAAATGTGATCGAAACTAACTTGGTGGTGTGACTTCGAAGTATCAGTTTGCGTTCAAAACATAATTATCAAGTCCAGAGCGTTTCATTTGACTTTGTTATATAAACTGGAATGAAATATATTATAAAAACGATTTGGCTTTTGGCGAAAAACGTTACTAGTAGGAAGCTTCAACACTTGAGAACAGCATCACACAGAAAGAGATACGAACACTGCTTATAGCGAATAGAGCGAGCAAGATACAGAGCGTGAACATTAAACGGCATGAGTATGCGATAGTGAGAAATAATTTCCCGGAGTCATTGTATAATGCAAGTCATGTAAGTCATGCATGTAAGTTATTTACGGATACAAATTTCAAGAGAATATTGATGTGCATGTTACAGCATCAATGTATCTAGAAGTAAATCGGTCGAATCACTTTCGGCTGAATTGCTGGTTATAAATTACACTGTGCCATCGGCACATATATGGATTTTCATCTCTTCTCTTCTGCATCAGTTGAAAGTATAGTTTCATAAGGAATCGTTGTTTCAGCTGCTGGTTCGGAATTTATACTTAATTTAGCGAGAAGTTGAGTAGTTATTCCTTTCTTGAATTCAATCTTCTCTGGCTGTGACTTCTGAGTAACACCCAATTAGTTGTTTTGAATTAGGAAGAGACCTTCTTTCCTTTTCGTTGGACTGATTTGGCTCTCGTTTTGTTTTAGTCAAGGGATTTCTTTGCGGTTATATGTCCAGAAAATCAATAATTCTATTTGATTATTGAGTGGCCAACAATTTCAGATTTTATCTCTATTCGACCATCCTTTTTTCTCATTTATTTATCGTATAAAAATCCGATTCAGAAATTAACGCTTCCCTTGTCTGTTGTTTGGTTGTGTGTTGACGAGGAACATATCATTAATCTAAGTTTGACATCAGATATATGTTTGGATAACAAACGTTACATCTAAGTATGTAAATCTCGATCGTTCAGCTTACTTTTAAAGTTTCAGCACTTTTTTTAATGTGACTCATTTTCTACAGTTTTACAGCGATGCATTTTAAATTGAAATCCTTTTAACCTTTAATTTGATAATAAATATAATTGCAATTCGTATTCAACGTTTTCAATTTCAGTGTCAAATGATGTTTATTCATGCCCAGATGGTACATGGTGCGCCAACAGTCCATCAATCTGCATAAATAAAGATGGACCCGCCTGTTTGAAATTACCAGAAAACCTTTGTGGCGTGTGCCCGCCAAATGTTACTTCTACTTGTATCGCTCAAAATCAATACGTGTCATGTGTCAATAACAGCCCGCAAGAATCGTGGAAAATCTCCTGTCCACCAACTGAACCTTTTTGTACAATTGATCTAGATTTCAATGGATTGCCAATGGCAATTTGTACGAAAAATGTCGAGGTAAATATGACGCAAATCAGAGATTTGACATTTGAAATTTTTTTAAACATTTGATTAATTTACAAATAATCCTTCTAGCAAGTAATATGTCCTGAGGAAACACCAACGGAACAACCTACTACTCCATCACCAACTTGTCCACATGGGCCTACATGTCCACCACGGCCACAGCCAGGATATTGTAAGCCTGACAAGTCGCATCACAAACATCCTGAATGTGAAGAAGAGCCTGATGTTCATATTTCGGTGAAAATAACATTTGGAAATTAAAGTTATTTTCTGATTGTTGGTGAACAAGTAGTTTGTATTTGAATAAAATGAATAATGGCATTGTATGTGGATGTTTAATCCTGTGCTTGCTGTGAGGTTTAATCCTTCAAACAGCATTACCATATAAAACAGTTCATTGTAAAACAACTTTATTCTGCATCAATATTCGTTTTCAGTCCTTCAACAGCAGGAATTGAAAGTTGTTACTACTATAATGCATTCAAAAATAAAAAACAAAATTTTTTTTTGATGCAAAAAAACTATAAGTAAGGCTAGCTAACATCGGAGCAGATTCTTGCAGGCTCTTTTGTTTAATTGTTTCCTAAATTTGGACATTGAGATCGGCTTCCAACGTTAAAATACATTTTATTCAAGGATTTTTTAAAGAAAAATATATAGTTTCTTATTTAATTCCAATCTTTTGTTTTAATTTCAATTTTATTTATTCTATCTTTGATTTATTTGATATATTTATTTTGTTCGTGTTCAATTAAGGGGTTACCCCAACTTGCGACTTTGAAAAAATCGATTTTTTGTTAATTGCATTTTTTTGAGATATATGTATCTGAGAATATTACCTGGAAATTTCAAGTCGATCCGAACAAAATTGACTGAGATACGAGCGTTGAAAGAGAAGAATCCGTTGTGTAAACAACCGGCTAGTCTGACACTTGGCACGCTCGACCCTTTCGACGGTTTCAGTCGATTGTTCGATGACAATGGTCGTATACCTGGCATTTGCAACGTTTATATAATAAACTGGAACTTGTAGAAACGAATTTTCGTTGCCTTTTATCGTTTAAATTCGTCAGTGTAGCTTGAAAGTTCAACTATATGAGACGTATTTGTTTCCGCCGTTCACAATATTATAAGCGCAGTTTTTATTTATTTTACATTTAAAAACGGATCGGAAAAAAGGTTCTCGAGAAACAAAAAGCAGTGAAAATTTACGGAAATCTCGACCAAAAAAAAGGAAGGGTATTTTTAACCCGAACCTGGCCGAATCGGAAACTGAAACTTTCAGCACGTCTGCGAAGAAACTGAAAGATAATATTGATATGACTGTGAATCAAAGCCCGAATATTGAATATCGCATTTTAAACTTTTGTGTTGTGTTTGCTTCAATTTCAAGTTTAGTGAAGTGCAAAACGTGTAATGGAAGCATTAAATTTGAAACTGCAAATGCAAGAGGACTAGGCTTCAAAGTCGTTGTGAAATGTGACTCATGTGCAGATAATTTGATACCATCTTCTCCTTTTGTGGCACATTCGTATGAAATAAATCGTCGATTTATATTCACTATGAGAGTTCTCGGCATAGGATTGGCTGGAGCACAAACATTTTGCGGACTTATGGACATGCCAAGGTTTCTTAACGAGAATACATATTCAATAATTTTAAAAAGTATTTATGAGTCTGTGAAAACGTATGCAGATGTAATATTTAAAAAAGCCGTACGAGAAGAAATTGAAAATACACCTGATGCAGCAGAAGATGCAACTTCTAAATTAACAGTTTCCGGAGATGGATCCTGGAGGAAACGAGGATATACGTCGTTGTTCGAAGTTACATCAGTCATACGCTACTACAGTGGAAAAGTACTTGATCTCGTGGTAAAAAGTGCGTATTGTAAAATGTTTGAATCGTTGAAACATAAACTAAATGATGCGGAATACGAACAATGGTACGAAACACACGAAGATAACTGCAGTGCAAATCACTAAGGCTCTTCGGGAAAAATGGAGGTGGACTCTATTATCTATTATCTAAGTCTTCAAGCGTTCAATTGCAAAATATATGTCCTGTACCGTTACTATATTGGAGACGGAGATTCAAAGACGTACACTGGGCTATTAAAGTCTCATCCTTATGACGACGTAGAAGTCATAAAAAAAGAATGCATCGGACACGTCCAAAAGCGTGTTGGATCCCTTCTTCGTAATTTAGTAAAAAAAAACAAAAAGCTTGGTGGTAAAGGACAGCTGACAGGAAAATTTATTGACAAGCTCACTGTGTACTATGGACTTGGTATTCGAAGCCATTCTGCTTCTGTTCACGATATGCTTGAGGCAATATGGGCGACCTTCGATCATTACAGTTCAACCGATGCAAAACCACACCATGAGAGATGTCCAACCGGTGAAGAATCGTGGTGTTCATATCAACGAGCTCAGGCGAGAAACGAGGCTTTCCAACACGATTACAGACCACTTCTATCAAATGTATTGGATGCCATCAGACCTATATACGACGATCTGAGTAAAGAAACTTTACTCGAAAGATGCGTCGGTGCCTTCAATCAAAATAACAACTTATTTGGAAAATCAGCCCAAAAATCGTCTCGAGTGGAGCAATCGTTGTAAATTTAGCAGCTTATATTGCCGTTGGAATATTCAACGAAGGTCCAAAATCATTATTATTTTATTTGAACTCAATCGGAGTGAGCTGTGGACACAACGTGCACGAATATGCTGATAAAATGGACGAAGCACGGATTGCACTGGCAGAGAGACGTGCGGCCGAGAGCACTCGTGAAGGAAGAATGTTACGAAGGCAACACCAAATTACCGTTTTGCAAGCAGCATCGTCGGCGGAAGAACTTCTGTATGGACCCGGAAATGATGGCTCTATGTAAGTTTACAAAAAAAAATTATTTTCTTCATGTGAACTGAAATTAAAACTTTAAACGCGTTTTTCTCGAAATGGCATTTCTGAAGTCGGTGACCAAGATTACTCGAACACTAATGAACCGATCTTCTTAAAATTCTACAGGCTTATTTAATACATAAAAATGTAGTCTTTAGTCGTTCAATTTTTGGTTTCGAAAAAAATTGGCCATTTTATAGCCAAAAAACAGCCGTTTTTTTCCGTTAAAATCTAACCATTAACTTTGACTGTCTGCCATTTTGTGAAAAATGAATATTTTTTTAAATCCTTCGATTAAAGACTAGTTTATACTTATATTTAACTTAATCTATCCACATTTTTCGTTTCAGATGATCCACTTCGCCGCAATGTTGGTCACCGCAAACCGTATAAATGAAAGCACTATTTCATTGGCGGCCATTTGCCACTTAACAATATAATATTTTGCAATAAAAAAATTACTGAAAGTTCTTCAAGATGTATTCTTTAAGATGAAATAATAATCGTTTAAAAAAGTTTTGGAATTTTCTTTAGAAAAATTCATGAAAAAGGCCTTTTTGTTAGGGGTAGCCCCTTAATATTTATTATTATTATTTTTTTATTATATTATAATTATTTCTTCTTCTTCTTCTTCTTCTTCTAGGAAATTAACTTGTTATCGCCTTTTTATGATTATTTTGTCTGAAATTTTTTCCTTCTCTTTGAATCCTTGAACGTGTGCCCTATGACATGATCAAATTTATATAAGAATGAACAAAAACATACTAAATTTTTTGATTACTGAAAATTAAAGCAAAGAATTAATGGTGTATTAAAAATGTCTATTTGGGAATTTTGAAGGTAACTCGCCGATTTTACCTATTTCACGTGTATTCTAAATTTAAACGAGCTGAAACCTGAATATCTAAAACCTTATATGGCGTTTTCTGTTCTTGTTTGGAATTTAAAACAAAATTTCTCATTCCGAAGAAAATAAGGGTAATATCATGTTACACAAATGGAGGAAAATCTGTGTTTCACGAACGAAAATTTGACAATTCTGCGTTGTTTGTGCTATTCGTCAAGTTTACCAGGTGAGCGAAAAGATATATAGTACCGTTTTGAGTGATTTTTGGTATTGTCAAACAGAAAATTAAAATGTTTATGCGGGATTTTGTGTTATAAATGCACTCCAGTGAAGTTTAGCATTAAATATGTTACATACAGCTGTTTTCGATGATACTTGAATCGATGATCATAAACGTAAATGTGTTCCAGGTGTTTGCATAAGTCTTATCCGGTTTTGCTCAAAGATAGCGGGAGCGAAAAGTACGCTAGATGTTAATTTAACACATACACCAATTCGTTCGTCTGACATTTAGCTACAAGTACACACAAGTTGATTCCGCCAAAACGAGCGAGTTTGTTTTATGATGTTGATCAATCATGTCAAATTTTGTAACTGAAATAGAGCGTTTGCGCCAAGCAAGCTGTTGACATTCATCGTTTGCAAAGATAAATCTGGTAGACCACAAAAATGCAAAGAGAGGGAATCGCAGTAGTTATTTATTGAATCAATGAGGCACCCGTAAGAAGAGCAGCTCTTCAGCGATTTCGGAGAAGTTGGAAAGTAGCTCGAAGAATGGTTTGCCGCAAAAGACAAGCAGTTTTTCGGGATGGGTAAATTACCTGAAAGATGGGCGGAACGTGCACCAGCCGATGGCCAGTATTTTGGATAAATAGAATTTTTTTTTCATAGAGAATCTTATTTTTATTATTTTTTCTTACTTTTATTATTTACCAAAACCCCTGAAAAAACGAATGCATACACCTGTTATATGGTAGAAACGTTTTCAAAAGGGTGCGAGGATTTTGGAAGTAAGAATAAGCATTCTAGGTTTTCTTGCTGATGGGAGAATTATCACTAAGTAAGTTTTTGAAAAAATAACAATTTCATATGACATGAAGTTGGTTTTGGAATAATTAGAACATTCAATCAATGAAAGAATAATTTGTTCTGTTGCAGGTTCATTTTCAACAAAAGCGTCATCACATAGCAATGGCTAGATACAATAAGAAGAAACAGAAGAAAGTCTCATAATGCTGTGACGAGTAGATTGTTGATTATGTCTTATGTCAATTAAAGTTTTCTGAAGAGCCAAGACCGGAAGGTAACAATCCTGATCTGAATCACAAAATTTAGAAAGAAATATGAATCAGCGAAGCTTCCGCTAGAGAAAATTGTACGACGGCGATTAAGCGTTAGGAGAGCAAATATCAGAGTGCAAGCAGCTTCGTGTAGTAAGTGGAGTCCTATGAAGAAGGCGTGTACTCGGCCATAGTAATTGTCATCAAGCATACAAGGATTGACTCATATTCATTGAACTACAAGCGATTTATGAAGCTTGAATCCTCATCACTGGTAAGGTGGAGTTTGTTTAGGACACTTGTGCTAGTAAGAAGCGATAGTTAGAAATTTAATTAGACCGCTTGGATAATGAATTGGCGTTCATGCCCATCTGCATTTAATTTTCAGGATTATAAGCCTCCTCCGGCAAAAATAAGTATTGTTTGAGCTTACTCCTGACAACTTACGATCAAAGTGAGGCAATACAATCAGATTTTTTTGGTATAATGATAGATATAGATTTACCTTCGGAACCCGATTTTCCAACAACGACCAATCTATGTAGCACATTTGCCAGATATTTGAATACTCAGGATGCTGCGATGCACAGGCACTATGTTTACGATAGAACTCAGCTGAATAAGAAGGACGATCAGGAATAACTCAGTGGAATCACCTTTTCCAAAAAAAACGAATTGGTGCTATTAGGCTGAGTTTCTGGAACTCCAGGTTTGTCAATAGAATAAAGCCTTGTAAAAAAAGCCTTGTTATAGTAAAACTCTTTTCTACAAACGCCGCTGATCTACTCGATTTCAGTCCACGTAATCGCGATTCAAATTCTCCAGAGCAATAACAACATCATACTATTCACGGCCTCCAAAAGTCGTATAGCCACACTTAAATGTATTGTGAGGAACTTGATCTTCAGTATTCAACTTCTTTAACAATTTGAACTTTCGACCAGATGCTCCCAAATTTCGGGCACAAAGAACAACTATTTGGCTACAATTCCCCAAACTCAAGAGAAATTTCGCTCGAGACGTCCTAAAACTGAAAACAGTAACTTATTTAAATTTATTCAAGCGCTTCTGAGAAATTTCGTCGTCCAAGAGGACTTTTGGGACCACCATTCAATCATCAAGGCAGCTTTAAAGATTATTGACGTTGCTATTGAAGTTGTTAACTGAGTTAATCGATCCAAGCAATCATGATATCCGGTGAGACCAACAATTATCCTGTTGGAAGATGGAAGAGCAAACAGGACGTTTTTTGAAAAAATTCGATAATACTTTAATTACTTCTGAGTCGTTAAAGCAGGACCATGTCATGGGTCTTGTTTTTGTGTACTTAATTGTACACGAGACTAGAGACGTTAGGTAATGAACCCAATTGCTACGGAAATTACCCAAGGGTATCTACTGTGACCAAGCTTTAAAATTTAGGGTTTTATATATTTAAATGAAGCATGATAGTAGTATGATGTAGTATGAAAGTTTATAGTTAACTGAAAAGTGGACTGCAACATTATTCCCACTTTACTAAAACCCGCTTAGTTGGGTCTAAACCAGGCTGTGCAAAGAAGCACCCAAGCGAACTTGAGTTGGAATAGGTGGAGGAAAATACCAGAATGCCAACGGCGCTTCCAAGAGTCGTCGAGACTGTACTTGTCAAACAAAGACGGTGGTTAAATGTCTAAGGGTAACTCTAGAAAGCAAGCTAAGCGAATTTTAGCATGTACAAAATATATGTGATAAGGTCACATACATGATTAACTTGCTATGCTGATTCATGGTAAACAGCCCCCGAGAGAAAAGGTGAAAGGTCTTCGTCGAAAGAACTCATTAAAATTTTGCTGCACTTGGTATGGGCTTGGGGATGACGCTGTGTAAATCACGAAGAATCGCTTCAGGACGAAACTACTGGGGATTCAATTTAAACGCAATACTACTTGGAAAAGCAAGTAGTATTGCGGATCACTCGCAGCTACCGAAGCTTGCTTGAGCAGCGAAGTTTAACAATGAGCGGGAACGTAGAACGGTGCCAAAATTGCAAGACTCACAACTTTACTATTGTTCCAGGATTGGGAACTGTTTGTAGTATTGATTCTTGGATTTCAGTTTGTAAACCTTCGTCCAATTTCTAGCTGCTGCCAATTTTTAAAGTTAATATTGGTACTAAAGGAAGTTACAGAGCAAATTCATGATGAAACTTTGGACGCCGTTCTTATCTCAACACCAGAACAAATTAAAAACCTATAGGTATGTAAGTGAGCTGATACTTGCACACCAAAAGTACAATTTTTAATATCGCTGACGTCACCAGGACCCAAATCCGCCAGCTGCTGCTCAGCGGATGAGTACTCTAACTACTAAACCACCTGGAGTCAATAAAAATAGTGCTTCAAGGATGTCCTTCGATTTTTTCACAATCATATTATGCAAAGTGTAGGCCGCATTTTCAAGCTTAAGTTTAAGCAGTTTTAATAAATTTGCCATAGTGGTAAGGACCATGGTCGTTTTTTTGTGTGTTTCTTTTGATCATTTTTGTGATTTTTTTGATACACGGACCGAGAAATTTTACAAATACTGTAATTACTCCATAAAAATTTAAAAAAAAACTAAAAAAAATTTTTTTAGATACCAAAAATCTACCAAAGCATGTGTTAACATTTTCAGCTGGGCTATTGCGAATTGCGTGTTATAATTACAAAATGAAGATATTTTTCAATCATCAATAAGGATATAGAATTATTAGATTGGCTTAAAAATTCTCCATACAAGCGAAAGCTTTTTTTGTTTAAATAAATGATTCGAGCCGTTTAGCAAACAAATTAACACAAGTGTTTCTAAATGCGGGTGTTTACTTGCGCTAGTCATATTTTTTTAATTTGCATAAAATATAAGATCGCAAAACTAATGTATCTTAATCAGTCTATTTTTATCTATCTGATCAAAACTATCTAACTATTTAACTATCTTGGCAAAATCGGTTGGAGAAATTAAGCATGGTACGGAACTTTGTTGTAAGTTCCTTTGAATTATGAGATTTTTTAAGTTTAAATTTATTTTATTGTGACAATTAATCTTTGAAAATTTTCATTCAAGTTAGTTGGCTTTTTTCTTGGAAGCTTAGTCAATAGTATCAATGGTCAAGGATGCTATGTTCCAGGACTTAACCCTCCAACATACACCAGTTCGCCAGTTTACTGCACTAGTGAAACTGAGTTTGTGATTCCAAACGGTATGTCCTTTTCAAGTGCAACTCTTGTTATAGTTTTTTATTTCTTATGAAATGTCATTCTAATTGGTAATTTTGTGACGTCTCCGAGACTTCTTTCAAAACAGAGACAACAAATCACCTTCGATTGTGCTATTATTGTTTGGTATTTTTCAGGCGACATAGTACCGGAAAGCGCTGATGTTATATCATGTCCTAGTGGACAAATTTGCGCGGACCGTCCAGAAATTTGTGTTAGTCCGGTTGACGCGATGCCTGCATGTGTATCTTCGATTCGGTCCTGCAATAATTGCAATGATAGTGCTCGGTATGCCTGTGTTAGTGCAAATGAATTTGCTCTATGCATAAATAAGACCCCGTCGGCTTTCAAACAAACATGCCCACTGGCTACGCCAATTTGCGGCTATGAAACTACAGCAGATCCAACCTCAACGAATTGGCCGTGCCTTTCTCAGAGAGAAGTATTTAATAAACTCTTAAAAAGAAAGTCATAAGATACTTTTATTTGCTTCATAGTTTCAAAGCTGCACTGATGGTGACTGTACACTAACATCTACTGCAGCCAGCACTTTATCTTCTACGGAATCCTCAACATCCACAAGTAGTTCTAGTACCGTCAGTAGTTCTCTATCAACTAGTTCATCTAGTTCATCAGCATCTACAACCACTACAACAGTTTCGCCTTTAGCTGCCTGCAATAATCAAGCAGGATCATTTGCAGTAACCACTGATCCTACATGCAGGTCGTGAGTATAGAGAAATTTTATGTAATTGTTGATACCTTGATTGTAACCTCTTAGATTCCTTGCTTATTGAGACCTTGATAACTAGCATGTACACTTCTTTTATTTCTCCCAGGTATATTTATTGTTATTTGGATGGATCGACACTTCGAAGAATGGACTACACATGCCCAAGTACTTACGTCTTTAATTCAAGTGTCAAGAAATGTGTTTCATCCGCTACGTACACTTGTCCATATCAGTCTGGTTGATAAGTTATAAACGGTAAGGATAATAAGTTGCAATAAACATGTTTAAATAAATTTCATGCATTGAGATTTTTAATTCATTTCATCCTTGAACAAACGAAATCACGATTTGATCCCCGGTAAATTGGAATGACAATCTTGCAGGGATAAAAATTCGGTCGACCAGGAATGACGATCTTACAGGGATCAACATTTAGTCGACCTGGTGAAATGTTTTGAAAGAGGAGGCTTATTTTCTTACTTTGATGAATGCTACGTGGAATGTCAATGGGCTGATCCCGGAGTTAATGAGAAAGGACTGTAAGCTCGTCGCTTCCACGCTAAACTTGAAGACTAGTTTAATTGGATTGCCGGTTTGAGGAGGCGAAGACTTCATTGTTAGTTCCAGAGAGTTCCTAGCACCTTCACGTGAAGATGGTCACTGTCAAACAACATTGCCTCGAGGTCTATGTTATTATTGACCACCAAATTCATACCAAATCTTGTGAAATTTATTACCCTTCCAAGCACCCAAAGGTGTGGGACCTTTTCTTGTAAGTCTTGTCAGACTTTTCCTAAACTGGTTTTGGATTTACCACATCGTCCTCTTCGCTCTTCGGCCTTCGTTGCTCTTAGGTTTTCGAGGAGGACACTTTCAAATGGCTTTGTTCTTCGACTGCGCTTTCCAATTCCAATTTCCAAAATCCGAGTTGCATTCCAGCCAGTGCTTCCTGGGTTTTCGCAACGCAAATATTCGTCAACTCAAAACCAAAACATAACATATGCCACACATGACCAGCTCATTGTAGCTTTCGCAGTTTTATCGTTTTGGAGATCTCTGGTTCGTCAAAAAGTTCATATAGCTCGTGGTTATATTTAATTTCTCATTGTTCTAGGTTTCATTTTACACCAATAGTTCGTATTAAGACGTGCTATTCAAATAAATTTTGTTTGATTGCGGATTTATGGTCCTCATCTAACCATAGTAGCATACAGGCCTAATCATGGTGTTGTGTATTTGTTGCTGTATTGACATGATGACATGTGTTCTTCTGTATATGCAGTTGGCTTAAAAAATAGGAAAAACTGAGAAGAACGTCTTATATACGAGTATCCTTCCGATTTTTCAGTTCACTACTTACTGTTTATTCCAGTTTTTCACCAAGGCAGACAAATTCGTCAATTTTCTCTCCTCTCTTTGATCATACAACAATCTATTGGACCAGCTTGGTGCCGTTTTGTTTGTTTTGAACATGAACTTGGTTTTTTTACTTGTTAATATGTAGTCTCACGTGGTCTTATTCGTGCATTGTGCATAGAATTTCTTCAGTTTCTAGAGCATCTGCTAAATACTGAGAATAGATGTAGGGCTGTAACTTCATTTGGTTTGCGTACCTCTTGTTTCAATCTCTCCAAGTTTTTAATCGCTTATTTTGAATCCCGGTCACAGCGTAATAACATACAGCGATAACACTCCGAATAAACGACCGATCTAACGGTATTCAACGAATTTTACAGAACTGCATTGGTGTTAGTGTAAATGTTTAAAATCGAGCACGATTTGACACAGAATGTGACACAAGCAGGGCGCGTGTTCGAAACCAGCTTGAGCTCTTTCCACCTTTCTTTCTAAATATAAATTCACTTTCAAAGTATTCGACAAATTTGTTCAAAACTTCCGCACCCATGAGTCTTCGCTGAGTTAGCTTAGCAAGGATATAAATCACTTACAAGTTGTAAGTGAAAATGGATAAATTGATCTACTGAAACTTCTAGAATTGATGTTCCTACCGATTCTATCGTATGTTGGTTTGAAACCCATCGATTTCTAAGTAGAGCTTGCAGCATTCCTGCAGAATTGACCGTAAACAGTCGATCCTGTAGCACTAAAGCTCCCTTGAAACTCACTGATAACGTGTTCCGTACAAGCGACAATTGCAATTCCTCACAGTTAGCGAATACTTTGTTCAGCTGACCTAAACTGATAAAAGGACTCTATGATTTTCAGACTTTAGTTTGATTTATAATTTTTCAGACTTTAGTTTTTGTCCTCTTTTTGTGGAAGGGGATAGTTACTGATTGACACATCTCCCTCCGCATCCCTGCGGATTTTGATCTCAGATGTATTAGCTTAGAGTGGTTTTCAGCAATGATAGTCCCAATTTCAATGTATACTATACGAATCTAACTTACCTCTCCGGTCACTTTTTACATGGCATTTATGTGTTTCGCAAATATAGTAATTTCATTTGATTTTATGCTAAGCAACTTGTGCCTAATCTAAGAAATTTATGGATAGAAAAGAATATTATATAGGAAGATGTTCTTATGACCTAGTTTTCACGGTGGCAAAGTCTAATATCTCCTTTTCTTGCTAATTTAATCAAACTATCAACAGTGCTGAAAATAATAACAGATTCTAATGACATTTCTTGAGTTGGTAGGCTTCAGTGAAAGAAGGGGGAGGAGGGTGGATTTGGTTTAATGTTGATGGGTGTCAGAGTAGATTCGGTTGAAGTTACGTGTTGAGTTGTAATGCAAGGTTCTATCGTTGGGATCAAAGAGGTCTCTACTTGAGTGGTTGTTGAAAGGGGTGACACTGGCATCTACGACGGTGATGTTCAGGCTAGTGACAAAGGGATTTGGTTAATTGAAAGATTTGACTAGTGTCAGTAGTCGAACGAGTAGGTCCATCCGAGGAATTGTTCAGTGCTCCTTAATCGAAGCCTCTTTAACGCGGAGGCGTTCCATTTTAACTTACAGATAAATCACACCTAAAGAAATCCAAAGCTGAGGATACGACGTATGAATGTGAGGTAACTAACGATTTTTATTGTTTTCGCCAGAGACGAACATTTGTATATAAGCGCGAAACGACCTCTGAATGTGTTATTATGAATGTGAATATGATATCAGTGACGTAGGACATTTGTTGATAAATAGTGAGTGCAAGGTAGTTACTTGCTTGCAAAGTTTTAAGGTTTGAAAGCGAATATGAGTTCGGAATTGTTCAGGGGGACGAGCATTTCCTTTTATGATATTGCATCCGCATGTATTAGAGTTTAGTTGCAGTTTCCAGTTGTGCGACTAAAGGTAGTTATTCCGTCGAAATAGCTCAGGCGGTGGTTTACATCGGCACATTGGATGGTATGGATTGGGTTATTAAGAGGGGGGGTTGCATACATTTCCTCAGTGTATATTGAAAACAAGGGGGTAGAAAGGTCAAAACCCTGTGGAATTACGAATGAGTTTGAAAACCAACGATACAGTTAGGTTGCAGGTCGCCATTATATTTTTTCTGATATTATTGTGGTGCTATGAAAGAATTCAAGCGTTACTTTCACTAGTAGTCCTTTTTTCGTCCTTATTTTCATCAGAGAATATTGCCGGTTCCTTTCTTACTTAATATGATCCTCATGTCGCGAAATTCTGTCCACTTCGTTATAATTGAACTCCTTGCGAAAGCAATGGATATGTTGTTCATTGTCCTCAGAACGATCTTTAGTCGTTCTGGTCTCTTTCTCAATTTTGTCCGCATATGCGTATCTACGGTTGCTATTTTCAGTGTCGTGTCCTTCTCGAAACGGAAAATCAAACAAATTATATTTATATGCTATACGGTCGTCGCAGATCTATGTCAATTATCCTTAAATCTTAGTCCGATAATTTGCATTTTTTATGTTTTATCTTATTTGTTACATATTGGAGCTACTCGTACTTATATCTTTTCATTCTGGCATTTCAACCGATATTTGTAATAGCTTTTATTTCATAAAATACTCAAACTGATCAAAGAAATAAAATGTTTCCTTTTAGTTTTGTAATTGTGACTGAACGATGACGGTTGAAAATAAAAGAATCACAAAGTTAAAAGGAAGAATTTTATTCCTTTGATCATTTCTAGGAAAATTATTTGAAATTTTACTCTCGAGGAAATCCTGGCATTCATTATCAAAACAATCATCTTGTTTGCGTCTTGTTATCTATGATGGTATTTCTTCTGCAGCTTGTCTGACGATTGATGCTGTCTTTCTGAATTCATGTCTCTCACTTTTGATAGTCATTTTTCTGTTTGGAATTAAGTTTCACATGCAGTGTGAGTACTTTCGTAATCGAGCCAGCAAAAGGATCCCCAAACTCGAAAGCAGGTTGATACATGAGAATATTCTCTCGAAGAACGCTATAAATGCGTGAGGAAACTTTTTTTTTTTAGGAAAGCCATATTTTTTGATTATTGATTGTCCTAGAAAATCAGAAACACTTCTGGAAAGTATAGTTTTCAGGTCAACAGGTTATGCAGACACCAAAGGAAATCCTATGACATTCATCAGTTGTAAATTGAATTGATGCATTAGTGTATGTCAAAATTTTTTTTAATTTAAAAGTATGTATTAGTCTGATCCAATAATATTACAATTTTTTTTTTGTTGCCATATTAAAAAAGTACATCTACTATTCTGTTAATACTAGAAGGTAACAGGGTAGTATCAATAATTTTATAGCTATAGTTTTTAATTTATAGAAGTGCAGGAGATTTCTTTAAGACGTAAACTAGTTATTCGATTGGGGTTATAGGAGCTGGGGGAGCAGCAGCAATAAATCTTGCAAAAACGCCCGAAGCACTCGTTGTTGGTTCATAGCAGTTTATATCCTAATAAAAGAACGTAAAATTAAATCGTCGGTAAATTGTAAAGAATTGACGCCTTACCTCATCCCTCAATGTAACTGGATCGAAACAGAATTGCTTTGAGTTAGGATCCTTGGTTGTGCTACAGATTGTGTTTGTCGGACATCGGTGAACTATATTCGATGGCTGATCTTTACCATAGCAAAGAGAAAATGTAGTAGTGCTGCGACATGCAAAACGATTTTGTGCAGCGCATTTTCCACATTTCGTTTGGCATGTGGGCGTTCCTTCTGGGATCGCTGTGCTATTTACGCAAATCATGAAATCATCAACACAAGTCATCCCCCTGGGACATTCATGACGTCCGGGTATTGGTTTTTTACCTAAAAGTATAATTAAATTTTATAAAGGCGTCAAAGGATGTCAGGAAATGGATCCAAGCAACTTTAGACTGTAGTATCCTGAATTTTGGAGTATCTATCTGAAGCTTTGACTTGCTACGGTTGGCCAATTATCTGATTGGTTATAAAATGCCTTGACACGGGCAAGGGTTTCAAAATAATTGAATTCGAAAATTATACTTTGCATTTCAACACAAATTATTTTTGATACATGAGTATTCAGGTTTGATCGTAAATTATTTAGGATAATGCCCGTATCAAGTCTTGTTCAAGTGGAAATCTTAAAAATGGATATTCAAAGTACTTAATGATATTTGATCCAGCCTCTTGTTTGTTTAAATTGTGAGTTGTATCACGAGTTCCTGATAATTCTTCTGATAAGTTTTGTAAATCCATTCACTGTTTTCACGATGGCACTACGAATCCGAAATGTTAAGAAGCGTTAATGAGTATAAAATTACAAGCATTGAATTTCTAGTTGAATATTTTGTAGCGGCTCAGTCCGAAATATGGTAGGATTTCGAAGGATTTGAGGACTATTGAAACGAAATTTCAACGGTTGGTATCCGACAATTCTGCAACACAACACAATTCTGCAAATCTTGGAAGCCATTTTTGAACTTTAAGCTGGTGCGGAAGACATAGTCAATGTAACAGTGGAACTATCAGCAAGGTAACATAACCTCATTTTCCTTAGGCTGGATAACAAGATTATTCCAAAACCGTACTTGAGACAAACATCGTCGGTCGTTTTTTTGAACACATTTTTGAAGGATGACAGGTACGAAGGATACTTTTCAGTGACGACGTGGCTCAATTTCATTCAAAGTTAAAGAAGATGTAAAAAATCTTTTGAATCAAAGTATACATACCTTCAGTACAGAACGCAAACGTGCTGTCGTCAATGCACATTACTCCGGATAGTTTACCACATTCGCCACAAGCACTGATTGCATTGACAGCATTTACCGCGAACGGAAGGAAGAAAACCTGTGCAGAATTCAAGTTTTAACGTAACATTCTATTTGTAACACCTAAAGGATATATTTTCTTACAGCAAAGAAGAACATCCTGTCAAATTTTCACTGGCTATTTGTGTATCCAAAAAAGAAAATCACTCTTGCTATGTGTTCAGCTCCAAAGAACTAACTGACGGAATCGTAAGATCTAGTCTTGTATTTTATGGATTTTTCCTTATCTGAAAACATATGCATGGTGGTTAGATAAAACTAATGCCAAAATGTGAAGGAAAGAACAGAAACACATACGAACGAAATACTAAGACCTATAGAATTTACTTCTATTTGCACAGGGTCATTGTCGAGTTTGTCTCAACGTCATCGTGCTAGGATTTTCGAATACGTTCAGTGGAAAACAAAAGTCAACGCGTCAAAGTCTTGGACAAACAGGCGCTAAGCCAACGAATCATGAGTTAAAATTAAATATGTGATACACTTTTAAATGCACAAACTTGTGAGTTTTGTCGTTATTGAGAGCAGATTCCTATTATTTCAAGTTAGCACTTCTCTTAAGCTTTTCGTCCAGAACACTCAATTGGGACTTCACTCCATTTACTCAAAGAGGATTCAAACTAAGCTAGATTGCACATATGTAAGTGCTATTTCACCTCATATGGATCGTGTGTGGCATTAGATGATATTGCCATAGTTTAATACGTCTAG
Organism: Stratiomys singularior; assembly: GCA_954870665.1. Taxonomy (NCBI): domain Eukaryota; kingdom Metazoa; phylum Arthropoda; class Insecta; order Diptera; family Stratiomyidae; genus Stratiomys; species Stratiomys singularior. Next base: position 19,821,322 of record OX940880.1, read on the forward strand.
CCCCTATTAATATTTGTGTGAACCTGAAATAATCTTGTTTATGAAGAACCAGCCATTCGTTCTTATTTATTTCATACGAACAAGAAACCACTCAAACGAAATTGCCAAGAATTCGCCCCAATTCATATTTCATGGAATCGTTCAAAATTTTAATAATATCGAACGTTGATGCACTTTGATTGGAACTGGTTGATTGAACTAGAGCTTCCTGTTCACCTTGGTGAGAAGAACTTTGCTAAAACTGTTCCATCTTCAACAGGAAACACCAAGTAGTCACGCAAAGCAAAAGATCTAAGAGCTCCTCGTAAATTATCGGCATCAGGAAGGAGAGAATTTTGGAAGACATTGGGAATATAATCACTTTAAACCATTTGATGCATTGCACCAAATTTTTCGAAGTAAAAACAACATTTTAATTCCAGGCTGCACTCGATGAGCTTGAAGTTCATATCCAGTCACCATACTGCTTTACATAAGATTTTCAAAATAGCGCGAAACCACGTTTTACATTTGGCGCCACAAATGTTTTTGTTTCAAAATTACGAAAAATGTCACTTGTTGCATCAAAATTCGATTATACAAAAATTTCTTGTCATTTTCATTTTGGTTTTACTAGAGCTTTTTGGATTTTCCAAGCTAGCTGTCAGGCTCGGAATAATTAAATGTCAATCGGGTTGTGCCCAGAGTATGTCTTTGATTTTTGTGATCGTTGTCATGGAGGATGCAGTCAGCTCAAATCAGCAAGTCATTTGTATCTTTTTCCGTTTCCCATGGCAGAACATGTCTCCAAAGAACGTCGTTTTGAAATTCTGAAGAATAGAAGTCATATCAGCTGAAGACTTCCAGCGCTGCTACCAAGAGCGGAAATAACAACTACGCCTGTGGAAAGCTGTCCAAGGAAGTTATTGAAAAGTTAAGATTGTTGTTTATAAACAATATGAAAAGTTTGGTAAATGGTAAATCAGTCTCATTAGTTTTCTATCTATTATTTTCGAAAGGAGAAGTACATTGGTTGTGTAACAGAAATTTCTGTGATTTTTCTAAAGAAAATACAAGCTTTCCCTAGCATTTTTTGTTGAAAATTAAAGCCAGAATTTAATGACCAGTGTCTACCATTGTTTCGAAAATTCGGCAAGCATTTGATCTCTTTAAGTTCTCTGTTTTGAAGGCAAAGAGTAATTCCTGTTCCCTTTTGAGACTGTCCTGATTGTTCTATTGATTTTCATGAAGGAAGTTTCACAGTTGACAGAAAAGACGATAGTCAGAAGGTTCTTTATCGAGAGAATATGACGGCTGAGATAAATATTTCCATTTCAATCATGCAATTGAATTGTGATGTTTTCTAGCCTTCTTATTTAGGGCGGTTCTTATGAGGACTTACATCTCTTTAATTCGCCAAACATTGATTTTTACATGTAATCTGTAATTAAATTATTAATTTGTAACCATTATTCATTCATTCATCGTTTCATTTTTTTAAGCAACTCATAGTAAACTACAACCTGGCGGCTTTACCAACAACACAACACAACCTTCTTTTGATACGTGGTAGCTTTTGATGTGGATGCTGGCCTTTTTTAATTATCACTCATCGAGTGGTTCAAAAACGATTCCCCTTAGGAACGAGCCACATGTAAAGAACATGTATAAAGCATGGACCTGATAATATGATCCAAAACAGTAGTCTGATGTATTTCAAGCCGAGATTTATTCTTATCATGCTGCGTAGTATTCGTCAACGACATGTGATAGGCTTTTCTTTGAAAGAAAAATCTTCCAAACGAAATTTCACAAATCATCTTTGACACTTTCAAGCAATATTTGCGTCCTCTTCAAACAAATCACACCTGATTTTTGTTGTCTTCGTCACTTTATCCTTTTTTGGAACCCACACAACTTACAATGTCTTATGTGCACTATTTTTTCACTCATATTGACAGATTTACAAGTTGAGACATGCTAAAATAAAATACGAAAAATCCTGAATAAGCCATCAACTATTTAGGAATCTTTCATGAGTTTTCTTTCGATCAGAATTTTAGGGGATGATCGACAATGCATGAAAGGGCACATGTTCACTAATGACAGAATGTCCCTTTACACCTCATACATTTGGGTGACTGATGTGGTTCATCCTGTTTGCTATTTGCAAGGTATGCATTATCTTTATGTACAAGAGATGCATGTCAGTTTGACATTTTTTCCAACAACTGCTGCTACACTGGCAGGCCTACAATCCCGCGAAAGTTGTGTAGCTACGCAATTAAATGCAAGCGCCTTTAGTGTGTCTGACTGTTCATTTATTCTTTCGTTACGTTCGTTGATTGCCATTTTCTCAGCTGTTTTAGTCGTGAATGAATGGTGTTGGAAAATTGGGATATAAAGCTTTTTCGAAAAAAAAACAACATTTGTTTTCCCCGGAGTCCCTATGGTGTTGGAGCACTTCTTAGAGAAGAAAACCGCATTCCAAAACACACACAGTTCGAACTATCAACGAAATAAATACTTTGTATGGCTGAATATTATGTATGACGCTCCAGCTCCTTAAAAAACTGTTCTAGAGCACATGTGTATCGCATTGTACGTCTGGGAGTCCCAAACCCAGAGCGTAAACAGCCTTTACCTCGTTACCACAAAAAGAGAAGGAAAAGCACTTTTTTTTGAATAGGGAAAAGCTTGTAACTTCGGTTGGGTTGCAGATTGTCGTGACAATTGATCCCAGCATTGTTTTCTCAATCCACCTTAGAACCCAAGGAACCAATAAGATCTTTGCAAGCCATGCTCGACTCTTGAGATGGAGCTGAGTAAAGCATACAATATAATGTTTTTGTCAAGAGAACTTTAGCGCAAATGCAATTGATTTGACCGAAGTGGCTAGACCACTGAAGAAGACTAACCGTAGAGATCGCAACCAGAGTGAGATCAGCCGTTTTCACTATTCGCAACTCCACCAATTTCCTCTACTTCGACAGTGTGGTTCTCATTCAGAGAGTAGCATGCGCTTCAATGTCTTTAGGACTACTAGATACTTCTTCTGCAATCTAATATTATAGCCTAATTAACAAGCGCATGCACTCCCGCGTGACACCGAAAAGAAAGAGATACAAATACCTAGCGTAGCAAATGAAGCGACCTATAGCATAACAGAGAGCGGTTAATTTGATGGTGGAAGGTATCGTTGTTTTACGAATTTCAAAGTACGAGGTTTGTTCAAAAAGTATCGCGAATTTCATGTTTTTTTCAAGAATTATTTATTTATTCATGAATATCTATTTTTTCCCCTTCATAGTAATCTCCGTCAGACATTATACACTTGTGATAACGTTTTTTCCAATACTTAAAGCATTTTGAAAAATCATTTTTTGTAATCTTGTTCAGCTCCTCCTGCGATGACTTCTTTATTTCCTCAATCGTGGCGTAGCGTCGTCCTTTCATGGGCCTCTTCAGTTTCGGGAACAAGAAAAAGTCACATTGGGCCAGGTCTGGGGAAGACGGTGGCTGCGGCATTTTTAGAGTGTTGTTTTTGGCCAACAGTTCGCGCATCAGTAACGATGTGTGAGCAGGGGCGTTATCATGGTGCAAAAGCCAATTTTTGTTTTTCCACAAATCAGTGCGTTTCTGGCGGATTGCTTCTCGCAAGTTGCGCATTACTTGAAGGTAATCTTCCTTATTGACCGTTCCACCCTGCGGCAAGAACTTATAATGCACCACGCCCCTGCAATCGAAGAAAACTGTCAGCAAAACCTTCACATTCGACCGAACTTGGCGTGCTTTTTTCGGTCCCTCTGAGAACATTTTGTACTACCGATAAACGTTGCTTTTGTCCAAAGTAGCTTCGCCGTGTGCAACAGCTAACATTTTGAATGCATCCGCGCACTTTAAGTTGTTCTTCACACAAAATTTAATACAAATTCTTTGATCCATTTTTTGAGATTGACGAAAATCGAAGACAAGCTAAAACACGTCCACGCACAATAACTGTCAAAAACTGACTGGGCATTCAAAATGGCCAAAAAAAATCGAACATACGTAGCCCGCGAATATTCAAAATTCGCGATACTGTTTGAACAAACCTCGTATTGTGAGCAGAATTTTAAGATGTCAATAAATCATTATTTTTTGACACATTGATATCAGAAATTATTCTCAAAATTATTGATAAATTTAAAGGAAGTATCAATTTTTATCAGCTTAGAAAAAGCTTGAAAATCAAGGAAATATGATCTAGGATGTTTACTTTTGCCAACGCAATTTTACCATGGGGTTGTAAATTGTAGAAACCATCCTCTTTCCAGTTGAACGTTGAAAAAAATGTTAACAGAAGTTTTGAATTTTAAACAGGTGGTAGTGTTTATTATGGTATTTATGAAAATTAGTGAATATTTATATAGCCAAAACTAGCAAAAACAATTCACAACGATACTGAGAGCGAAACAAGAAGATTTGAAATACCGGTACAAATATTCTCTACTCTGTCAGAAATTGACTTGAAGAAAAGAGGGGATCAAAGTCAAAAGTGAATTGAAGAAATGGTGTAACAATTGTTGAGTCAAATTTGACATTCGCTTCTTTCTTTAGCGCTTATAGATGCGTGGACAAGAGTCCATACTTTGCACCCGTAGCATAACACAGGCGCGGGTCTTCATTTTCTTTTGTATTCAACAGGATTTTAGAGCCAAAGGAGCGAATAAAATTTGTCACTCAATTCGAAAGTTTCGTTTATTGGTCCCATGCTTTTATTTTCATATTTTCCTCATTATTTAGGGTTTATTTGGTAACTGATACTGATTGGAGTTTCAGGAAATTCATTTTGCTGATGACAAGCTTTCTAAAATGGTATCATAAGTATAGAATACTAGTTGACTGAATTCGACCAAAGAATCAGAGAATCTTTTACGGAAGTAAATGAATGTATAGGCCTCAAATTGCCCCCTAAACTGGAGCTAAATCCTGAGAAATATTCATGTGTAAATAAAATCTGCAGCTCTGTTGCTTCATCGTACCTTCAAGCCCATGTTACGGCCACTGGGGCTCTCGGGAGCTTTCAGTGAAGAATTTCAGAAGCGATTCTTTCCCCAGCATCACCACATTAATAGAACTGAACATATAGGTTGGATAAATAGGACGATGAGCTTACAACTCATTTTGCATAAAAATAATGAACAACATGGCGAAAGGGTGTTTTAGTTGACCATACATATAATCGAGCTTGTGAAAGAACAAAGGATTACGCTATTGAATCTTGGGATATTAGATGACAGAGACGGAGTCTTCACAACTAGACGACATGGTCTCGACCAAACATCAAACCATCACGGTCAACTTAAGCAACATTTAGTTAACTTTACGTGTAGCAGAAGTTTTTTGGTACCATGCACGTCGCTCCCAGTCGTACTATGACCACTTACACTACTAGACTGATCATATTCTGATCTCAGCGAGAGGGTCCTTCAGCATTCTTGATACAAGATCCTAGCGAAGAGCAACCAGCAATTCCGACCGTTACCTGGTTAAATCAGCCTTTTGGTGCCGAATGTCACGGTCGTATTATAAGTAGCTACTGCAGAAAATCTTAAACAGATCTACACACTAGACCTGGAATGAATCGAAAAATTGGATTTTAATTGGCATGGGAAGAATTTGTTAGATGTGAGAGTCTGCGGAAAATTAAAGACTGGTTTAATACATAATGGCAGGGTGCGCTGACTAGGCAACAGCGTCATATAGGCAAAATGAAGAAACGATGCATAAGGATAAAGACAGAGAACGAATATTTCATCGAATTATAACAAAGGCTTATAACAACCAAATAAAAGATTTGACAACACTCAAGACAAGGTTGTAAAGTAGCGAAAAGGATACAGCAAGCTTTTCAATCAAAAAACACTCTTTATGAAAGTGAAATGGAAAGGATCAATGCCAGCGATGGAGAGAAATAAAGGTATGCTTGGAGTTTTACTACAGAGCACTTGTAACTCTAGTAAAGCTTACTCATGTCGTAGGACCTCCTTTCACACACAATCGAATTGGTTTATCGGCATTGGGACGTCCCAATCCTCAGGAAAAGGATTAGAAACAATCAAATTGCTGAAGAATAAACTAGACGCTTCGGGAACAACTTATTACAGCATATAGAAAAAAGGACCACCAATGTTCCGAACTCCAATCTTGAGTTGAGTCGAAACATATGCATACAAGAACAGATGCTGGAGGAATGGTCATCAGAAGGAATCCACCCTATCTTTAAAAGGAGGGACAAACTACAATGTGCGAACTATTTAGGCGCATAACTCCTTAATACCTTCCTCAAAAATATAAGGTATATTTGATCTTGGTTTGATGATAAAATGTTTTTATCTTGGTGGAAATATAAGGTTATAATATAAAAGCGTAAGCCGATATGACTATTCAGATCGAATTTGTTGACTCCAAGCAAGCACACGGCGATGTATTGAAATTCACTATATAGAACTCTACATCATCTCAGCAAAACTTGTCTGTCTAACTACAATGTCTGTTTCAAACACAACAAAACATGTCAGAATCAAAAATACTCTGACAAATAAGATTGATACGAAAGTCAAACTGAAGAAACGAGATAGACTGCCTCCTCTTTCTCCTGAATTTTGCACTGAAGTGCATTGCGAAAAAGGTCCCAGAGGTACCAAACACCAGAGATACTCTGTCTACAAGTCCAGTCAAATAGTTGCTTATGACATTAACATTAACATTAACATCCTCTTTATCATTAAAGAATATTGTGCTGAATGTCTATCAATAAAGGCTACTCTACTCTTAATCAGAAGCAAACGAGTTTCGTCTTCAAATTGATAAAGATGAAATAGAATCACGTATTGAAAAAGAAACCAATGTCCCTAAGACAAAATTTGATGCATGTTCTAGTTCTACAATTCGACACGACGGGTTAACAAATCTTTCGATATAATGCGACGATTGTACGTGTAGGTCAGGACGATTGTAGTCCCTAGGGTAGAGAACCCAGATCCATATACATGCAAATCAAGCTCAAAGTCTTGAGTTCAAAACAAGATGGCGACCAATGGGGAATCAGATACAAGTACGACATATGCAAAATATTTGACGAGCAGGAAGTCTCCAGAATGATGCTGCAAAGTATTGGTGGAGACAGTATGATCGATTTTTGGATAACAATAAAGGTATTTGGCAGGAAGACCGGCAGAAGATGGCTAGTAACCAAGCCCCGAAAGCGTTGGGTGGTGAAGTCATTGTAAGTGCTTGGATTTCAAAAGCAGAGGATACGGTCAAAGGACCAACATGGTCGGAAGCGGGAAATCCTGGAAGCTGACGGATGTGATGTTTTATAGAGGTTTATTGACGACAAAGAAGTCCTTAAGATTCCTCAAAAATAGGAGTAAAGGGAATTCAGTACATAGAAAGCTCAAGTTTGCATAAATTCCACTTGCAGATTGTCTTTTAAATGGAGAATGTTATTTTTTTCGAGCTGGTAGCTGTCGTCGAACTTTGACCTGTATTCTGTTTTCATGTAGATTTTAACTATAAGATATGAAAGAATTATAATTTCACAACCAACATTTTGCATACCAAATGTTTTATTTAATAAGTTTTTAAAGACCACACTAAACATTCAAGCCTTTGAAATATAAACAAATCGAGAAATGTGAGAACTGCTAGCGCATCTCACTCAAAAAGAGCGTTGACTTGTGCTAGGGTACTAATTCCATTTTCACGCTTTTTCCTCTTCCACAAAACCCTCTAATGGTATACTGCCAATATTCCAGCAATAAAAGACTTCAAATTCGCAAGCATAGTTAAATCTATGGAAGTCCTCTCGCGTGAAAGCCGCTCATCAAAACAAAACACATTCTTCAGCATATCTATGGCAAAGTGGCGGGTCTGATGAATTTGAAAATCTCTTATCAACTCGTCGCGATTAATCAGAGTATTTCCATTTGACAAGAAACACATCGTTTGGGTGGCATAATTTTAGAAAGTCGCAGGAACTCTAGCTGAAGACTTTAATTACTAACGATTAGGGTGGAAAACACTAAAAATCACTTTTTAGGTCATTGTACAGAATGCTTTCCATTCAAAATTGCCCCGAACGGAGTACGATCGCCGAAAAGACGAAATCGAGAGGCAATAACGTTTTATTGGAAGCATTTGAAGAAATTGGCATCTTGGCTTTGTAGATAAGGAAAATGCATAAAAGTGTGAAAATGGTTTTATAAAATTCAGTGAATTTTATTGTTTAACCTGGCATTTTGGTCGTTCCCCTTGGCGATAAGTAAACTGAAAAAATGTTTCACATAATCGTGAGTTTTACAACTAATTCATAATGAGAACATAAAACATAAAACAATAATTGTTGCTTTTAGGTTGCATTTATGGTGCTATTATTCTATAGTGTTAGTGTTGTTGCGCCGCGGGATGATTATTGCGGCAAGTGTTCACCTATTTCGGGAGTGAAGTGCATCGACGAAACTACATTCGCCTTTTGCGACCGCAGTAAGTTGAATTCTGGAAATATTTAAAGAAGTCCACGCTGGCAATGATAAAAGCTACCTCCTATTTGTTTGAAAATCGTCTCTTCTGCGTAGTAGATACAATTCTTGTCTACGTCGTTGTTATATACGTGTACAAATATCTGATATCTAATCAGAACCAAAACAAAGATATACCTTTTTCCACCACGAAGTTTCATGGAATTTCTGATTAATGTTTACAATGAAAAACAAAACGAATGCATTTTTGCCGAAAATTTTGATATCCTCATTAAACGTCTGCCGCATTTTGGTGCATATTTGCAGGCATATAACGAGGATTATATTCAACAACAAACTCCCAAACCTGTACGATAAGGAAACTCTGTGAAGGAGCATGTTAATATTGACTGGTCTTAACAGCAACTTCCGTGCAATTTGGGAAATGCTCAGGATTACATTTAATTTCCGAATATGTGAAATTATGAAGTAAATTACGAAAATGATATAAGAATAAGAACCCTGAAGTTATCACATAATTCTCTGAGTGACAGCAACAAATCCAGATGCAATGCAACTGCCGAGATGCCATTACCTGGTTAGATCACCTGGTTCATGGTAGATTGCGCTGTTTATCATCTGTATTCAGGCAATGTTAATATCTGAATGCTGGAACTTATCAAATAAATGCATGAAGGTGTTGATCTAGCACTAAATAAAACTACTCCGACTAATAAGTTATAAAAAAAATTGTTGCACGCTAAATAATTTAAATACGAGCTGGCAGGAGACTCTACTGAATGGAGTCCAAAAAAATTGAGCCACAGAATGATTGCAGCCAATCAAATGGACCATTTCGTGGGATTGTCAAATCACTGCACTTATCCCCCGACGAACCCATCGTAACGACATCTGTATGACTTTGTCCTACCATGCCCTATAGGGCGGGTTGATTTGCTGAAAAGGAGCTTACTCCCTTAGGCTACGTTGTTCTGAATTCAATAACCCGACGCGAGAACTAGGATCATCGTTCGAAAAAAAAGTAGTTGAGCCCGATATGTACTGCCACAATGGTGTATTCTTTTACTTGTGCCACAAACTTCAACCAAGAATATGCAGATTCTGGCGCCACGGGTGACTATTCAGCTTATTGTGTAATATTACTACGGAAAGTATCTTGCTGACTGTGGCCACAAGAAAGGTGGCAGTGCTTTGAAGCGTCCTGGAAAAATCTTGGGACAACCTGGAGTCCACATCCACCAGCATGAAGCTGCAAACTACCTACAGACTAATATAAACTTGTACTAGTTAATTTTCAATCCTCTTATGCAATTTCTATTTGGAGTGTCGGTTAATAATGCCGATTTTTTGGCCTGAAAAAAGCATTTATTTCAATAACTAAATGAATGAGTACATTAACCGATATATTGCCCATTGTAGCTATGACTCCCTTCCATCTTCTAGGAAGTTTGTTGATTCCACGTTTGAAGAAGTCCTCGTTTTTCGAGGCAAATCATCCATCGTACCATTTTCGCACTTCTTCAGCATTTCGAAAGCGTACGTCGGCCAAAATTATCTGCATCGATCGGAACAAATGGTAGTCAGAAGGAGTAAGGTCTAGAGAGTTCAGGGGGTAATCAAGGCGTTCCTAACCGAGCCTTTCTACTTTTTCTTTAACGATAATTGCCCGATGAGGTCTGGCATTGTCATCTCATCATCTGGCATTGAACAAATCTGACAAATGTGACATCTTGTGACAAATTGATCAGTTGGAGTCAGTAGCGATCAGTTGTGTCTGTTTCATTCAGTTTTAGTAGCTCATAACACAAAACACCTTTCTGTTCCCAAAAACTACACAGCAAAGCTGTTGGCAATGAATATCGCGTTTTGGTTGTGAAATTGATGGTTGGTCGGGAACAATATATGATGCTCTACGTTTAGGCTTATCGTTATAAGCCCATTTCTCATCGCCAGTAACGATTCAACTCAAAAAACTATTTTTTTTGGATTCTTCGAGATTTTTTTTTGCATGCTATGATTCGGGCATTGAGTTGATTTTTGTTCAGTTGATGTAGGATCAATTTTCCAAATTTTTGAATCCTTCATGTTGCATGTAAACGTTCTATGGTTGATTGTTCAATAGTTTATTGGGCAACTTCCGACTCCAAAGCAAGTTCTTTATGCGTTCGACACAAATTTTCATCCAATAATGCTAGCAATTCTGCATCTTAAAATTTTTTTCGGCTAGCCTAGCCGTTCTTCGTCTTCCAAGTCGAAATCATCACTTCCGAAGCGTACAAACCACCGTTCACAAGTTTTTTTGAGTTACAGAATGTTCACCGTAAGCTTTTACCAACAATCAATGTCTTATAGCAGTGTTTTTTTTTTCTTCAAAAGAAAGAAAATTAATATATTTCCCCGTAAAACAAATTTTTCTGCCACAAAAGTCGACTTTTTTTAAAGCAAAACAAACTTTGTTGTTTAAGCTATTTCGTTCAATGACTAAGTAAGAATTAATGACAGATGTTTACACTCCAAAATACCATATAAGTTATTATAGACACAAACCATATGTAAAAATTGCGCCATCTCTTATCTAAATCGACATTATTAAACGACACTCCCAATAGATAAAAAAATATAAACTCGGACATAATTCAAATCATAGGTGCAATCAATGGACTCTTTGGAAGATTGGGGTGACGTTGTGAGAACTTAAAAAACAAACGGAATGTCCTATAAATACACACTTTTTTTACCAAATGAAAACAAATTAAAGCAAAAATAAATAAAAGAGTATTTAAAATTGAAATGCTCGTAGTAGAGCTTAAGTAATTATTACGTCAACAGCAAATGGGTGCCTTCGTGACGAAAATGCTTCAGCATATTTGTCGATCTTATTGAAGACTTTTTCAAAGCGTAACACTAGCAAGCGTTAACACTAAAACAAACTCGCAATGTAACGGTATTAGACTCAATTTTTTCCAGATGCATTTTTGTAAGTAAAACATCTTGCAGATAGAGCATAGAGACGACGTTATGGAGGTGTTAACGAAGGTGTTAACACCTTCTCTTAACTAAATTTCTCTCTTAGCTGTTGTAATCATACAAATTGATTACTATATACCATTACACGGAACAAATAATTGACATTGAAATTTAAGCTCAGAAAACTAACAGTCGCGATCACTCCACTCATCTACGTCGTTTAGCTGTCAAGCTCTCGGTTTTTCCCAACTGAAAATGCCGTTGGGAAGATCGAAGAGAGAACTTTATATTTACAACGACAGCGGTGCTATAGCGCTTTCTGGAAGAAGCTTTTTTGGAATATTAGCACAGTATATGAAATTCTCAAGAGACAGCTTTGAGAGTGTTGGGGTTTCGCACGCTCCGTCAAAGTTTCTATAAAAATTAAATTTTCTCTTAGTATTATATTTTGCTTGAAAATAAGAGGGCCTTTTTAATTCACATTGGTTTTGGCACAAAAAGCTGTCGATATTGTATTTTATTATTGAATATTTCGTGTTAATACCAATTTTATACATTATATCTTATCAGCTCATTCATTGATAATAATCATCACTAGATACTTGTTTGAATATACATTTCTTACAGGAAATATCTGATCCCAAAACTCTCTTAGTATATGATGGACCCACTGTCTAGCATTTTGCTATATATCATATGAAAGAAATTCGACTTTTTCGGAATTTCTTATTCTATCTCAAAATATTTTTTTTTGTTTTGGTGTGTGCATGTCTGCCAAAGTATTTCCACGAGTCTAACAGGGTATCTGCTTCCTCTTAAAATTAGTCATTTTGTTCATATATCAACATTTATTTGCGCGGTTTTTTTTTCGAACATTTGATCCTTCTTATATAATATAACGTTTACTTGTTCTTAGCACTGCTGAATTTGACGATCAAAAAAAGTGTATTTGTGACTTTGGGACTTAGTGGCAGCGAGGAATTTTTTATTTACTATCTTAATAGTGATATTTTTCAGTTTTGTTTGTGTTCTACAAACACAATTTTCAACAAATGTTTCCACGCTATCTTTGCGCTTCTAAAAAAAAGGTGAGCGCAATGTAGCACACGTGAATCAAAATAAAATTTCACTCTAATAAACCAAATACTAGTAAGGATTAGGTTTCTTACAATTCATTTATATAGAAATTGGTTCTCTGACCGAAGTCATGAGCTTTGATAATAGGTCATAAGGCCAGAATATGTCAATGTTAAACTTCATGTATTGGAAGGACAGAAAACCTTTTGGCAAATATTTCAGCTTGTCTAGAGCAACAAAAAAATTGTGGTGACATAAGCTCCAAGAATGATAGACGAAAATATATTTACACATTTCTTGAAGTCTTTGTGTACTTCCCAACCAAACGTGCACAAAATATACATTTAACGAGAGCTCGATTGTTAAAACTTATTTTCAAACTTTGTATTTGTGTTGCATTTTTTGATTTTCGACACCATTTTCGTTGCCCGTAATTTTGTTCAACTTTAATATTACATAATGGGTCAACATTTTTACATAAGCTCTATGATAGTACTTAGAAAAACAATATTTTTATGCGTTCTTATGTTGTTATCTATTTCTTGGAAACAACAGGAAATAATGATATACGTTTCCAGTCACAAGCCTAACTGGAAAATTTGATGTTAACAATTAATGTCGGCTTTTCTACAATCTTTTAACTACCATATCCCTATTTCAGGCAGAGAAGTGTAGCCTGTCTTTGCTCCGAGTTCTAGGACTATCGACTATCCTGAGTGTCAGGATAACAAGACTTTCGGCTTAACATATTTTATGTTTACCAGCCAACCTAGCCTGGAACTGTTTGAACTATTAACTTAGACATCTTTTTCCATGCGTAATGGCATCTTTGGGTCATAGGCATACCTTTCCCGCATATCTGCTAGCGAAAAATATCATTAAACAGAGGAAGTTAAATCCAGCAAATCAAATCTACTTTTCTTTATTGCTAGGATAGCGCAAGCCTTATATGTTTATTGGTCCAACTTTTTGACGGATTTTGACGTTTCTCTACCTAAAATTCCAGGACTACGCTTCTGTTTTTTTCGGTAAATTATTCTGCTGCATGTCTCGTTTTCTAAGCAAGGAAAGTTTGGCAGGCTACATATTGCGATCTAAAACCGTTTCATTCCGATATTATGCAGGTGAAAATGAAATCACTGATTCTGCTCAAAAATTAGATCCAACATAAGTGAATTTCAACATGTTTTTGACTGGTCTAGACACTGTCTCAGTTAGTTGATAAGTCACGTGGTTTAATATTCATTTGATTTGGCCTTTTAGTTGCTTCATATCTTCGAAGCTATGTCGTTTTTAATCGGTAGCGGCATTTTCGTCATGTCTTTGAAAGTAGATGATAAGGAAAGGGATTAGTATTGTCCTCTGAGCTATCAACACCATCAATCAAAGAGCGATGTAGAGTAACTCGTCTCTGTCTAACCCACATCAACCATTTGTGGAGGAGCGGAAAGGTCGCTCCATACCTCTGTTACTACTTTTTTTTTGGATTTAATCCCTTTAACATCAGCCATCAGTTGATTGATTGGTGAGACCTTCACAGTATTTTCATTGCTCTGATTCGTCAGAATCGTTTCTGAGAATCAAGCAAAATCCCAAAACATGATTGATGACTTCGACTATACTAATATATCCCCGGCACTGATCGTTCCTGTTTTAAGGTTGCCTGCATTCTAAGAATGATCACTGGTAGGTTGAAGTCATGAGTGATCATTCAGTGCATGAGTGCTGAATGCCTTAACTGCTGGTTACATCAGGTAAAATTTCAACGAGCAACTCCGCAACATCTACGGTCTAGTTGAGCTAGTGGCTCCTTGGCACGGATTTGTCCAGGCAGTCACCCATGGAAATGATTCCAAAGGTGTCAAAATAGCATAGAATTTAGATGACATCTTTAGATGACAACGCATGCCTTACGTGTTGTGACGAAGAAAATTGTTTAATATTTGCATCTTATAGCGAAGCAATAGTTTTTCTAGAGTTTCCAGTTATCAGCGCATCAAGTGGAGTTGAATGTATTGCTGTGTTCAGAGTCATCAGAAGAACTAACGCTTAGACCACTTGTGTGATCATTATGTGGGCCTTGGTCATCACTGCAGCAACTGCATCCAAAGTGCAATACCCTACTTTCGAGCCATGCTCGAAATTCTCCCATTTTGTCACATGGGTAATGACGTTAAGTCTTCCTTGTATGAGCTTATAGTGTGCCCTCCTGGCCGTATTTATCAGACATGATTCCACTGATAGAGACTCCATATTCGTTTTTTCCTGGTTGAACAGCACAAGATTTTTAAATTACATGGAACGAATTTCTAGAGCCTTTTTCAATTTTATGGAATGAATTTCAGGCAGCATTTCTTTTCTCATGAAAAGGGAGTAGTTTAATGGTATTCCCTCGGAACAGCTTCAAAATAATTCAAATAGAGATATTAGAGATTACACCGTATAAGCACTATTGAGACACTATATAGACTATCGAGCTCTCTACATAAGTAACTTAAAGGATAGGTTCATAGGTTCCTATTGACGTCATTTATAAGATTCTGCTTCCGAGGGCCAATACTAACGTCGATCAACTGACGAAAACCTCACCTGGATGACATATATAATACATTCCTTTCTTGTGCATGCAATGTGCCCTTCACTACTTATACCATCCCTCACGTTGCTCAGCAATTTCAGTTGGCCACCAATACATTGAGAACTGGTTGGAAGCAATCATGGTATAAACGGAACTTTTGATGGCATAAATGTATAACCGATATCGCTATAAATTTAATTGGTAAAAAACGGCAACATCCTTCGAACTTGCAGGATATAAGTAGAAAGATTGGAGCACTGTCTGCCAGACTGCGCGAGTTTGCTTCTCAAGCTCGCTGAATCGGTGAAATGGAACCACAAAACAGAGCATAGCAAAGACGGAACTCTCGAATTTCTTTGGCTTTTGTTGAATGGCAGGATGGTATATCTGCGAAAATTGAATAATATCCGGGGAGGAAGGGTCAACGCTGCTGGTTACCGTATCCAAAAGTTTGCCCAAAAGAATTCTAAATCATAATTGTAAGGTGGAATATTTTTCATGATTATTATCTATTTTAAAAGTCCCGAAATTTAAAATTTGTTTACATGGTTTATAATCCTTTATACTGTAAATTTTATATTGCATAGGATTTCGAATGAGCTTTTAAGAAAGAGCAATATAGTTAAGATGTTTCTCTCAGAATGAAATACATATTTTCTGTAGCAACAAGAACGATATTGCTGCTGTTACAATAAAAATAACGAAATCCGTCAAAGCCTGGGAAAGACTGTTGCTTGACTTATAGGAATAATAATAACTCTGACTGTAAACAGAAGTTTAACTTTGTTATTCCTCATCTCCATTAAGTTCTTAACTACACATTTCAAGTATTAATTAATGTTTTTGGCTAACTAAATAAATAGCAAAATAATTAAATCCATCTATAAATCTACCAATTCGTCACTCAGTTCCTGAATATTTGAGTAAAAATGTGACATTTTACGCGTGAAACATTTGAGAATCACCTTTTGAACTTCACTTGAACGTTTCAAACAACTCTGGTACTAGCACTTTTTTGGGAAAATAGTGTGCAACTAATGAAAAAACTGAAAACACTACAAGGACACATTTAACTCGTGCATGTACACGTTTCAAGTGAAGAAATCACACTGAGCCTTACTAAATCGTTTCTAGTATTTAAATCCGCTTTCTCAGTGAGCAAATCCTCTGAAATTATAATTAATTTTTATTAATACTAACGGCAAAACATTCAGTGTAACATATGAAATCACTCAGCATAATTGTCTTGGAAGAATAATTGTTTTCCAAGATTAAGTAAAAGCGTATTTTCCTTACATACCAGTATGATTTCGTCATACTACATTACTCCCAGCAACTTTTCCATAACGTTTCCAAGTTAAATCAGATCTGTTTTGTACGTGATATTTATGAAAATATTCTAACCAATTTCAATTATTGTCACAAGAAGGTAAGGCAACTTCGTAGGAACGTAAACGTCATTACGTTCTGTAAATTTATCGATTCTTATCAAATCTAGTATGTGAGTATATACTATAATACTATAATTATTGTTTTCTAGATGGATTTGCAACAAGCAGAATCGCCGCATGTCCGTCTGATTGGAAATGCGTGAACAGTGTTCAGATTTGCGCAAAAGTCGAGGCTGGAGCCTGTAGAAATAAATGTAAGCGATGTGAGAATGGACGTTTTACATGTATCAGTAAAAATGCATTCAGCCTTTGCTTTGGTCGAAATCAAACGTCTAAAGTTGCCGCGAAATGTGGCTTTGGAAAAGTTTGCAGTACGGCAAAGTTTGATCCAAGCAGTCGCAATCCAACATTGGAATTTTGCTTTGATGAAGTATCGTTGGAGCCTCATGTAAGAATGTTTAAAATAATATCCTATGCAGTACTGCAGCAAGGCTGATTTTTAGGAAATTGACTGTCAAAAGTATGAAATACCACCAAATGTACCCGTGTTCCATCCAATAGGACCAGCCAGGCCACCGCCGGATGCAGTTTTACCAATAGCCAGTCATCCATACCCGGCTGTTGTTGAAACACCAGTTATCGAGGTGCCTGCAGCCTCGTTTTGCAGTAATAAGCGACCAGGAAAGTACCAGATATTAACAGATGGTAAATGCCAAAAGTAAGTAGAATTTTTGTTCGAAAGACGTGCAATCCTGAATAAAAACTGCTACTAGTACTACAACTACCACTTCTACTGCTACTAACAATTCTTCTATTACTACTACAGCTACTCTTACCACTACTACTAAAAGTATTCCTACTACTACTACAGGTATCACTATTACTACGAATACTACTACTACAACTGCTACTGAACACTACTCACAATAATAATAATAATTTTTTTTTGTTGGGAGGTGAAGGCTATTTACGCCCTGAGTGTCATACTCCCGCAATCGGACTACCAACCAAACACCTCCCCTGTCACACCGAGAACCTAACCTGGAACTGTTTGTCATATTACTTCGGACTAGGCCTCATTAATCATCGCTTAGTGGCGCCTTCAAGTTAAGGGAAATCCCACTTTCTGCACGGATGGATACGAAGGAAGCGAATTGCTGTCAGAAAGATCCCCCCTCCCTCGCAAAGCGATCCATCATGACCTTATTTATAAGAAGAACTGTCCGTACGTAATGCTACACACAGTTTCAATTGTATTTTGATTGCATCATTTTTTCCGTTACATTTTCTGGGGAGAGCACACCCCTTTTTCCTCTGAGAGATGCGCAAGGAGTCTTGTCCATCTGGCACACGTAAAGAACGTGAGAACAGCCTCCGACAGCTTCCGATTTTCGAGATAGTCCTTCAATATCAGCGTCAGATACCTCGGCACCCTGAAATATTCCAGAGAACGAAGAATATCTGCCCATCTAGCAGAATTGAAGGCATTTCTCACATCTAGTGTTATGAGCAGTACTATTCGTTTCGAGTAATGATTGTGGGCTTCTACCCGCTGTACCGCATTCACGACCTCTGCTATTGCACCGATCATGGATCAACCAGCCCTGAAGCTGAACTACTGAGGATACAGATCCCCAACAGTTCGGATGGCCTCTCCAAGTCTCTCTCTAATACATAGGGGCCGATATGAAGATGGTTACTCGGCGTTTCCCTGCCCCTTGTGGATCACCACGAGCCTCACCTTTTTCCAACAATCTGGAAACACGCCCTGCTGCAGACAGGCGTTGAAAGTGGTGAGCAGCTTGTCAGGGCAAAGTTCATGTGCAAGCTGTATCACTTCCGCTGGTATACCGTCTGGCCCTGTGGCCTTTTTCGGTTTTAAAGATTTCACTGCATCATCCAGCTCGATTGCGCTAAATAGTGGACGTTCTCCAGGTTATTCAACATCTGCTTCATCGAGACGAACAAGATGCATAAGGAAAAGCGTTTGAACAATCTCGTCCATTTTTTCCGTTTCAAGGACACAGGGTCTCCTTGTAGCTCCTAGTTTCCACACAACAAGCTTGTAACCCAGCCCCCACGGGTCCCTGTCGATGTCCTCAACGAGGTTGTGCCAGCAGCGAGCCTTGCTTTCGCTAATCAACCTACTGAGGAGTTTGCTAGCCGACCTGTATGCCAGCGTTCGGGAATGTGACTCGTTTCGATTTCTTGAACGTTGGGCTTCGCGGTGGAGTCTGTAATAATAATAATAATAATAATTTTTTGTGGTAGGGAGGTGAAGTTTGTTTACGCCCTGAGTGTGGGACTCCTAGACGCAAAATGCTTTTGGACTACCCACTAAACACCTCCCCTGTCAACCTGAGAACCTAGCCTGGAACCGTTTGACACATTACTTCGGGCTAGGCCTCGTGTTCCTACGCCTAGAGGCACCTTCGCATTATGGGTATCTCTTCTCTAACGGGAAGGACAGGAGAGGAAGAAAGTGCTAGAAAAGAGATCCATCCATCCCCGATGCCTCCAAGCGCTCCAATAAAGCTTTTTTAATGTAAGCACTGCCCGAGCATATTGCGCCACGCGATTCCAATTGTCAACTGTTTTCAGCATTACTCCGACGATAGTTTCCGGACAGAGCTCTCCGATTTCGCTGAGTAGGACCCCTCGCTGCTGGCTCCACCTTTGCAGTAGAAGAATGTGTGACAGGCGTCATCCAACTCTCCTGCACAAAACACACAGTTAGGAGACCGTGCTCTGTCAATTTTGTACAGGTAGGACCGAAAACAACCGTGCCCGCTTAAGAGCTGGGTCAAGTAGAAATCGGTCTCACCATGCTCTCGACTGAACCACGGCCTCAGGTCAGGGATCAGACGTGCAGTCCACCTTCCCCTTGTTTCTTGCTCCCAGGACTGTTGCCAATCGCTGAGAGAGCGACGTCTCTCTTCCTTAGTGATCTCTTCTCTTCGATCTTCGCCTCTTCGCAGATAAATACTTCTGCGTTCTTTCGCAAGGAGGGTGATGGGTATCACCCCTGCGATTACCAGCACTGCCGCCCCGGAGACCGTTCGGTATGCACATGCAATTCGCAATGCTCCTTGTCTCTGCACCTGTGCCAACCGCTTCCGGTGTAACTCCTTGCTGAGAGCGTCGCCCCACAGTTCTGATCCGTAGAGTAGAAGCGACTGCACAACGCTCATTAAGAGCCGTCTTCTTGATGTGGTGGGCCCCCCTATGTTGGCCATTAATCGGGTGAGTGCCGTCACACGCGCTGCAGCCTTGTCAGCTACTGCCTTGATTTGTTGGGAAAAACTCATCTTCGAATCTATCAGGACGCCCAGGTACTTTACTGCTAATTTCGATTCGACCAGCTCGTCCCCTATACTGATAGGCCGTATTCTGGGGATTCTCTTCTTCGTTAGGATGACCACTTCGGTTTTTTATATAATAATAATAATAATAATAATAATAATAATAATAATAAAAATAATAATAATAATAACAATAATAATAATAATAATAAAAATAATAATAATAATAACAATAATAATAATTTTTCATAGGTAAGAGGTGAACGTTATTTACTTCCTGAGTGTCGGGCTTCCAGTGTCAACTGGACCACCGACTAAACACCTCACCTGTCACACTGAGAACCCAGCCTGGAACTGTTTTTCAGATTAATTCAGACTAGGCCTCATTAGTCATCGCCTTGCGTTGCCATCTGTTTAAAGGAAATCCCTCTTCCTGGACGGAAAGATGGGAACAAAAAGGATTGCCGTCAGAGATATCGCCCTTTCGTTTGCGTTGCCAAGAGATCCATGGTGCACTAAATAGGGCACGTAATTCCCTTGTCTTTTGACATCAATATTTTCCCTTAATACGTGAGAGCACGGTGAGAGAGCACGCCCCGATTTCTCTGAAAGATGTAAACGAAGTCTTATCCATCTTCCGCATGCAAAGAACGTGTGGCTGGTATCATCTGTCATCCCCGGGCAAAACACAGCATGCTGCAGACGATGACGTTTTACTTTAGTTACCTTATGACCTGAGTAGTTTCGTCAGGTAATAATCATTCTCACCATGCGTTCTGCAGAGCCACAACCCAAATCACTAATGAGTCGTGCGGTCCACTTGCCTCGTGCTTCCTTCGCCCATGATTGCTGCCACAAAGATAGGGTCCTTCTCCTTTCCTTTCGGCTGACAACATCTCTCGCCAGGTCCCCCTCCGTTAGTTCACTCGTTTTCTTTCTGCAGCAAGAAGCATAAGAGGCATCACCCTTGAGATAGCCAGAACCGGCGGTTCAGAGATAGTGAGGTAGGCAGCTACCGAATACTGCAAAAATATTTATAACAATAATAATAAAATTATAATTCCCCTGCACCAGAATTATGTGCGGAGGGAAGAGGACCTTTCTGACAGCAATCCCTCGCGCTTCAATTCATCCCTGCTAAAGAAGGAAGTTCTCTAACCTGACAGAAGGGAACAGAGGCCTAGTCCGGAGTAATGTAACAAACAGTTCCAGGGCATGTTCTTTGTGGAATAGGGGAAACGTTTAGTCGGTATTCCGATTGCAACCGGAACTGTTGACTCCGACACTGTAAGTGTCTTAACTTCCAAGTAGCAAAAAAATATTATTATGATTATTACTTCAAATTTAAGCCAACTCTGCATCTATGTTATTTTACATAACCCCATTTAACTTCCGTCTACACATGACTTCCTAATTGCAATCTGTATGATGGAGAAGCGAATTCTGAGAAGCGTTCTGTCTTATTTCGGTTGAGCGATGAAATTCTGGTATGCAAGGATATATGTTTCAAGTTTCACTGTTTCTATAATCATATCGCGATTATCCTGAAACGAAAACAAGTGCACTCCTCCACACAGGAAAACGCTTGTGAAAAAGTCTTTGTATAATGTCCCCATTATTTCAGTTTCGCAAAAACCGCAGAAACGTGTTGGAGACTTTCATAAACTCTGGAGACTTTCACTGAAGTTTCGTGTCTCATCATAAGTTCAGATAAATAATAATTGACCTCAGTTACAGTCAGTTGAGTTTTGATGTCGGTGATGATTTTGGAGATCTCTGCCGCTCGTTGCCATCAGAGATCTCCAAAACTGACAGACAACCATCAAAACGTCAGAATTATGGTCATGAGTCCCTGCCATGCGCCGGCTTGAATGCATAGGCTAAACAATCAGATGAAGTTCGACAACCTGCAATTTCCATTATTTTTTAATGGGGTATCCGTTAAAGTTGAGCATCTTCAACTTTTTTGCTAGTAGTCGCACTACTTGCCACTACGATTCCTTCAGAATGTGTTCATTCTTCCACTTATCAACCACCAGAAAGTTATCAGCTCCAGGGTTTAGGTTTGTGGAACGATTCGTGCTCACATTTTCTTACCAAAAGTATAGATGCTTAATTTTTTTAAATTAGATATGAAGCAACATACTGTTCTATACTGCAACATACTGTTGGATCCTAAGTTTACTCATCAATAAGTCCCAAAAACTGTGTTCGAAAATGAGACCGTCTATTATCGGCCTTCGAGCTTATTAGCAACTATGAATTGGACGTGACATGCCACGATTTATTTACAGTGCCTTTGTATATTCGCTGAATTTTGACGTGCCTGGTTTATTTACCAGGATAATGTGCCAGGGCTTCATTATGTCTCGCGTTAGTGCTCTTGAGAGTGAATTAGATATGATATTTTTCCAATATTTCCTTCGCAGCCCCTTACGACTTATGTTAGTTGCGGAATTTAAAAATATTGCTCATAGAGGATCAGTTTGACAATCCAAATATGACTAAAACAAACAACCTATCCCGAAAATTGATTTTGAGAACTGGCTCAAGAGGATAAAACACCAATGAGAGCGTTGAATGTAAACTAATTCAAAAGATGGCTTCATCCGTTTAGCAGAGGAATTTCCGAACCATGCTATCAATGCTGGTCGGAATTTTTGGGATGGGCTTCATTAGCAAGTGACGTTTGTGTGCAAAGAGGTTTGCTAATTGCTAAGTTTTTGGCGATGCAGATCTGTACTAGCATTCGTTCTTAAGCCTCAACCCTGGAGCTGGTAATTCAAGATTCTTCGGGAAGTATCGTGAGGGCAAGGGTTGTATGAAGGTAACGTTGCCGTGGAACCTGGAGCTGGAACCTTGCTTTGTTTCTTAGAGACGTGAATCCAGATCACACTGGACTATTAGTATGGGATATACAGATCACTAACATTTAGACACTAACATAATCTTTGTTAAACAAATGTAACCTGAAATTTCGAGTGTTATAATAATTTTCCTAATGAAAAATATCGCTGATAATTTTTCCAGATACTACGTTTGCTATCACAATGGAGCTCAAATGCTAGGCGATATATTCACCTGTGCCGCTCATAGCGTCTTTGATCCTACTGTTCAAAAATGTGTTCGGCCGTCAGCGGGGTTTTACACACTTTACAATTGTGGAGCGACTAAAAGTGAAACAGCGTCAACTAGCAAACAAAGGAAATTAGTATCACCTTTTCGTAGTGTATTACCATCGAGCTCACTGGAATCGAACGCTCCAACCGATTATGTCGATCTGAGTGATCCTTCCACATCATTGAGATCGTCGTCAGTTGCACGAGGACATATAAATCAAATGAACAACCCAGATGTTATTTACCGAACAAATGAATACACTTCGCCAAATATTTGGAATCCATTTAACTACGCGCACCCACTAAATCCACCAAACACAATGAGTTTTGGACCTACAGTGCACCAACAACGAAACATGCTTCGGTCGGCAGGACATTTCATTCCAAGTGGTTTTTTGACGTCACCAAATCAAATGCCGCTCCTCCAGCAAGGTCCTATTGTCAATCCTACTATTATGAGCAACAATTGGAACGAACAAATGCAGATGCCTCGTTCCAGCCACTTTAATCCGATTCGGCCTGACCAAACACTTTGGAATTGGGGCTAGCATTATAAAATTATTTAATCATACTAATACTTGCGAATAATTCATTTATTTTTGATTTTAACAAGGGTTTTCATAGTGTTTGTGAAAATGTATTTTGTATTTATGACATTTTGTACTTTTTCGTTTTCAGTGTTTCAGTTTTTGAGTGTAAAAGCCGCAGGCACCGCATTCCATACCTGGTATCTTCTTTCGTAGTAACATCTATGTTAGCTGAAAATTTGGAAACACTGATTTCAACTGTCAGCGAAACGCTTTGCTTGGGACTTACCTTTTTAGTGTTTGTTACTGAAGCAAGCATTGGGATCGGCGTTGGCATAATTGGAAAATAGGTAGTTCGGCAATCAATTTGCTGTGAAAACAAAATTATTTCAAGTGTAAACTCGTGGCTGGAAACTTGTAAAAAATGGAATTTAAAACATTAATTTCGAATTTTGCAAATAATATTGGATTTGTTCAATCCTTTATCAAAAGATGGCGCTGGTTGTCATGAAAAGTTGAAAATCCACAGCTTAATATCCAATGTATGCAATCCACTAGTTAACCACTATTGCCGTGAGAAACTCAGGATAATAATACTGTACTAATAGGATACGAAATTTTTAGTTTTTATTAAATTATTTGTACTTAACTCATATCTCTGACACCTAAAAGTGGTGGCCCCGACGTGATTACCATAAGAATTAACAACATCCATTACTACAATCGGTCCGAATATCACTGGAATTTGTAAGACGCCTTCCCTAAACAGAAAGGGCAGCAGCAAAAACCTGTACGTACGCTTGAAAGCCAAAGGAGTTACTCGCACCAATGTACGCCACAGTTACGATGAAACTATCGAAAACCTTTTGAACGAAAATGACGTATTCTGTGTCAAAGGGAACATCTGGCAGCTTAAAATTTCAAAATATTACCATTCAAGTAGATGCAGATTTTCATGACATAACACGCCATAACGACGCCTTCATGTATCCTCCCACCACAAGGAAAAATGAAACTTATCACAAACAGAGTAATATTCAGAATTTCAACAATTAAGAAAATAACTAGCTAGCTGTTCCGCTTTCTAAGTCGTCTCCAATCACTCAGAACAACTTCTTGATGATTATGAAAATGTTAGAAGCATTTTTCGGCATGTGAAGGTCGATGGTTTCACTAAATTTAGATATCTCACAGATTCTATAATTGAAACACCGCGACCTAAACTTTTGTTACACGCAAGAAAGTTTTAGACTTTAAACAACTCACCAATTATATCAAGAAGTAAAGTGGAGGACGAAAAGTCATAAGCTTGTCACATCAGCCAGAGACGTAGGAAAAGCTTTAAAAAAACGCTAGGAACTTCAACCATAAACGAGTATAATCAAATTCTACGATGGCAAGCTTTTTTTTTAATTTCATCCAAAATATATAACCCTAATATGTCATTGTACATCTCCGTGGAAGGCAACGGAATACTAACAACGTCAGCTCTTACCAAAACTGAAGATGGCTGAATGACTTCTAAGAAATACCTTATTATTTTACACGAAAACTTTGACATATATTGGATAGTCTGAATAGTATTGAGCCTTTTTTGTCACTAAATGGTGTTCGTTGTCATATATCGGGCAATACTAATCAGGTTGAGTCAAACTGACATGCGTTTGAAAGGCGACATTCCAGTGTACAATTTTTATCTGGACAGTTTTGTATTTCGTCATCCGTGTCAAAAGTTGTATTCAGTTAAAAATCAGAAAAATGAAGAAAATGAAAAAAAAAATGAAGAAAATGAAAAAAAACCGTTATATTTTACAATATCACTACGATCAAGGTGTGAATTCATCGCAGGTTCCTGAAAAAATTTGTAGTATCTACGTTCAAGATACTTTATCGAAGCCGAAGCCAAGAGATGGTTCGCTCGCCATGATTGACACCAAATAAGGTTATGCTGTGTAGATGGTGGAATTGGAAGGGAATGAATTATCATGAGGTGCTAGAACCTGGCCAAACACTCAATTCGGTTCTGTACTATCAGCAATTAATCAGATTGTAACAAGCAATTCAAAAAAAATCAGCCAGAATTGATCATCAGAAAGGGCTTTGTCTTCCATGATGACAATGCCAGACAAAACACATCTTTTATGACCAGACAAAAATTGACAGATTTTGCCTGGGAAGTTTAAATGCATTCACAGTATAATCCAGATCTTGCACCATCAGACTTTTGTTTGTTTCGGTCTCTGCAAAATATCCTTAATGAAAAGAAATTCATTTCAAAACGGGACTGTGAAAATCATTTGGTCAAGTTTTTCGCCAATAAGCCACAGAAGTTCTATACACATGGAATAATGGCTCTACAAAAAAAGCAAAAGGTCATAGATAATAAGGGACAATATGCACTTTAAAATAAAATCCATTTTAAATAAAAGAAATATTCAAAATCGAAAAATGACAAAAAAGTGCTCAATACTTTTTAGACAAACATTTTCTTGCTTGTTCTTCAAAGAAAACACTATAGAGAATCACTACAAAAGATGGCAACCTAGAGATCTAATGAAGAATAAAGCTGAATGGACCCATCGAATGGCATAAATTAACCATGTACAGGAAAGAATGGAGGAATGTTAATGTCAATCTTCAACGCACAAGACTTTGAGCTTACATTGCGGCAGACATTTTTCAATCAATTCCCGGAAACAACTCATTGCAACACTACAATTAATGCTATACTGCCTGATATAAAGCCAAAACCTTTTTTTATTGTTTTGTTATAAGTCATATAAGGACGTAACAATGAAGCAAGTTCCAGTCCGTCGTATTCGTGAGCGGTCGCTCTTTCACTCCGGCAGCGACGCGATCATCATAGATTAAGAAGGGCCGAGTCCTTCCAAAGTTTCTAACTAATAATGTAGTAGTACGAATAAATAGAATGAATTGGTTGTCACGGTTTAAGTTTTATTCTACATAAGCATGAGAAAACTGTCAACAAAAAATAAATCGCATATCCGAAAGGACTAAGAACTTATGTCAACGCAAACAAATATATTGAAGTAACGCCGTCGGCCATGTTCTGGCAATTTGCTTGACCACCGCATGATCATGGAGAATGCATTGCCAATCTTAACCGCATCCCTTTAGATTGAAAATGAACCATGTACTCCAGTATAAGGATGAAACAACCGTGAGATGTGCGATGACATTGAATAAAAATTTCATCCATTTACTATATCTCGACTCACTTCACATTTTCACACTCTATATTTTACTTGAGTTTACTCAATTTGCTACATGTGATACTCGTATCCTTTTCTCCATTTTGCCTCTAGAGAGTGATTTCAGTTTTTAATGATTACGCCTTGGTACAATGAAAGCTTAACACTTTCCGTCCGAATGGCCCAAATGGACAAAAAGGTGAACGTATAGCGTAATATCTATAGACCAATAACACTTCGAACCGAATCTCTTATCAAATGGTATTCAACACCGATTTTTCCGATGTACTGGTATTTACAAGCAATGTTTGTTGAAGACATAAAGGAGAGATGCGCATTAACATCCTGTTAAATTTTGTATTCTTCACAGTACATATACTCTTACACCGGAAAATTATCTACACATGCATTCAAACCCAGAAAGCCAGCCATCGCTGCTCCCCACCCACCTAAATCGTTCTAAGCTCTCTATCTTGCAAAGCTCAGTTTGTTTGACCCATTGGATATTCGTATCTCTTTCTTTGTGATGGCCTTTCGTACAGTTAGCGCTTTATAGTGGTGGATGGGGGCTACGGTAATCAGCAAATAGATTTCTAATGAAATAACGTTTCTTTGGTCAAAAACACATGTGCTAACACAATGCACCTGGCAAAGAACAGTTGGTCATGAAATATTTTTGAAGACTTCAATCAACTAAATAAATATCCGATAACAAACATTCAGGACTTTGCGCACGGAAGTTTTCACTGTTCTTTCTTTGATTTGGACTAAGCAAATTTTATGATCCAATTGGCTTCAGATGCCTGACAAGCGGGCAATGTGCCACAATTTTGCCTATACAAAATTGAAATCATGTTAGACCATTGCCCTGTGGACTTTATCATGTCCCTGGCAAATCGTTTGACAACTATTGTTCCTAAAAACGTTACTGTACACGAGGTTTTAGTTATTTTCTGATCTGATCGATTTTGGGACATTATAAACTTCACAGTCAAAGAAGGACACAACATCAAATAGAAAACACTCGAGTCAAAACGTCTGGATACAGTTGAAAACTTTAGAATAGTTATGATACCGGGATAGCAAGCGATTAACCACACAAATAAGGAATAGAGATAGCAAATTATTTGAACTTCAAGACAAAAGACCTGTAAGTAAACCCAAATGGTACAGGGCAAAACGTCAGTGAAGACCAAACAGGGCGAGACATTCCATCAGGATTAATGACTGCACCTGACATTCATCTGATTCATCACACCATTTCCCTGATAGCGACGGGCTGTCAAAGGATATGTGTAGGAGATAGATTTCTGTTGGAAACTTAAAAGGAAACTACCCGGAGCGAAACATTTATGCAAATCCTAACTTTTTGTTATACATCAAACAATCAGTTCCCTCTAATTTCAAAACTAACATATTAAGGATAATGTGCATCTACTTACGTAAGTTTCTAGTACTTCAGGCTTGAAACAGAATTCATTGGTAAGTGTTTCTGCATATTTCTGTGTACTGCATAACTTTCCTGTTGGACAAGTGTATTCCCTTTCATAGGGTGTATCCGAACCAAAGCACAGTGAATAGGTTGTATTTGATTTACAAGCGAATCGTCCAAGTTTACACAAGCCACAAGTTGACACGCATGGTGGCGTATAAGGATTTTGTGAGCAAATTCGCAATTCATCCGTACAAAACATTTGTGGTGGACACTGACCGTGATCAGATGTGATTTGTAAGTCTGTAAAATATACAAATTTCATTTGAATTACATTTAAAATGTTCTTATTATCGGTTTAGACGTGAAATACTATGAAATCATGTGAATAAATATTATGTTTATGTAAACGCCTTTTTGTTTGAACACTGAAACGTATTTGGTCTAATATATTGGAGCAATGGCAAGCCTTCATCGATGATAAACTCCTCCTTATGAGTTTTTCATTGAAAGACTCTCGTACTGAGGTTTCAGATTCTGTTCTGTCAAAAGAGATTGCAAATTTTTTTGAGGTCCCCATAGGCATCCAAGAAAAAGTGGTCACTCAGGATGTGATCTTTTGCATTCGCATCTACCTCCTCAAACTGCCAAGTAATAAAAGAAAGTGGTTTGTGTTCGTGGACATTAACAAAGTAGGAACTATGGTCTCGAACGTGTTTCTCAGTACGCAGAGTATCCTTGTTATGTTATCCTGACTACTTTATTCTGTAGTAACCTTTCCTGTTCTCAGAACAATTAGTTGTATCTAGATATTAGATTTTTTTAAAGATTTTTCGAGCTAACCAGTCAATAATTTCATTGTCCATGCTGAGGTTGAAATATGAGCAGGAGGTTTTGTTTGTGATAAAATAATTTAAGACGTGACTACAAGCTTTATTTTATTGCAAAGAAAGCTGTTGATCGTACTTTAGTACGGATTGATCATATCCAACATGTAAGTTCCTTCTTTCGGAACTAAGAAATCATCCGCAAATTGCAGTTCACCCCTAGTAGAATTAGATAACCTTTCTAGTTCTGTGTAGTTTTAACAATAAAGGACAAAGTACACATTCTTGGGGTAAATCATTTGAATCTACTTTTGGGATGAAAAGTTTCCAATTGTTGGTTCGGATGTTTGCAACCTTCTAAAAAATTAAAAAAATTCTTGTTAGATTCCATTTTTAGGTTGATATTTTTATTTTGCAACAGACAGCTGTTTCGAGGCCGATATGGTCCCTTCTTCAGTGTTATGTCTATTGACATAACTATTGACAATAGACATAACACTGAAGAAGGGACCATATCGGCCTCGAAACAGCTGTCTGTTGCAAAATAAAAATATCAACCTAAAAATGGAATCTAACAAGAATTTTTTTAATGAAAAGTTTGACAAGAACATTTTTAAAAGTACGTTCTTCTATATTATTGTAGGCAAGAAGAATATCGAAATGTACCGTTATTTTGGTGTTAAAACTGATGTCGTTGGCTTATATGCAGAAATATATATTAAGGCACGAAATAGTCGTTCTTTTACTTTGTAGTGAAAACTTTGAACTGAGAAACATTCTTTTCTTCAACTGAATCATTGATTTTGCTTTTAATAAACAAATTGTTTTGACAACACGTTTTTAATAAGTATGATGGCTATGCTCTCAAGAAATATCGGACTATTTGGACGGTTTTGATCAGTTCCAGTGTTATTGTTACTTTAACACTTTTAGTTATTTGGTTTTAATACAGTTTTGGTTGGTTTTGGAGATCGTTCACTGCATGGAAGAAAGTTAGACTTGACTTAGCAAAGCAGAGGATAATGTCTCTAACTTTTAACAATTTTTGAGGAGCCTTCCAACTTACCAATGACACAATCCATATTAAAAACACCTTACGTGCTTTCAACAACAGTATCTTTGATTGAGTGTGTGGATATAATCTTTGTGGTGTTCGGTTCTGTGACTAGAATTGACTTTTATCTTCTCATTTTTGGCTTGTTGTGAGGCTTAGAAATTGTGAAAAAATTTCAGGGTTCCAGTGAAATTTCGATAATCATTTTATATATATGTGGAAACTATCTATATAATAAATTTTCTCAATTCTCTTTGTGTCAGTTTTCACTTTCATCAGTTTTATTAGCCATAGAGGCTGAATCTAAGAACTCCTTGAATCGTTTATATCCAACGTGTTTGTTGTACGAAACTTCTTTAACTCTAAGATTCTTTTTCTTTGGAAAAGATTTCATTGGTCTCAACCGTTCGTTACCTCTTCGTTCCAGCGACTAAAACTACCCATTCCAATAGGACACGAAGTTTCCTGGATGTCAATTGTTGTCAACTCGTTTATTTTTAGAGTAAAAAAGTTCCTTTTTTGTGCGAAGCTTCTTTTTGTCCTTTTCTGTATCTTATTTTATAGATAAGGAAGGTAGTCGCATATCGTACTTTAGTTCAACATTGTTGGGGTTCCTAGTAATAGTTTCCGTCAGTTCGTCTATTTCTGAATTCTTATTACACCATTTGGCTCTTCTCTTACAGGGCTGAACTTTTTCTATCAGTTCATACGGTGTTCATAAACCGAATATTCAGTTCATAAACATAGTACTTGCTTCACAATGGTACTTTCCTGAAATTTTTCCAGGATTTTTTTTCGTCATTTTTTGTTTTTCATTGCTTTTGCTGTTCTGAGGATCATTTCACTATTCAATGGAAAGAGGGTGGAAGAAGAGAAAAGAAGAGGGTTATTTCGACAAAGGCTTTAAAATAGGGCAGACAACAATGTAGACCTCGATTTGCGCAAAAAGGACTGCCCACTAACATGTAGCAATGATTGCAGACCACGTACCGACACCGGCATGATATCATTGATAATGGATTACAGATTTCTCGAAATTTTTGGAATTTGATTCTCTTACCTGCGTCACAAAATGCAAAGTTTGTCGCATCCAAGCAAGCAACTCCTGAATTTTTGCCACACACTCCGCATGTTTCAGCACCAAACGTCACTGTGTTTGTGCACAAACCAACCACAATTGCCTAAGTCCCGTCAAAAATCAAAGAATCAAACGTTAGTTAAAAATATTTATAAGCTTTTCACCACTTCTTACAATCAAAATTGAATGCATTTTCGTCTGTTGATTAAATTTGAAAATCCACTGCAACGCATAAGCTATTTGCTCCAACCTTATATACTATAACTCCTTATCGTCAATCTGACATGGCGTCCATTAGATTTTTCGTGCATTTTTTCAAGTTCACTACAAATAAATATGAAATCGACCAATATAGATCTTACTCATATAATTTATTGACAATTTTCGTGTGCGTTTTGTTGATATTCTTTATTATTGGTCATTACGATTGGAACATGAATTTCTCGAACCTACCTATGATTTTTTCGGGCCCGCTTAGTTTTCAAATACTTCTATGACGGTAGGCGTAGCCAATTACTTCCTATCAACATTTATGACTTATTTGAGGTAAGCAATGAGATTCACATTTAAATTTTTATTATTATATCAATATTCAACGAAATTAAACCGATAAGGTTAATATCAGCAAAGGCGTCATTTAGCTTTTAAGATTCATAGAAGCATCTTATTTGAGAATTTTCTTTAAAATTTTTTTTTCCGTTTACTGCCATTTTTAATTTTTCCTTTTTCCAGTTTAGGAGACATGCAAGCTGACTTAAGATCAATTAACTGCCCACTGTAGTATTCCACTAAAATAATATTGCAAAAATGTTTGGATGTTTGGCTTGCATAGAGGTCTAGAAATCCTAAAAGCTTTAATTTTTTGCGCTTCACAGGATTAAGCCGATAGATACGAATGACATTGTTCCTTAGTTGGCAAAGTAAAATTAACAAAGACGTGAGCCGCTTAGATTCAAACATCAGGATAAGGGATTCGACTCTGTGTAGCCGAACGGTTAAGCTGTGTGATTATTCCAACGAAAAATTTTCCGACAAATTAAAAGCCAAAAAGAAACGAATACGGTCAAAAATAAGTATTTCAACACCGAGTTTTATTCAATTAGAAACATTCAAGGCCAAATATTGAACGAATTTAGACGGAACTCTGATTAAAACTTAAGAAGAGAAAACTGGGGAGGAGCCCAATGGGAGGAGACCGATGGGAGGAGCCTTTGTAAACATAAACATGTCCGTCACCGCAACTTAGATCATCCACGAATCATCCACACGAAAAAAAGCTAACTGCAGCTGTTTCAGTGAGTAACAAAATACTCAGGCAAAAGACTGATCAAAGGGTGACAGTTTGGCCCCCAACGGCAACTGCTAATTTCGTGAATGGAGTAAGTTGCAACCTGCGAAAGGGAACGCGTAAACTTCAAAACCCGAATTTCTCGTCTTGTGAATTTGATCATAAAATTGTCTAATCGTCATTGCAAGACGAGAAAACAGCCAAAGTTAATGATAACGAAAGAAAGTACGTCAGGAATTCAGAAGGAAGTAATTAATATAGAGCTTCATAAAGGGGAAGGATCATTAGAATAATAAAAGCGGGGCTCCATAAAGAAAGATATTCAAACACTTCATGGAGCAAATAAAGTGAGCTTTGCAAGATAGAGAGCTTAGAAAAAAAAGACGACTTAAGTGAGTGAAGTAGTCGCGGTGACTACCTTTCTGAGCCTATATGTATGTGAAAATAATTTTACCGGTGGGATAGCACATGGGGGTTATCTTGAATAAATATAAATTTAAAAAATTTTAACACGCGTGTCCACATCTTCATCTGTAGCACCTATCCATAAAAGCTTAGCTTACAAATATCAATGAATTTATAAAAAAGGGGTTGAATATCGTTAGATTGGAAGTTTGTTTAAAGTGTTAGCGCTCTTCAGTGGTCACGCCATGGTTTTCAAAGCTGGCGGCACTAACGACGGTCACAATTCTTCTGCCGGTTAGGCAATCCTTAAAATTTCGTCAGCCCTAGGCAATGATTAAAATAAAAGCAATTTTTCACAACATCTTAATAGTGAAAATTCTAACTCTCACGTGGAGGAACTTCTGCAAGTGTTTGTTTGTCCTCGTTACAAGTTTAAAAAGGATGAAATTCTACCGATACTGAATTGGAAATGATAAATTCAAATGATATAGTGAAATAAATATAGGAAATGATATAGTTCAGCTATATTTATACGAACGTAAAAAAAGGTGGCATGAGTGAGAGATATGATCTCCATGAGCCAAGCAAGCTCTAGCTGCGAAGAAAGTCTTTACCATACGCCTTGTACGAAAGAGGGTGGGGTTTAATCAGAACATTTAGGTGTTAGGGCATTGGCTACGGGGAAAAATTGATGACCTTCTCGAGCAAAATCTGTTTTTTCTGGAAAATTCTATAAATTTCCCATGTTAGAAAGCCAAGTTATGATGAAGGAGCATAATTAACCAGTGCTTCCATTGTAAGAATTTCAGTCATTTGGTTGCCAACTGTGCTATTCAGGGACGATGCATTTTGAGTAAAGAGCACCTCGCCAGTGGCGGATATAAATTGGCTTACATGGCGCCAAGGATAAATGAGGTGTTAACTGAGATTTTTTGCGTCAACCAACACCATACACAGATGCCCACTATTTCAGGATGAAAACTCTACTAATCAACCAAAGCCAGCTCAAGTGCACCGCAGTACAAAACCTCCCAACCTAGTCTAATCAGTCGTTCTCCAAACCAGAACCAATAGAAGCAATTCAAAATTAGATTCAAAAGCTAAGTAACGACGAGCTACTAATTGCTATAATTCAGATATCCGATTCAACCACAGCAACAAAAACAAGATTTTGGAATTAAATTTATTTTTATATGTTTGAATTTGAACATTTCGGAATATTTTGCCCATTTGCTTTAGGGGGAAAGTATTTCAATCAATCATATAGTAGCATTCGAAAATTATATGTTTTGACAGATGTCACCCGCAAATGAAACCTAAACCTAACCTAAACACCTCTAAATCTTTGTCAATTTAAAGCTTGCAATCGTTATTTTCAATGAAATCCGTTCCAATCAAAACTCTCCTTGGCAGGTTAAGAGTGCGTTCTGGAATCCTGCAGTGAAGAGTTTGTACTGGAATCTTGGCAAGGGGACCCTATCCTCTCAATCATATCGACAAAGTTGAAATGACTTGAAGTGTTCGCCATGAAAGTGCCATTGTAAGATTGTAAGAACGTCAGCGGATTCGGAAAAAAGAGGAACTCGATTCCTTGTTTGAAAATAGCCTCCATAGCTTTTATAATTTGCCAGCAACATTCATGCTTAGCATCTTTCCGAGCTGATTGCCAGCGATAATGTAAGAGGTGTATTCCAAGAATCGGAGAAAGGCAATAAATTACATGTGTCAGATTTCTTCCACTTTACCCAGGATAGGTACTAACTTGGATATCTTTATTGCTAACGCACTGTAAAAACTTCGATTTCACAATCCTTTTCGAAAACTAGCAGTAATTCATTCCACAGCAATAATTAGGATATATTCATAGAAATGAGTCCTCTAAAAGATGATACTTCCTCCTTCTCGGTAAAAAAGAAAACCATATGTTGAACTTAAAAAAAAAAGGATTGGGAAAAATTTGAAAGGAAATTAACCTTGTCTACCAGAAGTAATGTCTGTCTTCCGATGACAATAGTTCTTGGGCAATCTTCCCTTATGACTACAATAGAACAATGGAATACGTCTCTTACTGTCGAAATTGGAACATTTTGATTGAGAACGTGGTTCTAACGAGTAAACATTGACAAAATATGGTAAAATATGAAACTCCAGCCATTGGAACATCAAAAAAATTCAAAGCCTTGTCCTCACACTCGTCAGCAATATTTATCAGCGATTTTAGGACTACAACTATAAAACATTAGCTTTGCGGAAATGACGCCAAAGAACCGTTCAGAAGTTAATTCTTTCATACTACACGAAAAGAATCACTTACCGTTGAGTGGAGAAACTAAGGGGACCACAGGATCCATATGTCATGATTACAAATGTGAACAATTTTTTTCAAAAAAAGTGTGATGTCTCGAATCTCTCTGCCATTGGCAGTGAGATTTATATTCTTGATAAGGCAGGTATCAATATTAATACACAGACTTTGAATAATGATCGAAGCAGGATTTTAGATGATAATAATTAAACTTGCCCTGATTGGAACTGATTTTGAATTAATTCAACTACCAAACCCTGAAAGAAGGACACAAAATCTTGTTGTGATCGTTAAAGTGCAGGAGGACGATGGATGCATTTTGCAGTTCAATGAAAAATTGACTCCAGCTCATATCCCAGGCCATATATCTTAATATTTCATTAACTATGAGTATAAGGTCTGATATTCCGCAAAATGGACAGTAAGAAATCGAGCGATATTGACGGTATTCCAAATCAAGCGCTTCAAAATTTGCCTGAGAAAGCTATTAGAAATTATTGCATAATGTTGCATAATTATTGCATAATATTAAACGTGTTAAAATTATGCACAGTAAAGGCCTCAAGGTGGCCTCAAGGGACGATTCTTTCATTCTAGATACATTGATCAAAATGTCAAAGTCATCTACGACCAAAGCCTTGTGATTTGACCAATCTTGACATAATGATTTCATATCCGTGTAATCAGAATATTATGAAGTCTATTTCAATCTGATATGTTAGAAAAGTTACGAGTTTTTGAACGGAAAACAATCGGGATTGTATTCTGTACAATGGGGAGACCGATCGGAATCATAAGGATTGTAAGTGAACGAACATACGAGGTGTGGCTATAAAATAACGGGACTGACGTTGTAAAAAATTTTATTTTCATTGTATACATAATCACTTATTATCACCTTCAATATACACCCCTTCTCTATCCCTGCAACGCTCCATGCGAATTTTCCACTGTTTGAAACAGTGCTGGAAGTCATCTTCTGTCAACTCCTTCAGGACTCTTGCCGCTTTCGCTTTTACAGCTTCTACGGATTCAAATCTCGTGCCTTTCAATGCAGATTTCACCTTAGGGCAAAGATAGAAGTCACATGGTGCTAGTTCTGGTGAGTAAGGTGGATGTTCTAACACTGGGATGCTGTACTTGGCCAGGAACCGCTTAACAGATAACGCGGAATGAGCTGGCGCATTGTCTTGGTGCAAAACCCATGATTTGTCCTTCCACATTTCGGGTCATTTTTTTCTTACTATTTCACGTAGTTTACCAAGTACCTCAAGGTAGTAATATTGATTAATTGTTTGACCTTCAGGAACCCAGTTAAGGTACACAATCCCATGAATATCGAAAAAAACAATCATCATTGCTTTAAATTTTGACTTGCTCATTCTTGCTTTTTTGGCTCTCGGTGAAGTTGGGGTCTTCCAATGCATAGATTGGCGCTTCGTTTCCGGATCATAAGTAAAAAACCACGATTCATCACATAAAATTATCCTTTCCAATAAATTTGGGTCATTTTCAATGGCATTCCAAGTGTCAGTACAAACATTTTTGCGAGCTGCTTGTTGTTCAATCGTGAGAATTTTTGGTACCATTTTTGCACACACTTTTCGCATGTTCAAATTGTCACGTAAAATTTGCCGTACACATTCTTTATCAATGCCTACAGTTTCAGCAACTGCACGAATACTTAATCGACGGTCAGACCGAATCAAATTAGCAACTTTTTCGACATTGTCATCCGTTTTTGATGTTGAAGGACGACCTGGCCGCGAATCATCTTCAACGTCTTGTCGACCATCTTGAAAACGCTTAAACCATTCAAAAACACAAGTCCGCGATAAACATTCACTGCCATACACTTCTTTTAGTAAATTATAAGTTTCGGTAGCGGTTTTTCCAAGTTTGAAGTGAAATTTAACAACAATTCGTTGCTCTATTATTACGCTAACCATTTTTCCGGCAAAACCAAATAACAACACTAACGTAAATGAAGGTTACGTCTCAACGATGTTGTTTACAGAAACGAGACTAACTGCATTCTGTAGAGGAAGACTCAAACTAAACAGCTGTTGTTCAATACCGGTTGGCGCATGCGCACTCGTTCCACTGCAGCGTCAGTCCCGTTATTTAATAGCCACACCTCGTAGGCATGCAAATGCGGTGTGTTTCGGCGTTTTGACGGTTCAGCAACGTTTTTAGATTCTATCCCAGAATTGCAGTTCTCTTTGGTCTTAGTTAGTT
Organism: Stratiomys singularior; assembly: GCA_954870665.1. Taxonomy (NCBI): domain Eukaryota; kingdom Metazoa; phylum Arthropoda; class Insecta; order Diptera; family Stratiomyidae; genus Stratiomys; species Stratiomys singularior. The sequence continues at coordinate 19,858,626 of OX940880.1, forward strand.
CATAGTAAGGCGTCAATCCGCTGTGCTACAGGAACTGGACTATTCTGTTTTTTTGGATATTTCAAGACCTCTGCCTTGTTTCGCATTTAAAAGTGCAATTTCGCTACTTTTTCATTACAAGAATTTCAAACACATCTAAAAATTTTGGTTTGATAAACCAAAACTTACCATTTTCATGAATTAAATTTTCATAAATTGTTTTTAAAGTTGCATTTATTCAGATTTCATAATGAACATCGATATAACAAAAAATGCTGTTGCAATTATATCGGTGGTAATAATACATTTGCGCCATTTGTATTCCCAACGTTAACAATAACACCTTTGTAACAGTCGATCTCCTAAAATTAAGGACAAAATTAAAAGCACCAAACGTAAGTTTTTCCATTAGTAATACTTACTCCATTTTCAATAAGCTCCTTCCTATAACAAGCTTGTACACTATCCTTTTGAGTACTGCAAACCGTTCCCTCCGGGCAAATGTATATTGCACCCGAAGGATAGCCTAAGCCAAAGCAGAAGGCGTATGTTTCTTCACTGAGACAAGCAAATCGTGATGTACAATTTCCGCAAACTGGGTTGCATGGATTTTCTGGATTTGGGCTACAAATTCGTATATCATCACCGCATATAGTTCCAGGTGGGCAGTTGTACTCGTGGAGACTTACATCATCGTCTTAAAATCAAAGTACTGATAAATATTTAAGAAACGAAAAAAAAAAATTAAAATTCCCTACCACCATTGCATAATGAAAATGATGTCTGATTCCTGCAAACAACGTTTGACTTGGATCCGCATAGTCCACATGCACCTAGAGCACCATCAGCTACAAGGACTACGACAAAGATAGTCTGAAATAGGGAGAACGCAGAGATTTGAAAATTGATAGACTTTATTCAAACTTAAATAATCTGTTGAAAAAGGAAGAATCATTCTGTAAAATAATTATTCATTTCAAATCAGTGAGCAGCTGATATCCATGACCAATGCGAGCAATGTGAAACCAACATTTCTTTAAGCTTTCATTTCTGAGCAATGAAATAGATAAAAACAACAGAAAAGTACAAAATAAATTACATTGTCATAAAAATTAAAATCAGATTGATATGGAAAAGTTTTGCAAATTTTCGATAGAATGGTATGGAAAATTTGATAGAATGGCAGCTCGGATCAATGATTTCGTCGAAAGCTTAACGCCAATTTCAGTTTCCAGCGGTAGTAACTATCACAATCAAAAACTTTCAGCCACAACCACTAACTTAGCAGCCATAGCAAGAACATCCGTAGTAACGTTAGAAAGCAAATGTCACCATGAAAGTTGATGAAAGATGTTGCACTAACTACATGACCACCTACGGAACGCTTGTGTTGTGTATTCTTATGAAACGTTTCAAGGGTCAGTCCTATTCAGAGTGACGCTACTGTTGGAAAAAAAATTAAGGGTACGACGGATTTTCATTTCAAAAACAAACAAACATCTTTCACGCACGCTATTGACAGTATGAAAAACCATTTGAACTTGAGTTGAAATCCATTTTTTCGTTGGAAATAGAAATATCTAAGAATTTATTGAGTGTGCCCCGTTTTGCGAATAAATCAATAAAAATAGAGAAACCAGCAAAAGTCATATACACGTCATGCAATAGTTTTCAATGATGGTTCACGTGTTTTTGTTCACTATGTACAGTATTATTTCCTTCTAAAGAACTTTTAACCTTTAGTTTAATTTATAGATGAATAATTGATGAATGCAAATTAAAATGTAGGGCTCAACCTACTTGTGACCATGGTAATTTCCGCTTCAAAAACTTGTAAAAGTGTTCAAATTCATCATCAGAATGATTTTTCAGTTCAGATATATCGTCTAATGAGATAAATAAATGTTCGACTTAATTGACCAACGCAACGCTCCATTTATCGTCTCATCGATAAATGTGCGGGGAAATTGTTCCGTTAGTCGAACTCTGTTCATCGTTGCACGCCACAGACCTTGGACAAGTAGTTGTCAGTCAGTTTCGCAGCGCTCATGCTTTCTCAAATAGCAAACGTGATAAATTTAGGCTAAAAATCTCATCTACAGGGTGGGCCAACTAACGTTTGCATTTTGAACTACTGTTTATTTAGAGAATGACAGCTCAAATGTCATTCAATTTGTGTTCATAATTTAGTTAAAGGTTTGACATTTACGAAATGGGACGCTATACGCTTGAAAAAAATTGGGAAATATGGGAAATTGGGAACTTCCAAAGTGGTGAGTCTTCAGTGCAAACTGTAAGAAATTTGAAAAAAAATTCCTTAAAAATGAGTGGCCTTCAAGGCAGTTTGTGGATCAATTTGTGAATCGTGTTCGAGAAACTGGATCGTTGGTGGACAAAACAACCCGTTCTTGTTCTCGTTCAGTGCGCACAGCCGAAAACATTGCTTCTGTAGCCGAAAATGTCCGTGAACATCCATCAACTTCAACTCGTCATCGTTCTCACGAATTGAACATTTCACGCACCTCCCTGAGGAGAATTTTGCATAAAGACCTCGGTATGAAGGCTTACAAAGTTCAATTAGGCCAAGAACTTAAGCATAATGACCATCCGTTGCGTTTTCGGTTCGCCCAATGGGCAGAAGATCGTTTGGCCGAAGATGAGCATTTTCACCGAAAAATCGTCTTTTCAGATGAAGCCCATTTTCACCTCGGAGGCTATGTCAATAGGCAAAGTTGTCGCATCTGGGGGTCGGAAAATCCACACGTCACCATTGAGAAGCCAATGCACCCACAAAGAGTTACGGTTTGGTGTAGGTTTTGGTCCGGCGGCATCATTGGGCCATTTTTCTTCGAAAATGAGCAAGGAGCCGCCGTTACGGTCAATGGCGAGCGTTACCGTGCTATGCTCAACGAATTTTTGTTTCCAAAAGTTGAAGAGTATGACATGCACGAAATTTGGTTTCAACAGGATGGCGCAACATGCCACACAGCCAACGTGACAGTCGAACTTTTGCGCACCGTTTTCGAAAATCGAATAACCAGCCGAAATTCTGAAGTCAATTGGCCGCCTCGGAGCTGCGATTTAACCCTGTTGGACTATTTTTTGTGGGGAGCTGTCAAGGACAAGTGTTACGCTAATCATCCAGAGACGATTGATGCCTTGAAACACGAAATCGAAGTTGCCATTAATGAAATTCGAGCCGAAACAATCGAAAAAGTGCTTGAAAATTGGGTTGACCGAATGGCGTACTGTAAAGCCAGTCGTGGCAGTCATATGAACGATATCGTTTTTCATTCATAAATAACAAAGTTCAAGCTTTCCAATAAAAAAAAAGTTTGGAAGAATAACCATTAGTCTTTTTTTTATAGCCGATTCAAAATGCAAACGTTATATGGCCCACCTTGTACAAGCTTATAAAATTTTTCCGATCCAAAACTCAAATCAGCTTTTGCGTACAATGTTATGAAGTAGTTCGAAACCGATTTGTATTTAAGGAAAAATATGAACTTTTTGGATGAAGTGCATCTCTTGCTCAATGAATTCGTGTTTAAGCAAAACTTCAGTACTCTGGGTAGGTTGCGTCCGCCGGGCCTTGCTTTGTGGGTCTCGAGGATGCGTTTCGGAGAACGAGCTGAAGAGTTAATTTTGGCCTGCGGCAACACCAAAACGAACTTCAAAACTGCAGTACTTGGGATGACGAAAATTTTCTGATTCCCGCTTTGGTAACTCATGTTTTGAATTGTAGTTTTGGTTTGGTGTTTGGGTTCAACGCGTGAGTGGACTTTTGTCTTAAAAAGACGAAAATAGACGTTTGTAACTATAGATGACAAAAGTTACAGAAATATGCTGAAATGTTGTTTTTCGCCCATATTTAATGATTTCGGCATAAAGCATACACCTTGACAGACAATTGGATTGTAAGAAAAAACTCGCTGATCGAGCTGCCTCCAGAAATGATAACGTCAAATATTCACCATGGTTTTTACCCAAGAAGGATTAATGCGTTCCCAACGAAAGAAAATTTCAGTCACTGTAATATTTTTTGTAAAGAACGCGATTGAACTTTTGTTGTTCTAACATAAAGGTAACAAAGGTAATTGCCTGCAATACCAAAAAAAATCGAGTATTCCATTCCTGTAGTAAGACCGAATCGAAGCCCATATTCGACAAAACTTGCCAATATCAGTAGATCTTGAATAGGCCTTCAACGAAAATTCGAGTCTTTTAAAATGCTTAAGTGGTCGCCTTGTGTCTATTGAGGAGGGCCACGAGCAAATATTTCAAATTCAATACAAATACCCATCTAGTGTCACTGGAAATATTTTTAGCTCCTCCTCAAAAAATTATGCGCACCGTTATGGGGGACATGGATCCGCAAATACAAAGAGAAAGATAATAATGGAGTTTTAATTTTAACTATGCCAACACATTAAGCTGATGATCAAGTGATGTATATTAGTGCAATCTAAATGAAGTATTAATTTATACTTCATAGTTTTTTTATGCGTGTGAGTGAATTCATTTTAAAGGCTTTGGTTTTCGATAATTCGAAAGGAATCACTATATGGCCTCATAACTTACTCGAATGACGCTTAATTATTAAAAAGGGGTTTATTATCATATTTCAACAAACCGCGATTGAAAATTGTTATTTTTTTGGAATAAATTTAAAGAATTTTAAAAGCTAAACTTTATAAAAAAGTCGAATTGATTTTCGGCCGATTACCAACATGTATTTCGTTCGATCGTTTTTATCCTTAGAACATTGAGAACCGTCCACCAATTAACAAATGCTGAAACATGCTCAATTCACGGTGTCGTACGAGTGTAATATGCTAGTAAAGAATAAATTTCTTTCTTTTCACGAACCCATGGCCAAGCGTGATACTAACCAAAAGGGCATTTGGCTTTCCTGAAGCTCAAGTGAGGATCATTGTTACGCTTTATTCTTATGAAATGCTAATTTTGATAATTTCGACACGTTTTTCTTGTGAATCTTCCCTAGGGTTTTGTATTATTGGAGAACTACGCGAGGGGAAAAACGAAATAACTGAATAAAAAAATGATAATTGAAGGTTTTGTTAGCTAAAATATAAATAAAAAAAAACTAGTAAACCGTTTATCTTTCCTCAAAAATACACTATCTAAATGTTATGATTTTATTGGAATTGAAATTATCCTGGGTCACGCCTATACAATATTCTAACAAACATGCAATTTTGCTTAAATGACATGCACAGTATTCGTCGTGAATCAACTCTTAAATCTTATCAATTTTTAAAATTAAATGACGACCTACTACAAAAAAATGTGCATGTGATGTAATTAATTTAAAATTTTAACAGATAAATACTTTCCCACTCATAAATTTTAGTCAAATACCGACAACACTTGGAACAAAACAAATACTTGATGTGGTCTCCCCTGCGTAGATAATTTTTTTAAGCTGCACATTCTATCAAGATATAAAATTTTCAAAAAAGGAATTGCAAAAACACAAGAAAAACGTCAGTAGAAAACCTCCATGGGACTTGTGTAGATTTTAAAAAAAAAAATTATCTTATCAACTAGGAATGCACTTTTTTTGTGGTATCAATTCTGTTTTGTGATGCGTTTTTTCGATCACTTTTAACAGCACACACGATCATGACTTCGATCTTTTCAATCAAAAATAAATTTCCCTAAAGCAAAAATTTCCACTAATCACACAATTAAAGTATAAATATTCAGAGAACTTTCCCTTTTCCTGTGAGAAAACTTACAACGAACTTCCACATTTGACCACTTTTCGTCAGGATTAAAAGTCAATGAGAGAACAATATTAACTATACTGAGCCCAATTTCAGGCACTGTAATACTTTTATATTCTAAGTATAGTTTGGATATTAATAAAAATTTATTACCTAATTATCTTTTCTACTTTCATTGATAAGACTGATATCGTAAATTAGTGGAGCTCGAAAAAAAAATATGCAACAATAGAAAAACAGCGCACGGTTGTGCGAGTAACATCTTGCAAGGATATTTATTCTGTTTTATCTAAACTTTTTTATGTCTTTAGACGATTTAACAATATTATGAATAAGCGTTCTTTAACCCATGACCAAACATTTGAGTTTAACGAAATGAAATTAATTGGAATAATTGTAACATGTTGATTCTGTGTTCGTAGAATTTAAGTTTTTCTCAGTACAGATACGCAAGTATGGAGTTGAACTGCTTGGATATTAGGTTAAGTCTTATGATTTTAATGGATTTATTCTTAGATTTATCGCATTTGAATATGAAAGGTTCATAGAACGGAGATACAATTCTATAGAAAAATATTCTACCTAAAATGTTAAAGTATTATCAATTATTCTAAAGGCATTCTAACTGATTCCGTGAGAAACGTTTATAATAAATTATCCACTAAGTAAAAAATACTGGATCTGGTTGTTGAAACAGAATTAAAATTATTATTATTATAATATTTGCACATTCGAAATATAATACGGAATTATACTCCTATTATATACTATACTACTATTCCGTAATCAAACGAAGCTCTACGTCCCGCATACTTTCACTCTTTACACACTTTACCCTTTTCGATTTCATGTTCAGCATGGTTTCCCAGTACCAATCTACAGATGTATCTGTCTAAATATATTTTCTCTGTCTGTTAGCCATAACCATAGTTTATCCGTCTATCAATTATTCTATATGTTATCTATGTTAAATTTCCATTAATGCATTTACCTATTTATCTTTCCATCAATACATCTATCTATCTATCCATCCATCTATCTCTTTATCAATCTGAATCAAAGCTCACTGATATACATCAGATAATTCATGGAATTGGAAGTTGTATGCTTAGGCCTACGAACGCAGTAGTCGACATTCCTTCAAAGCGTGGATTCCTTTTTTTGTCGTGTTGAAAATGTCGACTTTCATACCGAAAACGCTGCATTTGAGGGAAGTCTTAGTTCATTATTTCATTCTCAAGGAAAGTGCTGCGGAAACTTATCGTATAATGCTCGATGTTTAAAGTGATCATGCTTCATCTGAGACGACTTGCAAAGAGTTGTTTCGTCGTTTTAAAAATGGTGATTTTGACGTGACTGATAAAATCGTGAATTGTCGCAGGAATTAAATGTTGACAGATCTATCATCGGTAAACGCTTGCACGCCATGAGAATGATCCAAAAAGCTGGGACTTAGATACTGCATCAACTGAGAGAAAGGGACATCGAACAGCGTTTGGTGACGTACGAGATGCTTCTTCGATCACAAAAAAGAAAGGGTTTCATGCATCTAATTGTGACAGTGGATGAGAAGTTGAATGGACTACGACAACCCTAAGCGACCAAAACATTGGGTAATGCCAGGTGACCCAAATCTATCGACACCAAAACGGAATATCCATGCTTCTAAGGTCATGTTGTGTATATGGTGGGACCGCATTGGCGTCATCTATTACGAACTCCTGAAACCATCGGAAGCAATCACTGGGGATGTGTAGCGACGGCAACTAATCCGTTTGAATCGAGCTCCGAAAGAAAACCGGCCAGAATGGATTGACAGGCATGCCAAGCTGATTTTTCTGCATGACAATGCAAGGCCACACGTAGCCAAGCTGATCAAAAAAATTATTCGAAAGATGTTCAGTGGGAAATCTTGCCCCACCCTTCGTATTCCTCAGACATTGCTCTTTCGGATTTTCATTTGTTCCGCTGCATGCAATCGTCCCTCAATGGAGAACGATTTACTTCTTATGAAGGTATCGAAAAATGGCTAGATAGATGCATCCAATCGTAGGATGAGGATTTTTGAGCTGAAGAAAGATGAAGGTCATAGCTTCAAATGGTGCCTAATTCGAATGACGTAACTGCATTCATTATTATCGAAATAAACCCCATGGTAGCACCCCACCCCCCACGGGTTCTACCTTGTCGTGGTGGGGGGGCTTGACGAGGTTGCCCGTCATCCAGACGCGTGATGAAGTCACTAAAAGTACCCACCAAAAAATATATGATGAGTGACAACAAAAATAATAAATTAGGGGTGAGGATATACACCCCGACGTGTGAGGGAGCCTCGACCTCATGCGGGCTTCTCTCCAGCATTCATGCTGGGGATAAGTCGCCAGGGCACTTTCAGTGGTGGAACACTTGGCCACTGAAGAATCAAAAATTACAAGTGAAAAAATCAACGACGCAAGCATGTTCGCCCGTAGGCCGAACTTACGCTGAGGTCCTCAAGGAAATCAGGCAAAATGTGGAACCCGAAAAAAACAGTGTCTGTATACAAACAGTAAGAGCGACCAGAACAGGCGGTCTCCTCTTAGAACTCGGAGCGGAATCCACCGACAAGGGACGGTTCGAGAGCGCTGTCAAGGACCTCCTGGGCTCTAAAGCTGTTATCTCGACATTACAGCCAATGGCCTCTTTGCAAATAAGAGACCTTGACTGCATTGCGGATGCCAAAGAAGTAGAAGATTCCATTAGGCTAATTCTTCCTACGGCAGAGAGCTTTAGGGTAAGGCTAACGTCTACCAACCCTAGAGGACAAAGGGCGGCAATAATAGACATCCCAGAGAAAGACGCTGTGCAACTCCTGGCCAAGGTGAAAATTAAAGTCGGCTGGGTTGTGTGCAGGATACGTCGGAGGGTAGCGCTAACTCGATGCTACAAGTGCCTTAACTTCGGACACATCTCCTTGAACTGCAAGGGGCCAGATCGAAGCAAACTGCGCTACAGGTGTGGCACTTCCGGCCATAAGGCGAAAGACTGCCCAAACGAACCCAGTTGCATCTTGTGCAAAGATAAAGGACGGAAGTCTGAAGATCTGGCTCATATTCCAGGAAGTGGCGGGTGCCAGGAGTTCAAAGAGGCACTAAGCAAGAAAAGAGCAAAGACATGATCCAAGTCCTGCAAATCAACCTACACCGTAGCTCAACCGTAAAAGATTTACTAGACCAGGTTGCAAGAGAGAAAAAAGTTGACTTTTTGCTGATATCTTAGCAACACCACAACAAAGAGGAAGCTGGATGGTATTGTGATCGATTTGGCACCGCCACCATCTGGGTACGTGAAAGGGCTCTACCCAGAGCTCGGACTTGCTCCTGCGGAAATGGCTTCGTAAACATTGGGTGCGCCGATTTGACATTCATAAGCGTCTATTTCACGCCGAATGAGTCAATTTCATGTTTCCAGAGCAGGCTCGATGAACTGGAAGAAGCTGTCTTGAGTACGGAAGGCCGAATCCTTGTTGGCAGTGACTTTAACACCAAGGCGATAGAATGGGGAATGCCTCTTCCAGACTCGAGAGGAAAAAGAATCCTAGAAATGGCAGCTAGGAGGCAACTTGTCATCATGAACGTTGGGAACACACCAAGTTTGCGACGGGGAGGCTGCTTCGGAACTATTCCGGATGTGACATTTGCTTCGGAGTCCTTAGTGCCTAGGATACACAGATGGAGGGTACTGGAGGACTACTCGGCGAGCGATCATCAGTACATTGCTTTCGCAACTGGCGAGTGTGCTACTCGACGCGTAGCAACCCAACCCTCAACTGTAGGGTTGGAATATATCTAAAATCGATGTCGACGCGTTCGCCGCAACTCTTATGAGAGTGGAAACTATGACGGTACCGGGGGGAGCCTCAGCTGTAAAAATGGTGAACTCCACCGTGAGGCTCATCAAGAATGCGTGCGACTGCTCTATGCCCAGGCGACGGTCTCGACACAAAAAGCCTGCTGTATACTGGTGGTCGGCAGAAATCGCTGAACAGCGGAGAGAATGTCACAAACTCCGCCGTGAATCTCAACGTTTAAGAAATCGAGACGAGTCACACTCCCGAACGCTGGCGTACAGGTCGGCTAGAAAAGTTCTCCGTAGGTTAATTAACGAATGCAAGGCCCGCTGCTAGCGCAACTTAGTTGAGGACATCGACAGAGACCCGTGGGGGCTGGGTTACAAGCTTGCCATGCGGAAACTAGGAGCTGAAAGGAGCTGAATAATTAATATACTTGTTATTCCTCTACAGTCCATTGCTGCTTCCGTAGTTCTACAATTTCAAAGACTTCTAACTGATCAAAGAGTTCGTACAGCTCCTGGCTTTATCTATTGGCCATAAATCTGTTTTTCGTTTTGCTCCTGCAACGTGCCTCAAGACCTGGCTTCCAAATGCATTTATTTGGTTGCATATGTTTGCGTTGTCATTTCATAAAACAAAGTTCAAGTTTTCTGTTAAATTTGCATTTTAGTGTTTCGCATAACCTCTAAAACGCCATTTAGTTTCAACTGCTCTCGGTGTCTGGAATGGGATGAGCAAACGACATATAAGAGCTTTATGTATGTTTGGAAGAGCGAAAGCATTCTACGATGTCTGTGATGTAGGGCTTTTATTCAAAACATATTACACATTCATTTGATCAAGGCAGAAGATTTCGGGTCAGAGTTGAGAAGTTTGTATCCCATCTGAGAACGACTCAAACTGCAGTTCCACGGTGCTCATTCATCTCTCCTACATCGAATTGGTCAATTTTTGTTCAGCGAGCTTATTTTTGCAGCAACAAAATTTGCAACATGTCGATGACGTTTGAATTTTTTTTTCATACTGACAAGCAGAAGAAGTCACGTCAAAATAGTGTCAATCAATTGACATTGTATTGAAATATTTTTGCAGATGGAAGATTAAGTTTGTTGAATCGATAGCTTTGGATTCAATACACAACAGAATTCATCAATAAGAAGCTAAAATAAAATTTTTTTTCTATGTCAAAAATTCCAGAATATCAATTAAAGTCGTAAGAGCTTACTCACCTGTGAAATTTACTCGCATAGTAGTTAAATTACAGGTAATCTACGCATTTATTTATTATTAGATGACCAGACAAAAGTTTGTGACATTCACCGAAATCAATTCAAGTAACGAAATTACCTTCACCTAGTCTGAACATTTTAAATAATGATGCATAAATAAAAGACGCATCACAATATTTCATTCAGTTCTCGTCTTATCTTTTTCAAAGGTAGTGCGTGTATGTATTTTTTCTTATCGCAAAATGCTAAGGAATCACAACGTTATTACTACAAACGTAATACTCGGCGGCCAGCCTTTGATTGTGAAATTTAATACTTCAAATTTGATTTTACAGGGAATTATTTTATGGTTGGTTGGATTTGCGATTGGACAGGGAACCGGAGCAATCAGAGGATGCCCGACCATATCTGGCGCAATTTGTATTGACCAAAATACCTTTGCGTTATGTGATACAGGTGAAATATTTGAAGTCATGTAAGAATTTAAAGATCCTCTCGTTCAAATTATAAATGATGTCATGTTAATAACGTCAGTTAATTGGGCACTGTCAATCATTTAAAATATTGAATAATGGAATTTTTTTGAGTATAGTTGAAGTTTATGATTGTTTATGCTGTTGGAAATTTTTTGGGATCGTATATCTAAACAAATATTAAGAATTTATTATCTTTATTATCAAATTGTTCTTCACATTATTCTTCATTTGATTGAATACTGTGCGAATATGAGGCTTACATACACGGTTTATTATTGCCACAAAATTAAACGTAGAGGAATAACTTTGCGGGATTAGATATCTGCTTTTTTTTCTAAAATTCTTTTATTTTTCACAGCATTTTTTTAATCTAGATACTATCGGTATCCTAAAAATTAAAAATATTAAAATATTGGAACTTAGAAACTCACTCTGAACTGAGATTTTAGACTCACTTAAAAAAATGAGCTGTTGCGCCCTCGACTTCTAGTAGACGTTATTTTTAAGCACACCGGATGTAAGATTCTGGGATTGCTTTGCATTTCTGCTTGGCACTTGTACGTTCTTCTTTATCTTCATCTTTAGGATAGAAAGAAGTGAAAGTGGATGTAAGTTCTAGAGTTTGAGATACCTACAGCTGTGGTCCCTTTAGTTCTCGTGGAACCTTCTTGGTTAATGCCCTTCTGTGATCGGGATGAGACATTTGCCATTCAAACAATTTGGCAATTAAATCATCATCTAAAAAATCCTTCCTTCAGCGTTTGCAAAAGTTTTCTTCATTTTTCATATGTGCTGTACAAAACGGTGACCCTGAGCGCTGAATAGACACCTCAAAATGTGAATAGCCTCTTCCATGGTGCTCGCCGTTATTCATATATCAGCAGTCGAACAACTTCTTTTTCCCTCGCGACCTGGATAATCAACATCAGTAAGGTGTCAACACTGTGGTACAGGTTGATCTGTAGGACTTGAATGGAAGACCAAAATTAGCTATACACCTTCTGAGCCACTGAGTGAGAACAGCCCTTAGGCTAATTTTGCAGATTACCATACCAATATTAAAATTGTTTACTAAAACAAATAACAAATTATCCTGTTTAGAGCAAGCCACTTTATACGTTTTGGGCTAACCTTAACCTTTTGGGCTCCCATGTCTGAAACGAGAAATCATGCGTTGATCCACTGCTTCTTTCAATAAATTGATGGTTGCACGAGCTATATGGCATGTTGGTTGTCCCCTAAGATATGGCGAGTCAATTTGACGAGAAAGCCATTGACCATGATTTTATATTGGTTAGAATTTTACGGGACCTATTCATGATAAAATGACAAGCCAAACTGACCATGTAAAGCAAGATAGCTGTGACGCCATACGTAGCAATAAAAAGTGTTACCAACATAAAGTTCAGTGCATCTAACGCTTTATTAGTTATTAATTTATTTTTCGGTGAGCCTTAGTTACACTACACACAAACGCAAAAAATTGAAATTGAAAATTTGAGCTCATATCGAAAATCTGCGGAACACTATCGTTGCCCTTTCAACTGCTATCCAAACAACTTCCTTAGAGCTAGTGATAACAATAAACTGCACTGTTATACACAAGTTATAAGCTGATATTATTTTCCGATTTTTTCTTTTAATTTTATAACCATAGATGGCCTCATCACTGCGAACCACTTTAATTGTGCAATCGGAAGCACATGCTGTGAGAAATGCTCGGAAATTTGCAGGCCTTTGTTTAAAAGGACACCACCCTCTTGTGATAAAAACTGCGGTTTATGTAATAAAGCCAAACGATACGCATGCGTCGGAAGAAATAAATTTGCTCTGTGTATGAATGGTGACTATCCTGGCGGAGTTATATATACGTGTCCAAAGAACATGGTTTGTAGTACATCAAATAACTACACAAGCCAGATGGAGTCCGAAAATCCAGTTCAGTTTTGTCATGACGAACTCACACTTCCTAAGCCGGTAAATATTGTAAGCTCTTAAAAAAGGAAGGCTCAGAACTGATATTTGTTTAAATCCAGGACTGTTGTTAACATTTATTTAGATTTTTATGTAGCACTAAGGAAGCCAAGAGGAAGAAACGTACAGGATTTGTATTTTAGGCAATATTCCAGAATATTAATGACTCAGCATTTGTTATAACATGACTTTTATTCTAGTATGATCTCAATTTTAAATATTAAAATAAATAGATGCCCCCAAGGATATGTATTAATTATGTTATTATCATAACTATTGCAATATGTGGTATTTTAAAACCTAACTTACTGGATGAAAAAAAAAACAAGAAACTGAATGAATACTTTTCACGAAAATGTATCTGAGTGTAGTTAAAATTATTCGCAAATTTTGTAGAAATTTAGTTTTGAAATGAAGACGTGCTACGCTTAAGAACTTCAAAACAAAAAAAAGGTTTATTTGTGGCAGATAAGTACACGCCCTAAATGTGGCGCTCCTAACACATTTCCTTCACACATCAAAAATGGAGAACTCTTCATTTTTGCTGAAAGGTCATCATGCAGTCAGCGTATCTTTGAAGCGATCTATCTTTCATTTGCATAATTTTTCCAGAACTGTATCCCAGCCAGGCCACCTTTGCTTTGATATATCTGAACCAGTTACATAAGACCATATGCCTTACATCTGGTTAAGTAACTAAATAATAGCATGCAATAAAATACAGGCAAAATGCAAGAGTCCCTAAGACTCATTAGCATGCAATGCAAATGTGTAAGAGTCCCTAAGACTCATTAGCATGTAATAAAACAGAGACGAGATGTAAGGATATTTATGACTCATTTATGATTAAGTCCTAACGACCCTTATTTGGTAAGATAAGATGTTTTGTAAGTATATATTAAGCCCCGACTCATAGTTTTAGTTAGTCTTGTAAGCGAAGAGAAATAAAAAGGAACCGTTTGTATTTTACAAAAGAAAAAGGATTGTTTTTATCAACAATTATCGTGGCCAAATTAAACCACATAACTAACCATATTGCGAGGAGAGCGATGGGTATCAGCCCTGCAATCACCAACACTACCGACTTAAGCACAGTTCGATAAGCGAATGCGCTTCTGTAATGTTTTGATTTAACTTTGTCCATTAGCGGGTTTCGTCTTCGATGAAACTCGTTAATAACGGTGGTTGTGGGTATAAGAGTTGCCAAAATAACTTTTTACTTTATAGAAACATGTGTATGGTTTTATAATTATGCGCGGCCGAAAATAATAATTTGACCGTCAATGAATATGATTTCTTGTGAAAAGACTTTTGCGATGCATTTCTGTGAAGTTTCTAGCCTAGAGTAAACTAGTTAAAATATAAGATTTATCGTTTGAGATGTGCTTTCGTACAATCCGAAGATTAAATCTGTAACGCTGACCGATATATCGAACTACACTTTAACGACTGAGCAAACTATATTTCACTAAATTAAAACAAAAAAAAAAATATAAGTTGGACCAACAATATGTTGTGTTTAAGTATTCCAAAATGAAGGATCAGCAGTGAAGTCCTCAAGCAGATGGAAAGGAATTGAATCCAACAAAACTAGTTCTTTGCCAATAGGATCTTTCTTAGGATCTATTACTGCTAAGGCGAGAAAACATTCTATTCTGATGTTGCCGCTATTTTCTCTTTTTCCGTCTTTGTTACAAAGGTACGCCAAAGTTGAAATGTTATTTTGGATCCCAGAAAACTTCTATCTTGCCTGGAGGAATAGAATTTTTTAAAGAACCGTTAAGCGTGTTTCGTGAAGAACAGTAATTGGAATGGATCAGTTTATTTTTCAAGTTGAAGTGTTGGTTCAAGTTCAAGTGGAAGTTGGCAATAGTGAGTATAATTTGTAAACATTTATTATTAGCAAAGAGCTTGTAAAGCTTCTACGGTCTGGTTAAGTGAGATTTGTCACTGTCAAAAATTAAATATGTATTAAGTATAACCTCAGCAATACCATTCGTAATTTACTACGCTGAAAGGAGAACCTTGTTATCCTTTTGAAAGAAGCTCATGCGGTAAACTATTGCTGGCTTCTCATTATTTACGTCACAAAGTATCCTGGCAAGCCGGATGTTATCTACTTACCTTAGAAAAATTCTCGTAATGAACCAAAATTGACCTTACCCCGAAAATATTACTGTCAAGCTGACAATAAACTTTCAAATAAAGACAATAAACTTTCAACGAGAAACTAAACTTTCAGAGGACGAAAGCGTCTTTCTTAACAAATTTTGAAACAAATTCAAGTATGATTAAATTTCATGTTTTAGCATAAAAGTTTCCTACTTGCGAAAATCTACTGTCAATATCAAAATGGATGGTCCAGCCACGGGAACTTTGCAGTCACCATTGCTTCAACATTTGTGTCGAGATGACGATTATTTTCGAAAACGATGCGCTTGTGCCATATACATGAGCAATGTCAACTGGTCACCTGGCACCATTATCAAACCAAAGTATTTTGAGCCCATTGATAAGGACAAAGTCAACTTCAATACTCAGGCTGCCTTACTGGTTGATTTGGTTGGTTTTATTTTGTGGGTTTGATACATTGCTATATTTTAATGTACTGATTGCAATTTTTTTCTAGCTTTAGCATATTCGTAATGTTCGAATTTTGGTTTCGGATTGCTTACTATTCCGCGAGATGTTTTTTGATTTTGAAAACTGCCGATGGGTAATGTTAACGAGTAAAATTTTAAAGTATTCTTTTAACTATTAGTCAAGCGGATTAGAAAATTAAAAAAAACGCACACAAGTCCGCTTGACTTGTTTCTGGAAAATTGGTTAATGTATTTGTTGAACTAAGGGCTGTACGAACAAAATTCAAGGATCTGTAATAATTTTTCTTCTTGCAGAATTGTACAATTAACCGCAGCTGCTTCATTATTGTTTGTTCTTTGCTCTGTCATAATACAAACAATACTCTTTGGTGGCTTGAAGGAAGTTGGTGGACAATGTTACTAGCATACTTGTTTGGACCATGAAAGCCGAGGTATCATTAGAGAAAAAAACAGAACATAGAAAGGACTTTCACAGTCGAAGTTAAGACTTTCTCTTAAATCCAAACGAACCATCCAGATTTCTGCGGAATTTCGTTTGAAGTTAAGGAATAAAAAGAGAAAAGAAGAAGTCATTTTCAATTATAAATGCATCAATTTCACCATTCTATTTTTTTGGTTTAAAAATTTTATTAACATATAATAAATACAGTTATTTGAATAACCGTGAGCTTGCCAAAAAGGAAATAGATCACTTATAACATGTTCTCAAAATCTGAAATTAATTTCATTGTCCACATTGAGTTAAGTAGAACTTAACAGCGTTCTTAATTGGCGAAATCCTAACGTTATCCGTTGTATGATTTCAGGATTTACCATCTAAGCTTAAAATACGTCAGTCAGTAATCTGGGAATGCCCACATTCTTGAGGACATCAACATGAAATTGACACATTTCCTTTTTTCAATTCTTACCTGAACGACAGCATCCCATTGGCTACGACTATTGTCACGTTATTTTTATGACTGATAAACATTTCAATTACAGATTTCAAGTACTGATAACGTAGAATGAGCACCATATTGTGAACGAAATGTCTTTTGAGTAACAACAAATCTTTACGATTCTTGATTAAAACAATTGGCCGAATACGAAATGATTTGCGAATGTAATTTAAAGATGGCCGCTGGATCTTGTCAAAGTTATTCGCTATCTGCTTTATTGGTGCTTAGACATAATGTGGTACGGCCGAGCTTCTCCGAAAATACGACTGGTGATAAATTTATCGTTGAAGTTACCAGCCTTGACCTGGCCTCTCTTTCGTCAATTCAAAAAGGCAGACAAATATTTTGGGAGATTTAGATTAAATAAAGAATGAATGCCATCATTTGAACTGCAAATTCAACTTCTTGTCAACGTCTTGTTTTTGTATTCGAGGCCGTAAGTAATTAGCTATATTGACTGTACATAAATAAGACGTCCTTGGTATTTTGGACACACATCGACTTCACAGCCATGTTGGCGATATTTTCATACATACAAGCAGAATGTATGCAAAACACTAAAATTTGCATTTGATCTTAATCTTTCCATCCTTATTCGCTTCGGAATGTTTGTCCTCTCATCCATTGTAAATACGACACTATTCATTTGTTTTCAACGATCGCCCTCAAATGTACTTTTAACTTATTTTAATTGGGAACACGCGCACCACCGTTTTGTAACAAAAAATATCCCGCGTTAGGTGTGTACCGTCGATAGGCGGAAATAAAGGATTAACATCAACCAAGCTGTGAATTGTTCTTTGCAAACGTTTTTGCTGTATTTTTGCTAACGGTTCATTTGACATGTTTATTCTGGTTGTCTTCTAATATGTTTCTTATATGATTTACTGAAATATCCACTTTGAAAACTGCATCAAACATTTTTTTGTAAATAAAATGATAAGCACTGTGGCAATTTCCATGAAATAATAGCTCGTTGTCAGTGAGTGAATCTTTGATGAGGCATAAAATTGTCTTTTAATATTACGTTTAATAAGTTATTCACAAATTCAAATTGTGTTAAAACGGTTGATTCTCACAATAGCGATGTATAAAATGAATAAGATACTGTAAAAAAATACACATAACAACCGAAGGAAACAAGTAAATATTTCCACTTTTCAAACACCTTTATTTCAACGAAATGTTTATTTGTTTAAAGCAATAAATTAGTCAAAAATAAATTCAAAAGATTTTATTGTCGTTACTGATTGTCATTCATCAGCTTTTGCTATGGCACTACTGGAATGAAAATTCAACAGTCGTCAAAAATATCGTACGATGTTTCCTGCTTCATTCGTACCAATTTCGTTGTCGCGGTTTTGACACATCTGCAAGAATATAAAGTGGAACAGTTGGAATTGAAGCGTTCAGATGCGATAGCGAAACAGTCGAATAAAATACAGACACGAAACAGTGTGCAAACAGAACGGGCGAGGAGATGCCGTCGAACGGGTGTTGAATTGGAGTCTGTTTCTTTGTTTTCATAAATAAAGTGAATGAAATAATCGTCAGTGCAGTTGATTCTCGCTTCGTCCTTTCTCCTGAAAAGTGAAAACTGTGTCTTAAAACAATTCATGCTGGTAGAACGCCACAAACCTCGATTCGTAGTGAGCTGAAAACTGGCGTCTGATCGAGTACTGGAAGAAGTGTCAAAACGTCTCAGCGCAGTTAACTGTCGCCCATTGATTTTTCACGGTACACAATCCTGCGTGCAGCCGCGTAACAGTCCCGGCCAAACAAGCCTGGTCGCATCCGAATCTGAGATCCGTTTGTCTCAGCACGGTGGAACGGCTCCGACCCCCTGTCTCAACTACAAATAACACCCAACGACGCGCTAGCTTTGTTTTCATTCTCGCCGTCGTACGTGGAGGAAAAGTGTATTTTGTCGCGATAGTTTTGAATGGAAAAGTGCGAAGGGTTGGATCAAGTGCTCAAGGAAAAAGTGCAACGCGTTCGGTGACCTCTTTCGCATTTTGTGCCCGTTTTTTCGACGTCTCCTTGTCGTTGCTTTGGCAACGCGAAACCCAAAGCGAGCGAGCTTTATTGGATTCGAATCCATTGTGCGAAAACAACAAACGCTGGCAACCACAAATTGGATTACTCGTGACCGGTCTTCCTGCGACTTTCGTTAACTTCAACTCCCACGACCAAACAATCTCACGTCACATACAGGTGAGTGTCCCGCTTTGTTCCTGTTCGTTTCCGTTCTAATGGGGCTGTGCAAATATTTACCCGCCGAACCCCCAAACATGCACCAGCACCAAATCGCAGACAGCGACGATAGCGAACGTAGCAACGAATGCAGCGACAAAGTTGACGGTCGTTGACTTCGAAGCCGTCTTAAATTGTGCATTTGTTTGCCACCCAAGGCCTTGGAGCGGGTTGCTTGGGTGAAAAATGCTCCAGTGCCAATGGAGCTCGAGTCACAAAACTGACGGGACCATTCACGATTGTCCCTGATCCAAGTTTTAGCAGCTTGGCTGGAAAACTGCGGGCCAAAGCACGTCCGCTGTGTGGTTGCGGGTTCTGACTCATGGGCGGCTGCAGAAGTTGCTCAGCAGGTTTTCGTTGGTTGGAAGTACTTAACCCAGTGCAAGGCTTCTCATCACGCTGCCCAGCATGGCAATGTTTTTGGGTCAAATGAATTACAAAAATGAAAAGCGTCCTTCGGGATTGCACAACTCATGCCAGGAAATCTCGCTCCAGCAGACTCAACGTCACGTGAAATTTGAGATTTCGTGGATAAGAGTTGGTTCCGGAGCATGAACACAAATCAGAGTCCTGGAATTCGACCGGGGATTGGCAACCTGATCTACCTTAAGGTTCTTTCCTTGTAAAACATGTACAAAACAAATGTTTCCCAGAAGGGATTACTTGATTTTGAATTGGAATTTGGCGATTAGACTATTTGTTTCAGTATTTCTTACCTTTTGTCCATTATATATTCCATGTCAAATGTAAAGTGCAAATGTCCTTTGCACAAATCCTTTAGGACAACTCTGTTTACGCGTTTCGCGTAAAAATATCACGTACGTTGGCTCGTATGTGTGTCTGAGGTTCACCTTCAGTGTGTTCGGCGTATTTATTATTATTATTTGTACTGGCTTCCACTTGCTGGAGAATAGCATAGGCCAGAAACGGCCTTCAGCTCCCCATGTGTCGGACAATTGTTTACAGATGGTCCATCCAGTCGTCCTACAGAAGCCCAGGAGTTCCCCTAGTTCTGGGGTTGCCAAGTGTTACGCCAGTACACCTCAGCCAAATAAATCGTTTGTTGGCCAGACTCGGGCAATCTAGGAGCAAGTGTTCTGTACTTTCTTCCTCCTCGCCGCAAGCTCGTCTGGCGTGTTGGCCTAGAAGATTATGGCCCATTACTACTGCCACCAATTTTCTAACGCCATTTCTGTTATTCCCCAGGAGTTGTTTTGTCCTCGTTTTATTAGGGTGATGCCAAAGATCGCGGCTTATCCTGCAGTCGTTCCTGTCATTCCAAGCCGTATCTATCTCTTTCCAGAAGTGTTTGGCGTAAGTATGAGACTTAAAAACGTCCTTCAGCAAATTTCCTAGCAATGTTAGGTCAACGCATAATAATGACCAGTTAAAAGGAAGGTACCTGAAGTTTGCATCGTCGCAAAGGGAAGGCTTTCAAATTTGTCCCTATTTCTTTTCAAACGTTGGTTAAATTGCAATTAAAATTGAAGTGGTTAAAACTTACAATAATTTTGACAATAAATACCCAAAACACATTTAAAACGCGACAAGATGAAGACCATTGCGTTTGCAACGATGCAACTTCATACATCTCTAAATGGACCACTTTGTCTCGTTATAGACGCACCAAACTCACCGCGTATTAAATCTACTGTAACGGTAGATTAACGGTTTCATTAATTTGAAGCTCTTAGAATGCTGAAGCGGATCGTTCAGTTAGAATGAGAATAATAACCATTGTCGCAAGAATAAAGGTCCCCGTACCAGGATTCATCCAAACAGCCACTCTGTCCAAACGTGATGAAAATTCAACAACTATGGGCAATTTAACTAGTATCAGTAATGGCAATTGTTCATATACAAAAATTGTTCATATACAATGTTACCGTTCCAAAACATAGCTAAAATGATCATTTCTTAATCGATATCAGGATCAAATCTCAATCAATCAGGCGAGGGTTCTTCTAGACCGACATGCAAAAAAGCTTTGCAGCCATCCTAGAATTCTCCAATTCTCAGGAACGGTGCAAAACTGCCAAATGTTTTTTCACTTGTCCCAACGGCATGATTTACACTCGTCACTATTAGCTATGACGACGTTTTTGCGTTTTATTATCAGGAGGACTTAATTTACTTTCGTATTTTTAATAAACCCAAAAATGGCAAATACAAATGTAATGCAATGACGACCATGTTAATAACCGAAAACTCTTTAGCCACAGCAAAGCTTTTCGATCATCGGTGGAATTATTTTCTTGTTGAATATAATGAAATCATGCGCCGAATCTTAACATTGTGCTATCGTGAAACCTTCATAAGGAAACTCAGAATCGTACTAATAAAAACTGACAGCAAATGTCAAAAACTGGAACTTCAAGATGGCCGCTGTCATGTTTGTTAAATGATCCCTTGGAGTTAATTGTATTAAAATCTTCTGGAAAATTCAACGAGAATTAATTAATTAATTCTGCTTTCGAATTAATTGCAGTGCTTCCATTTTTTATGCTTAAAAATTTCTTCCAGGTTTTGGCTATAAATCATGAGAAAAAACAAAGCTCACGACGCAGTCGAATCAACATATCACAGTTAGCAAATAAAGTAACGACAATGTGGGCGAATTTGTGTATCTGGGCGCCAAAATGACGAGAACGGCCAATGAAAGAGACAAAATACGCCAGAGATTACAGCTCGCAAATAAACTGTTATATTCAGTTCTGACGACTATGAAGATCAGCTGGACCCACAGGAAAACAAAGCACCAAGTATACAAATCTGTGATAAGACCTATGCTATGCTATGGGTGTGAAACATGGACCTTAAACCAAGCATCTGTCAATATATTGAACGTCTTTGAGGGACGTGTCCTGAAGTGGGTAATTCGAGCGGAGCTAGACGGAGACCGATGGCGGATTCGATGCATCCATGAGCTGTAATGACGAGCCGGGGGTTTCAACGATCGCATAGACGAAAAAAGGATACCCAAAAAGGTATTCGTTGGGACTACTTTAGAGCGGAGGCCGGCGGGGAGAACCGAGGAAACGCTGGTCTGACTCTGTTGACGAAGACAGTTCGCGGCTGCTAGGATGTAAAAATTAGAAAACACGGCCAATAGACCGAGACAGTTAGAGACGTTTGTTGCAGGATACGAAAGCCCGAGAGGAGTTGTGGAGTAAGAAGATCAACCTTGTATGTCAAAGTTGAACCTGATCTCCCCGGCGTCGAAGGTTTCGATGTAACTATGCGAAAAGCTAAGAAACAGTTTCATTGACATCGCTGCAGGAGTGAACGATATGAAAACGTTTATGTGCTGTCTCTCCACTTGCGAAAATCAATGGAGCGAAAATAAAAGGTTTAAAAGGATTAGCATGCATTGAATAGTTGATAAATTACGACACTATAGTACGAAATATATTGAGGTTGTAGTTAGGCATACTTTTTTGAATGTTTTGGAAGCCAAGATTGACGCTCTAGCTCAAAGCTGGAATGTGACAAGCTAGTTAGAAAACAAGAAGCAATCCTAAAAAAAGGCCAACATTGATCAGCAGAAGAAACGTTTGTCTTCCATCACAGAAATGTCAGATCATCACATCGTTAGCGAAAATCATATCATCCTCCGCTGAATAACCTGGCGCGTCCAGGCTATTCCGCGTTTCGATCGTTTCTGAATTCGTTTCTTTGTGGTGTAAAGTTAGCTTCAACAAAGACATGTGATCTTCATTTAAAAAAAAAACATCGGAACTCGATGAACACTTTGCACATATAGCCGCGCAAATGTGATTCCGTTTAAAAAGAGGAATCTGAAGTTTGCACCGTCACAATAAGGAAGTCACGTTTTGATTTTTGTCAATGATCGGACTGAATAGAAAAACAAGAGAGCTGCGAACAAGTCCAAGCTGCGACAGAAAATTTGCCATCATTTCAGTCCAACTATGCAAGCAAAATTCAATAAGTGAAAAATTCAAGACCGTTGTATTTGAAACGATAAAAAATTCAGAAACCTCTAAAAAGTCATTTGCCAAAATGGTAAATATTCAAGTGCAATTCAAATGTTCAATTCAAATTCAATGCATTCAAAATTCATGTGCTTATGAATTTCGGGTTGAATCAATGTAGATTTTTCCCCTACCCAACGCTGTCTTACACAAGATTCAGAAAAAAATGCATAGTTTTGAATTACACAGGAGGAGGCTCGTCGGGGTCACCGCGCTGGAAATATGGGCGTTCCTTGTGAATTAAACACAAATTTGAATTTGTGGATTAAAAACAAACAAATGATATCAAAGTTCATCATCATCACTTTAGATTTCTTTTTGTTTTTTTATGTTTTTATTTTTTTTTTAATTAAAATTGCTAATTTGAATTATTTAGACTCTACACATTTTTTAATTGCGATCAATTCATCGACAAAAGTCATAAAGTGAAAAATATGGAGACCGGTCCCTTTGCAACGATGCATACTTCAGACTTCTTTGTATAAATTGTGTAGAAGAAGGATTGGCAGATAAGAATGTCAAATTTTTTTGTCTACATATGGGCCGATCCTTCCAACGTGAAGATTCTCATAGTCCAAAAGTCCGCAAAAAGTTCCCTTATCAACACCATATTTTCTACAAATACGTATTTAACGCTCGTGATGATGGTCTACTTACTCCGTTTGTTTTTGCATTTAAAACAGAAATTGTGTTAAGTTTCGTATAGTTTGTCACATCAGGGTGGCTTTCCTAGTTTTTCCAAAATTCTCAAAACCCGAGACCGGGCAAATCTGTTAGTCTGACGTGATTTTGTTGATATAAATACTTAACAATATTTTTAACTTTTAATTGTCGATTTATTTCATTGCCATGCCAAAGAACTGAATATTAATAAATAAATAAATAAAATTGATCCTGTCAAAAACTAGCATCGGCATAAGACCTTAACGAACAGGTCTTTGAAAAATTTGATTGTCTGTATGGAAAGTGTCCTTCATGTCTTGCTATGAGAACAAGATCGAAACCTCTGTCTAAACATTGCAGTTGGCTTTTTCGATTTGAAAAATTCGAATAACACGAATTCCAATGCCAGTCTTTGCTGAAACATGCCAAATTACAATTTTATCTTGCGACTACCGGCAGTTTCTTTCTATCATTCGATAAGAAAATTCATCAAAAGAAAAATGAAGAAATGTTGTACCTGCATATTGTGCATGCAGTCAAGTTAAAAGAAGAAATTCAAACACTGAAATAAATCAGGAAATTTAATGTTGGAATAATTATTCAATAATTCCTACCAGTTTGGCAAAATGAGTTTGAATGAGAACTGGTCAGCAATCACTGCCGACTGCTTTGGCATTCTGCATTTCTTCAATACTCAAAACGTTACGAACGTAATTCATTTCTTGCCAGCTGGGTGTTGATTTTTAACTTTTGCGGAAAAGAAAAGAAGAAAAAAATTGGTTGTTTTTTCTTATCGTTGCATTATTGTTCAGCGCCATAAAAAAGGATGATTTAGACAAGGTTGCCAAGGTTACAAACAATGCCATCAACTTTTCGAAGCAACTGAATTTATTTGTCGATTCATTCAACTGAGGATAATACGATTGGTATGAAAATATTTTGCACATATGTTAAGATTTCGACGCTTAATCGCAATAACGCCCACAGTTTGGTAGTCACCTGCAATGTCTCAAAATTGGTTCAAAGAGTTTAAGTGGTAAAATTAAGTAGAAGACTTTGAAAAGCATTTGTGGGTAACCCAAATAACTAAGCGGAAAAGCTGGTCCAGGTTTCACTTGGACTACAATTGAAGCAGCTCTAAACGGTTGAGGAAAAAGTGAAGATATCTAATGAAAAAACATCAACAAAATGGAATAGATAGAGTGGTATCTAAATTTCCCGGTAGCTTGCTTAAAAGCGAAAATATATTCGATCTATAAACTGGGAATAATTTGCACGTTGTCTTGCTGGTGACTGGCATTCAAAAAATGCTTGAAAACACTTTTATGCGTGAATATTAACTTCCATGTGGCCTTCACGTAATTTTCAATAATTTTAGTTGAAGTAGATTGAGTGGCAAAAATATCAAGTACACAAATTATGTACAATATATACACGACTCGCATTCAATCACACTTAGAAAATGAATTGCTAGTTTTTATTGACGTTTTAATCTTATTGATTTTTAAAATAAAAAAAATATGTGTTTTAAACACACAAATAGTTTTTTTCAGTTTTGAAAATTAATTTTCTCGGAATTTTCGACCGGTCATAAACGAAGGTCGTACGATGCCATTTTCTTGCAATTGCCTTTTGTTTTCTTTCTAAGTGTCCACAGTAGGTTGAAGAAGAAGTAGCTTATCGCAGACGATTCCATCCAGCGCCACTTTTTTCAGCCGTAATCCTGGGTATGAAATCTTGGAGTATAACAAACACGAAAAACACATCGTCAATTTAAATGACAATAACTCCAGTTCTCTTTTTAGACCATTATAACCATTATAACGTCTGATCATAGCCTAATCAAGGTGCTTCACCCATCAGCTGCGCTCTTTAGAATTTATCTAAGTACATTAGAGGTCTAGCAATGGAACCCTGTGCATCATCTGGTTTACAAGTATTTCCACAATATCCGAGTTAAATACTTTTGTTCTTGGAAACTTCATCCAGGGAGCCAAAAATATAAAGCCATCCTACAGAAACGTTCGATTCTTTCGATTCCTTACATCTAGCTCTCTGAGCAGTGCAATTGTCCTGGAGAAGTAGTTGTGTTGTAGTGGGTCGAGCACCTAAAGCCAGATTCGTATTTGGGAGGCATTAAAATTGAGGAGATCGCTCGCAAAATAGCCAGAACTTGGAATGCTGTATGCAATCTCGTCCTTTTTTTATCTTTCAAAAGTACAAAACGTTCTGAAAGCTACGAGCTTCCATATGACTAACTTTCCCAGATCTCCCACAACCGACTTTTCACATCTTCGACGAAATTCAGCGGGCTTTGCTCTAATGTATCAGCCTAAAATGTTTTCCTGATCTTTTAGCACTTATTTTTAGCCTTGCATCAAAGGTTTTTACATTATTTCCTTTTTCTGTGACATCAGCACCAACAGACTTGCCACCTTTTGGCCGTCGTCAAGGCGAAGATAGGAATCACAAACAGAAGTTATGAGACTCAGAATATTCAAGAGACTCAGAGTTCATCACGCAAATACTCAAAGTTTAACATAGTTCAACAACTTCAGTTTTAAGGCCTCCGTTTGCCGTTGAAGCCCTCGGCAACCCTCGGATCAACAGTCCGCTCAAGAGTTCACGAGTACCATCCAATGTTGACTCCTCGGCATCAATTATTATATCGAGCGTGATTCCTTTGCAACCTGATTTCTGGGCCTTCCTTGCCTACAGAAGCGATTTGAGACATTCCTCACTCAATTGCTTCAAGATGTAGCTACCTCAAGCGAAACCTAATCCTTTGTATTCCAGGCAGCGTAATCCAATAGGCAAGCGTGCCCTAAAACAATGATATTGGCACATGCAGTTTGATATCAACGGTGAACAGCATCATTCTGAATACTATATCATACCTTTAGACTATGTGTTTCGGGTGGTCTAAGATGCAGCATGCTGCATTTGTCAAGTCATTCCTTTTGTTCCTGTGAGAGCTACACTTGCAGTACAGACTGCTACGATGTGTACCTTTTCAGTTCTAAAGAATAAGTTCGAAAATAAGCATCTATACTGGTGAAATACTAAGGAGTAACCTTGGATAGCAAACTAACTTGGACTCCACACATAAGAGCAGTCAGACAGAGAGCTACAGCGGCGCTCTTCACAATGAAAAGTCTAGTGGGGAAAACCTGGCGAATAAAACCCAAAAAAATCATTTACGGGGCATTGATTTGATGGCAGGCATTACAAAAGAAAACCATTGCAAAAGGGCTAGAGAAGATCCAGCGAATGGCCTGCCTTGGCATCACAGGTGCCATTGGGACTACGTCAACTGCTGCAATGGAGATAATGCTTAATCTCATGCCACTCGACAAATTCATCTTCAGAGAGGCATCACTTGTCAGCATCAGATTAAAATTCACATATGGGCTATCTTACCATACTCAAACGGGGCACGTATGCATTTTGGAAAAAATGGAGAGAATGGTCCCGTCAAGTAAAAGGGAGCTGGATAGAATTCAATCGACAGTGGACACAACAGTTCCATACAAGATCAGCATACCGACCAGAGAAGCGTGGGAAACGGTGCAGGATTTCACATCTGGAAGTGAGATCATGATCTACACCGATGTTTCCAACACGGATGAGAGAAGCGGCGTCGGAATCTTTTTCTCAGATCACCCGCAACTCAACAGAAGTTATAAACTCGCGAGCCACACCACTGTTTTCCAGTCGGAAGTGTTTGCAATAAAAGCGGCTATAGAAGCGGCAACAAACAACCTTAATGAAAGAATACAAATACCCTCGGACAGTAAGTCAGGCAGGCACAAAGGCAGGCTCACAAAGCCGCAACAATCCGAGTAAATGTAAATCTGAAATGAGTCCCTGGACACAGCGGTGTAGAGGGAAACGAAAGAGCGGGTGAGCTAGCGAAAGCTGGATCAGCTGGTAAAAATGCCACTAGAATAGACCCAATTAAAGTGCCACTAGCGAAGGTTAAAAAGGGAACAAGACGAAACCCTCTGGAACGAGACAGATACAGCTTGGAATGACAGGAACGACTGCAGGATAAGCCGCGGTCTTTGGCCTCACCCTAATCAAACGAGGAGAAAACAACTCCTGGGGAAAAATAGAAATGGCGTTAGAACATTGGTGGCAGTATTAACAGAATTGGAACACTTGGCGACCACATAACTGGGGGAACTCCTTGGTTTCTGTAGGACGACAAGATGGACCATCTGTAAACAATAGTACTACACATGGGGAGCTAAGGGCCGATTCTGGCCTATGCTATTTTCCAGCATGTGGACCCCAGTACAAATAATAAAAAAAAGCATCTATACTGCAGTGCATGCGTAGTGCCTTTCGGCGAATCGTATCTTCGAACCACCTAATTTTTTTCCTCGACCAAGAGCATCGCAAGGTACTTCTACAGGAACTTTTGTCGTCGATTTATGTCAATAAGCGTCGATTTATGTCTACAAAAAATTGTCAAACATTAAGCTCAGCTTAAAGGTACGTTTCTTAGAAAGGGTTTGTATAATGGTCTCTCCTACACGTTCGGCCTCTGCGTGATATTATCGCTTATTCCTGTGATGACCAGTTGAGATCGAAACTCTCCATCCTCGCAGACGGTTGATGGCATCATCTTTGTTGACTCTATCTCGGACTCCATGAAAAGGCCATCTATCAGGATCGTAAAGTCCTTCAGTTGATTTCCTTTTTAATGAATTTGACACTTCTGAATTTTTAAAGCGACATTGATGTAAGGTCTCCTAGCTGTTGGTTTTATAAGTAATGGGTCATTGTGTTGCTTAAGTCCTGATTTTTAATCGATTGTCAAGCTAGGTTTCATTGCTTCAAACTTCCGGCGTAGGTTGCGAAAGTTCTTTGATCCTTGCTTGTTGGCTTCCTCATGTGCCTCCAAGCAAAAAATGTGCAATTTTATTTCGATCTCACCTCCCCTCCCCCTAGCTTCCCCACCTTGAAAGTGGTCACAGAGATCATTTAAGTTGATTCAACTCATTCTCAGTCTCTTGCTATTTCTTGACTTGTCTTGTAAGCTCTGAGTCTTCGTTCGTACTGCCCACTCTGTTCGAAAGTCTCTGAAGCATTACAGAAAGGGTTAAATTGTTTCGCCCCTCGACTCTCCCCTGCGATTCGTGGGGGTTTTGAGAAAAAGAAGTAATATAGTCTGTGCCCAATATGTCCTTGCATAGCAGCTGTTATCTCATAATTGTATGTCGAGATGGTTGGCTTTTGAGGCAGGGTTCACTAAGGTTTATAACTGTGAGCGAACGTGCTTGGCTTACCTGATCCATTTCAACATGCGGACACATTTTCTGCTACAAGTATTTTTTCGGCCAAGTGTTCCAACAGTGAAAAATACCTTTGCATCTATTCCGTCTTCAACGGTTGACGGACAGGTCGGATGTTAGAGGCTACCACGCTAAACAATGAAATGATTATATATCATTTGTATGAAAGTCCATGTTTGAAGCTTTTTGACAGGAGAAAACCACCGATTTCTCCCATGAAAAACCATCTTTGTTGCGCTGATCTCTGATAACCAAAAATAAAAAGTCCATTCTAATTAAGTCCTCTAAACGTTAAACCCTTTCATAGCCGTATCCGAGGTCTAAATGACAGCATATTTTGAATTGATGCTAATCAATCTTAGAACGAAAAATTCTCGAAAGCTTTACAATTTCCTTCATTTTTTCCCGGGTTGAAAGGTTCTGATTTTGTCCTGCAACCGCAAATGATCCTTTCAACTCTATAAACATTTAATTCAGAAATTTCCCATTGGAAGTAACGTGACATTTATCCCAAAACCTATACTATCCCTTGAAGCTGAAACGTTGGCTGGAAAATTTTTGAGTCAACTCTTAGAAGGTCGCTCAAAGAGTTTAATCGAGTAAATTAAGCCAAAAAAATGTCAACAATCTTTTGAACTCTATTTAGGACAAAGAGAACAGTACAGTCAATAGAAAGTGGAAGGGGCGTTCCGCGGATAAATTTGAAAAATTGAAATTTAAAATTGTGGATGCACTGTCGAACCTGAAATTCTCTACATAACGATTCAAGCGTGTATTGCTGGTTTCGGAACAAAAACAAATGGGATATCCTTTTTTTCACGGTAATCATATTTTTAGATGAACTTAGGCTCGTGTTTGCAGTATCATGTAGAACTCGTAATCCTACAAACATATATCAACGATAAACATTCCAATGTATTTCTTCTAACAACCACACGATACCTATACTGAACATATTTATTGTTGGACGCATTCCGTAAAAGAGTATAAACATCCACAACACTCCATTAGTCGAGCAAGCCAGCTTGCTTGCAGCATACAAACTTTGCTCGGATACTCGTAAATTTGCGTTCACGTTGAAGCATAAGCAAATAAACGTATCCACTCGAGTATGTCGCGAACCCGCTCCACACAAATACACATACGAGCCAGAACGTGGAGTATTTATCTACCACCAGGTAAAAGACACCAAGAACGGTGATTCAGGTGCTAATTGGGCTAGGCAAAATAACGGACAGCGTTGTAAAAAGTGCAAATCGAACTTAGTGGACCATAATAAAGATGACTCAGTAACTTTCTAAAAAATTTGCTGAAATGTGAATGCGTGCATGTAGTAGCGCCGCGTCATCAAATATCGTCTTCTGCCTAATATGACCCAGAAACGCTGCCTGGAGGGACTCTTGCTTGCCAACAATAAATTTGCTAATTACCTACTAACCTTGACATAACTCTCCGCTCGTAATGCGCGAAAATAATTATAAACAATGTGGGATTGGACATTCCATTGACTTTATTGCTGATATATGGATAATTTGCGTATTGGTGTAATTAGTAGTGAAAATTGCAACTTTATTCGATTCATCTCATAATTTGCGAGTTTAGCAGATGTCGTTTATTGGCAACTTTGCGAAGAGGAATTATTTGGTGCTAGGATTCCTTGCGAGCACACATGAGCGACGATACCCGTATTGTTGTCCTATTCGCGGTTTATACAAGCAATATGATATAAATTCTAGTTAATGTTGTTGTGAGGCAATAACTCATTCTAAACACTTTATGAAGTCTACTACGCGATCCCATCTTTTCTATTTAAACGCATAAATAAACATTCGTAAACATCAATTTTATTGCCGTTCAACATCACTTCATTGTATTTACAACTTCCTCAATGTGAAGCGTCAATCGAAGCATAAACCCTCCCCTTTTATAAAATATGGCAAGATATTTTTACTCGAAATGGGTTTTCTAATTAATCTGCCTGTTGAATTGGATGCAGGGTGGATTTTTCGATTTTCATACATCCGGTGTCAAACGATGCAGCGTTCTGTGGATGATTGACAATATGCCTCGGGTTGTCACACACATGGATGAATCCTTTTGTTTTGTTCACAGAAATGTTCTTTCATAAATTCCAATTGCCCATTTGTTATTTTATCCCCTTTGCTAAGGTGAATCCTCTTTCCTGCAACACGTATTCGAGACAATTAATTTAATGCTTATCAAAGTGACGCTCTTTCATTTTGAGTGTGTCCTCAGGATTGAAATTTTTTTAAGGATTCGAGTTTAAATTTCAGTTTCATCAGTTCTTTGGTAATATACTGACTTCAAACTGTTTCGTGTAAACAGAACATGAATTTTAATGTAATTCTTTTTATGAATTTTCTGTCATTTTAAAACTCATTTTAATACTCCATTAAATATTCAAGAAAATTATAAAAAACGAAATGAAACGATTAGTCAATCTTTTGTTCGATCCCATTTTGAAAGTTTTCGATGAGGTGTCGTGTCTGTGAGTTCTCTGTTATAGTCGCCCTACAAGAATTTATCTTAATGTAATTGCCAAACAATTATTAATAAAAAAAATTATTGATTAATAAGGAAAATTTATTTTAGAACAACATATTTATAATCCTTGCTTGTTGCTTAAATATCATAATTCATAAAGAGCGTTTTACCTGGTATATTGATAAGGTGTTGCTTCAAAGTATGCAAGGAACCACAGGGTCAAATTTTGTTGGAATTGAGGTTTTGAGAAATTTAATAAAATTGTCCTGAAGGCATCTTGTCATGATTGGGTAAATAAAAACTTACACAACTCACAATATACTAACAAAAATGATCGATATTTTGGAGCATGTTATTTAAAATAACGAGAAAATACTTCAATATTTAGTTGCTTCACCGAAATTTCTGAGACCATCCGTGCATCTATTTTGTACTGAATAAACTAATTTTCGACATTGCTCGGTATTAATTTTAGACCATTCTCTTTGAATAATTTCCAATAACTCAGTTTTACTTTTTCAACCCTTAACCACCAAAAATCATTTTCAAAATCAAACCTGGTTCAAACCTGGCGATTGCAATGTCCAAGTTGATTTTTTGATCTTGAATGATTTTCGCAGATTTGGAAGTATGTTCAGGATCATCGTCTTGTTTTAGGACTCATTTCTGAGGCATATGCACTTCTGCATAAAGCAGCATTGTATCCCTTGAAATATTGACATACTTAATTTGGTCTATATTGCCGTCAATTAATCAAATCGGGCTTATCCCCTGCCAGGAAAATGATCCCCATATTTGAATTCTCTTAAACTCCATGCATTACTGATTCTGTGAATTTTAATAAGAAATGGCGATCACCATCGTCCAGAATTTCGATCGAATTGAACGCGTTCGTGGTCAAAAATAAGATGTCAATAAAGAAAGCAACAAAAACAATAAAGCAGCGTTTTTCTTGAAACAATAAAAAATAAACTAATGTCCGAAGCGTTTAATACGAGGGCCCTTTTGAAAATTGAATCTTACTTTTGACAAGATTTTAAAACAACATCAAAAATTATAAAAACCCAGCAAACTACTACAAAACATCCTAAGCAAACCTCAGTAGTAACCGCAGCGATCGGTTCAAAAATGGAAATCAGCAGAAACAGTGGCAATAATTATAATATTCTACGAAGAGTGTATTTTGTGATAAGACAAGTCGTCTTTCATGACAAATTTCAAGAAAAACAAATGTCAATGTTTTAACGCACAAACGCGAATACATTCGTCCTTTGTTCGTCTATAGAAGGATAGCTTCGCATGATGAATCCGGTCGTAAAATCAATCACGAAAAATAACGAAAATACAGCGCTGATTAATGCTCAATGCACTCCGCTGTTTTTGTCATGGGCTATGGTAGTTCTTTGCGCTTTGCCGAATATGTCGAACACGTGATGTTTAAGTCCTATGGCACAGTAGAATACAGCGTTTTACGATATCAAAATAAACCATTTTTCAGAAGTTTTCACACTTTGATTCCTCTATCGTCCCAATGACAAAGAATGAAACATCTGACATTTACCTCAAAATACCCGACCAAACCAAAGCTGCCACAATTTTTGCTACTCGTAGTAGACGCTGAATCGCCTTCTTCTTCTTCGTGGCTCTACAACACCTCTCGGGTCTTCGCTTCCTGCAGTAAGCGCCTTTAACTGTCCCACTCCATTGACCGCGTCATCCAATTTTGAAATCCGAACAGCGATGAACTGTCTTCGAGAGTCTCGGAATGTTTACTCGGTTTCCCAACTGATTTTCAATCACTCTTAATCGTCTTGCAAACATTAATTCCTGCAGAACTCCCTTATCATCCTAGAGGTTGATTTTGATTTTCTGTTAATGGCAGAAAAAATTTGATGCCATTTGCTCACATTCGTTTCTGGTACATACTTGTCAAAATCGCATTGCAAGGCGCTTAAAATTTTTGGCTCATCGTTTGGAAAAGTGCATTCTGGTTCCCAAAAGTTCATTGAAGGATCCGCCAATCTGTCCGCATTATTAACAACAGTTTTCCGTTTGTTAGAAGTCTGTGGCATATTCTGCTTGTTATTTCGTGCCTTTAGACTCTGTTTAATGTGCAACTCCTTCCTTTCTTTTCCGCTTTCGATTAGCTTCGTTGCATTATCATCAAAAAACCCCTACTATGCTTCATGATAAAGTTGCCGTTTAGTGTTCTTGTTTTTGGATTTTTCAAACATGTTTTTCATGTCAACATTAGAAGCCTTTAATTGATGGCTTTCTTTTCTCGCTTTCACCGTGTAAGTGTTTTATACCAATCTGGTAGTGCCAATTTATGCGTCCTTGCTAACTAACTAGTTGACCTGATGAGAATCGGCAAGGATACATATTCCAAATCAACTTAAACACTTGAAAACCTTTTTCTAATCAAGTTTATCTCAGTTTTGCCATTCAGAAATATATTCTACCACTGGTGACGATACCCAATCAAGGTTTGAGCATAGCGCAACTACACAGAGCGATAACACTATCGGGTGGCTGCACTTAGAGAGAGATAGAAATAGCGCAAGTAGTTTAAATTTTCATCGCGTTTTAAAGTAAAATCATTGAGCAGTGTATTTTTCTTTCAAAGCAAAAAATATAGAAAATTTACCAATCCAAAAAAAAGATGCACTTAATTTGATCGAATATCGTTAAACCGGGAGTTGATTCAAAGTGTTAGCGCAAGTTGTTGCTAGGTTGTCGGTTTGGTATCCGGATATCCTTCTCTAGTTTATAATATGCTCTTTCAATTGCCAAACATATTTGAAGGCAATTTGCAAAGAAATAAAGTTTTTTTTAAGGGATCGTGTATGTGTACCAGCTTTTATTAGAGTACATCGAATAGTTTTAGAGTTTAGGGTTTCTAGGCACTGCAGTATCTATTTGACGTTCCTCCAATGAGAAAAAAGATGTGTTTGCGGTTGCTCTCAGTATTCTTTTTTATCTACAGGGACCATTTGACGTTGACGTCGTTTTGGTTCTGGTGTTTCTTTCGCTTTTAAGGTATTGAACATGATTTGAATGATAATACCGATTTTTTCGATTGCGTGTGTTGAGTGCTTTCGTTTTCGTAGTGCTGAGATTGTCTGACTCAATGCTTGGATGTAATGTTTACCACCTATTGTGCATGTACTACCTCAGTTACTTCACACTCATATCACGTCGGGGTTACCAATGTTACGCCGTAGACTTTTCTATAGTGGCCCTCTATTCGCTAGTTCTTCGCTAGCAAAACATGGGTGTCGGGAGTTTGTATTGCAAACCCGACAATGTCGAATTATTTCGCTTTCCAATTTTTTTCTATGATTGGACTGAAGTGAAAAACGAAAAACATGTAAATAAATCAAAAAATTTCGGGAAAAATTTACAAAAATGTTAGTCAAACTTTCTAAAAACTTCAAGGCCGGATCAGACACCTAAATGCATTTACCAAGAAGAAAATTTGTTGCCCTTTTTGCAAGATAAATCCTGTTGCGATGCCAGGATTTTTTTGAATAATAACATTTAAGTTTGTACACACTTTTCCTAGGAGAAATTCTGATACTAATGGTTTTTTATGTTCTACAACAGCCATGATATTGGTTTGTTTTCTGAATGATTTTCCGTAGTTTTTCGTCTCTTTTCGTACATGGTCCACATATGCATTTCGGCGTTGGGCTTACTTCCGAGTATTGTTGCGTGTCGAAAATAAACTGATAATAGCTCGCTGCACTTCGAGTGTGTCTTTTTCTGTTGCGCCAGTTTCCACTGCGTTTTTCTTAGAATTCTTAGAAGCCTTTAAATTAAATAAGGAAGCTTTCATATTTTGAAGAAGGAAGATGATAAAAATCAAAGTGATGCAAAGCAAATGATGCTGCATAAATTTATTTAAATATTTATTTAATATTCTTGGTCTCAACTGTTTTTCCCACAAGAATGATAACATTTAAAAAAAGTCCGAGATTTCTCACTGCCTTGTTACTAATGAAATAAGAGAAGGTTTTGAACTCCAAGGCTATTTTTAATCGAAAGATTTAAAAAAAACACAACAAAAGAATGGTTTACTTGAATATTTAACGAAGTAAGCCAAGATCCTTCTCCCAAACATGAAAACTCACCTCCAACTATAAAATAAATATTTCAGATTGCAATATTGAGGCGTAGCGTCCTCGAAACGTTATGAAAGTATTTCGTGGTTCCCAGGAATTTATAGGGCAAGTATCTATGAAAAGGAATACAAAATCTATAAGGCACAAAATTAATGTATTAAAAATGCCCAAAGTGGCCCAAAGTGAGTGGATTGTGTCTGAAGAGTTCTTGGACGAAAAAGTTAGAAATAACTTTTCTCACTTTCAAAGAGACTAAATACATTTGAGTACACTTCGACATTCCAATTCAGTACTAACAATATCTTGTTTTGAAAAGCGAAAAACACTCTTGTGTAGTTACTTTGCATTTTTTATTCCACGAAATATGGACATATAATGAAGAAAAGCGCGTGCTTATGAAATAGTCAAAGTCTCAGTGATGAATCTGCGAAACAGCAGACAACCCTTGAAAATTAAATATTGCAGACCGATTTGGAACCGATTAAAAAAAACAACAGTGGCGCAATCTCAGCAAGTTGGTTGCGGAATTAATGACGGAAAATTTTCTATTTACATCTGTTGGTAGATTGCATATTAATTTACTTAAATTCCAACCTCCTGCAATGCTAGGTATGTAAAATTAAGAAAATGTAAGCCCACGCCGTGATACACAAACCTTCATATTGCTCGAATTCTATTAGGCTGTCTTTCAAACGCTCCTCAGCTCTATAAAGTTCAATTGAAGCCTTGAACTGAATGTGTTGGGAAGTGTGTGGTGGCAAATACAATTAACATATACGAGACCAATATTTAATGATTCATTCCACATATTGTATTCAATTCCAGCCAATTCAATCCACTACAATTCACTTTGCCAGCTTCAATACGTAAGCAAATTTCTAATTATTTCCATACTTAGTTAAGTCATGAATGCATTGTTCAAACACATTTTCCACCTTCTGCCTATAAGCCCATCCCAGCCCATTTCCACAGAGGCACTAGATACAATGTTGCACACTTTTAAATAAAGTTAAAGAATGCTCACAGCATGCCGGAAAGGTGGAAATCTTAGGGCTGAACTGTGACCTAGTTTTTATCGACATGGTAAATAATTGCATAGTACATATCTCATTCTCGCCGTTGAAATCACCTCTTGTCCACTTTTCCACCCTCTAAGTCTCCACTAAAGATTCTCTAAAAATATTCGCTGTTGTGTACTTTTGGTGATTGCCAGTTTTTTTTTTTGAACGAAACTAATTGTTCGCTGCGCTTGCTCTTGTAGTTTGTGGAAGGCCCAAAGAGTCCCTCATGGAATAAGTTAACTCGTCTGATGTAGGCTGTACCAACGTTTCGCTGTATCTTAGCCAACATTCATTTGCCAGGTTTGGAATGTAATTTAGTTTGCTTTAGTTTCCAGTCCTCGGCATCTATCGATTTAAGAACATTATGTTGAGTACGTTCTCTGCAGTATCCGCTCTAGATAATTTGTTGCAGATGAACATGTTTGTGGCATTGTTTACACGCTGGATTTGGGGTTCATATATTATCGGCTAGCAATGGGAAAGTTGGGAAAGCGGCAAAGATACGTGTATATAAATTTTTTTTACACAGATTAATTTGTAATCTAATTGCAACCGGGAATGAGATGTTTACACTGTAATAAATTAAGAGATGAAACAGCTGGTCGATTATTCGTTGGAGTGGTGTAAAATTAGTTCTAGGTTTGTGTAAGAGTACAGAAAAGATTCTTTTGTGAAGAGAGATTTTGCTTGTGCAATGATAGCTAGTAATTATATACATTTAGATGAAATCGATGTCTGGTTTAGCATGAATTGGCCCACACAGACCGATTGGGAGAAGTTAATTTTTATAGGGCGAAAAATAATTTGAAAATCCTACAAAATTAAGTTCGCAATTATATTCTTCAGTAATTATTTTTTATAAATTCTTTTACACTTCCAACTATACAAGTTTGGCTTAATTTTTGTTTATGCTTGGATATGATTCAAAGTATTCAATCAAAGAGTACCCATTTCATTTCGAGCATGAACATGCGAGTAAGCAAACAACACGCTCACCACTTTTATATACATTCACTTATCATGGTGTAAATACTCGTACATATTAGTTAACACATTGCGGCAAGCATGCGGTATGTCCAATATGAAATTGTGATATGAACGCTACTACTTGATAATGCTGGCATTACGGGCAAACAAGCAAGTAGTATTTTCCGATTTCTGGTCTTACATGCACATGATTTTAGTTGATATTATCGCACTTGTAGTCATAATGGGCTTGTTTTGTAATTGGAATTTTAGGTTAAACTTGAATACATTCATAATTATCCTACAAAGAACATTAGCAGACTTGAATTAATAAGGGACTAATAATATTTTGGGTAAACTATTCGATTATTGATACCCACTTTAAAAATGTGTCACAAGAAATCAACCAATCAGACCTATTAACTTTAATGGCTACATGTTTAACACTATGTTTACGGACATTTCTTTTATACCTATCTCATTCGCTTTTTCGCTCTTGTGATATAATAGATGATGAAGAAGCGTTTGAACGTTGACAAAATGCTCTCCTTGTTTTTGGCATCTAATTTCTCGGCTAAACTAAACATGTATTGTTTTCTGGATATTGTTGTTCCGGGGCACTGTTTATATAGTATCCACGCATTTATTGCTGCCAAATTTAATATATTGAAGAAGATTTGAAGAGGCCAACGGAAGTTTTCCGCTTTTACGCTATATATACGTAAAATCTGGTAAATGACGTCCATTCCGAACTACGCTTTATTATAAATATGAAATATTTTCTAGAAGACGTTTGTAGTTTTCCTACCATTATATTTCTTTTACCATAAGCAGTCGAGCCTCTAATATCCTTGAAAATCATATGGATGGGCGTCCTACCTTTAGATCCGCCTGATTTCAGTGTTGTCCACTGTGTCCCGTCGGTTGCAATTTCGATATCACCCGCTACTTTTTGGGATGTACTGGAAAAGCTTGTCCTTTCATCCTCAGCGTCAGAGCTAGAAAAAACAAAACGCATTTTCATGCTCCGACGGACTTTAAATAAATTCGCCTCATCACTTCTCAACCACCACTTTCAACAGATTGTGAAGTTTCACTTTCGAGTTCGCTTTCGCTTAATTTACATTCATTTTCTTCGTAGGTAACCTCGGAAAAAACCTCACCGATTTCGATAATTTTATCTAATATCTTATAACGCTTGATTGCTAGAAAAAAGTGGTCGGCCAACATAAAAAAATACTGTGCTCAAATTCAATTGCCTTATTGTAAATGCAATAAGCGATGACTCTATAAGAACCGAAATTTTTTGAAATGGTCTTTCTGAAACGTTCTTACACTGTAAATGCAGCATTCATCCTTAAGATCATTTGTTGTTCTTGAGTTCTTTCCAGCGATAAGAAACAACAATTCCCTAGCAGACCAAAATAATAACTCTTCTAATACGACCTGCTTTAGTTTACACTATCGAGACGCGATTGAGATAACCAATTGGAAACGGAGATTCTTAAATTTCCGAATGGAAGAATAATGTAACGAACATACCAAAAATTTAAGAATCATTTGCGAGATAAGCATACCCGTCAATTCGACGGATCCCGTAAAAACAGGTATACCACATAAAAATCTTGAAAATTAGAAACAGAAATGATTAATTTGACGATGCAAAACGGTGGAAAATGATCAAGCGGCTTTCAAGATATTTCATTGTAACATTTGAATTCCGTCAAATTGACGGGTGACGTAATTCTAGTGTTAACAAACCGTGTTTGAACATTGCAAACCGACGCCTTACGAATCAACGCATCCTTTCGAAGAATTATGCAATTATACAGGGTTATCCATTTCGTATAGGAAAAGTATAACCCTGCCATTTGACATCTGTCAAAGTTAAATGTCATCCAAAACGTGTTTTTTTTAGTTGAAGGTTTGCGATTTAGAAATATGAATCGTTTAACAGTCGAAGAACGCGTGAAAATTATTAAATTTTATTATAAAAATGGTAATTCTGCTGTATCAACATTTAGGGCTTTACGAGCCGATTACGGTCGACATAATCGACCTACACAGCAAAAAATTTCGAACACAGTGAGAAAATTTTAAGAGACTAGATCGGTTATTGATATTGCAAGGCCTGTGCATCATCGCAACATTCGTTCTGTTGAAAATATCGCTGTCGTTGCTCAAAGTGTGGAGGAAGACCCGAATTTGTCGATTCCTCGACGTGCTCAACATTTGGGCTTGTCTTACGGCTCATTGTGGTGGATTTTGCATTTGGATTTGCATCTCCATCCGTACAAAATCCAACTCACTCAAGAACTTAAGCCTCAAGACCATACCCAACGCAGAATGTATGCGAATTGGGTGATTGAACAACAAGCCATTGATAACGATTTTTCGAACAAAATTTTCTTTAGTGATGAGGCTCATTTTTCGCTCTGTGGTTACGTAAATAAACAGAATTGCCGCATATGGGGCTCTCAAAACCCTCAGGTGATCGCAGAAAGGCCTTTGCATCCGGAAAAAGTGACCGTTTGGTGTACATTATGGTCTGATGGTGTTATTGGCCCGTATTTTTTTGAAAACGATCAAGGAAGAGCCATTACAGTCAATTCTGACCGCTATGGACGGATGTTAACCGATTATTTTTAGAGAGAAATTGAAGATTATTATCCGGAGAACATGAACGGAACCACAAGCCACACAACACAGGCTAATCGAGAACTTTTGCAAGAGAAATTTCCAGGACGCGTAATTTCGAGATTGAGTGATGTCAATTGGCCCGCAAGATCCTGCGACCTAACACCTTTGGATTTCTTTTTATGAGGCTATGCGAAAGATCGTGTTTACGCGAACAATCCTCAAAATCTTGAGTAATTGAAAGCCAATATTCGTGAAGTTATGGCCGAGATATTGCCGGAAATGTGCCGAAAAGTCATTGAAAATTACCTCAAAAGGATTGAGGCCTGTAAGAGGTCCCGTGGAGGACATTTGAATGATGTCGGGTTTCGCGTATAATGACAAGGTTCAATCTTTATATTGAATAAAAAATTTCGTTTCCATTTGAATATTTTATGTGTTTTCTTTAGCTTTCCTTTCCCAAGCGTAAAATGGATAACCCTATATTATTTCTGGTATGCAATTTTGCATATCAAGATCTTGTTAATGAGACGTGATAGCTACTATTATTACAGTCTTTTTTTTTTGATACGAATGACATAAAGGTTGTATCTCCCGGAAAATCGTTCTTAGTTCACTTGACGTTACGATTTCTATATAGAATCCAGGAAGCATTTCTCGCTTTTTTTACAATGCCAAAGTAGGCGAGGTGAAGTGTGTTGCGTTGATCGCAAAGGTTAACAGCCAAGAAATTGTTATCTTATACATTGACTAGTGAATTGGATCAGGTCAGGTACATGCGAAACACAGTAGACCGTCAGAGTGATTTCTACATTACCTGCGAGAGATTCAATCCATCACTGTTGCTTCCAATATATAAATAAGCATTTGATAAGGATCCTATTTTCGTACCAATCAAACAATTTACCTCAAGTCCGTATTTACATGGTTTAATGGGCATGTTCTTCTCGCATGTGCATCTTCCTTGAAAAGATCAAGAACCAGCGTAGCTATTACTACTCAGTCTGTAAAATTTCGGGCAGTGGGAAACTAGATTTTAATTATTTCGGGTATGACAGTATTCACGTAATAAAAATTTCTTTCCATCCAGTAACTATAATCTAATATCTTCTACAGAAACCATAATAATATGATGTCGTTCTTTATATGTTACTGCTGGAAATATTCTCTGACCAGTAACATACCAATAGAGCCAAAAAAGACCGAAATTCACGTCTTCGTTATTAGATTTGAAAGCCGCACAGTATACGAACAAACCTAGAAATTAAACTGAATTTCATCTAGACCTTTCGACTCAGGTTTGTTTTCCCCTTTACATTCTGCTACAATAATTCATTAACCAAAGTTTATTGGTGTGGATCATAATTTGGTTTTTTAAGTTTAGAGGAATAACCAAACTGACAAACTTATCGGGTCAGTTTCTGCAGAAACAAACGTTCATATTTGTCTTTGGGTATCACGATATT
The DNA here is from genome assembly GCA_954870665.1 of Stratiomys singularior. Taxonomy (NCBI): domain Eukaryota; kingdom Metazoa; phylum Arthropoda; class Insecta; order Diptera; family Stratiomyidae; genus Stratiomys; species Stratiomys singularior. The sequence continues at coordinate 19,900,377 of OX940880.1, forward strand.
GTTAGCCTGTGCTGATTAATTTTTCAGTAGAAGTTCACTTGCCCGTTTTATATACATTCCTTTTGTAAAGTAATAAATACTTGTGTGCATTCAGAAAATCCTGTCCGAATAATCCTATTGGGTAAGCCGATCCATGATCAGATTCTAGTTACTTTCTTCTCAATTTGTATCACTTGAATCTGTTCCATGGTATTCATCGTCATACGAAGAGGGTCTGCCAGTCCTCGTTTCTAAACGTTCATCTTCATCAGATGATGAATTGGGCGACTCAAAATATCTAATACTCCCCATTAAAAAGCTACTTAAACTTTTACTACATGAACGTTTATCTTTTGTTGAGCATTTAGCAAATTACAGGCGTTTATTAGGAGTCATTTTATAAAATGAACCAAAATGAATAAGTGAATATGCAAATTATTGAATTTACATTACCTCCGGCTGTATTTCCCAGACTCCAAGTGACATTAACTTGACACTCAGTAAGTTTAGTCACAACAGCTACTCAAGTGGAATTGGAGCCTAGCAAAGTACAGTAAAAGACAATTTTCAACGAGTTCAATATAAATAGCCACGATGGTGTTTGTTTTCGTGTGGGTCATTGAGACATACCACAATGGTTAAAAGACTTATGCGACATCAGGAGAAAATTTGAAGAATACATACATTTCTCAAAAAGTTACGCTGAAACAAGTGTATTCTCCATAGTCATTTATAAGCTTTAATGTTCTCGCTGAGAGGAGACATCCGACTGAAATGCGCTAACAAAACAAAATCTTAACCTAACGATATTTCACTTCAATTTTCCAGATGCATTGGCATTTGTGAAAATAACTTGTTGGAGATTTGATGACATACGATTGATCGATGATAAAGAATGTTACTTTCTATTAAATTTTGTATTCATGCACAATAACTCACATATGCCACCACGCCAAAAAACTTCTTCTCACATATATTTAAGCGCAGAAAGCTGTCCCTTCACTCACCAACGTTTTTAATGTTTCAAGCTCTCTATCTTGAAAAGCTCGCTATGTTTGCTAATTTTGGTTGAAAAGCTGGTTATTCCAACATAAGCTAATCGTATTTCTTTCTTTGTAACGTCTCTTCGAAATGTGAGCGCATTTAGTAGTTACGCCCCATAGGGGTTTAAGTGAGGTGTCTGAAGTTTGTATCGTTGCAAATTTAACGGTTTCCCAATTTCACTTTTTGAATGTTTTTCAGTTAATTTGACATTTAATTTAAATTTGACAACGCCAAAAAACTTCTTCTCGCATATATTTAAGCTCAGAAAGCTGTCTCTTCACTCTTCAACGTTTTTAATGTTTCAAGCTCTCTATCTTGAAAAGCTCGCTATGTTTGCTACATTTGGTTGAAAAGCTGGTTTTTTTCAACATAAGCTAATGGTATTTCTTTCTTTGTAATGTCTCTTCGGAATGTGAGCGCATTTAGTAGTTACGCTCCGTAGCGATTAAAGTGATGTGTATGAAGTTTGTGCCATTGCTAACATAACGGCTTGCCAATTTCACTTTATGAATGTTTTTTTTGGATAATTTGACTTAAATTTTTAGTAAATTTTATACCTTTTTTTCAATTTTCGCGCTCGAAGATTGTAATTTCAGTTAAATCATCTACTAAAACGAAATGGCAAAAAAATTTGACAGCGTGCGTTTGAAACTTGTGACACATGTAAACTGGAAGGCAAAGTATAAGCTCAAATAAATGGCTGTTTCTTATTATTTAGGCAGTTTCCAGGTCTCGCTGTAGTCTAAAGAAATTTTTACTGATACTTTACTTTCTTCTTATTTAAACCAAATCGAATCGAAATTTGATTCTTCCCAAGTTTTCTTAAACTTGCATATCAAGAAAGCTTATGATTTATTACAATGCAGGTGCTTATACAAAGGGTAACAATATGCAATTCCATAAACGCCATATATATATTTCTTTTAAAGCTACTGTTTTTGTTATGAATTTTAAAATTAAAATACAAAACATGATAGCATACAGAGGAAATTTATATTGTACCACGTCGGGGTAATGAGGTAAAAAATAGCTTTACCTCATGGAAAATGAAAGCCACAGAAAATAATTAATGACGAGTAGTCGAAGAATATTTCAGCTCCATGATGTATTCTACCTAGTTTAGACTGAGTGCTAGTTTAGAGCAGGACTCATCTCCTCTGTCATGAGGTTGCTACATAAAAGTTCCTTGCACCTCATTATCTGCAACGTTGCATTCTGATTTCGATAAGTACTTCAAGCGATTCACCTTGGTACGTATCTCATTATTTCTCCTTGTACTATAACCGTCAATATCGTTCCATCCTTTTATGAACAGATAAGATATGATGTTCAAAGCAGTTTATCGCTTATATTTGTTAGCTTTTGATAATTGAGAATGCTTTAGGTATCAATAACAATTGCTGCAGGCTCTTGAAAATTACAGGTGCGGAACTTAAGGTGAAGTTAAATTTTGAAAATATAACTTCATACATGCAGCATATGATTGCTCGACCAGGTACAAATGTATTCGTGCACGACCTCGAAAGATCTTACCAATTGAGAAAGATTGTCTTAACTTAACGCGTTTGCAGCAGTATCCGGTTTTGAATTACGCTTGCTCTCCGATGAAGAATGACGGAGCTGTTACGCATTGGTACTACCAGCGTATCTTTTACCCTGGGTACCAAGTTCAGCAACAACGAGATATAATCATGTGACGAGTAGAAGCCGAAGATTAAAGAGATTAAATACACACACGCAATATTCTGTCGTTTTTTTTTGGTCTTTTATTCCATGCTCGTCTTTTTCTTCAAAAGACGATGGATGAATATCAATTTCTTAGAAGCTATAATAATACTCATCATCAGTTTTTCTTTGCTTCGTGTGTCAAGAAGAACTTTTAAGACCAGAGGAAAATTCGGGTTGCTGGATTCGACTAGTGGCAGCTTGTCTACTCATTTTTACAAGTTGGACGAGATGTGATGCGTTGTGGCTAATGCATATGCTTTTATCAAGATTAAGATAGTCTAGAAATATGAATCTTATATATGACAAGTTTGTTGACTCACAAAATGCAATTAAGTCAACGCTGAGTGTAATACTAGAAACATTTTCATATCTTCTTCTTGATACTTTATTAATTAACTTTAGGGACACGCCCTTGTCAAGTCAAATTGGTTGGTCAACTTGCTTAAGCAACATGAACAATTATAGTTTAATTGTTGCGTTTCAATTTGTGGTGACGTCTATTAATGGTGACTAATGGTCAGCATGGGAAATTTCTGGTGGGAAGCGACTGTTGCAAGAGAAAAATTTAATCATGACTTGAAGTTTTTATTATATTTGAAGACTAAAAGCGAGAGTATAAAATATCGTTGTCTTGATGAGATCTTTAAATATCGTTGACCTACTCCTGGAAATATACACATAATTATTACATGTGGTAACTTATACTGCTCTGAGGAATTATAAATTTTAATTAAGATTTTTTAAGAGGCCCTTTTGCAAAGTCCGCTTGGCTATTAGCCTAGTTCGAATTTACACACTCTGCCCATTCTATTGCTAAGAAACTGAAATACAACAAGGTTAAAATTTTCATTCATTTTATTTTTTTTTATTTTACTGCTTTAGATAATTTTGCGTGTAGAATATCCTATCTTGTTTAATGAAGAGACTGTCCTACTTGTTGTTTAACACGTTCCCTGCCAGACCGTTTTTTGAAGACTTCCCATTTGAGCCGCTTTACAATTGTATTGTTTTGCTTTTGGCGTATGCCTCACAATAATTAAAATAGTAAATAGTAAAATAAACGCCCCACGATTAAATGAGAGCATCAGCAATAGTATTAAAGTGCCCATAATTGACTGCATAATGAATTTTCAAAAAAAATCTTAATTTTACAATGATAATACCAAATGGGTTGAACGAAAAGTTCAGCGTGTTAAACAGTATTTATGCCAATATCTTAACACATTCATTCATCTATCCTTTTCCATCAATGAGTTGTATAGTCACCTCCAACAACAACTATCATCAACATGTTTGAGACATCCATTTGACAAAGCTTTATGCATATTTTTGTAGTTGCAGACCAACTTAATTCCTGTTTTGTAGCAACATTTTGATGTATGTATGCTCTGAATTCATCAAGTCGCAGCTGGAGCTGACTTCCAGGCAAATTACGCCTTATTTTAGTATTTTGGATGACTGTTTTTGAAAAATCCAGTTTTTCATATTTTTGAAAATACATTAAAGATTTCTTCATCGTTGCCCAACGTTACAAAAAAAATTTCATGTACAAAAATTCCCTTAACATTCCTCCAAGTTGTTTTGGCTAACCATAAATTCTTCTGCTAGCAGCCACTATTTGATCCTTCTTTCAGAAAGTTTTTCGATTTTTTTGAATATTTTCGATCAATACCATCTCTGTGCGGTTTTGATCTGAGGCGTTTGAAGTTTGCACCGTTGCAATCGCAACAGTCTCGAATCGTGTAATTTTTTGAAGTTTTCCGACGATTTGACAAATATGAACAACATTTGAGAAAGTAGTGGGGTGTCAGTAGTCAAAATTACGAAATATATGGAAAGCTTCCATTCAAGGTATCGAAATAAAAACAAAAACACCAATATAGTATAAATATCAAGACCGTTGCGTTTGAAACGATGCAAACTTCAAATATATCTGATCTGTCAGATTTGATCAGATCTGTCTTTGTTTTCAGAACAACCGAGCTCAAGTGTTTTTAACATCGAACAGTGCTACCGAAAAGTAGCACGTTCTCAGTGTGCTAGCAGATGGATTGGTGTCTCCTCCGCAAGGTTGCAGTATCTTCACTCACCATTCGCTTGCAAGCTCATTTTTTTAGATGTCCTCGTAGCTTGTGATGCCCTGTGCTAACTCCAGTAAGGACTTCTAGCTTTCTCTTCTTCCTACCGATGTACGCTCAAAATTTCTCATCTTAAACCTCGAGGAAAACCAGGGCATATTGCACTCTATCCTCATTTACCCTCGGACCCATTGAATGAATTTTGTGCCAGTTGCACTGTAGGGTTAAGAACCGATAAATTCTGTCGAAGCTCCTTTTCTCGTTTATTGAGCCGCATGTACAACATCTTCAATACCTGCTTGCCTCATCGCCCAGTTTAGAGTAACCCGTTTACCCACATGTGCATTACAGCAATCTTGAACTATATTCTATGTAATTATCGGAAAGCAGCCATAAAAGCTGCTTGCCATAAATCTCTTTGCAAAAAGAGATCTAAAAGCTAATTGTAAAAGCTGAATACTGCCATCATACGATCGGACGGTGCATATATGATTGGAGGCACCATTGCTAAATTAACTTGGTCCCTGTGCTCATTTTCGCTTCCTTAATGGGAAACTCTTGATATTGCAGATATCGCTACTGTATTTGCCATTAAATAAATTGGCGGTAGGTTCAATATCTTCTCAAGGGCTTCTCAATATCTTCTCAAGCTCCGCTGATACAGGCAAGTCTCTTCTCTATAAGTGTTGATGAGTCTCGACATCAACATCCGTGGACCACCCGGGTTGTCCCAGAATTAATCTATCACGTTTTTGCACACCATCAGATCTTTGGTGTCTGCCTTGCTTCGGCATTCTGAAATACTTTATCCCATTTTTATACCCAATATCCGTTTCTTTTAGATGTGTGGTACGATGTCGGTTCATATTTCGCATTCCAATGAATTACCCTAGTGTGGTTTTATCAGGATTCAGCCTGAAACCCTTCCCCCGCTTTATATCAAACGCTGTCCCGTCGTATTTGCGTTTGAATCATTTCAATGGCTTAGAGTCTATAATAGGGTTGACAGAATGCCTCCCTTGGGACATCCACAATCCATGCGTACTTTATTTGTGTTAGATCCCATTTTAAATACAGTGGTTTACTCCGCATGGGTTCGATCTAACCAGAAAACGAGAGAAGGATCCTCCATCATTTTCACTAGCGCCTTACTCACTGCATCCTGAATGTTATTGTCAATGGCCCGTTAAATGTGAAGAAATGCTTTCCGTGCTACTTCTTTATAACACAGGTCTGCGACCAAATTTTTTTCTTTAAGATAATGGGTGATTCTTATGTATTTTGGTGCGCTGAGTTCAGAAATGCCATCAGTTTTTTTCCAGCACGTAAACATTTTCCGCAAAATGCATTTTCCAGCGGGATTGCATACCTTAATGCGTATATTTATGAATATGCCGAAAAAAGTTGTTTTTCCACTTTAAGAATTCAAATATTCTTAAAGTGTCTTTCAAAATGTCTTCAAGAGCTTGTGTTAATAATCCTGATAGTTTCTGTTACATTTGTGGTGAACTCATATTAAAAAAACAAACTCGAAGTATTACGGAGTTTATTAAAAAAGTGTACTTTGTCTATTTTGGTGTGAAGATCGGAGATCAAGAAAAATCTTGGACCCCTCATAGAGTGTGTTCAGGCTGTGTTGAAGGACTTCGCATGTGGTCTAAAGGAAAGGTGAAATCTTTTCGTTTTGGGGTGCCTATGATTTGGAGAGAGCCGAGAAACCACGGCGATGACTGCTACTTTTGTTTTTGCAACATACAAGGGTACAATGCTAAAAATAAAAAAGATATATGTTACCCAAACATGCAATCTGCACTTCGACCTCTGCCTCATGGACCCGGTATTCCAGTACCAGTGCCCCCACACAATTTTGACGATTCGCCAGAGTCATCAGAGAGCGAGTCAGAGCAGTTGGACGATGAGTTTCAAGTCGAAGACTGTGGACCCCAACAGTTTTCACAAGAAGAATTAAACGACATCGTTCGTGATTTAGGGCTTTCTAAAGAGTCTGCTGAATTACTGGGCTCTAGACTTCAAGAAAAGAACTTGTTAAGATCTGGAACTTCATCTTCTTTGTACATAAACAGAGAAAAACAATTTAAGCCAAATTTTTCTCAAGATGGTGAACTTGTATATTGTTCTGATGTTCCCAAGTTGATGTCAACGTTTAACATTCAATATGTGTCAGATGAATGGAGGCTTTTTATTGACTCGTCAAAAAGAAGTTTAAAAGCAGTTTTGCTACACAACGGCAGGCAATAAATACGCTTCTGTACCCGTGGGGCACTCTGCGCATCTAAAAGAAAAGTATGACAACATGGCTTTTATCCTTGATAAATTGAAATATAAGGAGTTTGGATGGCCTATCTGTGGTGATCTCAAAGTCATCTCTATGGTGCTTGGACAAAAAGGTGGCTATACGAAATTCCTCTGTTTCCTATGTGAGTGGGATAGCCGGGCAAAAGCACAGCACTGGAGCCAAAAAGTGTGGCCAACGAGAACTTCGAAGGTTGGAGAAAAAAATGTTCACTTTGAGTCTTCGGTTGATCCCAAAAAAGTGCTTTTACCCCCACTTCACATCAAGCTTGGACTGAGTTTGAAGCAGTTTGTCAAGGCATTGCCAAAAGATGGCGAAACGTTCAAGTACCTTGAAAAGAAATTGCCGGGACTGTCTGAGGCAAAGTTAAAGCAGGGTGTTTTTATTGGCCCGGACACTCGGAAACTAATGAAAGACAATCAGTTTGAAAACGTGATGAAAAAAGCTGAGAAAGAGGCGTGGATATCATTTAAAGAAGTTGTGACTAAGTTTTTGGGGAACAATAAGGACCCGGATTATGAAGAAATTGTAAATAAAATGTTGAAATGTTTTAATACCTTGGGGTGCTCCATGAGCTTGAAATTTCACTTTTTGAACTCCCATTTGAATTATTTCCCAGAAAACCTTGGTGCCGTAAGTGAAGAGCAGGGCGAGAGGTTCCACCAAGACATGAAAGAAATAGAACGGAGGTATCAAGGACGATGGGATGTGAATATGATGGGAGACTACTGTTGGATGCTCCATAGAGAACTTCCAGACATCCCACACAAACGGAAAAGCTCAAAACGGAGTTTTGAGGGAAAAAGATGTAGATATTATGAAGAATATTAATCCTTATTGTATATACATATTATTTTTATCAAATTGTATTTAAAAATGTAAATAAACCACTAGTAATAAATATATTTTTTTTCGTTTCAAAATGCATTTTTACCTATATATACTGCGGGTTTTGCATAACTTTCATTTTCATTTTGCGGAAAATCCCTACGTGCTGGAGAAAAACTGAGGGCATATTTGGACTCAGCGCACCAAAATACATACGATTCACCCATTACGGTGAAAAAAAATCAAAAAGTGTCAATTTGCTGGCCTGTGTAATCTATGGATTCGTCAATGTTTTGCGTTAACTCATACAAGGCGGTATCTGTTGATTTTCCCGTTCTATATGCCTGTTTATTTGGAAGCTGTGGATATTTTTTCAAACAAGTTGCCTCCAACACTTTCTTAGTCGTTTTGAAACCAAACGTCGGCAAACCATTTATCATTTCTGCATGCTTCGGGTAACAACATTGCTTTTGTTTGCCTTCATGGCTTCGGGATACTCTCAAATACTTGGCTACATTTACAGAAGCCTATCACATGCGATATCAGCAGATTCTTGCGCTTCTGAATAAGGGCTAGTTACACCCGATGTACTACTGGTGAAGTGCTGGAATGATTTTAGAGCCGATCTTATAGGTTTCTCCGTGCAAATGGTTGTAGCTCCATTCCACTCCGAGCTGTTTGGTCTTCTCTTTTGTACCATTGCGTCAATCCTTTAATTACATATAACAAATCCCGCAAAAATGGGTTTCTATGAGCAGCACAGTGCGTTCCCTTTCAGTTTCCGTGGAGCTACCATCATGCAAGTTATATACCTCCTTAACCATGATTTTATATAGTCTAACTGTGACAGCTGCTTCCCTTAGTTTTTCGTAAAAACGTAACGTTTTGCTTTTCGGATTTTTTTCCTATACGGTGCTAGATTTCTATCGTATGGTGTTGAGTTTTCGCGTTTCGACTCTAAGTTTTGTTAGTCCTTCGTTCCACCTCATAGATTTTTTGCACACCCCCCCCCCTCTTTTTTTTTTTTGACGCGTTTAGAACAGCTTTCGTCAAAAGTTTTTACAATTATTTCATCGACAGCATACACGAATTCAAAAGTGTCAATGTTTCTATTCACCCATAGTTTATATAACAAAGAGAGAGTTTGTCTGCGGGGTCATGAATTAAAAATTTGAAGAGACGTAAGCATGTGTCTCTCTTTCTTTCTTTTGACAGCGTAATAGGCGAGACTCAAGGATATGATATGCCGATTAGTTAATATAACAATCAATTTCTCGCGAATTCATATTCATAATTAACGTTATATTCATTTTTCAGGTGAACATCGATTGCATCAATGACAGCTTGCCGACAACAATGTAAGTAAATTCGAAATTTATATCATTCATCATCATTGTCTCATTGCCTTATATGTTTTACCCCCAATGTACTTGCGTCACTTTGTGTGAAGCACAGACAACTTACCAAATATCCAATTCCATTCAACATCTCACTTTAGATTTGAATAAAAGGTCAAAGTGTTTTAATTCTTCGACAAAGACTTCTTCAAAGACAATTTTTTTCGTAGTTTCTCCCAAAATTTTAGAAATGCAACTATTCGAATTTCTCTCATGCAAAAAAAAGTACTCCACATTACAATCTTTTGAAACTGGAAGCATTCACTATCTGGTATTACTTGCATAACTTTGTGGATTTCTTTCATGATTCCATTTTCTAGCTCTTTTTTTCCCACTGCATGGCTGCCTCGTATTGACCAGCTATTATATGCCTACAACTCAATGACAGTAATACAACCTACGTATGTACATAGCCCAGAAACACTGATTTACATACTCCAAATCGTAACCTATGACTGGTTGTGGCGTTTGCAAGCGGAGTGGTAAACTATTCAATTTGAAGAACTTGTAGATAGGAGAGAAGCATTTTATATGGCCCGAGTATGAGCATGCCTGATGCTGCTAAGCGACAATGCAGATTTATTACGTGCGAAATAGGTAACTAGAGTATTACGCAGCTGGTGGATAAATAGTTTTCAAACAATAGGATTTTACCTTAATTAAGATAAAATGATGGCGTAGGAGCTATTGTTCCGAAGGAGGTTTAGTGCTTGTTACGTTTTGAAGCTAAAAAACTGTTTGCAGTTTTGAATATGACAACGAAAGACTTTGGATTTATTCATATCCCAAGGCCAGCGACATGTTGTGAGTATAACGAAATTGTTGTGATAATCATAAATTCTCAATGTTAGTGTTCCTCAGTCCTCTGTTATGTTCCAATTAGTATATTCATTGAAGCGCCAGAAAATTGTAACGAAATATGAAATGGTTCCCTCGCCAACCGTGCTTTAAGTTTCGTTTTGCATTCATATATATTCTATTGGATGATTCCATTTTGAAAGTCGTCTTCAATGAAATTTCAAAGGTTTCCATATATTCCTCCGTCATTGCTTTGCTATTTGAATGCATTCAAAAATATGAGAAACAGGCAGCATATTATCTTTTTCTACTGTTTAAGAAGAATTTGTGGATCTGCTTCGAATATCTCTGATTTCCTTCTAACTACCTCAGTAGCGAAAGCTTCGTGTTACCCAAAAGCTAATAAGACCGGTTCATGCGTAACTTCCCTCACACCTCCTAAGGAAAACGAAAGTTACATTAAGTCAAAATGAACCTGCCACCGTTAGACCTAAACTTACTCTCTTCAAAAACAAAGATGGTCATAAGTCAACCAACTGTCATAAGGGTCGTTTTTAGACTGCTGTAAAAAAATGCCTTTTTTCATTTTTTGAAAGTAGATATATCTAAAATTATTGTGTCAAAAATGCATAAAGATCAGAACAGTATAACAGTATTTCTAGGTGGCTTAGTATATATCATTCAATCGCACAAGGTTGCTCCTCCCGCAAACACACCTTTAGATCTGCATACGACTGCTGAATGACGGCTAATATTCCGGCGGCTCAGTAGCAGTTCTTTTTCGAATTTTGCGGCAGCAACATATTAATGTTTCCAGTTTTTGCAATGGACCTTAGAATCAGGCATCAGGTTTACGTAGGTTTCTTTTACGACTAGCCTTTACTTTAAACGTATTTTACGCAAAATAACGTTTTTGAACCTCTTGTTGCTAAAAGAAGATGATTTTTTTGTATAATTTTCGAAATCCTAACCCTATTTGTCATTTTTGCAATTGTGGTCAAATGGCTAGTATGTACGATATCCATTATAGTACGAAATTTAAAACTTTCTGGTCCTTCCTTCATGAGTCATGAAGGAAGTCATACATGATTCATGAGTCATGAATACTTCATGAGTCTCCATTTTTTCGAAGAGATAGGATCATTTGCCCATAGTTTTTGTAATCAATGCCAGAATGTGAATAAAATAAATGCTGTTTACGTGTTACAAGACCGTCTCTATTAAGGTAAAAAAAAATTGGAAAAAAAATCAGGGAACAATCACAAAGATATTATTTTTTTTATCATTATTTATTTTTATTTTATTTTTTTATTATATTATTTTTTAACAGCTTTCAAGGTTGGTAGACCTGGAAGCTGGAACACTGTTTTCTAACTTTCCGGGAAAACAGCTAGTATGAGCTACTTTATCGCCAGAATAGGTTCTTGTCAAAGGTAGGAAAGACAACAACCTGTAATTGACCCTTATCTAACCTAAAACTCCGATAAACGTCTGATCAGGACGTACTTTTCTAATACCCGAATAAAACGGATAGTTCCTTTTCAACGTTATTAAGTGGAGATGGCACATTGCCAAAGGCTTACAAGACACCTTCAGTCACGGCTGGAATTGTCAGACTCCCGCGCATTACCATCCCAAATCCTAAAGCACTTGGCTATAAGTTTTGAATATCTAACTGTCATAAAATTTAAACACATATATAACAAAAAATCTTTAAAACAATCTTTTGCATAATCTACTTTTTTCGTATAAAACCGGTCACGATGATTGATAGAAAAGAAACGAATTCATCAATATACAATCTTCACGTGATAACTCACGGTCCACACGTAACATGACACGTATAGCCCAGCTAGTCTATTCAGTTAACTTCACCTTGCAAGAGTGCTCCTTGCCACTTTCCTGTGCAATTTGTCATATACTATGATCAAGCTTACCAACCTGTTGTGTGCTTATGTCCGTCTCTGGACATTCAGGATACATATAATCACTATAAAAAATCAAAACCCGGAATACGAGAATGTTTCCGTTTTCTTTTTGTCAGCTGTCACAGAGACAACTCCAATTTTCAAGATAGTTGTCCTCTTGCAGAATCCAACAGCGATGGTTATCATCATATTAACTTTCAGGAAACCCTTTTCCACAATTTCAGGGGTAAATTCGAGATAAGCTTTCCGAGTTCTCTTTCCGGAAATCATCCTGAAGTCCCTTGCCGAGTACGTTACTGCACTGTAAAATTCTTTCGCCATTTTTTAGACTAGGCTGTCACCAATAGATTCAACAGTTAAATCCTGCTGCTACAATCTCCGTCTAATCCATTGTCCATTTTTATGATTTTGCCCAAGTACCTTATGATCAAAAGAGTATGAGAATTTTGAATTGCCGCTCTTATCCAATCGATAAATTTTCATTTTTTCAACGTTGTCAATACTTTCATTAGTGTTCTGTCAAATTTTGACGCATATCGTACAATTAGTATTCAATTGGCATCCATACGAAGAAGTCGAAAAAATGTTGTGCGGCGATTTTCATAATGGATAAAAAATTAGAACAACGCGCATGCCTCAAATTTTGTATTGAAAATAAAATATCGTGGGCCGAGTCCGCAATTCTTGGCCAAATATTCGACTAATGTCATCAGTCAAGCACCATACAGTCCAGATATGGCCCTGTGTGACTTTTTTATATTTCCCAAACTCAAATTGCCATTGCGGGGAATGCGTTTTGAGACCATAGATGCCATAATAGAGAATTCGCTGCGTGAGTCGCAGGCCATACTTTTTCCGGCCTGTAAAAAATGTATCGAAAATTGGATGAAACGTTGGAATGAGTGTGTCGCCGCTGGAGGAGAGTATGTTGACGGGGATACTATAGAAATTTATTCCGAATTGAAATTTGGCGTTTTTTAAAATTCCCGTTCTTTTTTGATCATAAGGTATATCTCGCGTGTCTTAAGTTAGACACAAGGACGAAAATTCTATGTACGCCGGTCTGGTCTTTTTGGAACACACTTGGTATTACATTCTTTGAAGATTGCAATCTATTTCTGGTTTCCTCTTGGTTGCATCCAAATTATTGACTGGGTCTTTGAAGACAGAACGGCTGAAAAACTTAGTAAGCAGCTTTAGTAATAGAAAGTGACAAATAGGAAAATATAACGAGAATTAAGGACATTTTATTCATTGTCTACGGACTCGGAACATTGAAGAGAATTAGAATACAAAATAAGCCTAAACCAAAAAAGTATGTGAATATCAAAAAATAAATTATTTGAATTATCCAAAAATCGATACTGTCTAGGAGATATGAAGAAAATAAAGAAACTCTGAAACTAATAGAATTATCAGTTGTGTAGCTCAAACAAGCTCAGATTATTTTAAAGAACCATTCAAAAACACAAACAATTATAGAAAATGTAGTTCTCTGCATCCTTATCAATTGTACAAATGTGATTTACTGAGTCGATTTGGGTAGAATTCTTCCCTCTGTTTTGAAATTGATTTTGCAATTTCTTCCTCCTGACCTAGTCGACTTTCTAATCATCCGACTTGGCCTTTTTTTTTTACATTGTTCTAATTTCTTTTGAGAACTTTTGCCCAAAAAGATGCACAAAAAGTTAGCAGCAGGTTCTGTTTGGATGATAATAGAGTGAGTCTAAAGTATCTTTCATCCTTATCCTATGAATTTTTCCATTTGCACCATTCCAGGTTCATTGAACAGGACTTATGATTTTTACAATGGCCACCGGTCCCACTAGCTTTCAGTATTGCTGAAAATAACGAAAAAATGTCCTCGACCCGCTTATTTAAAAACACGTTATCCTCGTTATATGAACTTACAGAGCCATTCATAATTTTTACCGACAAAGAACGAATAATGAACATAACATAAAATTTATTCAAAAGCTCCTGAAGCGTTGGACAACTTCTCGGAATGTTTGAATTTGGGATAATTCAATCAGAGAATTGCAAATAATGTTGAATACGTTGGTCTAAGTCATAAACTTTTATGTAATTTTATTTACATGTGCCTTGTGTATACGAAAAGTGTTGGTAGCTCAAAGCGAAAAGGAGGAGGACGATGAGAGTTTTGACCTGGTTCTCTACGTACAGGTCAAAAGTAATTGGTTTGTTTTCGGGTTTTATAATTTCGTTATATTGAAGTTAAATAATTTTATCGTCAATCTGTTTGTTTGCGTATGCAATGAATTTTATGGGGTAGGTTTATTTTTGGTTGAATGAAAACAGTCCTGAAATGGTATTTTATGTTTGTCGAATGAACTAAACTAATTATTTATTCAAAAACATTTGAATCTCTAAATATAGAACATGAAGTGTCTTTGAAAACAACTCAAAGCGCAGAAATATCGTAAATAAATATTACTATTTTTTAACCTCATTCAGGGTACCGCGTAGATATTTTTTAACTTAAAATTTATTATTAAAACCTCTTATAAATTTTATCAATAGCATATTACAAATTTTATTTTTTGGTCTGGTTTATAAATTCAAATATGTTACTAATGAACCTGAAGAAATAAGGTGTCTGAATTTTGCATCGTTACAAACTCAACGCTTTCAAAGTTTTTCCATATTTCTTTTGAGTAGATTCTCAAACTTAATGATTTAAAATTGATTGTAAATCTCGAAGAGTACAAGGAAATTCAAATACGCGAAGAAAATTTATCAAAATTTGAATTCAAACTATTCAAAAAAGTGTTGGGGACTGGGACTGCTATGAGTTAAAACAAAAAACTTCACACAACTGCGTCTGCAAAAATGCGAACCTCAGACATCTAGCATCACACGCATATGTAGTTACCAGAAGTATAATATATCTATTAACCTAAAATTAATTTAGCCAAAAGTTTCTTCCAAAGTCTTCTTGCTTACGATTAAGTTTCGAATCCTTGTCTAAAAAATATTCACTCTTATTGACAAAAGTAAAAGTGACTTCAAAATGGCATGGAGAAATATTGCCATCTTGTTTTATTGATGGTTTTTCAATACCATTGTCAATATCAATCTCGTTCTCTTAATCAACGATTTTTGTTTCATCTTTTTTAACTCTGACGTCTAACATATCGTAGATAATTAGACACACGATCAAGCTTTTACCTCACAAAATTTACTCATACTCAGTACTTTCATGTATTGATCCTAACGGGACCCTTTGCCAATTTCTTTACTTAGTATTTTTGACATATGTCATTTTTTTCATGTTCTTCGGCAGTTTCCTCTGAAGGAAACCTCGTTAGCATTTTATGGTTATGGGTTATCCGTAATTTTCCGTAATTTATGGGTTATCCGTTACACCCGAAAAAATCAACTTTTAAATCTTTGTGTGATTATTCTACACAACAAAGAGCCGTTAATGAGATTTTCTTGTATGAATGTCCTTGAGACACTCCTAGAAAGAGTCCTATCCAATCCTTTCATATATCATTAGGCCTTGTTGTTCAGTTTAAAATTTACGAAGAATTTTAAATTTCAAAAGAATTTCCAATTTTTCAAATATTTTATGCATTCCACAAACACTGTATATTGTCCTATCCAAACACATACAGTGCAAACAGTTTAACAGCTAACGAGTCGTTCTGCTGGTGACGCTTGACGTCAGGAATGTCTTCAATTCCGCCAGATGGATGGATATTCTTGGCACATTGGTAAATTCTTTCCGATTGCCAGGGTATCTGATGCGGATTTTGAAGGATTACTTGAAGGACGGCAGTCTGCTCTATGACACAAAAGATGGACGGTGTAGTATGGAGAAAACGTCTGGTGTAGCGCAAGGGTCCATACTGGGACCAGACTTGTGAAACGCCTCATATCACGGGCTATTGAGGCTTGAGCTGCCAGATAGCACTGGCACTGGGGAAAACCGAGGTGGTCATTATCACGAAGAAAAAAATTCCTAAGGTAATTCCTATACAGATCGGAGATGCGACTGTCGAGTCATAACTTGCGATAAAGTATTTGGGACTACTGATCGATTCGAAAATGAGCTTTCCAGAAAAATCAGAGCAACGGCGGAAAAGGCCGCGGTAGGCGTTTCGGCTCTAAGTCGACTCATGTGCAACATCGGTGGACCAACACCGAGCAAACGCTAACTCGTCACTAGTGCTACTACTCGCGCTACTGTATGGTTCTGAGGTTTAGGCCGGAGCACTCAGTAAGGAGCTGTACCGAAAGCGCTCGGCGCAGGTACAGAGACGAGGAGCATTGCGGGTTGCGTCTGCATACCGCACTGTCGCTGAGTCGGCGGTGTTATTAATTGCAGGAGTGATACCCATCGCCCTCCTTGCTAGAGAGCAACGGAGAATTTACGACAGAAAAGGGGATGGTTCTAGATATGCTGTCGGCCGAGAGGAAAGGCAGCGCACAATAATTGAGTGGCAACAGTCCTGAGAAGACGACTCTAATGGCCGCTGGACTGATCGCCTTATAGGGGACGTGGGATCGTGGCTCAATCGAAGGTACGGTAAGACTGATTATTACCTTACCCAGCTTCATAGCGGGCATGGGTATTTTCAATCTTATTTGCACAAGATTGGTAAGTCACGGTCCCCAGACTGCATTTTCTGCCCAGAGGAATGGAACGACGAATGTCACACCTTCTTCAACTGTAGAAGATGGAACAGGATGCGGGAGGACTTGTTATGGGAGAGCCAGACAATCTGGCCGGACAAATGCTGAAAACTTTTGACAAATGGACCTGTGTGGCACATTACTCTCGGGCAATACTTACAGCGAAAAAAGGAATCATGGATTGCCTTGGGGCGCGGTGTCTGGGGAGTCCGCTTTCCAGCAGTCCTCCCCCATCCTGCCCCTTCCCGCTGGAGGGGAGATTTTTCTAGGCTGACGGCGCCCTAGGGCGAAAAAAAAGAGGCCTAGCTCGAAGTAATGCGTCAAACAGTTCCAGGCTAGGGTCTCTTGAAAAGGAGGGGTGGGAGTGTTTAGTGGGTAGTCTGGTAGCATGCGCTTCTAGGAGTCCCTCACTCCGGACGTAAATTGCCTTCACCCCTCAACCAAAAACCAGAAAAACAGCTAAAAGAAGATTCGGAGGATTGTATCTTGACCTCATTATCCTTTTTAAAGATATACTTGTCAGGAACTAATTAATCTTATTCTACATAGATTCTCCCTCCTCCCTCTTGTTTTTACGAAAATTTTATGAAAATCTTCACTTGCAAATTGATTAACAAATTATGTCTTTGTTGTAAAATGTTCAATTATAGGAAGTATCGTTTCGTAGAAGACATTTGACTCCTAAGTACCTAAGTAGTATCGTTTTACATATAAAATGTGAATTCGTTCCTTC
This sequence comes from Stratiomys singularior, assembly GCA_954870665.1. Taxonomy (NCBI): domain Eukaryota; kingdom Metazoa; phylum Arthropoda; class Insecta; order Diptera; family Stratiomyidae; genus Stratiomys; species Stratiomys singularior. The sequence goes on from OX940880.1 coordinate 19,917,863, forward strand.
CAAGAATTAGCTGAAAATCGTTTCGATACTAAAGGATCGTTGCCAAAATAGCAACGCGTATGTAAATGCGAAATAAGACCCCCTTTGTGCATGAAAATTGCCTCTTATGCTACACGCAAGCATTAAGGACGTTCCATATGGCACTTTGGAAAATTTAGTAAAAGTTATAACTCAATGCTAACAGGGTTATGGCTCTTCGATCAAACAAAATCCTAATAAATAAGCTACATAGAATTTCTTCGCGTTTGTAGTCCTTCCCACGTCAATAAATTCATCCTAGACTTAATTGCTGATAGCAGAAGAAGGTATACTTGACAACATTAAATAGGCACCAAGGTTGCTAAGATAATGTCAAGTATTTGTAGTCTATTTTTGATTGCTAGTTTGTGGTTTGAGATTGAAACGTAAATAGCGTTAACCGAAAGGAATATACGTCACATCTAGTTAGAATTAAGCCCCCAACAACGCATTATAGCACGGTTCGTGAATTAATTTTGTTGAAATAGATTTTGTTAGCGATTTTGGCCTTCCAAGAAATGATAACTTAAAAGCTGTAAATAAAATTAAAAGTTTATTTCGTTTAACTTAGTGAGCCTGGGTCGGTTCGTTCCAGTATTTTCTCATTCGAAAATCTTTTTCTTATTGTACTTCCTGATCTGTATTCGTTTCAACAATTCTCCATGTTCATATGCACTATATTGTAATCAAGGGAAAAATCAATTTTTAATTCATTTTTATCACTCAATAATTTGTTCAAGAGAAAATGCGCATACCAAATGCGTTGTTAAATTTATATTTGCTTTTGTTTTCATGTATATTTTAAGAACTTGCAAATATTTTCACTAAGACGCTAATTATAACAAACCTATTCACAAAATTAGCACATACACTTGAAAATAAGTTGAAGACTCAAAATAAGAAAATCATTTATTCAACAATTCTTGAATGGAAGTAAAAGTAAAACAATACACTTTCATTTTTCTCGCCTTTTCATCTTCGGCTCGTCAGTTCACTTTTCAATCCATTATAACGAATAATTAACAAATGTTAATACACGTGGATGTTTATGGGAGAATATATTTGCACAAGAATATGTTGCTTCTGTTCGAAATAAATGCGTTGAAACAACATTTTCACGTGCAGTTTCGGTGTAATGTTTTACTTTCATTAATGATTCAGACATTTATGGTCAAAATATTTATCATATGTCAGTGAACATCACTCAGCGTATGTCAAGATAAATAAACCTTTATTTTTTCCCCAAGGTAAGAGGAATATACATTTTTGTTCAATGTGGCTTTTAAAAATATAGAAAGGATGCTGAATAATGAACAAAATTGCCACAAGTTTTCCTTTTTCTTTCTTAAAAGTTAGTAATTTGAAAAATTTTTTAAAAGAAATATCTTCTTAAATATACGCTGAGTTATTTAGTAACAGTATTGAGCTGCTGATAGGTTCACTCACATTAGAAAGTATGTCACCACTCAACATCACTTGTTAAAAAATAGTTGCAAAAATTTTCGACAAGATTGTCGGGTAGTTTTGTTTTGACAGCTGTCAAAAATTGTATGATTCGTATTTGCAAGCACAGAGAAAGAGCAGCAACTATTAATGTAACGACTTCTTCTTCGAATGGGAATATATTTCACGAACCAAAGCGAAGTTGTAGGTCATTTATAGGAACCGTACAAGGTCAATAAAAACACAGATATTCGTTTAATCGACTTGTGAGATCGCATATTCATTTAGATTATAAGCGAACAAGGTACGTCCAATTATTTTTCTCTTATCTCGCCTATTTAGGTGATTACTTCCATTGATATGGCTTCACCTAATGACCTCTAAAAAAGTGGTGAGACTTGATAAACAAATCTCTTCATTACACTTTAGGAAGGTGCCTATTGAACCCCTTTCAGGATTATCAACAATAACTTTTAAGTGTTCAATTTTGTTTTTCCACTTACACCAATAAACCACAGACCGTCAGACTTCAGCCAAAGAAGATTCCCCACTATCTTGCGGATGACAGGTATCTCTCCAGTATCTTCGTAGTTCTTATGGTCAATCGATTTTAAGAGCAATATCAAACTATTTAAGTTATTGTAATCGTACGTCGGGAAATTCGGTTCCTGATGGCTGCAGCTGTTAAACCCATCTCAGGTTCATAGGAATCACAAAAAATGGGGAACATATATTTCAATTAAATGGTCTTAGAGCTGCCAACGAGATATGAACTGCGCCTGCGCACTGCGGATCGAAAACGAGTTTACATGTTGATGCGAGACCCAAAGAAATTCTCTTGCTTTGCTGTCTGTTAATGTACTATGAACCCTTCATCATACGCCCGGTATGGAATGAAGCGCAACCAGTTTCATCGAGCAGAAAACTTATGACCTAAAAACCTAGGGCTCATCAGCTCTATTTTTTGCTTAATCAAGCTTAAATGACCTACAAAAAACTCGCCTAAGCTTGTCTTTTGCCTGACGCAGTTTTGGCAGGAGCGAACCGCATTTTTAACCTCTCTAGTTCAAAGAAGTTATAATAAGGAAGCTCTATAAGGTTTTTTTTATAAGGAAGCTCTGTATATTTTCATCTGGACCCGTATTATGACCACGCCAGCTTTCATTAGCGTTGACAGATATAGACAGTCTGATCCAACCGACTGATAAAATTTTAATGTTTTTTGAAAGTTTTAAAGATTTTGTTTTCTCCATGTTCTCTTCTTTACTTTGATGTTAGTGGTAAGACGCATGTAATGAAGCTATGAACTAGCATTTGTATGATACATCCATCTTCTCTGCGAACGGCTCTTCAAATTTTTAGTTGTCTTGTAGTATACTTACTACATGTAATTCAGCGATGTTTGTGAAATACTTAAAGTCCGGCTTACTCAGATTGCAATGGAACTGCAGGATTTTCACATCTCTTTTTACGTCAGAGGTGATCAAGTATTTTGCTTATAAGTAGAACTGGTTGGACAACATCAAGCTTTGCAGGTCAGACACGGTTTCTTCTTTGATGCTTGACAACAATCATTTTTGACCTATTTATGCGAATAAAAGTTGCAATTATTACTTTATTTTCGAAATTCAGACCAAATATCCTCCGTATACGGTGCAAGGGTGTGGAACACTGTGGTGAGTTTCATAAGAAAGTATAGAAGATGCAGCTATGTTATCAATTCGCAAAAGAGCAGATTCACGCTTAGAGAAAATATTCCATTATATTTTCAAAAATTTTGAGCCAGTACCTCAAATTGCAAACTGTTTTAGCAGGGTCTACTTTGCCGTTCTGCTGTGATTGGTTGGATCACCTGGATAGAGTTTCGATTTAGTTTCGAAGATTTCGGTAACCTCAGTCGCCTTCTTGCCTCCTTCCTTTTCATGTCTAGTGCCAACCAATGAGTAGTTTTTAACTACTTCCGTTCCTTGGAAGGGGTGTTAGCTTTGAGTCTGTTCTGCAATTTCAGCATGTACAATGCTTCCTGCGGTGTGTTCCAGTTGGAGTATTAATACCTTAACGATAAAAAGCCACGGTGCACCTTTCAAGGGGATGACTGAGACTCTTCATGTTGCTCTCGGCAAGTGTTGTTGCTCTCGGCAAGGATATTCCTCAGATATTTTACAGAAAACTCGTAGCCATCACTTACATAGAGCGTACAATTTGATGACAGTAAAATCGTGTTTGCGTCATTTCCTCTCTCCTGGGCTTATTTCTTATAAAACGCAGTTGTGGGTGTGGCGGAACAGCTAATTGTAGAACTCGGGCCCCCAACAGTGGAATACTGTATTGATGTTCCAAAAGAAAGGCGCGGCTATTGCCTTTCTAAAGGATATATTGTTAGTAGTCTCATTTTCCATGGTACTTGTTATTTGTTAGAATGCTTAACGTTAATTCCATGTCTATAATAAATTTGTATTCACAAGGATAATTGAATCTGAACCGATTATTATGTAAACAAATATCAAATAAAAAGTATTATGATTTCTGTATTTCCAAATGTTTTTCATGCTTTCAATTGTACGATCGATGAGTATTTGCAAACGAATTATTCAATATTCTCTTATTACTCATTCCAGCTCAAGGGTACCAGCGCGGTTCAACGAGCAATCAACGCATAAATTAAGCAAGTACAGAATATAAGAAACGGATACATGTTGCATGTAAATTCTCATTCCCTCTAAGACTCAAGCACAAGACTTGTTCCTTGCTTGCTGTTACAACAACACAGGGTTATTTCATTATCGCCATCGAGGACGGTACGGCAAGAGAAGAATCGTTTAATCAAGGTAAGGTTTCCATTTGCATGAAATACGACTGTTTTTGTATTATTAATAACAATTATGAAGCACCCGAGAATTTCTTGGACTGCTCAGGGCAGAAAAAAGAAAAAATTAAACGCGCGGAAAACAAAGCTATAGTGAAATTTTCAAATATCCATGCTGATGGTTCGTGTTACTGTTTGGAGAAGGCTTTGTTAGTTTCTTGGACGTGCATCGTATGCAAGAAAACGGTAGAACAAGAAGATCTGTTTCTAACTTATGGAATACGTAATTAGTTGTATCTGATTATTACTTTGGGTTTGTCTTGTTTGCATTTATACTACCAATTATGTTGTATTTTACTAGTCTTCATAGTTCTTGGTATCACCATTAGCGTCGGCGGAAATATTATGCGAAATTGTACAATCCTTTAACTGAGAAAGCGAGAAAATGTTACCCCGCGTTAATTAAATTTCATTACGATTGAAAACCGCGGTTAGTGTTTTAAACGGGGAAGGAAACCCATCCCGTTGCGCTCGATTTGAAAAACCAGTAGAAAGAAATACAGAACTACAGAAACAAGAAGATTGTTAATGCTCTGGAGGATTAGTACCCTTTGCAAACGATTTGAAGTAGTCCAGGTTCAGTCGTATCCAAAATAACTTTTGATGGAGCTATCTTTAGGCCATGACGGGAAAGATGTAACCTCCGGTGCCCTAACAAAATTTCAAGACAATTTAATTGACTGTGTGTTTAAGTTGAAAGCGAATATCAATTTTACCTTGAATTTGAGAAATCTTTTTCAGAGTTCATACATTTATACTTTTTCTCGTTTTGACCATGGAACCAATGAACATTTATAGCGCCTCTTTGTTATATCAAAAACGCTCCTCGCCACCTCAACGCGACTTCCTTAATTCAGCTTTTACGAGCAACGATATGCAACCCTGCGTTTAACCTGTAAAGGATTCCATTGCGTCGTAAAGCTTCCGAGGATAGCAATGGTTAAACATATTTTTTATTCGGGAAGCTGAGTAGCCTTTTTCCAAAGCAGCAATAGCCCAACATCCTTGTCGAGCACTTTCAATTTCTTTTTCAAATTGAATCGTTCAATTTTTTTGTACTATTGTTAGTAGTCAAAGCGCAACCTTGACTCTTGTACCAATTATATCAACCTTCACATGTTGATGGTAGGGCTCAGAACAGCTATTCATCTATTTAATCTCGGAACAATAAACATGCATCTTATATATTTTAAGCCTTTTTTTTGAGACTCCTTTCTCTACTTAAATCGTAGTGCATTGCAAATACTTAGGTCTCAAATTCCCCTACGGTTTCGTGTTTATGTGTAGGCGATAACATCTTTAATCCTCTGCTGCAGTCTTTTAACCTTTTCGTTTCAGCGCATCGCTTACCCCCCGCGATTTTTCACGTATTTGAACTCCGACACCCGTCTTACGATTGCTACATCTTGGCCAAGCTGCTATAGAATTTTACTAATATATTATACTTTGAAGAATCTGCGCAACATTATAGTATTACTATGACTAATTTATAGTTCATCATTACCTTTCTTGTTTTTTTGTGTACCGTTGGTTTTCCATTGCTCAAATATTTAGTCCAATCTATGTTCAAGGCCCTAGGCTTGAAGATCTAGTACCTTGCTTATACTCTCTATATCTTTTTTAAAAGTCCTAACTGCTATTACACCCTATTCTATTGACTGTTTTTCCAGCAATTACATTGTCAAATTTATTCAAGTTTTTCTAGTATTGTCGTTCTGACGTTTGACTCCTGGCTTAGCATTGTTTCAATTTTTTATCGCGTCTTAATCTCAATTTGGTGTCCTCGATTTTTGCTGCATACTGATCGAGCTTCATGGTAATCTTTCTGAATCAACATAACAATTCGCCCTAGCAATTTTCCGGTCCTTTTCCATACGTCTCCTTCTTCACGTACAGCAGTCATCATCGTTAAACGCGAATGACTCAGAATGAGAGTGAAAAGTTAACTTTGCCTTGTTACCTTGGCTAAAGACTTTCCTTTTCATCCCTACCTTATTTGGGCGAAATGAATGCATTTTGCGGTGCATTTCCCGATGAGTGTTTTTTTCTAGTTATCAATATTATATTGTACTAAATAGAGTCGTTTGTATTGTACAATTTCTCCCCAGGCTGACAATGCGTGCATGTGACTTTTGTGCCCGCAGTACTAGACTCGGATTCTTCCATCACAAATTCCAAATCCAATTTCAAGGAATGTTGCTTAACAATGTCCTGCATTGAGGAAAAATTCGTATGGCAATTCATTCATTTCAGTTACTTTTTTCGACTTACATTTTCGTATTTCGCCTCAGTGTCTCTGTCAAAATTTTAACTACTAATGCTATAACTTTCTCTGTCACCTGAATCCTATCCTTGTTTATGTTAATTTTTCTGGATTCACTGCTGGAAATGAGCAGAACAAAGTTAATGATTCTGAAAAAGTAGTTCAATAAAAAATATTGGTAAGTCTAAAAAGTATTGAGTCCTTTTTTTGCCATTTTTCGATTGAATATTTCTTTTATTTAAAATGGATTTCATTTAAATACATATTGTCCATTATTATCTATGACCTTTTGCCATGTTTTGGATAGAGCCATTATTCCATCTGTGTAGAATTTCTGTGGTTTATCGGCGAAAAACTTGGCCAAGTGATTTTAAAAGTCCCTTTTTGAAGTGAATTTCTTTTTATTAAGAAAGTTTTACAAAGACCAAAACAAATCGTAGTCTGATGGTGCAAGATCTGGACTATGCCGGTGATGCATCGAAACTTCCCAGCCAAGCTCTGTCGATTTTTGCCGGGTTATCAGAAATGTGTGTGGTCTGGCATTGTCATTATGTAAGTCAACGCCCTTTCTATTGATCAAGTTTGGCCGGTTTTTTTGGATTGCTTGTTGCCATCAGGTTAATTGCTGACTGTACAGAGCCGAATTGAGTGTTAGGCCAGGCTCTAGCACCTCATGATAAACAATTCCCTTCCAATCCCACCAGACACACAGCATAACCTTATTTGGTGTCAATCCTGGCTTTGAAGTCGTTTGTGATGATTCACATTTTACTGAAATCGATCTTTTTCGAACGACATTCTCGTATCTTACCCATTTTTCAGTGTAATGATTTGCTTCGAAAATGGCTCGATTTCGTTGCGTTTTATTAGCATTTCCCAAATGTAAATTCGGTCGACCAAATTTTTTTTGTGTTAATTCATGCGGCACCCAAACGTCGAGCTTCTTTATGTCTCCAGTCTTACGCAAATGCTTCAAAACTGTTTGGTGATGGATATTTAGTTCCTTAGCAATATCATGGCTGCTTATGTGTTGGTCTTCTTCAATTTTCTGTAAGATTTCTTCGACTTTTTCAGTGATTGATCGACCTGAGCGAGGTCCATCTTTGACATCAAAATTTGCCTTCCATCTCTTGGACCTCTTAAACTATCTCTTGGGTGTGACTTTTGATTAAGTATCTTGACCCTAGAAATCACAAATTTTTTCACGATGCACTCTCACCTTGATCGTAGTGATATTGTAAAATGTAACGAATTTTTCAGAAATTTCACTTATTTCTAAATAAATACAACTTTTGACACAAATAACGAAATACAAAACTGTCCATATGAAAATTATAGACTGGAATGTCACCTTTCAAACGCATGCCAATGTGACTCAATCTGATTAGTATTGCCCGATATATGACAACGAACACCATCTAGTGCCAAAAAAGGCAGAATAGTTTTTAGACTATCCAATATCTTACATGTTGCACAAAAGTTCGTAATTCAATATTTGATTCAATGGAAATATATAGGAAAAGGACTATCGCATCATTGCGATAAAAATGCTTGGGCGAATAGAAAATTGTAGTCTCGCTAAATTCAATGGCAGCTCACAGCAATCAGGGGTGTTGATATCGTCACGGATTTGCTGTTGGTAAGGGAGGCTACGAATTTCGACAGTTCGAAAGAACGAAAAATTAGAGTGGGCAATACTTAGTTCGGTTATCCTGACGCAAAAGCCGAGCAACGCTTGGCCAGGAGCAAACGAGCTGAGCAGACGGGTGATCTGTGGAATTCGACGAAAGGCAATTTATCCTGGTGCGTAAAAAGCTCTGCTAGCGTATCGTACAGCTCTACAAAGAAGGTTAAAAGATAAACAGAGGAGCACGCGATAATATACATTTGGAAAAATTGGACAGAATGAAAAACAAATACATTACTTAGATACGCTTTATATCCTTAATTGGACTCGCTTTATTTCCTCGGCTACAATTCTGTTTGAAGACCAGGAGATATGAACCGGCACACGAATTCTGAAGATTTTCGGATAATCACTAACCAAGGCCAAAGAATCAATACAATGAACTGTATCCTGCAGGTGAATTTACCCGTACTAGAACTTACTAGTCTTGTTTCGAAGGGATTTCAAGGACAACACGCAACAAGAAAATGCTAGCATCATGTTGTGAAAAATCAGCTATCTGTCTGGCTATCTGTGTTCAAGACTGCACTCAATTCAGGGTACGATTGCATTAGTCCTTAGGAGATGCCATCGACGTTGCGTTGTTTGGATACGATGTCCTGAAGTACTTTGTTCAGTATATATTCAACACCAAACGACCTTTGTAACTTTTGAAACTGAGTCCAACGCTGAAGAGAAAGCTACAACTATCACCGCTCTCATCGGGGTAGATTTCAAGGCTAGCATCATTGGCTGAACATGACAGCCAGATCAACAGGGACCTTATACCTATTTCCGCCGTCCCGGTTGCTTTAGCACTATAAATCTGACATTTGCTTCGAGATCTGTATACTGAAGTAGTACTGGAGTACTGGACGACTACCTTGGAGTACTGGACGACTACCTTGATAATTAATATATTAGAATTGAGAGTCATAACGAAGTTTCCTAACGCTCATATGGTAATGCTTGCGTTGTTTGATGCTTTTTTATTAGCCGCTGTAAAGGCCTTTGAGACGATCCGAATAGAAACCATTGGTGACAAGACAATGTCCAAAGAATGGACAATTCAACACCCATCCATTGGATTGACTAACCTTTACTTCCAACAATTTGTAGTCCAAAAAAGCAAAAAAAGCATTGCTGCAAGCCGTTCTGAATCAAAAACCTAAAAAATAAAGAAACTTACATTAAGTACCACTAAATGAGAAGTTGCTGATGATGATTATCCTGATTATCTATTTTGTGTGATACAGAAAAATAATTAAATAAATAGAAAAATCAACAAAAGCTCGTAGACAATGGGAAAATGTTGCAAATTGTTCAATCTTACATGTTAATAATTTAATAAAAGATAATAGTTTTTCTCTGTACTTTTATTTCAAATATACCGTTATATTCTTTCTCCACTGAATTTTCTTCACAGTGAACTGCTCTAGAACAACACTTTTCCAACGTCTATCAATAAATTAAATCTTTAAATACACCAATTGGAGCCCCAGAATCTCCATTAGATTAAGCGATTATTTAGAGATAGAGTTTATTTTTAATTTCTGAAACAAATTTCCAAGTACATTTTATTCTACTTGGAACGAAAGAGAACGGCCTTAAATTGTCTATGTCTGCCGCCTTATTACAAATAAATAAATTTTATTCGATTGTTGAAATAATTTGTTTCCCATCTGGAGCACAATTCAATTCTGCAATTTGGAACGATGCATTGCTGAAGATTGTTTCAAAAAGAACTAGATAAGATCTATGGCGAACAAATACCTGCAGTGAATGAAATTCTAATTTTGGAAAACATATCAAGATTAAATTCGGTCAATATCTTGCGGCTAACTTCGTTATAGCTCGATTACTGTCTTGCAATTTGTATCAAAATCAACTGCTGTGTAGTTATTCTAACAAAATAATGGTGTGCTTGATTTATAACAATGCATACAAACTGGAGCATTCACTAAATTGAATAAAGACCCGATAGCCGATGTTCCAAATTCAACAATGTATCATATAAAGTTTTTTTCTCACCACGCGCAATAACTTACTTAACATTGACACTATTAACTTAAGACCATTATCACGTGAAGCTCCTCCGGCTACCAACGCCTCGAAAATAATTGTTCATTACTTTTTTAATTAAACGAACGTTAGTACGTGATATCTTACATCTTATATCCTCGTGCGGGGCTCACTCACATGAAACCTTGGCTTGCTCAACAAGCGTTAAGCGCAGTACAATGACAAACGAATTATTACTTAACAATATCACGCTACCGTCTACACCTCTCGATGCTTATCGAATCCATTGATCACTGTTCAAACATAATTTTCCTTTTTGCAGCATCTTTAAATCTTACAAGGCCATAATTCACACGTGCCGTCGAATGTACAATCTTCATGGGTAATTTTCTTACTTCTTGCTTAAAGTATTTTTAATTTAGCTCGTTTTAAAAATAACTCACTACCAAAACCTCCAATTATTGAAAGTAATGAAATGTTCGTAAGGAAATTAAGCGTGGAGTTAGGAAAAGTCAACAAAAGATATTACGTATATTGTTTAAATCAGAATTGAAATGCAACAGTTAGTTCAAGAGTGGTTAAAAATGTGTGTTGCGCTGGTTGTGAGGTTTAAAGTCACGGTCAAAGACACAAACAATTGTTTATTTGATTTATTCACACGGAAAAAGATTAAACTTTACGGTTTTCGGGTATTATTGTTTAAATTGTTGGCTTTTATGTTTACTCAGACATCCGTTACGGATTTTTTGTCAGAATCCTAAAGTTTGTTGATGACGACAAAGACTTCCAATTAGAATGAGGTCGAAATATTTTAACTTTACAAAATCGAGTACAGAATTTTACCCAGATGAATAATTCGAGGCTCCATTTGCCTGGCACTCGTTGCGTGACAAAATACAATTAATTTATTTACTTTTTTTACTTCCAGATTATTATTAATTTTTTTGATGTTATCATACTTTACAAGCTTGAACAAATGAGTACAAATGCAAATTTGACGATCATTTAGGGAGGCTTAAAATTTATGCTAAATAATTGTCAAGGAAGATGCTTTCCCTGCGATGTTCCGGCAATCCAGCATTGGTGATGTTCTATGAGTTAACAGTGACTGAAAAGATCAAGTCGGAAAGAAACGATGTTTTGGTCTTCTTAGTATAGATTTCCTAGCGGGTTTTCCTCACATTGCTGGTCCTGCACCTTAAAACTACATTAACACGTTGGGACCGGCATCGAACTTTCCGTGTGGCCAGCGTCGGTCCCTGGGGACCGGCACTAGAATTTTCGTTTGGCTGGCGTCGGTCCGTAGGACCGACAGTATTAAAGTTAAAGTCTTTCGGACATATTCAATGTTATGGGCAATAACTATTTCCAAAACTAAATTCAATTTTCTTTATACGAACAATCTGTACACTTCGATAGGTCTTTTGTAACTGATCACCTCCCGAAGGTACGTACGTGGTTTTACTATACATCATACAAAAATATGGAATAGAACCACACATACATCACACATACACCAAAAAAAAACGTCCAAAATAGCGCGACAAAGAATTCCTTATCTTCCTTAGTACTAAAGTAATCTCTTGGCGATAGCATACAACATTGTATCTCTCGCCGGCTGCCGGCTGAACGGAAAGGACAGCAAATTCGGCGCCGGGCTCAACGTGTTAATAAAATTACAAATGACTTGGCGAAAAGCACTATCTCAGATTGAATAAACAACTTGGTTAAAAGCACTATCTCAGAAAGAAAAGCACCATTTGAGCAAATAATCACTTGTTTCCTTATAAAATAGTTTGAAAATTCGTTTTAAAACGTTTGGTAATTTCATTACTTTTCATCAAATTTTATAAAGAAAACAATTACAATAAAAAAGAGCCAATTTAGCCAAGAGAAACATTTTCAGAAACAATGATAATTGTCATTCATTGGCCTGCAAGTCTCAGACTTATAAAAAAATCTATAAAAATCATAAATCTTTCAGTACAGCAACTTGCTTCCATCGAAGCTGAGTCCCTCGCAGTCAAAATACTTGTCAAAAGTCATGATCTTGCGAAGTACACCGGGGCGTTATTAAAAAATGTTTAATACAAACGGACTGATTTTGCAGAGTTTGCCTCCATCTAAACTTTCTGCAGTGTTGCCACCGAAATAAATGTGGTTTCGGAATTCGACTAAGCGATCTTGCTTAATAGTTTTACATATGATGGACGCAGCAAAACCACTTCGCAAATACAACCCTGCCTAGGTATAATTCAATACGCCCAACATGATTTATATACCACAACCGTCATTTTACGAGGGCGGTCCGATAAGTACTTAGCCTACAAATTGAAAAACAAAATTTTTGGAAAAAATGCAAAAAATTTTAATTCGATAAAATTGGCCCAGCGATGCTCCAACTTCTTTAACACGTCGGAAAAAAAGTTTTTTCGAGGTCTGCAAAGTAGGCCTCCGTGGCGTCGAAGTAATCGCTCATTCGATTGAAATGTTTGCCCGGTGAGTAACTTTTTCAAGTTGGGAAACAAAAAGAAGTCGCACGGGGCTAAATCTGGAGAATAGGGTGGATGGGGTAGCAGTTCGTAGCCTAATTTGATCAATTTAGCCGTGGCGAGTGCCGGTGTCAGCCGATGCATTGTCGTGATGGAAGAGCACTTTTTCTTCGCCTAATGGGGTCGTTTTTAATTCGGCGTCGAATCAGCCCAATAATTCGACATAGTACTGCCCAGGACCGTTTTGCCCTTCTCCAGGTTGTTAATGTCAAGTAACGATGCAAAAACTCCTTTGGATTGTGCTTAAACAGCACAAAACACTGCTCTGAAGTGGTCACACGGTTTCGCTTGTTGTTCGGAGTGAGCAAATGCGGCATCCATCTTGCTGACAGCTTTCTCATACCCAAAAATTCATGTCAGATATGCGCCACGCGGTCTTTTGATATACCTACTATCTCAGCTGTCTCGCGCACGTTCAAACGGCACTCTGCCAAAACGAGATCGTAGATTTTTGTCACGTTATCCTCAGTGATTGCTGTTTTCGGAGCACCTAGGCGTGGCTCACCAAAAACTGACGTGATAGTCGGTTTCGAAGGAGAATTGTCCCCATATACTTCATGCAAGCGCTCTTTGATTCTATTGCGCGATTTTCCTTCCAAAAACAAAAATCCAATCACCGACCGATGTTGCTTCTTTTCCATTTTTTTAAATCAACAGACATCCTTGCTTTCACACGCTCTGGAAACACAACTACAAGTCCGATCCGGCCGAAATTTCGTCAGCAGCGGTCTTCAGCAAGATACTACACTTTAGTGTCTCTTGCGTTAGTGGCACCATCGGGCAGTGAGGCTGAGTACTTATCGGACCACCTTCGTAATAAGACTTGTTTCAAAAGATCGAATACTCCTTGCCAAACTTTGCTAGATTTGATTTCTAGATTTCTTTGAAATATTTAAAACTCTAGTTCGGGATTCCCGAAAATGCGCAGTATAAACTATTCCGCCAAGTTTCCTCACAGCGCAAGATGTCATCAAAAATATTGGGACTCCTGCTTGTCATTTGTGTTGCGAACCAGGAACTTGTTAAATTGTTTCACTACACGCGCATGCTCGTCTTCGGTTGTTAAAAAAGTAATTTTACGGTATGCTCAATAAAAACAAAAATTCCATTGTCACTTCCGGAAAGATCGTTATCACTGACATTCAAAAGCCCATCAATCTCTTGATTTGTTTGAAAACGTGGTGTGATTCAGTCTGAAATGTAGAACAAATCTTTAAAAAAATAGCTCCTGTTTACAAATCGTGGTTCAAGTCTCAGAGTCTGATACATTGCAAAAAGCACGTTACATATTAGGTCTGCCGAAAAGTTCTGTCCGACAGTGTCACTTTAAATTTCAATCCGAACGCACATGTTGACTTGAGACATATATGACCATCTCTCTTTATCATTGCAGTTAGACCCTTTTACACTCTTAAAAAAATAAAGCAAATATGTCTCATGTCATTATTAAGTTAGACACGAATGTGGAAACATGGGTACTGATAAATTTTGTACGAATCCCAACAAGGAAGAAATGCTACAGAAGTGTGTCGTAATTTAATGAACGTTTTTGGTGCAGATGCAGTTTGTGACAGAACGTGCAGAAGATGGTTTAGAAAACTTGATGCAAGTTATTTCAACCGTAGTGACAAGCCACGTTCAGGACGGCCATCTTTGATCGTTGACGACATTATCAAAACTATGATAGAGCAAGATCCCTTTTTGACACTATCGAAGGTTGCAGTGAAGCTGTGTTTCAACTCAACAAACCATTTCCGACCATATTCGGAAGCTAGGATATGAGATTCAAGATGAGTGCCTCGTCAGCTTAGTGAGAAAAATTTGAAAGATCGAGTCGTCAAAAACCTCGACCTCGAGAGTCGTAAAAAAGCACAAAACCGTATCTTACTTGGAACGGATGATAACTAGTGATGAGAAATGGATTACATGCGTAAACATCGTGAGGAAAAGAGCATATTGCAAGCCCGGACTGCCTGCCCGTCAACTTTTAAGCCAAGCTTGAACGTGAATGAAAAAAATGTCGTGTATATGGTGAGACATTACGACTTTCTTTGATATTTATCTAAAGAAATGTTCACCAGTCACCCAAACTCAAAGACAACTGAACTTCTAATTCTATTGAAGAGTATTATCCTTTTAAATACAGAAGCCATTTGCTACAGTTCGAAAATTAAAAGGATCAAAAATCTTTAGATAATATTTTCTTTCCGCGAAAGGTGGTGTTGTACAAAAAAGCTTGCCATAAAGGTAGGTAAAATATGTGCACTCATTGTCTAAGCGGGGTTATTTGACAAAAAAAGAGGTGTCTGAAGTTTGCATCGTTGTCAAATTTCAGCACTGTTTGGTTTTGGTAGATGATTAAACTGAACCAAACCCTAGTGAAGTGTAAAATATTTAAAAATGTACCTAAACTTTATCAAGATTTTAAGTCAAATTTAAAAAAAAATCAAAAGTGAAAAACTTGCAGACCGTTGCGTTTGCAACGATGCAAACTTCAGACTTCTAATAAAAAGGGATCAAATTCAAAATAAATGGAAAGAAAACACTTCAATAAAAAAAAAATTGCTAGGAATTCGAGTCTCGCTGATTTGCTTCTCACATGATAACTTCAGGCTTGGTTTCAACGTAATGAAAAAAGGCACAAGAAATCAACCCCAATGTACACAAATATTAACTACTATTCTTTTGAAAACTCCCACGAAATTCTCTCCGCTTATTATTTTATTATTATCCGCTTGTTATTATATTATCCTTATTCATGGACCCGCAAGAAAGTACATTTTTCCGAAGTACATTTTTATTCCTCTGTATAGTTGACGTTTTGGTCAAGGTCGATTCCTTAAATAAGAACCACTAAAATGTAATGTCACTCTCGCGGAAGAAGAGAAACCGTCAATAGGTTCTTAGATCGACACCCATGACGGAATCGAATCCAGCGAACAAGGAACAATATCTACAGTCAGACCATTATGCTACCAGGATACTTGAGCTAAGTAAATTTATTACAGGCTCTAGGCATCCTCGTATTGACGAGCAAAAGTTTTGCATGCTAATATAATCAGAGTGATTGCTTCAGGGATTGATTTGGAAGGATTGTTGTTGCTAGTCTTCATTTTATTTGAACTTTAAAACATTTAAATAAATGGAGTAGCGAATGAAAGAATGTTGGAAATGTTGGTATAAGTGAAAAAGCATTGAACAGGAACTACAAGCGTGCGGGAAAAAAGACGGTAATGGAATTAGTGAACAAGAAATGACGTTAAAGGACACACTTTACACAAATGAATCAGATCTTCACTACATCCATCACAGGTGACCTTACGAACGCTTATAGTTTCGCTGCGGCTGTTGCGCCATTGATGCATGCGTTGTAGGCTCGATACGCATTTGAATTCAGACTACATATGCACATACCAAGCATATAGGTTATATAAGTTATAGCATATATGTTAAACTCAACATACGGTTGTTGCGTTAGAAAGATTTACATGGTTATGATTTATCGTGAGAAGGTGAAAAAAAATAGCGATATAGACACCGTTTTCATCCTAGCAAATCATATTGTAATTTGTCTATCGTAAATTATTTTGAAACAAACAAAAGTAAGATTAAAGCTCCGCATTCTTGATATTTTCAAACTAAAGTTAACATTCTTCAAATAATCATTCAATGTCTATCTAGTTGAGTTTCAGCAGCGGAACAATGAAGTTAGACAGACGCACTCACACATGCTTTTCCGAGCATTTCCTAGTTATTGTCTCATTTTCATACAACTACAAACTTATCGGTTAAGTGGATAGCATTAAATTATTCAAATTATTCACAACAATGCGATTTTTTGTTTTTTGATTCTGTAATTTCTAAAGCGGAACTAATAGTTCCTCAGTAGTGTCGCCTTTCATCAACAAAGTGTAATGTCAATGACAATGAATGATATGTTTATAGGAATGTGAAATATGAGTTTGTTTATGTTAGGCATTTATAGATGGAGTATTACACCATTTGCGTCAAAAAAATAATCCCTGTAAATTTGCAAAATTTATAAGCACATGCAACAAAAACCAATCAGTCGGCCTTGCGCTTTCCTGAGTGGGTCACAGCTAGGTTGTCGGGCTTGTATCCCTGCCCAGTTCTTCTGAATCATAAAACATTTCTCAGTTTCAGACCTTGCCCGGACTTTTCGCCATCTGTTTGATTTAGATAGAGCCTATATAAATTCAGTCCACCTCGCCACCTTTGACGAACTCTATTCCTCCCACGATAAATCACAATTGAATCATGTATGCATACGTCCAGCATGTGTGCAATATGTGATCCCACATGAAACATGCTATCACTTGATATGCTCCCTAGCAAACACCAATAGAAGCAAAAAGTAGCAAATGGTGATTGGTTAATTTACTCATCATATATACTACTTCCGGCGACATTTCCTTTTTCGGTTTAGCAACATGAATTTCATTTGCCAACAATGGTTGTGTGGTATTGCTGAATGCTAGCTGGCCCGGGAGTTAGTAATACTGACAATAGTAAATGCGAAACTCTAAGCTAATATCTGGAATAAATCGATAGATAAAGAGATAAGCACACAGAGAGAAGCCAACACGGATAAATGCTGACAACGCAAACACGAGGTGAGTCAATGGAATTGGGCTTAGTTTGTGCTTTATTGAAAGGGAAAGTCGAGTGGCTTTTCATTGTCTCAGAAAATACGTTGGGCAAATTTGTTTATGATTTTATATCCGATAATTCGTCTAATAAGGTAAATTAGGTAAATTGATCACAGGGGAGTTGCTAGGGTAGCTTGGCGATTTTCATGTTCTTAAGAAGAAAAAACAAAAACGGATAACCCTTATCTTCTTATTGCTCTGTGGGTTTAACTGTCTAGTGTATAACTTGATTT
This sequence comes from Stratiomys singularior, assembly GCA_954870665.1. Taxonomy (NCBI): domain Eukaryota; kingdom Metazoa; phylum Arthropoda; class Insecta; order Diptera; family Stratiomyidae; genus Stratiomys; species Stratiomys singularior. The sequence goes on from OX940880.1 coordinate 19,935,596, forward strand.
TTATAAGTCATTCATGCGATCTAAGAAACCCCATCTTTGCAAGAGGTTCCGTCTCTGTTAAGACTCTGTCTATTCACAAGCCTACTTGAGCACTTAAAATTCAGGCTGAAACCTACAAGAAAAAACCCAAAGCTTTCCGCTTCCTTTTCATATCCTCGGCGTGTGTTATCCGTTCGGATGCTTATAGAATTGGCATGTAGACTCAGAAAGTGTAGGTATTAACAACATATTGACCTAGCTATTGACTTAAATTGACATTGTTACTAGGGTTTTTTGACATTCCTTTTTTTCACTTGGGACCTTTTACAATTTTGGATCAGTCAGGGCGAAGCATTAAAGAACTCGAAACATTTGCAATCAACTATAATAACTTTGAGCATGTCTATTTATTCTTATTGAATGAACCCCTTATGAAAAGGTTGAACATTTTTTGAAACAGTAACAGTATTGAAGTCCAATACGATGCTTTCTTCGTTCAAAATTTCGTTTCGAAAAAGTTCCTCGTTAAGTTGTGATGATGGCGTTCGACTGTCAAAATTTTTTCCCGAAAAATTGGAGACCGATCCCTGCATAACTACTTTCAAGCGCTGTGCACATAAGTGGTTCACTTATTAAGGTCCTTGTTCGTTGGTGCAGCTCGTATCTCTACGTAATATTGCTGCAAAAAGACTTGATGTTTTGTCTCCTCTTACAGCTGTCTAAAAAGGCATCATAATCCAATTATCTATCCAACTCGTAGCTCGATGAAATGCTTAAGTTTAAGCAACCTTTGTGTACTACTTCTGGTCGTTTCTAGTTTGTTGTTCCCCTTAAAATTCCTGTCGTGTTTAATGGTAGTAGTATAACACGCTTTTCTTACGCTAGTAGCAACTACAGCTAAAGGTTTTGTGATCTCACTTCCTTGTAGATATTTTTGCGACATCAAAGTGTATTCAAAGGGTGAGGCACTAAGTTTATTTGCATTGGCAAATATACTCAAATCCGTTTTATTTTGTGTCACGATAAATCCTTCTGATACTTTTGACATTATCCAGCTCTGTAGATTCGCCAGTGTCTGTGGAATGGCAATGTGTAACTATCCGTCCTCTTTCTAAATTTCTTAGTTGGTAGGTCAATTTTATCTTGGTGATAAAGCCAAAGCTATGTCGCGGATTCAGTCCTCTTAGTGCATCCGGGTCGTCTCAACCTACACCCAAAACCTTGAACCATTCCTTGATGTTAATCATTTTCTGGGCGCAGAGATACAAAGTCGAAGTTTTGAGTCGGAGTTTAGTGACTCGCAGACTTTCCGTGGCGTTTGTTGCATCTCAAGTATAAATCATGACACATTTCCGCAGTTCCTGGTAATGTCACCTCCCGAAAGCAATACGAAATTTCTTATTCAATGTGGTATTTGTATTTTGACGATGTAGGCTCTATTAATGTCAAGATCTGATGGTCAGAACAGATCACTACTAGACGGACTGTAGCCGGGCTCACATCCTTGGTCGTCGTAATTCACAGAAAATTTGCTGCGTTCATGTTCAAAAAACATCCTACTTCAGAATCGCCTGTAAGGTGAAAAGTCAATTTCTTCAAGATCTTCCTGGTCTCAAAGATCGAGTCTATCACCTCTACCTTATAAACGCATGAAATGCTATGATTTCCTTTCCTGTTTGTTGAATTCAGGCTAATCCACCCCTTCCTTTTTTCTACAGATCAGTAGGTGCTGTAGCCGCGATACAACTGGTTTTATTGTTATAGTCGCTCAGATGTGTAACCAGAATTCCAAGAGGACGCTCATTGTCCAGTCGCCAGAGAATTTTTCTGTTCATTTGCTGGGTTGAAAGAGCTCAAACTACGTATTTAATTTTTCTTATTTGAATTGACTGTGCCTCTCCCATTTTCCATATTTATTAGTTAAAGCGCCAGAAAATTGAAAGAGACGATATTATTGACATATCACGCCACGATATTGAAAAAGTCTCTTGCAGCACAACTTGGCAAATGTCAGGACTTTTGCAAATAATATGCAAACTCGCCATGCAAAAGTAGATAGCCATAAGAAAGGGATCGTTGCAACGTTCCCGTGAGACAGAAAATGGAAAGATTTCACCATTAATCATTCAACAACACGAAAGTTAAACACTAATCGCTTTTTTTTTATAAAGTGGCGCCCCTAGTTTTCGTCCTTTTAATCCATTAGAGTGTTCTTCATTCCCTTTTCTTAAAAACGACAGTACAGCTTCGTTTCCTCATAAAACTTGACACATCCACTGATTAAGAAAAATAAACCTCAAAATAAAGGATATCAGAAAAACTGCTGATAACAAATTAAATTATTTTGCGGCATAACTCCATGTAATAGTTTTTGAATCCAAGTTAACGTTAAAACCCTGAAAAAATTCTAATATTAATTTCAATCCTGTCTATCACACTTTTGAACTGTATATCTTGCATTATTTTTTCAGATATTTAAAGCCGAGAAAATATTCCAGCCGAAAGGGACAACAATTTGGCAGCTCATAGGTTTCCGTAGGTAAGAAATTAACTTTACTAACATGTAAAACATGACAGAACTGTCACCGAAAGCCTTAATAAGTTAGAACTATTCGAATTAATAGTTAATCCCTGATTATCAGTCACGAAAAGAAAACCTTCAAAATGATGTTTCACACTTTTTTTGTTTGATGGTTCCGATTAGTCACATTAACGTCTTACATTAATCCCCAATTTTCATGACCTTTATGCGCCATATTGAAAGCTCATTGAGGCTAGCGGCTAATTTTCGCTTCTTTCATTAATATTAGTTACAATGCTGGTGATTGATTACCCAGAAACAAATATCTCAATCCACACCTAAAGCTTTGATTAAGGAATTCTCATTATAATTTTATAGGTGTGTGTCGGTAATTAGTAAGCATATGTAGGATGACTTTTAGCATGTGTAAGGTATTATATACGGTATTAAGTTATACATTATAAATACTCGTGATTTGATTGTGGAAAAGGCTCTAAGAAATAAATATTTCCTGTGAATTAACTGAGTACATTAATATTTTGGAGGCAATATTAATTTTTATAATCAATTTTGTGGTCAGATGAAAGTCAAAAGGGAAGAGGAATGGAAAAGCAAATTAATCCGAAAAAAATTATAAATTAAATTATCTGAATTAAGTTGTGCTTTAGTTTTTTCTATTTGAAACGTAACATACTCCTATATGTCAACAATCAAATCAAATTCGTGTAGTGAACTTACATATAATATTTATTTAAACCTGTGTCATGCTAAAAATAAAATTAGAAAATTCATTAGGTAAGCTATGCATTATGTCATCGTACAGAGTTGATAAGAAAATGAGACATCAAAGAAGTACGAAAAGAAATTTGAATCAATTCTTACCGATTATTCGAACCCGTCTTGTAATTTCAATAACGAGTCACTCTTCTAATATACTCTCCAAGGATGACTTTTAACCGTATTCACACAAAATCGAAGCCTGAAAAATGAAGGCGGTCTTTGAAAGTGTCGAAGACGGGCAAAGGAGTTCTGTTTATGAAAACTAAAATCCTTCCTTGTCAAAAATTTTGACACCTCAAGCAAGATGTAGACGGCTCGGATGGTCAAGTGGCTTCAGCTGCTGCACCAATTGAACTTTATATGACTTCACAGCGAGGTCTTGTTGCAAAATTCGTCGCAAAGTTGTTCGTGGAATGTTCAATTCTTGCGATCGACGGCGAGTTGAGGTGAATGGATTCTCACTAACTCTTTCAGCCACAGTCTCAATATTTTTCGGTTGAACGCGCGGGAAATGAACGTTGACATTTTGGTGTATCCTCCGACGAGCCAGTTTCACACAGACGCTTGACAAATTCTTGCACAAATTGAACTGATGGCACTTTTTGTCTGTCCATATTTTTTTTGCCAAATTTCTCACAGTTTGCGTTGAATACTCACCACTTTAGAAAAAAGTTTTCAATATTTCCCAGTTTTCTTCTAGCAAATAGCGAACCATTTCGTAAATTTTATATTTTTTACTGAATATCTGTCACTTTCCGAATGGCATTTGACGTTTCCAATGTCGAAATATAGATAGTTCAAATTTAAAACGCTAGATGGCCCACCCTGTACATCGTTCGCCAGCGAAGCCTTAGGATGCATGCATGAAATCGACTAGTAACCACGGGGATGATAGTGTTTATGATTTGCAGTGAGTTTTCTTAGTGAGGTCAGAGTCCAATTATTCTGATCGATAATATTATGGCAAAATATTATGATCGATAATATTATGAATCTAAATTTCAGATTTTCTGGACTATTGAATTACCCTTTCCCGGACTACATATATCATAGATATAAGAACGCCTTACAACTAATATTTTCAACATTCAGAAGACCCACAGGTCTCCGTAGTATTCCTACATTATTCATGAATCCATCCTTGGGATAGTTTGCTTACGAAGTTGTTTAATTGTGAATTGCATGCTTTGTTGATGTGATTCAAACAGAATAAGGGTAAACAGAATATGATTTTAATAGATTTCTTTGAAGTTTCTTTCAAAATCGAACAAGTTTTATGCAGACTAACTTGTAAGTAGAGGCAACACCAGAAGTTTCACATCACATCAAAAGGACACCAAGAAGCTTTAAATTTATAAAAGGTTGTTTAACGCACACAAAAGCATCTATAACCATTGGCTTATGTCAAGAACATCATCCATTCATTTTAATAACAATGAATCGAGCAAATGAAGTTTTCTATTGCTATATGCAGCCTTATCTGCATATGTTAAATAAAATGTGAACATAACCCTACAGATCTTAATTGGAACGAGCGTCCATCATGAAATTTGCTTGGTAGGCATACAAGAAACTTCGGTATAGTTTCCACATTGCATGTGGCGACAATTAGCGCAATTTGCCATCTGCATTCTAATATTTAATTGCATGGCTAGGTTTTGATGCGAAGTTAACATATACAATGTAAAATACAGATGAATATGTAATATTCTGTCATTTATTGCATCACATGAGTTTCCCTTTCCATGTAAACAGTAAAGCAAAAACTATTCTTTGTCGTCCATCAATTCCAAACAGACATTTTCTTTGCGTGAGCCTAAGTGCATGTATAGTTTTCATCTTGGAAACCTACCTCGCCTCTACTCCATTACAATGGAGTACATACCCTTAGATATACTTATCTAGGTAAATGTAATTAAAGACAAAAAATGATACGCAACGTTACCTCGTGTCTGGTAACGAATTTTCAAAATCATAATGGTTTGCCACTACGAGGCAACCAGACGTATACTATGTGTTGGTGGAATGTACATGTATTTTCACTTAGGATGAGGAAAATTAAAAACGCCCCTCGTCACAGCGTTCCATTATATAGAGACATACGAAAAGCACTTTGCATTGTGCGATTTTTTTAATTATGTTTGCTACGAGACTATTTTTTGAGTCTGGAGTGGCTTCTATGAGTTAAAAATCATGTCATTATTCCTGTTATGAAAATTCGTTGTTCTCGCAAGAGATTTTTGACTGTAATTGATTCACATGACTCTGATTTGTGTTCATGGCTTTTAAAATCATTTGGGCCATGATTGAGATACTTGTTGTCTCGAAATTTTTAATCCCAGATCCTGTTCAAGGCTTACATTTGATAGTTTTCCTGGAAAATTTTGATTGGGATCGAATAGAAAACATGGTTGTTGTCATATACTAGTGATATTGTTGTCATATATCAGTCAGTCATATACCAGTTGATGACAATCATACTCTTATCAGATTTACAAATCGAACGCAAATCCTGTTGTATTCCTTCATTGAATTCGATCACAAAGACCCTTCATTTTATTTCTAACGAACCAAGTGATCACTCCTGTCATTATGCATTGATTTCAACAACTGCCTTTTGTTGGCAAAGTAATATCCAACTATATGATTGACATGCGAGTAAATATAAATCTTGAACCTCTGCTTGACGTTGCAAACTGTATCAAAAAGAACTTCTGCTAGACTCACCAGAGCTATATTATGCACACCTGATTAATGGACTGTTAGAGAAATTTATATTTGTTCGTCCTGGTACTTCAAATCTTCATCCACAATGTTGCGTCAATATTCTTCCAGCGTTCGGTTGAACCTCTACTGTGGTTTCTGTCTGAAAACGAAACGGTGTTGTACGAGTCTCTTGAATGCTTAGTAACCGGCAGAAATAATCTTGCCGAAAGAATACCCGGTTCTCAATCTTAAAACGTTACCATAACATGAAAGATACTCTTAAAGCAATCCCACTTCTGACACCAGTTGAAGTTTTAAGAGTGGAATTGACAACAATCATGTTATGAATGAATTCGTCATTTGATTGTATACAAACTTCTTGTGAAAAGTATGTGAGAAAATCTCGTCATGATCATATCTCATTCATAAACTGAAACATAAACTTGTCTATTCAGGTTCCTTACATGTTTCGCTTTGAGCTCGTAGACTCGGTCTGACATAGACTAAGTTTTAAAGATTCTACGTTAAATCTCGTTACACTTTTTTATATTGCGTTGTTCAGTTTATCAGATGGCAATATAAGCAAATGAGAACTGGGCAAACATTTAACATTAAAATATTATTCCAGTTGTCCCATGGTTTTTTCATTCGATAGTTTGTAGTTCTACATTTTGTTCATAATCAAACTATGAACTAGCATAGCATATTAAGACTTCATATTATAAAAACGCGCTTGTGTAGTCTTCAAACAGCTCTGACGTACTCGGATGTGTTCAATATATTCTGAATACGTCCAATAAATAATTTAGGTAAACGCAATTACTCCGAATGCCTATTCCAATTTGGCAATTTGTGCAAAGTAACTTCCGCAAATATTGTTTTCTACGAAAAATTTAGATGTTTTCAAGCTTTCCAGCTTGGAAAGCGCACTTGACTTATTCAAACATGAAAAACTTAAGAAAAGGGCATCAGAATCAACTGTAAAACGATAACAATGAATAAATTAAAAAGGCCATCCCAAATTGCCCTACTATAAAAGTAGAGGAAAAATGCTATTATTTCGAACTCAATTACCATAAAATGATGCCTTTGATTTGTATCCCTTGAAAAAACAAAATATTTGTTTAGTATTACTTCCTGGAAATTTTTTATCTTGTTGAGAACTGTTTTCCCCCCCTTTATGCACAAGTAAATTATGCCCAACAATGTTAGTCTGCACGGACTGTAACATGAAACACAAATCATTATTTCGTTCGTTACCTAACATAAACTGTAGCTGTCTTCACCAATCTTACAATTTAAATTATTTATAATATGTATCTATTACAAAGCACTGTCTTCGCTTAAAATTACAGAATCGTCAAGGAAACCCACCATCATTGCTTTCATACCATTATCAAAATCGATATTTTCATTCGTCCTAAAAACACACGTAAAATTGGCAAAGTACGAATAAGTTTCCCAGTAACCCACATCCCACTCCTTCATCAGCCAACATTTGTATTGCAACAATGTGAAGAGCTTTCTTACAACTTCCAAGAGTTTTCTATTCTCTTTATCTGTATTTTTCAAACGGTGAGGCAATACGGCTTGAACTGATGGCGTCGTTCAAAGGACGAACTGAAAATGGGTCAAGTACGCACAGAAACGGATATCGAATGCACAATTTGTTCAAACAGAAAATCTAGAGTGTATGCATATATTTCTACGTATTTCCAACATAAATCAAACTCAAAAATGACTATCGTGAGATGAAGGGAAGTTCACTTAAGCAGTATCCTTTTTAATTTTCTGTTTGAATTAGTATTTTGTGTGTTCTTGATCCTTTTCTTGATTGAGGATTTCGCTAAAGGATATTGCAATGCACTTAGATATATGTAAATGAAATTGAAATTTTTTGTAAGTATATAACACGGGTTCAAGATTTAATTACGAAGTTGTCGATCCTTTCGAATATTATCTTCTTAGGTCAAATATAAAGTAAGCACTAGGGAAATGCATAAAATAATGCATATTTCTACGTTATCGTGAATTTTGAGCCGAACCTAAAGCAAATAAATAATGATACAAAAGTTTGAGTCTTTTTTGAGTATATCTAAAGGCATTTTTTCGATAAGTACATGAGTTGTAACTTCTTTCTTCTGTTCGTTCCTCCGTTCAGAGCAGCATATCAAGTCAAAATTCTATACGAAAGAATGCGAAACTTCGGACAGCCATTTAGACCCATTCTGTCGAACAATTCCTGCAGCTGTAGAAATAATGACTTGCTTTTTTGATCTCTCGTCAACTAAGTGCTTACTTAATAGTTTAATATTATCCAGAATGATACCTTTATATTGGATAGTCTAAAAAGTATTGAGCCTTTTTGTCACTAGATGGTGTTCGTTGTCATATATCGGGCAATACTAATCAGATTGAGTCAATTTGACATGCGTTTGAAACGTGACATTCCATTCTACATTTTTCTAGTGGTCAGTTTTGTATTTCGTTATTTGTGTCAAAAGTTGTTTATTTTTAAAATTTATTTAAAAATGAGTGAAATTTCTGAAAAAAAAATCGTTATATTATCACAATATCACTACGATCAAGGTGAAAATGCACCGCAGGCTCGTGAAAAAAATGGTGGTCTACGGTCACCATACTTTATCAAAAGCCACAGCCAAGAGATAGTTTGCTCCCTTTCGTTCGGAAAATTTTGATATCAAAGATGGACCTCGCTCAGATCGACCAATCACTGAAAATACATACAAAAATCTGAAAATCTCGATGAAATCTTACAAAACATTGAAGAAGATCGACATAAAAGCTGCCATAACATTGCTAAGGAACTGAATATCCACCATCAAACAGGTTTGAACCATTTGCGTAAGGCTGGATACACACAGAAACTCGACTTTTGGGTGCCGCATGAATTAACGTAAAAAAAAATGATCGATCGAATTTCCATTTGTGAAATGCTAACAAAACGCAACGATATCGAGCCATTTTTGAAGCAAATCATTACGGACGATGAAAATTGGGTAAGATACGAGAATGTCGTTCGGAAAAGATCGGGGTCAAAAAAGGGTGAATCATCACAAACGACTTCTAAGCCAGGATTCACACCAAATAAGGTTATGCTGTGTATATGGTGGGATTGGAAGGGAATTGTTTATCATGAGGTGCTAGAATTTCGCCAAACAATCAATTCGGCTCTGTACAGTCAGCAATTAACCATGTTGTAACAAGCAATTTAAATAAACCGGGCAGAATTGATCAATAGAAAGCGCGTTGTCTTCCATCATGACAATGCCGGACCACACACATCTTTGATGACCCGGCAATAATGGACAGAGCTTGGCTGGGAAGTTTTGATGCATCGACCGTATAGTTCAGACCTTGCACCATCAGACTACCATTTGTTTTGGTCTCTGCAAAACTTCCTTAATGAAAAGAAATTCACTTCAGAAAGGGACTGTGAAAATTACTTGGCCAAGTTTTTCGCCAATAAACTACAGAAGTTCTTCACAGATGGAATAATGGCTCTACCCAAAAAATGGCAAAAGGTCATAGATAATAATGGACAATATGTACTTAAATAAAATCTATTTTAAATAAAAGAAATATTCAATCGAAAAATGATTAAAAAAGGCTCAATACTTTTTATTGGCATCTGCTAACTCTAATAGTTCTAAAGTTGGTGGCCACTTTTTCCTAATAAACAGAACAGGATCTTTTGCCTGTTCACTTTCTAAAGCGTTCGTAGGAAGTTGTGAGAAGTTATAGATGCCTATGTGAAACTTGTAACAACGTGTTGTGTGAATACGTCACAATCTCTTCTCAACAAGACCATAATGAAAATAGCCTGCATGGTCCATTTCAATGCAAGCTTCTATAGTAAATCTCACTGATGTGAACTTTTAACTCTTTTTAAGTTTTCTATAAAGGATGAGAGACTTCATTAATACTGTCAGGATTCTGTCCAGTCTCTTGATGAGTGTTGGAATTTTCACTGGATAAACCATGCCCTGCATCTCACTTCCCTCCACCATCTCCATAAACCACCGGATGCTGCTGTTGCATTGCTGAGGATATGAGTGTCTCTAGCGCTTCTTCACAGCTCCTGTTGTATCCTGAACTTAATACTTTGCAAATAGACAGCAGGATATTTTTTAAATTAATTTCTTTAAATTCAAAGCCGCTAATACTCATTCTGTTTGGACATTTATCCAGCCATTAAGCAACGACATTTTTACTCAAGTTATCTTCAATTTTATCTCGTTATCTCAATTATCTTCATGATTTCCAGTGGATTTTGAAGTATTCAATATTGAAAAATTATTTTCCAGAAAGATAGTTGTAGTCTTTCTGAATTACACGTAGCCAAAGTGTTCCTTAGTGTCCTGACTGTCTAGAACTTATTTCTTTATAACGATATAATGATTCAGATCCCAATTAGTCCTCTCATTATTCCTATATTTCCGAAAAAATTTAGGGTTTGCGCTACCATGTTAAATCTTATCGAACTTGTTGTCTGTGATTGACGATTTGTCAAATATATTTTGATTCTTAATACCCATGCTGCAGAATAGATTGGTCTATTCCATCTACACGAGATACAGGAGAACCTTTCTTTAATGTATCCGTCATCTCACGGTCATCGCTGTCATTTCGCATCCTTGTAGCCAACATTGGCTATCTGCTTCCATAAAAAAATTGATTGTTACATTGTTTATTCTGGCAAAATTAGATTGTTAGTGATAAAGAATGCATCTTTCTTTGAAAACCTAGCAGAGTCCATAAACCCTACCAACTCATGACGGGAAAAAAAATCCTTTTCCATCTCGTTTACTGCCTACTTTGGCACTCAATTGAATGCATTTTCCTATTCAGATAACGAAGCTTAAATAGCTATAATAATTTGCAAGACTATTCTTTTTCAAATGAAAAATCTTAATTGAAGAAATTCATAACACTTGGAAGAAAGTATCGGATTCACTTCACTATCATTCGAGTACTCAGTCCTTCACGCCATACTTGAAAATTTTTTATTACATGTTATATTTTTTTCGGCATCATCTCATTCTTTTTTGTTTTCCATATAATTAATTAATTATTTCGTCCAGTTTTCTTAAACAGAAAAGAAATGCCTTCGTCTTATCTAGGCTAAGTGATTATACGTATTTGTGAAAGTGATTTGCAACACACTACAGCCAGTCATTCCATCATTTATAATGAAGGACGTATCGAAAACTCTGTCTCATCACGCAATTTCATTTGATAGTAATCAATAGGTATCTTTCATTCGTTATCTGAAACAGCGAAAGTAGCGTGACTAATTCCACTCGTGTGAACGAAGAGTGGCCAATTTCCCATAAAAAGAATTTCCTTTTTTAACTTACGTTACTCAATAGCGCCGTTTCGAGGGCTTTTATCATTATTGCGAATATCGGCGCTTCGGAGACTGTTAAAAATATAAGTTTATCTTTTGTTGCGCGTAGGTGGCAGAATGTTATTTTATCGATAATTAAAAAGGCTTTTAATGTGCTCAAATAAAACACTCTTGGACACTTTAGTGCAGGAAATACCGTCGAGTATTTGAGGAAGTCGGATCGGATACTGCTATATAAATTAATTAATGAAACCCGCCAGCTCATCTGTTGGCGTCATTAAACTTTTATAATTACTGATTATTTTCTTAAAGTTCACTGCCATAATAAATCATCATTCGACTTAGTTATTGACTAAGAGTATAAATCGCTGTAGTAATAAATAATATTCCATCATATGGTTTCACGATGAAAGTGTTCTTACTGCACATACAAACATCACTACAAAAGGAAGAAAGATACAATCTCCCGTTGAAAGATACTTTATCTTTGTCACAAACTTGCATCGCTTTTCTTAAACGGAAATTTAATAAAGATGCTACAAATTGCCATCTTCAAGTCCGATTGTATCCAACAATGGGGACAACTCATAAAAGTGTTCTAGCTACGTAGATTTCAGTAGTCATGCATACAAATACAGTATTTGTATTGTTAACATCTTTCAATTGTTTGTGCATCTTTTGCTATGGAATGTATCTTCTGCGATACATACAAATATCTGCTCGAGCGATGAAATTTGATATCGCTCAATGAAGGCTAATTGGAGCCACAGACTTGTGTGTTCTCAAAGAATGAAGCATTTATTGCGTTTTATTGCAAATGTATCGGTTTAAATTCAAAAAAATGTGATTCTTCACTGCTTGAGGCAATTCGCGACCACTTTCAATTATGATTTATTGCACATTCACAATAAATAAATACATACAGGGTGATTCAAAAGGAATAGAACATTCGAATACTTATTTGGAGATAATTGGACATAAGCATCAATGTCTCGAAAACGATACATCTAACGTCAAAAGTTAAGAACGTTTTTTTTCAAAAACAAAAAACAAACAAACTGCTTTCGCCAAATTTTAAGCAGATGACGACGCAGCAATGCCATTAAAGTGAGATTTTCCAGAAAATCTTTCAAGATGTCAACATAAAAATTCAACTCTAGAAAATTGCTTTGGGCTATCCTGATCTTCCTTCAAAATGGTGTGAATTAATGTTCTTTTTGTCTAGGATATGACTAAAAAAACTGGTTCAATACTATAGCTCTCATTCAATACTACATCATTTATTTCATTCAATTTTTCCGCTGTTTAAAACCTGGTTTCTTCCAACGCTTCCTTCAGGAAGGAGATAAAGTCACACAAAGCTAGGCAAGGAAGTAAGATAGATGTTTTAATACAGTGGCCCAATGCTGTACCCAATGTGACTCGATAATCGTTGCAGAGTGTTCTGTAGCGTTGTCCTGATGAAGAGCTTAAGAATAGCTAAAACATGAAAGAAATATGCTGAACTACTCAACTATTACGCATCCATTTATTTCAATTGAGCTTGCTCCTAAATTTGAGATATTTTCGAAATTTCAACTTAACTTCTGAATAACATCTCGTCACGCACCCAAGATTGTTGCCATTCGTCGAGAGTGCGGCATCTATCATCGCTAGTGACCGATTCTTTGTTATCCTCATGGCCTCGGAGATATAATCTTTAACGCTGATTGCGATAAATATCAACCCTGCAATAACTAATACCGTGGAGTTGCCTTTCTGCTGGATACGGTCCGCTAAGAGGGCCATCAGCCCCTACCGCGGCTTTATTTGCCGTTGTTCTGATTTGCTCCGAGGAAACTCAGCTTAGAGTATGAGCAACCCAAGGTACCAAACTGTTTAATAGTTTCGACTCTTCTTCTTTATCCCCGACACTGATCGTTCTTCCTTTAAAAATTCTCTTCATTGTCAGGTTGACCACCTAAATTTTCTCTAGCGCTTAGCTAAATTGATGAATGGTCATCCAACTCCACTCCCGGTACTTCAGCGCGTTTAGCGTTAATTGAGCTTAGTCGACTGTGCGCCCAGTGACCAGTGCTGCAACACCATCCGCGTAGCCAATCATTCATGATTCGCCATGTCTGAGCTGTCCATTGTAGATGGTCCACAAGTCTGGACTGAAGATAGAGCCTTGGGACACTAGCATCCTCTGTTGATCTTGTGCCGTGTCGTAGCTCAGACTACGATCACTGAAGTAATTCCCAATAAACCGTATCAGATATTCTGGTACTTGGAATGAGTTTTCCAAGGAATCGAGAAAATCCTTCCATCTGGCGGAGTTGAACGCATTGATAATGCCCAGAGTCACGTGGAAGACTACTTGCCTGTGTGCCTCCGTCTGTTGGAGTCACCTATCGGCAAAGCTAACGTTGTGAGTTTCTCAAGCCGTATCTAGCATGTCACGGTCGGTATGCTGACACCGACTCGGGGGTTCCCTTTCCCCTTACTAATCTGCACCAGCCTTATTGTCTTCTAATGGTCAGGGAAAACCCGTTCTCGCAAGCAGACATCAAATGTACTGACCAGTAAATCAGAGCAAAAGTGATAGACCAATTAACATACCTCAAGCGGAATAACGTCTGATCCTGGAGCCTTCTGTGATTTCATGGAAAGAATTGCTAATTCCAGTTTTTTCCTCTTAACAAGTGGACAGTACACTCGTATTTCCCGGTACGCAGCTTCAACACGGACGTAATGAGTGCGGTACAGAGCTGATACTATTCATACACAACCTTCGCATATCTTAAAGCCCAGTCCCCACGAGTCCCTGTTCATGTTTTCGACGAGGTTCTCCCAGCACTAGACCTTACTTCTGTTGATATGTTCACGAAGACTTTTCCAGGCTAACTCATATACAGCTGTTCTTGTCCATGATCATCCTGCCTTGATCATCCACACTTGCTTTGTTGTTTGACGATTACAGTTGACTAAAATTGTGGGGGGGGAGCTTGTCGGGTCGAGGTATTCGGCACGGCATAGATGACTTACAAGAAAACCCAGATAGTGCAAGTACTAGATTCATCGGGATACCGTGTCGAGAAATTATTATATCGGTCTCGGTAGGCTATCATGTCCTTCGTGAACTGCTCATAATGATTTTAGCACTAGTTGTAGTAGTAGTAGTTGTAGTAGTAGTAGAAGTAGTAGTAGTAGTATGAGTAGTAGTTTATAATATTAAATTGTTTTTTTGTTTTTGAAATTTTGGGAGGGACAGATATTTACTATAGAAGAATATGTGAACAGATTATTTTACTGCATGTTAAGTTCCAAAAATCCGTTTTTTGGTAATTTTGAAGTACAGCAAATATTTTCAGTTCGGAAATACTATAAAAAAGTTTAAATAACTCGACTGGAGTTCTGCATTGTTTTTATTTTATATTCAATTAATGCTGTTGGTATAATAACCTTAATAAAATTCGAAATTCCAACATGTTTCACTAAACGTAATTAGAATGAGGGGAAAAATTGTGTCTCAACTAAATTTTATTAATTATCACGGTATTTTAGTCCCTGAAAGACTGAAAGACCAAGCAGAGTTATGTTTAAACTACTTCATCTGTCAAACTACTCAACAACTACTTCATAGTCTGAAAAGTATTGAGCTTTTTTTGTCACTAGATGGTGTTCGTTGTCATATATCGTGCAATACTAATCAGATTGAGCCAAACTGACATGCGTTTGAAAAGTGACATTCCATTCTACATTTTTCATATGGTCAGTTTTGTATTTCGTCATTTGTGTCAAAAGTTTTATTCATTTAAAAATGACTGAAATTTCTGAACAAATTCGTTATATTTTACAATATCACTACAAGGTGAGAATGCAACGCAAGCTCGTGAAAAAATTTGTGATGACTACGGTCACGATACTTTATCAAAAGCCACAGCCAAGAGATGGTTGGCTCGCTTTCGTTCGGGAAATTTTGATGTCAAAAATGCACCTCGCTTAGGCCGACCAGTCATTGAAATAGTCGATGAAATCTTACAAAAACCTTGAAGAAGACAGACACATCAGCAGCCATGGCATTGCTAAGAAAATGTATATCCACCATCAAACAGTTTTGAACCATTTGCGTAAGTCTGGATACACACAGAAACTCAAACTTTGTGTGCCGCATGAATTAACGTAAAAAAAATGATGGATCGAATTTCCATTTGCGAAATGCTAATAAAACACAACGAAATCGAACCGTTTTTGAAGCAAATCATTACAGGCGATAAAAAATTGGTAAGAAAGGGGAATGTCGTTAGAAAAAGATCGTGGTCAAAAAAAGGTGAATCATCACAAACGACTCAAACCAGCATTGACACCAAATAAGGTTATGCTGTGTGTATGATGGGATTGGAAGGGAATGCTAGAACCTGGCCAAACACTCGATTTGGGTCTATACTGTTAGTAATTAACCATATTGTAACAAGCAATCCAAAAAAACCGGGCAGAATTGATCAATAGAAAGGGCGTTGTCTTCCATCATGACAATGCCGGACCACACACATCTTTGGTGACGCTGGGAAGTTTTAATGCATCCATCGTATAGTTCAGACCTTGCACCATCAGACTACCATTTGGTTTGGTCTCTGCAAAACTTCCTTAATGAAAAGAAATTCACTTCAGAAAGGGACTGTGAAAATTACTTGGCCAAGTTTTTCGCCAATAAACTACAGAAGTTCTTCACAGATGGAATAATGGCTCTACCCAAAAAATGGCAAAAGGTCATAGATAATAATAGACAATTTGTACTTAAATAAAATCTATTTTAAATAAAAGAAATATTTAATCGAAAATTGACAAAAAAAGGCTCAATACTTTTTAGACTTACCGATATTATGCCACCCATATCTCGTCACCAATAGCAATGTGTTTAATGAATAAACAGTCGTCAACTATGTTAACAACCAACTGTTTTGCCACATCTTTTTGACCGGTTTTTTTTTGCAAAATGTCCAAGTCATTCCCTACAATTCTAGCGAGGGCAGGTTTCACACCCAAGGCATCAACTACAATAAGAAATGGATCAAAGAAATTTTGAGAGCCGTTCCAATATTCCTTATGCCCACACGACGATTGTGTCAAACACAATTTACCTTACTTTCTCGACATTATGTCGTTCCTTGAATAAATGAAATGTCACTATATGAATCACTTATTTCAACTAATCATAAAATTATCAACTTATAATTTATCATTATAAACAATCAGCATTAGAAAAGTTATTCAATTCCACATTGTCAGAGCTGCATGAATATACACATATATATAACATATGTGTTAAATTTTAAGTACGAAAATCTTAATTGCCATATATGCATATTACAAACTTAGTGACTATTAAACCTGTTTACGGCTCTTACCTCGCATAAAGATATAATAAATAAATATAGTATGGTTAACATTCGGACTGGTATATCTGATAGAGTAAAGTACCGTGATAAATAATATTTTGTTGAGTCACAATCTTTCACTTATTTAAGTATTTTAATGACAAAATTTGGAATATCCAATTCGATATGTATTATTGAAACGACATTACTAACTGGAAATAGAAATAAGAACAAAACAGGTCTTGATTTGAGTTTTTATAAATATTGATTGTATAAAGTACATGTAACTTTATAAAGCACTGTCATTTTTACTACTTCTACTACTACCACTACTACTATTGCTACTAATACTACTACTGCTGCTACTATTAATACTACTAGTAATAATCCATGTTCTACTACTATTACTACTGCTACTACTTCTACCACTATTGCTCCAAATACAACTACTACTATTACTACCACTGCTGCTACTACTACCAACACTTCTAATACTACTATTCCTGCTACTACTACTACTACTACTCCTTTTTTTTATACATTTCAAATTCGAAGAGTTCGAACACAGAGTTTTACTTATAATATATTCAATCTGTTACCTAGTGCTACGGCTTCAAATATAAATAATGAATAGCAATTATTCCTCCATAGTAAAATGGAGTGATTTATGCATGGTAAGTAACTGCACTTGTTGGATATCATAATCCGTGCATTAAACAGGTAAAATGTCAATAAGCATTTAAAAGATAAAGGGTGTAGGTCTCTTGGTAGCTAAATTGAAAGAAATGTAATACATATATTAAAGTAATATATTTCTTATCAGTGTATGTTGGTCATTTTATATAAATCGGTCCTTTTAGAGGTATAAAACTTTGAAATGAAAAAAAATGTGAGCAAATTTTATTGATTGCCATGAAATTAGTTTCATTCGAAGGTTAATTCCCTGCCATTTGATTTGAATTTGATTTCGGACATGTAAGCGCCACAACTGGTGCGGAGAAAGTCCACAATTCTTCCGACTACTTCCGACTCCTCTAACCAGTAATTTGGGCCGTATGTCGCCATTAACGCGCCAGCATAACACGGCCAAAGTTGTTTTCCAGATGGCCAAGCGTCTCGTGCTTGTCAGCGTAGACGAGTGATTTGACGTTTCCCCAAAAGAAATAGTACAGCGGTGTTAAATCACAAGATCTTACAGGCCAGTTTACAAGTCCCAACGAGAAAAAATGCGCTCATCAATGCTTCTTTCATGAAATTGATGGTTGTACGAGCTGGGTGGCATGTCTCGCCGTTCTGTTGAAACCAGCCGTCCCCTGCAGTACGGTGAGCCATTGATCATGCCTCTATAGCCGTCACTTTTGACTATAATATTATTCCCAGCAATACGTTTGAAAACCAATGTACCAATGTACCACGGTACCAATGATTCCACCGGCCGATAATGTACACCAAACAGTGACTATCTACGGATATAACAATGTTTTGACCACCGCCAGTGGTTTTCCGTTGCTCCAAATGCGGCAATTTTGATTGTTTTGTTTATTGACAAACCAGGCAACTAGAAATGAACCTCATCGCTAAACAAAATGTTCTTATGATATTATGGATCTGCAGCGATTTGTTCTTGGGCCCATATATCGAATCCTCGCGATGTCCAGGGGTATTTCAGGTTAAATCCTTGCACGCGTTGGTTTCGCAAGCACATAAACCAAGATCCTTCTCTAAAATCTCCAAAACGTGGATGGGCACAGGTTTAATTGTTGAAAAAGATATCAAATGGACTCACTTTGGCCTTGTAACGTTAGCTACTGTACGTACCGTACGATGTCTGGCCGGATGTGTATTATCAGTTAGAGTAAACGTAAGGCGGAAACAACCGCTGGTCAATTGAATTGATTTTTCTGATGGACGATTATGTTGGCCATAAAATCGAATGGATTGCGCGCTGAATTTCTCAAACAGACCATTTTTTATGAATAAATCTGAACAATTTGCAAACTTTGCTCACATGTCAATCGATTTATGCTTAAATGACAAACCAAACTAATCATAAATCGGATGACAGCTGTCACACCATATGTATCATGAAAAAGTGCTGCCAACTTAAATTTATATGTTTCTAAAAAACATTATTACATTATTTATTCAGTACAACCAAGGTGGTAAAATCTTTAGAGAAAATTCAGATGCAGTTTCAGTTAATTTCAGTGAACTTTACTATTGATGGCTCTAAATATCAGCTTTATGATGTCTTAACATCTGATCTTCAGTTTCAGAACATATACCATGTTTACAATAAGCAAAAACAATTTTTTGAAGTAAGCTTTGATTATCCTTTTCTACCTATCTATATTCTACCTTCTCTCTTCTATCCTATTTATTGCCAGAAGCTGCCAAGGACTCGCGAGCTGACGCAGGGAACAAGCCTTTAAACTGCGTATTGAAGAGTTCTCAGCGATTTTAGTGATGTTTTCAAGCACAAATAAACCAGAAAAAAATTAAAGCGTTAGACAATTCTCCTGCTATATATTCGCTGCGTATTCATAATTTTTGACTCAAAATTTGTATCTAAATTTTTGCGATCCTATGTTGGGAGGTATCTAAAGAAACGACCTTTACCTCCTTAATCATATCGTTTTGGGTGAATGAGCTAACCCAATCAACATTTGGCTAGTAGGTAACATGTCGCGACGACTTTCGTTCGTGATTTTTTTCTGATGGAATTGGTAGGTTGTAATCTAATCTAATTTAATCATATATCCAAGGTCTTATCTTTCTATTATATGTTGTTTTTTTTTTTTTTTTGTTTCATTTTATGAACCTTCATTTATTATATAATCGTGTGGTCCGATGAAATCCCCATTCAGGGGAATTTATTCTACATCAAAAGAATAATGCATTGTCATGTTGGTGCGTCGTGCCTAGTGCATTTGTTGATTTCCAGGCTTGGAAAACACATGATCAATTTCGACGAAAGGGTCTATCTTGAGTCCTGAGTACGCTGTTGCAAACTTTAATTTCACTTCAGACTATCAAATCAAATTTAATAGTCACATTCATTTAGTGGCGTCCCATGTAAGACCATCTGTTTTCTGCAAATCAAGCTTTATGTATCGCTTACCACGCTAAAGTCTTTCGAAACACTTTTCCCAATTCCCTTCGGGAAATGCTCGTCCAAAAAATGAAATGCTTTAGTTTTAATGGAAATACTTTTATATCGTACATGTTTTTATATTAAGGGTAACGTTCCATGTAAAGAGTAAAATATTTTATTTTTGACCAACTTGTCTGCAGCATGAATTCAGTTTAGAGGTTTATATAGGAACATTTAAAAAAAATTTAAATTTAAAAAATGTATAACGAACTTCACTAAATAAATCAGAACAATATACAAAGAATAAACAAAGTTATAAATTATGAAAACGTTGCACTTAAAATTTCATTTCCGCAAATTTCAAGCATACTCGAGCATGTATTCAAGTTTACGGCTGGGAAATGTTAAACTTTACGCTAGAAACATTCAACTTTTAATGCCATTTATAAAGTCATATGTTGGCAGTCATTGAAGTATTATCGTGTATAAAAGAAAAGGTTTATAGCCCCAGCTCACGAATCGCATTCAGTGACTGTGTAGAAAACGTTTATGTCTAAAAAAAATTGTAAATTCCATTTAGTAATACAAGTTTTTCTCTTAATCCATTCGATTTACTTTTGAAATATATTTACTAAATTTTTATAATTGAAATGGAATCTTTTCGTTTCTTTGTTTGTATCAAGACGAAAAATATTCATTTGTTGACTCCTGTACTAGAATTAATACACGTTTACCACAACTCCTGTGTCGCAGTGGTATTATCTACTCATTCATCTTCTTTAATTAATTAAAACTCACGAAAAGTGCATTTTAATTAGGAAAACATTAACATCTTCCAACAGACTACAGCTCTTTTATGTTGCTAAATAACTTCATACAATTTGCACAAATTAACAAAAGTGTCGAAATTTTCCGTCTGGTTAACTACTTCATGGACTAAATACTACGATTTTTGTAAAACAAATCTATGACTAATCTGAAATGATGAATTTGATTACCCCGTCTGTATTCATTATTAAATTTCTATTTGTCAATTTCAATTTCAATAGAATTTCTGTCTTATCTTATCTGAAACAAGTTCATGTCATTCATGTCATCAGATATTGTTCATGGTTGTAGATCGGGCAACACTAACTAAATTGTCTGATATTGACGTGTCATTTAAAGCTTCAGTTTTGGTTGGGTCACTTTCTTTTCTCAGCAGTTGAATCAAATACTTATGAAAAATAAAAAATGATGCACAGCCTCGCGAAATAATTTATGTTTATCGTCAAGATGCTTTATCAAATAAACAGCATGTAAACAGTTTGCGCACCTTCAGTCTGAGAAATTCTACACGGAAGATACATCTCTGATCAACCTGTTGGGACAAACGTCAACGACATTTTCAGAAAATTGATAAGGAGAGACTATAAGCATCAGAATCGTTTGTCTAAGATCCAACACACGAAAAAGCCCGGTGATTGGCTTCCCCATAAATGGACCAAATAGGTAGAACGCTATTGAAACGAGAAATAATGATACACTTATAAAGCATTTAATAACAGCCTTCCAGAAATGGCTAAAATAGAGAATATCATTCGTGAGACATTGTTTCTTGATGAGGTTAGACGACAGAATAAACTTCGAAGTCAGCCAGTTATGTTATGTAAATAGTAAGATTTAAAGGTACTAGAATCCAGTTAAAAATTTGATTCTAATGCCAACTGTCAAATATTTTCCATTTTGCAAAAATGAGAAAACTGAGAAAAAACTAATACAACAGCTCAATTAAAAATACATTTTCTTATTTCATGTTAACAGACCAGACTACCCACGTTGTTCTTGATATAGCAGAATTTGAGAGAACTTAGCTAGAAAATTTGGATCCATTCGTCTTATAACTGGGGAATTTGAATGCATCCATCATATAGTGTAGGCCCTGTGCTTATAACCCATTATAAATCTCGACAGCTTCAAGCGCTACCGCAGCTGAACCATGTTTTTGGCTTCTTTCTAAAGGGTCGAAATTTTCATGTTACAATCATTGACAATCTCTCAGGTCTGCAATAAATACTCATATCCCCTATTTTTTTCACTGCAGATATTCCTTTGCTACCCCTCAATGTTGAAATAGCCCTGAGGGCTGACGACATCTGTCATTTTTCACAATTATTCAGTTGTGACAATTTTTCACTGGCTGAAATACAAAATTGTTGCATTACTATTGTAACCTTAAATCATGATGACTTCTGTAAATAGAATTTTTAGATTGATTCAAGAAAAGATTGTTTTTCGTACCCTCGAGACGTCAAATAATGACACAATTGAATCAAAACAACGAATATCACGTAGAATGAAAAAAAACACAAGTAATTTCAGTAATTCAAAGCTGATAGCGCAACAATCTGACCAATTGCACGAGTAGCTCAATAGCTCCGGAGATGAAAGGTTAAATGAGGAAGCTTTTGCTTTTCTGACATGTTAGTAAAGGCTTCTGTTGCGTTCTTTTGGGGATCAATGGAAGATTGTGGGACGAAGATCGTCGAAATATGTAGATTCAATGATGTGTTCGTATCGCTCATTTACAATGAAAGTTACATGGCAATCCTTACACAAATTCAGCTCAAAATTGTTAGCTTATAATAAGGTAGATATATATTTCAGTCCCCTTCAATAAATATGAATAAAACACGTTACCAATGCCCACCACATTTCACAGAACGAAGAAAATTTAATTTAGGATGTAAATTTCAACAACTGCGTGGCAGTTTTTTTTTTTCAAAAACGTAATTTATTGAAGTGTTCAGATTATCGTTGTTTATTTTTGACATTGTGACGCAATGCTCTTGAACTGTTTGTTCGGAAGGTATAATAACGTGTCCTTTTTCTATAGACGTCTTAAAGTTGTTGTCAAGTCAACTCGATCTCAGAAGAAATGCTGAAGTGTGTACTGAAATAAATACTTAGAACTGGCATTTGACAATAGGCTTCGTGGATTGATCATATACAGGACTAACTAGGGCTTGTACCCGAGTGCTCTACAATCTATTGCGTCTTGTTAAATCCATAAATCTTGACACTTAAAAATATGTGTCTCATTTACAAACAGGTAATACGACTGACTCTATATTAGTGTCTGTCTCCAACAAACTTCAAAAATGAACAGGATATATGAGTAAGGATATATGCGAATATATAGAAATAAAATAAGCACAGCCATTTTTAAGGATCAAAACGTTCAAAATACTAAGAAATCTCTAGGGGACAATGTGCTGAAATTGATTAATGCAGTCATTGAAAAACTAACTTTTGCAACCCTCAGATTCTCGGTAGATGGACCCCCTAAAATATTACCAAGTTTAAAAAGAATTTTAGATGAACAAAAAACTTATAAAAAAAAGAAACTAGAAGGAGCAAGCAGAGAGCAATTGTGGATGTTCAATGATCACAAACATATGCATTTAAGCTGCACAATGGCATCAACCCTCAAGATTCATACTCTAAGCAATACGATAGCTATACTGAGACATCTCTGCCAAAAACTGTATTCAGTAACACCCCAATAGATCTGCACAATAATGAAATTTACCAGCTTTCTAATTTTAGAAGGCAATAAAAAATGGGAGAAATTGTAAAAAAAAAGCATAGCATATCAGCCTTTCATATGAATAAATAAAAAAGATCGCCTCGTTTAAGAAACCTTATAAATTAAAACCTTCCGTCAAAAACCCACACAAAGGACTAGATTGTAAGAACAAATATTTGAGAAAACTTGTGTTTGGATGCGTGTCCCTTTTCAAATCGTACACAAATTTTCGTTCAATAACAAATTTTTATCGATATTGCTTACTGCTTGTGTTTTTTTTTTTTTTTTTTTGTAGAGATTCTACTTATTGTTCCACTCATTATTGAATGGATCCCTTTAGTCCCGATTTTTTCCAAACAAGTCGATGTGCTATAGATTAAACACTCAAATTCATCCCAGAAACTATTAAAAGGATTACAATCCAGTGACTAAAAAAGAAGACGTGAACAAATTTTGGGCATGACATCGTAATTACACGTTATTTGAGAGTTACACAGCAATTATCCTTGAACAATGTGAACGTTCAGGTAGAAAACATTGTGTTCGGAATATTTAAAAAAAAAAATCTATGTTTTGTTTCGTTTCCGCAAAATTTTTTCAAACTTAACCCTTTAAGAATGCCGACTTATGATTTGAATCCATTTCATTATCGATAAATACCAATTTGCCAATACCGCAAGTGGGGGGATCCGGGATCCTTGCCGGGGATCTGTCTACTCGGCAGTACGGCTTCAGGGCTGGTCGATCCACAATTGGTGCAATAGCAGAGGTAGTGAGTGCGGTCCAGCAGGCAGAAGCCCACAATCATTACTCGAGACGAATAGTACTGCTCATAACTCTAGATGTGAGAAATGCCTTCAACTCTGCTAGATGGGCAGATATACTTGATGCTCTGGAATATTTCAGGGTGCCGAGGTACCTGATGCGGATATTGAAAGACTACCTCAAAAATCGGAAACTCATCTATGACTCGTTGGGAGGCCGGCGAAGAATTGATTTGACATCAGGGGTCGCGCAAGGTTCCGTTCTGGGCCCGGACCTCTGGAATGTCTCGTACGATGAGCTTTTGAGACTGCAGTTACCGGGGGAGTCGCGCCTGGTTGGCTACGCAGATGACGTAGCAGTACTAGTCGCCGGACATACTGTCGGACAGACGCAGCTCAAACTGGATGCGGTAATACGCCGAGTGAGCGAGTGGAGGACAGACCGTGGGCTTAGCCTAGCGCTGGAAAAGACCGAGGTTGTCGTCCTCACAAAGAAGCGAATCCCTCGTGTTATGCCGGTTCGTGTAGGGGGAATGATCATCGAGTCAAAAGAATCAATCAGATACCTTGGCTTGATGATTGATTCGAAGATGAGTTTTTTCAAGCAGGTTCGAGCGTCAGCGGATTAGGCCTCCGCGCGGGTATCGGCGCTAAACCGCATTATGGCCAACACGCAGGGGCCAACCTCGAGCAAAAGACGTCTACTGATGAGTGTAATGGAGTCAGTGCTCTTGTATGGCTCCGAGGTTTGGGCTGATGCTCTTAATAAAGAGACGTACCGAAGGCGTCTGGCACAGGTGCAGAGGCAAGGAGCTTTACGGATAGCCGCTGCATACCGCACTGTCTCTGAACCTGCAGTGCTGGTAATCTCGAGGGTGGTCCCAATTAAATTACTTGCAGACGAACGGAAACGTGTATACTCACATAGGGGGGAGTCGGCGAGAGAAACCGTCAGCCGAGACGGACGGAGAAGAACCCTTATCTTATGGCAGCAAACATGGGAAAACGAAACGCGAGGCAGATGGACCGCACGGCTGATGAGTGACTTGGGGCCGTGGTTCTACAGAATGCATGGTGAGACTGATTATTATCTGACGCAACTACTCAGTGGTCACGGGTATTTTCAGTCTTACCTGTATAAGATGGGAAAGACACCATCCCCAACTTGCGTGTTCTGCCCGGGGATGACGGATGACGCATGCCACACGTTCTTTACGTGTAATAGATTTACAAGACTCCGTTCGCATCTCTCGGAGAAAATTGGCGTAATTTCCCCAGAAAATCTAACGGGAAAAATGATGAAATCAAAGGACAATTGGAACTGTGTGTCACATTACGTACGGACAGTACTCATTATAAAGAAGGACATAATGGATCGCTTGGCGAGGGAGGGAACATCTCTGTAACGCAATATTATAGTTACTAATTGCAATTCCTTCCTATCCATCCGTGAAGAGAGTTTTCCCTTAGCCTGAAGACATCGCTAAGCGATGATTAATGAGGCCGAGTCCGAAGTAATGTGACAAACAGTTCCAGGCTAGGTTCTCGGTGTGACAGGGGAGGTGTTTAGTCGGTAGTCCGGTAGCGGGGGAGTCCGACACTCAGGGCGTAAATAGCCTTCACCTCCCAAACAAAAAAAAAACAATACCGCAAGTGGAAATGCATTCCGAAAATATTAAATCTCTATCCTGTGCATCATTGCAGACCAGAGGTTCATCGGGTTCAATTCATCATTGGGCTTGCGCCACACAATCACATGCCATTAATTTTCATCGAGAAAACTTCCAGTATTCTAATGATAAAACTTAAAAAAAATTGAAATTAATCCTTAAGCGAATTTGAAAGGTTTTGTTTGTGTTCAGTTCGGAGACGAAACGAGAAGTGAGAAATTTCTCAAAACTCGAAATGTTTCACATCCTACTTTTTCTCACTCAACCACTTTTATTTTTGGACCTCTGAGTTTGGATTTATTCTTATGTTCCGGAAGATAGCGCGTTCTTTGAACCCGAGGACAGCCATGACTATGCTAAAAGTCTATTCTATCTTCCTCTACAGAATATAGTAAACAGCTCTAGAGTTCTTGTTTGGGGTGAAACATATCTCTGTCTAAGTTTTACCTTCCTCATTGTTAGAAACTACGTAAGGAACTTGCTCTAGCACATGTATTTGCTCATTTAGCGTAAAACTGCGTTAAGTTTTTTGGAGGTGGACAACGCGTAATTTGAAGACAATCTAGTATATGATCCGCCCAGTTTTGCTACGACTTGATCACTGATGGCGATATCTTAGAAAATATGTAGGTGTTTGCCCAAGTTTCATCGTTGTGTGTACCTTTTGGAAAAGTTTACTTTAACTTGGATAAACAAAAATAATTATCCAAAGAATCGTCTCTCCTTTGTCAGTGACTATCGCAGATCATTTAGTGGTGGCTAAACGTTCACTTGGATGGCGTGTCGGAAATTTTCATTGAGAGTAACTTAAACAAACCAGAAAATATCTGATAAAATATACCCGCCTACCATTTCTCCTTTTAAAGAAAGTTAAAAAAGAAATATCCATGACCTTTCGACTCAACTAAGACTCATTTCTTTGATTCGTCCATCAATTTGACATTTCCTCTGATAATCTTTCTACTTTTCTCGTTGCAACAATCTATCACAAAACTTCAAATATTTTATCGAACCTTATCGGTGTTGTTTTTCCGGTATTGAACTGATAAACGTACACCATTGTACCAAACAAAAACCAATTAGTTGTGACGTAAGAAGCATTTTACCAACTAGATTTTATATCCTTCAATCTTGTACACTGAATAAAATGAGCTCATTAAAGATATTTCCATGAAACCTAAGTTATAATTTGGGGTTTTTGTGCTTGCAAGGCTTTCCAAATAATATTTCTAAAAAAAAGGGCAAACAGAGTGACGCATTTCACCTAAAAACGTAGACATCACCGAATTCGACACTGACTAGGAAGTCACTAATTTACCTCAAGATCAAACATCATTATCACTTGCAGCAAGCATTCCAATTGTAGTATTTGCCGAGACCTTAACGTAAGAGCTTTCGTCACCTCAAAGGTGCATTTATCACATAATATCACATTTTGCAAATATTTACACACTTCCAGAACAGAAGACACACTCGGTGGATTATATGACAAATATTGGAACGTTTTATCATTGCAGTGCAATGCTATCTTGGTTTCGTCAAAGGGTGGCCTGGAAGCTATCGCCAGTAAGTGTTTGATAGGACGAACTCATATCGTTTCGTCTGAAGCTCCGGCTTGGCATCAACGAAGAAATGGTGGAGATACAATGTCGAAGCTGCAGGAATCGGATTTCGAACTTGTGAAATTCCACTTTCTTATCAGTGCTTTACAAGCCGCTGATTCGATCGAAATGGTTTCGTCTAATCAAATCAATCCGCGAGAATGTGTAGCGTGCTCATGCAAGTGAATGTGTTTGTTTATTGCGTTATCAAATTACCAAGTTGAGTTCTTAAGCAAATGCAATTTCTTAATCGCGATAAAGTCGTCCCGGCCGTGGTTTGAAAACTGTGGCGTGTGGTGTGAACCGTAGAATGAGTTCCAGTTTTGTACGTATACAAATATTTGCTGGCCTAGTGTTTCCCGGTGGTACTTTGTTAATAATATAAACAAATTCGCGTTTGATCTCCCGGCGAGTGCTTAGCGTCCGTCGATTTTCAAATTTGGAAGCGCTCCAGTACGAATTCCGATCGAAACTTTCTTTGTTGCGATTTTCATTTAATCGGCATCACAATAGGAATTAGCATCGAATTTAAGCCGCAACGCTACGGTTTTGCATAGTACGTGATTGGATTAAGAATTAGTGAGTGCAACCACCTGAAAGTAACTCCACTATCAATCACTCACGTCCTTAGAAGAGAACCTACAAGGGCCGAATTCGGCACATTCTATTAATCAGATTTACAGACGTTCATGTATCTTACTATCGAATCGCTTCGATTGCTCGCAAAAAGAAATGAAAATTCCCAGATGAACAGTGTTAGTCATTGAAAACTTTGAAAAGTGCTTACTTGGAACGTCTCAGTTTGCTATATTAGACTTGTTATGTAGTGTGATGTGGTCTTGTCTTCATATGCTGTTATACATCTAGAGCTCCTCAACACAATTAGTTTTATCTGCGCTAGCGGTTGTTGCGCGATTTATTGACTGATAAAGCGTGCTCTGGATCAGAAAGATACACAAATTGAACACACTCGCAATTTTGTACACGAATGGCTGTGATTTATTCAAACCTGAGTGCGAATGTTTATAGTAGATTCGTTGCTTTACTTTATAACTTCTTGAACGTGTAGTGGAAGCTTTTATTAGCGGTTCTGTTATATTTTAGATTTTCTACTTTAAACGACGACTAGCCCGACGAAAAACCAACAAATGGATCAACATCATGTAAGACAATCAAATCAAAATCATAGAATATCGACTCTCTTATTTATTGTAACATGCGCTAACAGAAAATCTAATTTAAAGGTCTTCAACCCTGATGAAAGATTCATGCTTTTACTGCTTTTCACGAATAATTTTGAATATTTATTACTTTACTCATGCAGCCAAACGAGATTCTGTTTTCATTTCTCGCACTGACTCCGAAGTAATTAAGAAGGACAAGATAAGAGAACATCTTAAGCTAGACCTTGAATTTCCCACAGCGCACGTAAACGTCTACTTGGTATTGATGAATAAAAACTAATCTTCACATGACGATTAGTAATCATCAGTCCAAGAAAATAATTTTGTCGACTGATGCTATCTAGAGTTCTCTTTTTTTTCGTTTGTCTGCTTTTTTTCTGGGTTGTTACTATAAAAACAAAGATTTCTTTAGTGAAATCAAACGTTTATCATTCGTCGTAAAAACAACTTTTAACATGAAACTCGATGAGTTTTCAACAAACAAAGAATGTTTCATTATCCAAACCGAACATATTTGGCTTTGTTAGCTGCACCAGATAGTACGCGATTTGGTGTTATTTATCGGCCTTTTACATATGCTTTGCTTTATGTGCTAATTACCGTAATAAGATTCTTTTAATCTCGAAAAAGCGTTTCACCTCTTATTCAATACGTGAGACAATAAAGATACTTATTTGCAAGGATAGCAATAATAACAGGGATGAAACGAAATCCCATTTTCGTGATTTTGCTATGAAACTGGATAAGCATGGTTTCTACATAGGCTTTAGACATTTAAGAATCAAACAAAGGTACAAATCACACTAATAATAACTTTAAAAAAAACCATCGATTTTTTTTTTCAAATCCACAAAAGATAGAATTGATATTTATATAACAAAACAACAGAAATTTTAGTTGTCAAGGAGCTGTTACAGCATTTACATCGCTTCCCTTATGTAACCATTCCAACAGTCCGGTCATACTTCGCATCCTCCAATTAGGACCAGTGTTCCTTTTGGTTTCGAACGGGGTCTTCGCTTTGTAGTCTTAGCTGCAAGTACCTTCTAAGGTATCTGTTCTTCATTCCCATTCGAAAATCTATATATGGATGGGTCAGTTTCTTGGCTTCCAGCTCTTTGAGGTGCATCATCGTGGCTATTGGTGAATAAAGATTAAGGATAATGATTGTGTGGTCCCTAACAGCACCAGAAGTAGCCAGGTTTCCAATCCACCAGTATAAAAATTAGAGATCTTCTATATTAAGCGACCTCTTTAATGTATAAAGGGGGATAGTAGTAACGAATCTCAGCCCTTTTTTAAAGAGACTCTGAGAGAAGTTCTTATGGTTGCAAACGCAACGTTCTCCAATTTTTTTGCTTTTCGAACATTTTTTCGATAATTTGACTCAATATTTCGGTAATATTATTCACATTTTTTGATGTTTCGCACTCTACTATGTTTTCCTTTCAGTTTATGCATTCAATAAAAACAAATATTCAAAAAATTTGTTAGCGTTGCGTCTGCAACGATAAACTTTGCGACTTTACAAGGAATCACAAGTGCAGGTTGATTGGAATGACAACCATGTTTTGTCTAACTTAGCAACAAATATGATGATAAAGTTCAATCGAGGAGTACTTTTAGACAATTTTCGAATGTTGTGCTAACGTTGAACTCCACACAGACATAACATTAATTCAGCAATAAAATCATTGCTACTATAAACTGTCAAAATGACATCATCAGTTTTGGGTATCCTTTTTACCCCACGAGATTATTTATTAAGACAAAATGATTTTCTCATGGGACAAATACTGAATGATCAACCCCCTTTTAAATAAAAACAAACGAAAGGGCATTGTCCTAATTTTTGATTTGTCTTGAAGGTATTTTTTGAACGGAATTACAACGATGTCTTTGAGTCACATTCCTGTTACCTTCTTTCTTGATCGTAACTATAAGAATCTGACTCATCACTAGTAATCTTCACGCAAACCTTTCCGTTATTTCGCGCTTTTTTTCCTGTCTAAAGGCGCATTTTTCAAAGTCATCTTTAGTGTCCTGTTTTGCGGCCTTCAAAAATCAAAGGGACGAGAAACGATAAAATCGTTCCACTAATAAATCAATGAAATGTCAATTCTGTTTGAACATTTTTTGATTACAGTGCACAAGTATAAAATGGAGAATATAGTGATCAAATTCTAACGGTACTTTCAAAGCACAAGTTTTCTCGACATGTTTTTTTTTTTTTTTTTTTTTTGTTGTCAGTCAAAACCCAACTTGACTTGACGGCGACTCTTTTGTGTATACCAAGTCGTTGGTTGAATTCAGCTGAATTGAAATTGTAAAACCCCACAAATATCTTTCACAATATTTCCATGTTATGATATCGCGTTTTTCGAACGCATTTTCTTGAATTTCCGTAACATTTTTGTCTGTTCAGACAATTTATTGAAATTCAGAACGAGATATGTTATTAATGAACACGTCCTATTTCTAGACCAAAATTTTTTTAGGTTTTCTCCATAGCAGCATTCCTGTCACCTTTTTTTATGACTTCTGTCATCGCAGGAAGCAAATGTTTCAGGAAGCATATCCAACAGTATAAACTCCCTTTAAAAAAAACAAAAAAAAAATCATTTCTGGCAATTCGTTATCGTGGTATATGATAGTGCACTTTCCATCAGACGGAACTTGCAAATAGAGTTTGAGTTCTTGTTTACAAATAACATATAAGACTAACTTTTACAATTGAAGGGATGACAGTCGGAAGGATTTAAATCTGACAGCTTGGAAGTAGATGGTTTAGCGATAAGAGAGAGAAATAACCCTCTGACTCATCTCTCAGATACTGGGTTCGAGTTCCGCTGGTGACTGACATTTGAAATCGTACTTATTTCTATTGTCAGAGTATCAGCCCATCTAGTTATGATAAGTGCATTCGAGGTTAATTACCGTGGTGAAGCGTGATTCTGACCAGGTTACTTTCTCGTGTACCTTTGGTCTTGAAATGGAGGGACTGGAACCCAGAAGTCTGCCAGAGCACAGCTATAAAGTCATTGGCAAATTCAGAAAATCTTTTTGAAATCATTAAAAAAATTAAATACTATGATCTTGACCTCTTTACGAATTTTTCCACATATCCCTGGTTAACACGGCATAACTTATTACTCCCGTGCGCTGTTGAAAACAGTGAATGTCCTTGTTTCTCAGGGGGTTTTGGCAACCTAGTCCTATTTATTAGCCATTTGAACGCTAGGCGATTGTCATTCATTATTTTTCGAATTGCAAAAATAATCTAGACTGGATTTACTAAAAGGGTAATCATCACGTATGTCGTCGTAATACGTCATCCTTGTAATTGGGCTATAATGGTGTAGCCACATTTGATTGGAAAGTGCAGTCGTCCGATGCCAATCCCATCAAAAATGGGGCTAGAAGAAGAAAATAAAAGATAGAAGGCATATCCTCATAGAAGAAAATAAAACATTTGCAACAAATTTCGCGGTGAAGTCGGGAATTTAATTTGTCGAAAAAATATGAAGAACATTTTATCGGAAGTACACCTCAAAGATACCGGAGATAATTCGTGTAAGAAAGGACTATACCACTTGTTGATGCGAAAGTTTTAAAGCAAATGTGTACATTTTGAAATCATTTGTTAGAAAAAATTTGACATAAATGCTTTTTGGAAAACATTGAGCATGTCCTTATTTATTAAACTGTAATGGACAAACCTATATCTGCTGCAAATTTATTAATTTGGCACTGTTGTAGAGATGTTCTCAGCTTTTCTCTAGTTTCTATTTTAATAAATTTTATTTTATTAAATTTGCATTCATGCTTTTTTTGAATGACATTTTCAGCCAATATACACTACAATCTTTATTGATAGCTAAAAAAAAAGTATTGCCTTCAAGCGTTCGGTCAGTCAATCACAATTTTGTCTGCAAATTTAATTTTTTTTTGCTAGAAATTATATCTGAGTTTTTTTGGAATATTAACCAAATCAAATAGTAAACGTTAGAACTGTTTGCGCCGTTATTAGATATGGATTTGGTCCTGATTAATGGGTACCAGGTTTCCGGAATACAAATAGCAGTTCTGTTCGCGATGAAGCATTTTCGTGATGAAGAGCTTGAGAACCAGCGGATCTAATGATTGGCTTTGAATCAATTATTCACGGGAAAAATCATTTCATTCCATTTTAACCTGTATTATCCGAAATACACGGTGTAATTACACCCTAAGGCTGCTGAGTCAGTTGTTGGCATTTTGCTCTTCACACAGTTTCCAATCTAAGATTCCCTCCAAATTGACGTAATTTGTAAGTCTTGTGATCACAACTTGGCTTTACAGCTAGTCTAAGAACTAATCTCCACACTAAGCCAATTAATTACAGTTACATGGAAGAATAACTTCTTCTATTCTTAGAAGTTCCATGTGTGTAATTACCTTTCTATCGTGGCGTCATCGTCGGAAGTCTTTTACAGCATTCGATCGTATCTAAAGAAACCCCAGTATGGAGTATGTTATTCTCTGCTTTGCTTTGTATGTTTCTTGCTGGGCGCAGTTGCTTCAACCTGAATAGATGGTAGTTTGACACCTGTTGAATTCACCATTCATTCACTTGCGAAGATTTGAAATGGTCTGAGCAATTCTCGCAGAATGGTAGAAATCGCCTTGATCATTCGCAAGCGACTGGTTCTTTCGCAATTTCTTTCTCCTCTTAAGATACTTGATTTAACGGTTGAGTTGCCATGTGACCACTTGGTGACCTAATTTTGCTGCAACTTGACTGTCGCCACAAATCGATTGCAATCCAAGTTATAACTTTCATCATTGACATGCAATTGAAACGGGGAGATAATTGTTTGAAATGATTCACTACCCAGATAAGAAATTGTTAACAAATTGTGAATCTGGCTCATTTGTTGTTACAATTATCGCTTTCTTGCTTCGGGTTGCGTATGTGAAGATGCATTTGAACTTAAATTAATTGCCAATAAGAAGATAATCACAGCCTCCCGCCACAAAACAAATATTAATCACAAAATTTGTGTCATCTTTTTTGCAGGCTGAATACTACCAGGCCTTCCATAGGAAAATGGGAGCGCCGCTTTCATCATTCGATCCATCATGTCCATCATCATTATCTGCATCAGAAGCAACATCATCAACAGCTGCTACAATAGTTGCAGCAAAAATAGCACGATCACATTCACCTAGACGACGATGGACTGGATTACAACGACTGATAGATCCTTCAACATCTCTTTTATTATTTACACTATTGGCATTAAGTTTAGCGACATCAACGTGTCATGCTGAATCAGTATTAAATTTTCAAGACTTGAAGTTTACGCCGTGGAATTCAACGGAAAAATATATAAGCTCAGATTCGTACCATGCCCGTGGAATGGCACCGCTGTATCAATCTGTTAATCAAGTGATAAAAATATTCTTCGATGAGGAACCTATCCCACCAGGTAAGTTTCAGAAATAATTGTTAATAAGCTTTTACGCACTTTGAAGGCATTTCCAGTTGCATTTTTTATATAAACCTCAATCACGCATAACTGGAAAACTACTGCCGGAAAAATGCATCAACAGATTACTTCTTATTTAGTTATAACAAAACTGTGGGAAAACTTCGATGTCTTTACGTTATTGACAAAAAATAAAACGTTCTCAAATCGGGACACTGAGCTGAAGCAAAGCGAAAATTTTTAAAATCTTTTCTTCTCAGCGCCAATGATTATATTGCAAAAGTGTTGTTTGGCATCAATGAAGTCGGACAGGTCAAAATGAGCTGACGGTGGCTTACGGTAGCTAGTCCTTATAGCACAACATCGCCCGGCAGTCATAGGACGCAGTAGCACGACGGTACGACGAAACTATTCTCATATTCACTACTTTCTCACCGTTTTGTCTTTCGAAAATATTCAAAACTTGAACAGCACTTAGATTTGTAAATTTTTCAATCCAAATTCAACATTTGGTGGACACATTTACTTGGATATAACCAATCTAGACATCAGAAGGATCACGCTGTTCAAAATTTGTGACTTTCTCTGAAAGCGAATGCTTCTTCATCGCCCTTGTGCCACTCTTTTCGGCTTCTATTAATTAAAACTGCAACCGTCTTTGCAACATTCTTTGGAGAAAAACAATAATACCAGGAAAATTATCATTTATTCGAATAATGTCTGAAAAAAAAATATTTGTTTTTTACTAAACGACTTTTTGGTGAATCTAAGAAATAAGTTCTCAAGTTTTCACTGTTCAAAAATTGTGTTCATTTAAACAAGTCATGTTCCAAATATTTTGAAATTTTTTAAATTTTGATATTGGTGCAAGTTGTTTTTGGTCTTCATTCCAAATTTCAGAACGAACCTGTTGTTAATGATGTTACAAAAGTGACTGACCTTTGACTGGGTTACAAAAACTGGCATGGTGTGTTGAAAATCTAATCAATGTCGAACAAGTCGCCGCGCGACTCCAGACGTCATTTATCATTGTTAGGAGGGTTCTGAGAAAGCTTTCATCTTTCGCTACCGTTTCACCCATAGTTTAGTATTCAGTCCTTTCAATAGCTTTTTAAATTCTGAGGACAGCCAGAAGCCGCGGTGCATCATCTTAAAAGAAAATAATGCCCGCTGAACCATATAAGTCTTGTTTTTTGTGAGGAAGAGGCTAGAGCTTTGTCGTGATAGAAGCTCCAATTTCCTGTTGACCTCAACTGAATTTGTTTGCCCCACATAGCATTTTTTTAGGACAACCGGAAATTTCAGACCGCATATTGAATCTCATTAAATTTTTTTCGGGTCAAAGGTCAACTAACAGGGTAAATTGCCGTTATAGATGCATCATCGATCGATTCCTGCTGACGGCAACTTCCGTCTTTCGACAATGAAAAGGATCCCCAGGGTAAAACAGTTAGTTAGTAGTTAGTCGGTTCACGGATATAGTGGATTATTTGAACCTAAAGTATCAGTCAATTCACGGGTCTTGCATATAAAAGGTTTTTTCATAGAGGTATAGAACTTTAAGGTGGCAACAATTTTTAATGACAGCTGTAGCCGCCAATTGTTTTAAGGTTAGTTTGGTTCGCCATATCATAGATAGGTTGACGTCTGAACAACGTCAGCCAGTAGTGCAGATTTTTTTTTTTAATAAAAAACCGTTCTGTTCGAGAAACACATCACACACTCCGTCAATTTCATGGGCAACATAATTGTTCATCAGTACAAATAATTAAATTAACTTTGAATCATTTCCGCACCACATTCACTCTCGCTGATAATATGCATCCACCAGTAATGAAGAAATTAACGCAGCTGTAAAGCGTAGTATCAATGAAGACCCAAGTGAGTGCCTAAGACATCGTGCTCAACAATTAAACCTGCGTCCATTCATATTATGGAAGATTCTACGGAAGGTTCTTGGTTTGCGGGCTTACAAAATCCAACTCGTGTAGGAATTTCGATCGAAAGACCTCCGGGTACGGCGTAGATTCGATTTATGGGCCTAAGAATAAATCGCTGCAGCTCCTGAATTTCTTATCAAAATTTTGTTTAGCGATAAAGCTCATTTCTGTTTGAATGGTTACGTCAATAAACAAAATGGACGCAATTTCAGCATTGAGCAATGACAGTCTGTTGTCTGAACACCGTTACATACGGAGAAAGTCGCTGCGTGGCGTGTTTTCTGGGCCGGTGAAATCATTGGTTCATTTGTCTTCAAAAGTGTTGTTGGGAATAAAATTTCAGTCAATAGTGACCGCTTTAGAGCCATGAACAATGAATTTCTTGTCCAATAATTGACTCGCCCAAAGGCACGGGGCCTCTGGTTTCAACAGAATGACGCGAAATGTCATACAAGTCGTGCAACTATCGTCTTATTGAAAGAAGCATTCGACGAGCGCATAATTTCTCCTTTCTCGTCTGGGACCTGTCAACTGGATCTGTCAAGATCTTGTGATTTAACATCGCTAGATTATTTTCTGTGGCGAAACATGAAATCACTCATCTACACCGAAAAGACCGAACGCTTGACCATTAGAGAAACAACCATCTTAGATGGTCCATAGATGACAAATAATTAGAAAAATGTCTCTTTGTTTCTGCACCTCTTTTGCCTACTATTCATGATTTGTTATAATACGATTTCCACGTTTTTACAAATCAATTGTACTCCATATAAAAGCTTATTGTTAGTTTTCGCTTTCAGAAGGTTCTAAAACTTTTAATTTTTTCATAGAAGTATATGAAATCCTTAAAGTTACTGAACTTATTTAAAAAGATCTGATATGATTCCCAAATTAATAATCATAAAATAATATGTTAAAAGTAACACAGAAGCAGTGTTTCTTTCACCGATTGAATGTATTGAAGCAAATTCGATTCTCTATTTAGTGCAAGCACAAAGTATTAAGCAAATTGTTAACAGCCAGCTAGGAATTATTTTGCTTAATCTAACTCTTATTCTAATGAGAGTCAGCACTAACAAAACGATAATTTATTTTGAAAAACGGGTGATAAGCTTTAAATCTGTGCTCGAAATACTACCAGAGGAAACGTCACTTAAAATTGACAGTTTTATGATAAGGATCAATGTGGTAGATATTCAATCCAAAAATACTGAACATGAATGAATTCTCGGAAACACGTCCATTGATAGCCGTGTCGATTTCAAGCGTAACGTACTAAGTGCAGCGTCGCCATATATGTATTCAAATGTGAAAAATTGATTGGTAATTGTTTAACTTTAATAAACGAGTTTAAATAGCCGGAAATAAAAAATAAATGCATTTCTTTTTGTTCACAAGTCTAGACAAATATATAAACAATATACGGATACTAAAAACAAAAAAACAAAAAAGTATCCATTGTTCTATTATTCTTCCAAATAACTTCATACATGAAATGATTCAGGAGTATATTGAATTAATTTGAACAGAAAAAGTATTTTAGATTTAAGTGATAACCGAATCATTTAATCAGTTATATTAAACTTTCACAATAATTTTGATAATCCTTATCATTTCCTTAGTGTTAACTTAATCGCATTTGAGCAGGAAATAATTTTATCGCAAGCAATTAATTTTATTAAAAGAGTAATTTCTGTCAAGATAATTGTGTCTTCGTATTTTATTCGGTTTATTTAAGCTTATAAAGTGAATCATGCCGTCAATCAGCATTGACAAGAGAAAAAAAAAACAAATATTGCAGGTTGTTTACAAAGTTTTTTTTTTGTCTGCTAGAAACATGATAATGATATCTTCCTCGCCAGTCATACATTCGCTCTTCAAAGATTGACGCATTCGTTTTTATTGACATATTCACCTTTTATTTAAATATTTCACAATTAATTAGGTAAACATTTGAAAGCCAAAAACTGCTTTAAATTTCTTCTAATTATGTATCATTGTATTATACTCGAAATCTCAAATTTATAAACGAATATACTACATAGGAAAAAAGCGAATACTTGCAAAGTTGTCATAAAATTAGGATGAATAGAGTAGTTTACGAAAAAAAAAGCCAAACAAGAAAAGGTTTGAGTTGGAAAACACGGGTCCCTGTAATTTTCGAAAAACTAGAGCATAATGAGTATGCGATTTTACTCATCTGTCACAAAGAAAGTATGAAGGAGTATACGTTAATAATTGAGGGAATCAAACTCGATGATGATGGTCAAACTATATCCGCTGTCATTAATATCGTCAAATAAGTTTGAAAGTTCCCTGTAACCATCCCCGTTCAGTCACTAAATTCTTTAGTTTGAAGAGTCAAAAAAGGGTTTCGCTAATAATTATAGCATAAATTCGACAGCTTACAGTGGCCATCCTTTGACTAAAGTATTTGACACCTGCGGTCAGTTCAGTTGACCTGCAGTCAGTCAATAAGGTCTTGTGGCTTTGTGCAATATTTGGAACCTGTCCAATCCATTCGTCACAGATCAGAAAGTATTGTATATAAAGAGATATATCTGTGTTCATCAATTGCAGTGTAACTGCTGAAGCATTAGAAAATAAGTTCACTTTTAATGATGAAAAACGGCGTTGTACTGATCTTAACATCGAGAATATAGTCGTTTCGGAGCAAGCTTTGCATGAAGTGAAGATGTATTCGTTTTGTTCTGTTCCCATCGATTCAAACTTACCAGGACGGCTCCCTTGTCTATTTTGCATTAATTTCTTTATCAAAACCCTGCAAGTAGATGCAAGTACACAAGCCAATCAATCTTCGTTCATTTTATAGATAGATTGATAGACATAGATTGGGCTCTAAGGACTTTCAAAAATGGCTCCAATTTTCAACTGAGAAGCATGTTTCCATATTAGAAGCCGTATTTGATTGACAACTGTCGTGAATGAACAAAATGGGCGTTGATGGTTCATGTCAGGCTATCAAAGGGCTCATAAGCCCTCCATTATGTCTAGAAGAAATGTTTGGAAAACATTGTGTTGCGAAGGCATTATTGCGCTATATTCCTTAAAAATTGTGTAGAAGCTGTCGTGACATGCGCATCGATTTATGTTTTCTGGTAATTGATGCCATTTTTTTCAGCCGGATGATTTTTACTTACCAAAAAGCGAAAATTACGCTATTTCGTATTCATTCAGTCAGTATTCAGTCTATTGGCATGTATTATAAGACCACTGCTCCATTATTTAAATTAAATGATGTGGGCTAACATAATCTATTCGCAAATGAAAATCACACATTTAAAAACGAAGAATATTTTTCGATTTTGATCCTTCGCTTCTCGGGTCGATCGATCGCAAATGTTCCGAAACGAAATTCGGAGAAAAAATGTTGACGTGTCCGTTCTGTCACGGCATTCTGTTCATACGCAACTTACGTCATTCTACAAAACAGTTTTACCCTTTTTTGAAAATTCAAGCATACCTGTTCAGCTTCTGTATTGAAAGGAACTGTTTGAGATTTTTTCGAAAAAGCTGTCAGTATAATAAGGACTTCCAACCAGTTCAGATTAGGAAAAAAGAATCTTATGGAGACTAGCATAAAGTTACATCAGAAGGAAAGCAACAAAAACGGTTTAGTAGTCTAGTCTAGTAAGTCTAGTCTAGTAAGTGAAAAAACTTGAAATATGCAGTCGAAAATTTAGTCTTCATTCAGGATAATACTTACAAAAATTAATAACAGCGCTATTAAAAGGTTTAATATACAATTATGTACTTAAAAATTGTTAATAAAGCTTTTTTAAGCTTTAATTCTTTATTTAATTATCACTTTATACGAGGTATGATCAGAAAATACGGTAAATAAATTTTTATTAAAAAAAAGTAATACGCTAACATAGAATCTGATTTAATCTCCTCTAAAGGCTAGCAATGCACTTATCCCAACGTTGACTCCATGACTCGAAGCATTTCTGGAAGGCAAGGCTCGGTCGTGGCCCTCTCAATGTGAGCAATGGTGTCAATACGTTTTCCTTAATTACCTGCTCCTAATTTTTGGGAAGAGCCAAAAGTCGCATGATAGTAAATCCGGTGAGTATGGCGGATGTGGACAGATAGGAACATTTTTTTCTGCCAAAAACTCACGAATGAGAAGCGAGGTATGACACGGCGCATTGTCGTTGTGAAGAAGGCAGCCATTGGCCCATTTTTCTGGCCGCTTTCTTCGTATGTCGTTTCGCAAACGTTGCAGTACGCCCTTATAAAATTCAAAGTTTACAGTTGTGTCTTTTGGAACGAACTCAGATCGAATTACGCCCTCACTATCGAAGAAAACAAACAATGAGCATGACCTTGATGTTGAATTTTGATTGACGTGCCTTTTTAGGGCGAGGAAATCCACTGGTTTTCCATTGGAAACTCTGGATTTTGGTCTCAGGGTCATAGCTATAAACCCAACTTTCATCTTTCATCAACATTTCATGAGCTTTTGTGGCATTCTTTTGTATTTTAAAACAAAACTTAATGATAATGCGTTGTTCGAAATCCATTTTGCGCGACAGACACGATAAAATCACCCTCACTCTAGCGGCTCTAGAAGCTGACTGACAAGTTCGAACGTGTTACAACTTGTCCCTGCCTGTCTCAGCTAATCACGCTACTGGATAGTATATGGATGGAAATGACAGCATATGGATGTAGCGTCAGCAGTTGCCGGTATAAAAATTCATTCACCGTATTTTTTGATCACACCTCGTATGATAACATATTTTTGCTGTATCTCAGATGTTAAGATACAGAATTTATTTAAAACTACTTTGACTTTGAGGACAAAGGTTGAATCTGTTTACAGAACTTTGAGCTGCTCCATCCAGTAAACCATTGTTACACCCATGTAAGAATTATTTGAGCCTATAATTTACTCAATATAATATTTAACTTATACTACCAACTCGCCTTTGGGATCAAATGATGATTGGCAGCATAATGTATGCAGAATACGTTGTGTTGGTTTAATCATTTATAAAATAAATAAATAGTAACCTGCAACGAGTAAAAGAACTTCGCCTTGATTACAGCTGATCTTCTATTTGAATATAATTCTAAGTTGTACTCTATCTTGGCCAGTGATCCTTTTTCTAGCTGCGTTAAAATCAGTTGGCGTTCATGTTTTATTTGGTTGCATATTTGTTCCTAATGAAGTTATCTTTCATGTCTATACTAAGTCGGTTTTCTTATAATAAGTATTTTATATGTATTAATCCTTTCAAAAGGCTCAAGTTTAAAACTAAATGTTATTTAGGATATCGATATTGTGCTTAATTTCTTTCATGAACATTTAATTAAATAACGGGCATATTCTCAAACGATATTTTCATCGGCATTCCGTGTCGCTATTCTAAAAACCAAAATATTTCATTTTTCCAGGCTACTTTGAAGTGATAAATCATCAAATCGTGTTGGGACCAAATCTTCGTCCAGATATCGAATATGCCGGACTTTTGCAAAAGTATTGGGGAGTAGCTTTGGTGATCGCTATAGCTGCACTTATTATCGTACTAATGCCGATAGTCGGGTAAGCCTTTAAACTAATGAACTCTCTTCCTAACAAATCTTGATTTATCCGTGTTTATCCTTATCTTTCTAATTTCAGCTTATGCTTTTGCTGCTGTCGATGTGCTGGTGCTTGTGGAGGACGCTCTCAACCATTCGATAAAAAGCACGACACATGTCGCCGAGTCATTTGGGGATTTCTATTGATTTGCGCCTCAACAGGATTGTTGTAAGTACTTAACATTTGGGGTGGAAAATTTAACTTCTGCCTGATTAAATCATCGTTGATCCTAACAATTTTTCTTTTCTCTCTTTTTTTTTTTCGTTTGACAACGTTTATTGCGTTGTCGACAAACAACAAATCCCTTTCGACGCGTCAACAGGTTTGGAGTGATTGTATCGTTTGTTACTAACAGCTATATGCAGGAAGGTATCGAAAATATAACAACAACCATACGTCATGGCGTCGATGATACTGGTACTTATCTGAACTCAACCAAATCCCAAATTGATTTCCTATTGACGAAAAATTATATTGAATTAACGGATAATGTGGAGTCTACGTTAAAAGGTGAGTGA
This sequence comes from Stratiomys singularior, assembly GCA_954870665.1. Taxonomy (NCBI): domain Eukaryota; kingdom Metazoa; phylum Arthropoda; class Insecta; order Diptera; family Stratiomyidae; genus Stratiomys; species Stratiomys singularior. The sequence continues at coordinate 19,977,737 of OX940880.1, forward strand.
ATGAACCGAATATTGATCATGGATGATGTGATTATCATTAATGATTTCCTCGGACACAAAAAAAAAACGCAACACAAGTTTATCTTCAACTTTATTTTTTTTTTTTTCCACGATTAATTATTTACATGTTCCGTTTGGAATCTTTCTTAAGACTAATGTAGACTTGAGAACTAACTTCTTATATACCTATGCAGTCGCCTCAATATCCTATCTATTAGTTAATTATTTCGCACATGTGTTAAAGGATTAGGATAGGTTTTATGACGGTAAAAAGATCTAAGGATGTTTGCCGCGCTAAATACGAAAGGAAAAATGTGATGGTTTTATGACATTGAAAAGATCTAAGGATGTTTGCCGCGCTAAATACGATCGGAAAAATGTGATGGTTTTATAACATTGAAAAGTCTATTTAATGAGAGGTGTAATATGTAGCGGAAACATATGTGCGAAATTTACATGAAGGATATGTAACACCCCCACCGTTAGATTGAGGCTCCGACGAAAATAGCTAATTACGGTTTAGGTGTGCGACTGTTACAAAAATTATTGCAATTACAATCATGAAATCTGACCCCAGACTTATAATATTGTCAGTTTTGTTCTAAATACAAAGTTATCAATAGTATTTGTATTATCAATTTGCTTCAAATACAAATCTACGATTTTGATATAAAAATTAATTTTGAAAAACTATTTCATTGTATACTTTGAAAAAGTAACTGTAATTTAAAGATTAAAATCCGTAATATGATTTATGATTTTTTTTTTTTTTTTTTTTTTTTTTTTTTTTTTTCAAACGTTTTTGTAGTGTAATTTATATTATTAGGCTCTATGGTATATTTTTTTTTTTTTTTTTTTTTTTTTTTTTTTTTTTTTTTTATGCATACATCTTTTACTTCTTCTAAATTATTATATATATATTTTTTTTTTTTTTTTTTTTTTTTTTCATTAGGGTTTACTTAAAAATGAGATCGTAGAGATCGTAATTCAATAACAAGGACCTATTCTGAGTGGTTGGAATTGGTTTGAATAATGTGTAGCACGTTATTGTGATATTCGATGGGTTTGTGGTACATTCCAGAAGGATACTATAGGTAGTAACAACATTTTCCTGGGAGAATGACATGCATAAGGGTTTTAGTTATTGGTGGTAGATTTAGAAGTCGAGGGTCGGTTTTTATTATGTTTCTTATTAGGTTTTGCTTTTATGGTTGGGTGTTCTATATTTTGGTATTTCTTTTTTGTCTTTATGTGAGTGCGAAAGTATTTGTTTTGGTTATTTGTGTCTACAATGTGGTCTTCGTCTATTTTTTCAGAGTTAATTTTCCTAAATTTAGTGTGATTTTTACCTCCTCTGGTTTCCTTAATAAAATTTGGACCGGTATCTATTTCCACATTTTCTCGGTTTCGATTGAGCTTATCAATTATTTTTTGTTTTCTTTGGTGGATTATCTCGTGGATTGCGGGATATTCATCTTGGTGGATATTACCGTTGATGAAGTCAATGGGTTTCCTGTTTGTAGAGGAGTGTATGGTGTTGTTGTAAAAGGTAATTATTTTCAGAATTTTTTCTTCTACTGTACTCTGGTTATTAATAGGGTCGTGTTTGAGAAGGCGAATGTGTTCGTTGATGGTATTGTGGAGTCTTTCTATATCAGCATTGGAAGTATGGTTGCTACTAGAGGTATAATGAACTTCAACCTTTTCATTTGATAGAAATTCTCTCAAAGGGATTGCTTTAAACCCTAACTCATTGTCAACTATTATTTCTTTTATTGTACCAAACTGACTGAAATAATAGGCAAGAGCTCTCTTAAATTCGGTCCAAGTTCTTCCAATAATTTTAATAGCACATGCATGCTTGGAGAATTTATCAATTATTGTTAAGAATAGAAATTTTTCTAATGTGTAAAACACATCTACATGAATTACTTCTCCAGGTTTTTGTGGAGTTTCTGTTAGTTTGAATAGGGGCTTAGGTGGATTTCGGACGTACTTTTCGCAATTGCATATTTCACAGTTATTTATGAAATTTGTGACTCTATCCTTCAGTTTCGGACAGTAGTATTTTAGTTTGAGTTCTTTAGTCACTTCTTCGATTCCTCTATGATTATTTCTAAGGTGTTCTTCTTCTATAATTTTGGCTAGGTTTTCTTCGTCTGTTACGTCTTCTAAGAGGACGTTACATCTAATGATTTTGAATTTTCCATCGGTAATAAAATTGTTGCTAAATGTGGAATATATGTTTTGGAAGAAATCTTCGTTTTCAATTAGAATAGCGTTTAATCCATTGGGATTAAAATGGTTCTTTAGCAATGTGATAGCGTCTTGCTCATCCAGCTGTTTGGCGTTGATAGTAGTCCTGTTTTTGTTGAAGATTTTTTTCTTTTTAATTCTAAGGGAGCCTGAGTCTGATTTATTTATGATTATTTGGTTTTTGAAAACGTTGATACAAGAAGAGCTCGTTGGGATTATAGTTTGATTTTCGACTAAGTTTATTTCTGGTTTAGGTATCCTGGACAGAGTGTCGGCATTTACGTTCTTTGCTCCTTCCTTGTATTTGATGGTGTAATCAAACTCTGAAAGTTTAAGTCTCCATCTTACGAGTTTAGAGTTGGGCTCTTTTATAGAAAAGAGCCAAGTGAGAGGTCGATGGTCAGTTTCAATTATAAACTTACGTCCAAAAAGATATGGGCGGTAGTATTTTGTGGCCCAAAGAATAGCGAGAAGTTCTTTCTCAATGGTGCTATAGTTAATTTCGTGGTCATTTAGTGTGCAGCTAGCGTAACTAATTGGTCGTCCTTCTTGAGATAGGACGGCACCAAGAGCATAGTTACTAGCATCAGTTGTAAGTGTGAAGATTTTATTGAAGTCTGGATATACTAAAATGGGTTCGTTTGTTAAAAGATTCTTGATCGTTTCGAAAGCATGGATATATTCTGGATTTTGTATGTCTAACTTAGCATCCTTTTTGAGGCATTTTGTCATGGGTTTTATAATACGGGAATAATCTTTTATGAATTTACGATAATACCCAGCCAGACCAAGGAATTGTTTGATCTGTTTCGGGGTTTTAGGTATAGGAAAATTTTGAACGCATTCAACTTTTTGCGGGTTGGGTTTAATTCCTTCTCTGGTGACTACATGGCCTAGGAAGTTGGTTTCGTGTTTGAAAAATTCAGATTTATCTAATTGTACCTTTAAATTAGTTTCTCTAAATCTAGTAAATATTTTGTTGAGTGAATCAACATGTTCTTGCAAAGAAGTAGAGAATATTATTACGTCGTCTAAATATACGAGACATATATTGTTTATGTAATCTGCAAGTATGCAATTCATAAGACGTTGGAATGTGGCAGGGGCTGTCTTCAACCCGAAAGGCATTCGTAGAAATTCATAGTGCCCACCCTCGACACTAAAGGCGGTTTTATGTATATCCTTTTCTTCGATTTCTATTTGATAGAAACCTTTTGCCAAATCTAGCGTGGTAAAATACTGGCTTCTTCCCAGTTTTTCCAAGATTTCTTCGATATTGGGAATGGGGTACTTGTCATCGATCGTAACTTCGTTGAGTTTTCGATAATCTATTACAAGTCTCCATTTAGGTTTCCCACTTGCATCCATTTTTTTTGGAACGATCCAAACTGGTGCTGAATAGGGTGATTTGCTAGGTCGTATGATACGTTTCTCTAACATTTCTTTGATTTGCTTCCGTACTTCCTCCTTGTGAATATACGGATACCTGTATGTTTTTGCGTATATTGGGATATTATTTGAGGTGCGAATTTCATGTTTAATTAAATTAGTGAAGGATAAATCAGACTCTTCGTTATAAAAGATGTCTGAAAATTTCTTTACTAATGGCAGTAATTTACCTTTTTCTTCATTATTCAGATGATCAATTCTAATCTGTTCAGAAATGGAGAAAGATCCCTTAACCTCGTTATCAATTACATTAAAGTTTTCGAAGGTTACAGGTGTGGTTTCTTGTGGGGTAAATTTAACTTTTGTGGGATGTTCGTTTAGTATCTTTACTAAACCTAATACTTTAGAATTTACTGCGTCGTAAATACCTTCCTCAAGTTGGACTTTTCCATCTTTGGAAGTCTTTCCAGGGAGGTGTATTAGACCGTGTTGTTGGTCTACAGGCACGGATACTTCGTAGAGTCCGGCCCTATTAAAGAGACAATATTGCTCATCTTCTTTGATTTCGAAGAAGATGGGGATAGTTTTTTCTCCGGCGCGTAATATTTGATTCTTATAATCTATAATTACATCGAGTTGTTTTAGTACATTATTGCCTAAGATTCCGTCATAAAATTCGTGGAATTGACAGACGAATAGTTCAATTTCTTGAGCCTTGTCTCCCAATTCTTCAAAGAGCGGAATTTTGACTTTTTCGTGAATATTAATAACATGTTGGAGGGTTTTTAAGTTTGTATCTGGTGTATTTATTTTCCACTTAGGATGACAGAGACCGGGGTTTATAATAGAGTGTGTAGCTCCGGTATCTATGATAAATTTTAAGGGTTTTGTCTTTGTCTTCACAACTATATAAGGTAATTTTCGTCCGAGGCTTGTGGAAGAAAATTTTGTGCCATTTCAGTAATATTTATGTCCATGGGTTCTGGCGATGGTTGCCGTTCGAAATACCGAGGATTTCCTGATGCGTTAGGATTATATGGATATTGGGTTTCGCTTTGATGAACTCTGTAGTTGTGTTCATGAGGTCGTCTTTGTTGTTCGCTTTGTTGATTATTATTATTAAATCGGTTGTTATTGTTGTTGAATCTATTGTGATAATTGTTATTATTGTTAGCGTTGTTGTTATTATTGTAGTTACTAGCATTATTATTAAACCTATGATAGTTGTTGTTGTTATTATTATTCCTGTTTTGTCTATTATCATTTTGATTATTATTATTAGGCCTGTTATTGTTATTATTATTACGGGAACTGTTATTTGGAATATTTGGTTTATTATTATTATTGTTATTGATTTGGTTTTTGTCATTGTTTCCGTCTGTAGTCTGGTTTTTGTAAATTTGTCCATTTGAACCATAGTATGCGTACCCAGCCGTAAAGAGAATGTCCATGGCAGATTCAAGGGTTTCGGGATTTCTGCAAAATAATATTGTCTTCATGGGTTCGGGTAATTTGTTTTTGAAGACGTTGAGTGCTGTTTTCATATTATTTCTAGCACACTCGTTGGTTGCAGTGCTTGTTCCTAAGACTATACGGGTTTTATTATTAAGTCGCCTAAGTTTGCTTCTAATATCATTATAAAATTCGAGTGTATTAGTTTTAAAGATTGCGCCTCTAAGGTTGTCGAAGAGTTCGTCCATACTCAGACGATCTCCAAAGTTATTTTGGAGGATTTGTTTAATTTCCGACCAAAGGACAGCGTGACAGTTAATGTCGATTGTTTCCTTTGCTCTCCCTTTAAGCTTACTTTTAATGATGTCACTGAAAAGAAGTTGAGAAACTTCATTGTAAGCTTCTAGAATGGGTTTCACTCTGTCTACTAAATTTATGAATGTTTGTAAGTTCTCGTGTTTACCATCATATTCGGGGAGACTGTTTAGATATTTAAGGGGGTTGATTTGTATTGCAGGGGCTTCGTTGTTCGTCATTTTTTTCTTTACACCAGATTCCAAACCACTCTTACAAAAATGATTATAAACTGAGATTTTGGGGCAGTTTTTGGTATAAAAAAAAAATACAAGATTTTTAGATAATGGTCTATACAATATATATATACATCGGATTTTAAGAATATAAAAATTTTATTTTTGAATATGTAAAATTCACAGTGTAAAATTTACTTGGTTTTGTGCTGGAGCTCCTGTGGACCGACTATAAGACTCCTTTCAGCGTGATTCCTTGTAATCTGCTAGTTGTTTATTTTTTTTTTTTTTTTCAGCAGGTCGAGTTTTCCTTAAAACTTTTTATTCGCTTTCAAGAATTTTTCTTTTTTTTCGAAGAGCACGGGTTCCTTGTCTGTTAGCACTATCGTGAACGATTTTTGGTTTTTTTTTTTTTTTTCAGCAGGTCGAGTTTTCCTTAAAACTTTTTATTCACTTTCAAGAATTTTTCTTTTTTTTCGAAGAGCACGGGTTCCTTGTCTGTTAGCACTATCGTGAACGATTTTTGGTTTTTTTTTTTTTTCAGCAGGTCGAGTTTTCCTTAAAACTTTTTATTCACTTTCAAGAATTTTTCTTTTTTTTCGAAGAGCACGGGTTCCTTGTCTGTTAGCACTATCGTGAACGATTTTTGGTTTTTTTTTTTTTCGAGATCACTTTTATTTTCGCGTCTGCGTTAATCGTGAATTTTCCTCCTCTTGGGGAATATCTTTAGACAGACGTGATACTATACGCGACTGATTTTTTAAAAAAAATCGAGTAATCTTTTTACTCCGCGTATCCTACCGACTGCGCCATTAATGATTTCCTCGGACACAAAAAAAAAACGCAACACAAGTTTATCTTCAACTTTATTTTTTTTTTTTTCCACGATTAATTATTTACATGTTCCGTTTGGAATCTTTCTTAAGACTAATGTAGACTTGAGAACTAACTTCTTATATACCTATGCAGTCGCCTCAATATCCTATCTATTAGTTAATTATTTCGCACATGTGTTAAAGGATTAGGATAGGTTTTATGACGGTAAAAAGATCTAAGGATGTTTGCCGCGCTAAATACGAAAGGAAAAATGTGATGGTTTTATGACATTGAAAAGATCTAAGGATGTTTGCCGCGCTAAATACGATCGGAAAAATGTGATGGTTTTATAACATTGAAAAGTCTATTTAATGAGAGGTGTAATATGTAGCGGAAACATATGTGCGAAATTTACATGAAGGATATGTAACAATTATCCTCGTGCGTATGAAGAAGTTTTTAAAATGCGAATCACAGGGTCCTTTTGATTTCCGTAAAATATTCTTATGAAGTTGTATTGCTTGCCCTCGTACTTTCCAATAATCCTTTTCTTTACTGTCAATTTTTTATAATAATTCCGAACTTATAAGCTTGAGTTTCGCTCCAAGTACTTTTTCACGGAGCCCGTTTAGGACTAACTTTTTTCTAAGACTGGTTTCGATTTGTTGATTTTTTCACATGATTTTTGGAGTCGCAATTTGTTTCGAGCAAAAGAAAGTCACCCGATTACGTTAATATACATCTTATATTAATCTAATAGCGAATGTCGTCGAAAATACAAGTTGCTACGGTCTCAGACTTTTGTTTGAAAGTGGCATATACAAATCGGCTACGATCGACCAGTTGAACGCATTCTAAGGAACTTCACTGTGATCTACTAGGAAAGGAGAAAGAACGTAAAAGAACACCAAAAAAATCACTTGGCCAATGTTTTCATTATGTTTTTTCTAAACAAAAAATAGACAAAAAATGAAAAAATTAGGTTACGTGGATATAAGAAAGAATTGATCCAAATACAATTAAATCATAAGAGAGGTGAAAAGGGGAAAAAGGCGGAAACAAGAATAAAATTGATGCACTAGAATAGAATAAAATAATAAACAGAATAGAATACAATTTAAATAATGATTGTTTCAACATATTTTGACAGAAGGTTAACCTTAAAAGGATGGAGGGGACAAACATATATGTCTTTGGATCTCGTGTCATCCATTGTCGTTACAAGAGCAGCCTGTCTGATCCCGAAAGTGAAAGTGCTATAGGTTCAGATCAGGAAGTAGTTGCAGTGTTTTTTTTTAATCGGGTGGAGTCGTTTCCTGAAACTCCTCTAATCCTTTAACTTAATCATTTCCATATTGCGTTCCTTTATTTTATTGTTAACGCTATTGGAGACACCTTATATTGCTCTTTTACGCTTTGATTGAGTTGTTTTGTCGTCCATTCTTTGATTTAATTTTTTTCGTAGTTTCTAAAACTCATGTCGTATATGATCATACTAGCTTCAGCTAAGATTTATATAGATTTTAGATGTCAAAGTGAGCTTCGATTTCTTTTGGATTCAGCAGGGTATCTTGTAATATTGTAGCGCAATGTCGGTTCTATTTGTTCTCAATGTAAGTGTATAACCGAACATTTATAACACAATTCGATATGTACAAATTAATCCCAATAGTGATAAAATGACAGGACGAAAAATAGCGTTGAATTCAAATGCTTGAAAAATTAGATTATTTTGTTTCCACTTCCATTTCTTTTTCCATTTTTCGGATCCATTCCAGACTTTCAGCAAATGCTAATTTCAAAATTTTATTGTACTTTTCAGCTGCAACAGATGTTCTGCTAACCGATCTGAAAAATGCATCGGAAGCTATTTCATTGGATTACCTCAACGGGTTGGTATCAAAGTTACCATCTATAAGTGAAAATCTGGAAGAAATGAAAGTGCTCACAAATAAATTGAGAGTTGATGCATCACAATTAAATGATGGTGGGTAATTTCACTATAGCAAGCAAGAAAAATAACCTTCATTTTTATTACTTTCTAATACTTCTTGTGATAGGTCTGCGTGGTGTAAAACGCGAACTCCTACAAGCATTGACCAATTGCGGAGCACAAGCTTGTATTGATGTGTTGAAGGATTACCAAATTGGTAAACTTGATGCCAATGGCATTGATTATAACCAGGTAGGCACCTTTTATAAGTCAACTTAAATAGATAACTAGATCTAAGCACATCACCATATATTTGGAGAGTTTTAACTTGAAATTTGTTGTCTCTTCCACGGCTGAAGATGTTAGACAGATATTTTCCAAGGGTATGTGAAAATGAACATCTGTATTTTCACCATTTCGTTTAATTGATTCGTAGATGTTTGAAATGGTTTTGTTATTTGTTGGAATTCTTACGTGCAACCACACTTTTAGTCTCTTGATGCATAAAGCATTTATTACATTTCTATTTTACTTTTGATTATATTAGACATTAAGTTGTGCAAATGCACTACTATAAATCATTTTATTTTAAGTTCTTTATTATACTCACAAATCATCCTTTGATGTTTATGTTTATTCTTAATTTTTTATCTTTTTTTGCAAATATAGTTGCCCGACTTGTCCTCGCAAATTGCCGATGTTCAAGGTTTGCTCAATGACAATATTGTTCACGTAATGGAAAATGCTACTAAATCATTCCGGTCGATGAGTGAAAATGTAAATAAAACAATTCAAGAAAACGTTGGAAAAGTGAGAAACGCTATGGATAAAGCAGGTTTGTCTTCCTTCCGTCTGGGAATGAAATATTTCTCTCAAATAATTTGGAACGTAATTAATTGATTCGCATGTTGCAGGTGATAATATAGGGGAAGCTTCTGATCTCATGGGTGAAAATCTGGATCTACTCAAGAAATCCATCAACGATTTCAGTAAAAGGAACATTGATAATGCCGACAAGTATATCAATGAATATGCCATCTATAGATTTTATTTCGGTATTGCTGTTAGTACAATTCTTTTATTGGTAAGTGTAAACCATATGTTTGAATTTCTTATAAATACAAAAGGTCAAAATATCTCAACGTTATTTTACATTTTGTATTATTACAGATTTTAGTCTGTCTTACGTTTGCTTTATTGTGTGGAATATGTGGAAAACGGCCAGATGGGTACGGCGATGATTGCTGTAATAAAGGATCAGGTTCAAGATTCTTAATGATGTAAGTAAATTTACATTTTGTATGTTTATTCGTTCAATATTTTTTTATTTGTCAACAGTGCTGTGGCTCTCATTTTCTTAACAATCTCGGCTCTTGCTCTAGTCGTGATCCTTCATTTTTTGGTTGGAATTATTCTTCAACGTGGCGTCTGTGTCGCTTTAAGGTAAGATACATGCATTTAAATAAGAATTTCACACATTGTAAAGTTTATGCATACATATCGCAATGCCAATTGTATTAAAAATAAAAATTAAACAACGAAAAGGAAAACAAAACGCATTGAAAGCAACCAAACTGACGACGAAAAGTCGTCATAAGGTAGAAATTTATTATCCATTGTTAATATCTCTGCGTAATCAAAGCGCAGTGAAATCAAAAAAATTGCAAATTGTCTAAGGGAAAAAGATAAGATCGATTCGTGCTAGATTTCAAAAATTTAAGGTCGCTACAATTTTTAAAGCATTTGTGAAGACTAAATTGACGGGTGGTGTCGAAACATTGCGAATTTAACAGGGAAGGTTACAAATGTCCTTTAACTTTACCACTAAGCTTGTACCCACATCTTTAAACACTTTTTCATCACTGAAATTGTTAACGTTGACTGATGATGACAATGTGATGATGTGATGACTGATTTTCCGCAATCGCATTCTGTCATAAGTTGCTTCCTTCTTCATAGTCAATTGTTTTCTTCTGCTTATTTTCTGATATCTCTTCGTATTCTGCACCACGAAGTTATTCCTTACATGTTTCCAGATAATATCAATTCCATGGAATTGCTTCGGTGGTCTTAATATGAACATAGCGTCTCCATGTAGCGACACCATTCAACACCAACGGAGTTTCCAGATAATGCAGCAAAATGATTGACAAAAGCTACTCTCGGATGAGAAAGGAAAGTGACCTCAGCTGGACCTCTCCTTCCCTTTTCCTTCAGTTTGTATGTTTTCGCCACTCTTCTCGCAGTTAGGGTTTTTTTTTCATGAAAGAACGCTACATTATATTTGTCCATTTGTCATTTTATCCAATATTACTGGCAGGATTTCGATAACCCATCGAAAAAACTACTTCTAAATTTAACCACGAGTCAATTCAATTTTTATGTTTCTTCATATGATACCCAAAATATGAAATGTCGCTCCGACATTTCGTAAGCCATCAATCGGACAAAGTGATTTTAAGAAGAACGATGCATCTCATCCGCAAATGTTTCCGAATTTTTGAAGCATTTGAAATGTGCCCACAAAGGGTGCATAATAGTTTCAAAACTCAAAATCTTCGCACAAAAGATTTGTGTGATGTTGAGACAATGTTACTTTGTTTTCAAGCATATAGATTCACTAGATTTACAATCGTATGAAATAGTGTTTTAAACATGACGCAACCTGTGTCTGCCAGGGCACTGGAAATTTATTCATACTCACAAAAAATCATAACACTTGAACTGTTTAAACAAAACACTTGTTTTGTCCCTTTTTACAGATTCTATTTAAAAAAATTGAATATTATCGGAAACAATGAAACAGAAATAGTTGTCAGAATTCACTGATTTATAGAATTTATTCGAATTCTTCCAATATGAAGTTTCTCATTCAATTGTTTTACATTCCTATCTTTACAGAGATCCTGAAAACGACCAAATCTTCGCCTACGCCAATCGTCTTATAGATTTAAACCAATTTTACGACAATATCAACCGAGACAAGCGAATCTCGAAGAAATTATCGAAAATACGATCCTCAACGATTACACGAATTAATGATCCATTTACGCTATCCGATGTGGTAGTTGCATGCCAAAAAAATGAGTCAATTTATAGAGTTCTGCATTTGAATAACATCGTTGAGATTGATGATATTGTTAACTTCCCTGATAAGTACAATATCAATGCTACTCTGGAATTTCTAATAAATAATATTAAAATAAATAATATTGAAATTACAAACGATGCTATCAAGCAACGCATACAAAGTCTGGGGCAGTCGCAACTCAACCATTTCGATGTTTCAAAGTTTACAGAAAATGTGAGTCCTTTGAAAATACCGATATTCGAGTAGAGTCCTACATGATTTTTCTATTCTAGCTTAATGACAATATCACTCTCTTTCCGCTTGATGAAATCGCTCAAAAGCTTCGGGACACAGCCAACAAAATTACAAATCCAGAAATGGCGAGCATAAAAATAAGCATTAGAAATCAAGCATTGCATCTCGAAACATATCAGCAAAACCTCGTCCTTCCAATGATTGATCAATCCAGAAGACTGTTAAGTTTGGCAAGCAAACTAGATGACGATTTGCACTTCAATACGAATGCGACAAAAGAGCCGTTTGAGGATTCAATCCTGAATCTTCTTGATGAATTAGAAAGAGCTCAAAAGTTTATGGACACCAATGGAACAGCTTATGTTCAAAAGGTTGCATCGCAAATGGTCAAACAGTTAAGCGGTGACATTACAAAATACATGCATTTAGTGGTCGAGTCTGTTCGTAATGACATCGGTAATTGTGCACCAATGGCAAACGTGTATAATTCAATTATTGTGGCTGGTTGCAATAGGATAGTGGATCCATATGTAAGTTTTTATGGAAAAATGTTTAATTTTTAACTTAGTTGCTGTGATCTTGTCATTAAATTCGCTTGATGACATGTGGCAGTTATGCAATAAAAATTCCATTAACTGGATCAAATTATCTGTGAAATACTCGCATTTCCTCGATTGGAAATATTATATAGAGATTGATATTTAAAGCTACTTAAGCATGGACTTATACTTATAGTGGGGGAGCCCACCGTGCTAAATCGGGATTTACTCGAGCGTCATAGAGACTTATTGGGTGCGAGGCTCAGATGATAAGAAAAAGAAAATGTCATATGATAAATACCTTTTTATCGGCGGGGTAAGCAGCTGTAGTTTTTCAAACATGTAAAAAAAAACTGTTGCATGGACATACTTGAACGCGTCAGATATTGATAGAATCCATGTTTAACGTATTTAAAAAAATGTATGTATGTTAATCTGATTGTTTTCATGGTGGGGGTGGACGTACGTAAGGGTTGAAAATGAAAAAAAAAAAAATTAATCGAGCGCGTCAGATTTTCAAAGGGGATGTTAAGGGGGGAAATCACAGTAGCCCACAAAAAAATAGGCATATTTTCGGGAATTAATTTTGGCTGAATAAAAGTATCAATCGAAAATCTGTAAAGTAGGTTTTATAGCAATACTACAAAAGTACAAAATGTAATTTTTTTCAATAAAAAATATTTACAAATGGCGCCTGCGCAGCATATGCCCCAAGGCGCCTATTTTTCAAAGCGTGTCGATGGCCGAAGACGTAGACTCCTTAATTTTTGGCCTGGAAGAAAAAACCAAAATTTTTTAGTTTTCATATAACAACAGCTAGCGAGCTACGTAGGATTTTTTCGATATATTGATTTTTCACAAAATGGTGCATGTTTGAAAATAAAGTTAAGTTTTTAACAAAAAAAAAAAACGCCATCAAATCTTCGATAAAAAAAAACTAAGCCAAATAAAATAAAAATCCTACGTAGCTCCATGGAGGAAGATATTTCGAAGATACTGTCAAAATTTCAAGTTGATCGGTAAAGATTTGCTCGAGTTATGTCTTCGGCGAGCTCAAAAAAAGTGGTTTCGAGAAAAACGTGTTTAAAGTTTTACGTACTGAGAAACCATATGAAAATTTTATATACCTTTAATCTGCAATGCCTGCACCGTACAGTTGACCTTCTGAATCTACCTCCAACTCTTCTTTTTCTTTCCGCATACTTTTCAAGTCGAGTCAGGCCTGTTTTGCGCCATCACTAATAGATTTTTCCGCCTTCTTGATACGCTTTTCGTCGACCTCCACGCATAGGTTGTAGCTGTTCGGGCCGATTTTCATCCCCATGACTTCGATGATGTGTAAAACTGATATCAATCCGTCATTGAAAACGGATGTTGCGACGTTCGTACCGATGTCCATTATTTTTTTTCCAGAATTCAAGCCTTTTGGTACCATAGCCCAAACAGTAGCGTTGAAACTTTCATTGTTGTTTTGCGTATATCCCCCGATGCAGCGAGTAAGAAGATCATCCGTGACCAGTTTTTCGCAGACAGGTTTTATCGCTTCGAAAACTTCTTCACGCATTGGTGGTTTATGCATATAGCTAGCCAGAATGTTTTCGCATTTTGCCCTTTGCCACGAACACCATGAATTTTCTCCAGTTGGGCAATGGTCGTGTTGCGGATTTTCGTCTGTTGACATTTTATGGAACAGTGTGCCCCATATCGCACTCTTCGTTTTTCAATCGAATGACAATTTCGACGAATGGCTAATCCAAAGTAAATTGACAGTTCGTCGATCAGCTTAGCTGTCAATTTGCCTTTACCTCCTAACCCTTTGGTGTTTTTCTTGAAATTGCGAAGATGGGTGCCTATGCGTTTCTGAACATGGTCGATGCATTCTTTTTTTGTTATCGTGATGTTTTCATACGGTTGAGCATCCGTGATACCTTTGAAGGTTTTGGAGTCGCCTTCGCCGATGTAACTCACATACTTGACATCATGTAGATCTTCAGAGCGCTGAAACATTTCAATTGCTGCATCGAACTCCATTTTTCTCACTGACCCGTCATGATTTGCTTGGCATTCGGCGGCGTGATTTTCTGCCCACTCTTTGTATTCGTCGGTGTCATATTTCTTCTGCCAATACTCGCACGCTTTACAATATTTACATTTAACTAAAACATCGACAAGTTTACCAGCCAATCAGGGAAACTAAACCGTTTAGAGATTAGAAGCCCCTTTTTCGCCACGATCCGTCACCCGATACCGTGATACCGTTTTTTTCTCCTTTCTCGTTACTGATTCTTTTTTCTTCATTCGCTGCATTTGACATGCTATTTCTGGAAACAACCACTGATGCAGCCAAAATATTTTCAATGATTGCGTCGTAAACCGATTGGAAGACCGGGCGAGGCAATTCCATGAACGCACAAAATTTTCTGATGCCTTGCAGTCCAATTCCCAGCAATCTCATGGCGAGAATAATTCTGCGATTAATTTCGTAAGCATTCGTAATAAATGGGCTGTTCGGTATTTCTTTTTTATCACAGTTATCGCAGGATATAACGATTTTAAAACCTAAGCCTCGTTTACTGCTTTCTGTAAAACGCACATTAGATTGACATTCTTTGCACACCACGACGTTAGAAATGGCGGCAAAAACAGTAACGAAATTCACGAGATGATATCCAATTGTAGGATCCACTTCAATGTCATTACTATCTTTCGCTTTCAACTACCTTGCCGATGCACTGACATTTAAATCTTCCGACTTTTCGATTTCGTGGCGATTTAACGGTCGCTTACGTTTCGGTCGATTTTGGTACGCAGTATCCTTTTTCGTCCCTTTTCTAACACGACTCGACGATGGGTCACTCATAATGACAATGATTTGCAAATATCACTGTTTTTTATCACTATTTATGTTATATATGTAGTTATGTGCAAGGACTTGTCGTGCACCGAGAGAAAGAGGAAATAAGAAAACGTCCGGATTATTATTTAAAAACGATTTTACTCCAGCGTTTCACTGCTAAGACTGACAATATAATGACTTAAATCTATCTATTTATACATATTTTTACATATCTAGTTACGTCTATATAATTAACATATTTTATTATCCTACGTCTGGCTTAAATCCTTTTATTAGGATATTTATGACACGCATGAGCGTCTAGATTTAATCCCAAAAGAATTCTATGCAAATGATATTTGCATCTTTTATTACTTTAAAATAACCCAGATCTACTTAATCTTTTTCTTAGGGTTAATGGTACGTCTGAGCGTCTGGAAGGAATCACCCTCACGTGCAACACATGTGACGTAATTATGTATGCACGAAAGTGAAGCGTCGTGAAAAAACGTTGTATTCAACGAAAGAAATTTCTCATCACTGACGCTACACGTGTTTTGTTCGTATGTCTATTACATGTAGTGACCCCTATAGGAATTCTTAAAATTCTAGACTATTCGGAGGGCACTTTGTTCTCTATGGACTACCGCTATACCTGAACCCATAGTCATAAGTTACAGCGCGCGCCGGGATCACAAAAGGCGCTCGGAGCATACCTGAGTGGCGTTACCGCAGAATGAAAAATTTGGGCACTCGGACACTTTTGCCGTGTTCCATCATTTGGTATATTATTTTGAAGACCCTAAAGCACCTTTTAGGCGAAAATTTTTTTTTTCGAAAAATAGAAAATTTTACTGTGATTTCCCCCCTTAAGTGAACTTAAAAAAAGCTATTATATAATAATCTGACGATTTAGATGTGACGCAAACTCGCGGCCATCATTAGAATGTGCAAAAAAAATCGTCATCTTGAACTACTCAAGCGCGTCAGATTAAGATATATATGGTTCATCTTTATGCCCTGTACGTGTTGTTTCATAATCTGACGATTACCTGGAGGGATGCGCCTAATCTGACAATTTAAAAATTTAACTTGTATTAAAATCACGAAATAATCAAAAACGTTGGTAATACGTTGTAAACAGCAAGTCGTGAATGAGTCTCTGTGATCAGCTGTCATGGCAACAGAAATCAGAAAGAGGACGGAATGTGAGAGTAATAGATAGAGAAAAAGTGAGAGAGGAATAGAAACGAGAAGAGGGGAATGAAAAAGCAATAGACAGAAAAAAAGTGAGAGAGGAATAGAAATGCGGAGAGGGGAATACAGGCATCGCGTAGTTGCACGAATTAAACTTTATTGATTAATTTTTATTACTTCGGCTTGTGGAAATCGTCAGATTATATATTTTTCATAAATGTTGATCTATTCCCTTCAAAATAATAAAATTTCAACCACGCTCGAGAATGTCAAAATGACGTTTTTTTTTTCAACTTTGTGGCCCTCCTCTTTCTTTACGTCATCCTTAAATTGTCAGATTAGAGGAATATACGCGTTTTAGCATGTGACTAACTCACTCTACCTTAATCTGACGCGCCCGAAAATTTCAAATGAACAATTTTTTTTTACTAATCTGATCCTTTATCCTTGACGGGCGTCCTTATAAATGAGGCTCATATCTGGTAAAAGTAAATAGCTGGGTACAAGGTATCTTACTGTATATTAATCTGCCGCGCTTTAGTAAATCCTGAAATCCCCTCTTGGGCTCCCCTACTATTATATTTGTAAAAATTGAAATAACTCTATCTTAATGATGCTATTCACTTTATTTGAACAGAATGGATTCTGGGCAGGCGTAGGCTGGTGCATTCTACTATTTCTGCCAACGTTAGTGATAAGCGTTAAGCTCTCTAGTTTGTATCAAAAATCAGATCCGTATCCAGGACCTTTAGTCGAATCGTAAGTACAATCAATTGCTTTTTACTAACATTCAATATGTGAACATGTCTAATAATTTTATTTAACTGTTAAATGGAATGAGAATGAAGATTTAATGCATAATTCCCTTAAAACTTTTCCGTTTTGTCTAGTGAAAAGAGTTATAAACGTTTGCCTGTTTATATTATCGGGGAATAGTTTTTCAGCCAATTGTTGCCATTTGCTTATGAATATGTTAATGTTGAACACATTGGCTATATTAGCTTAAATTTAATAAGTGTAAGTTTGAATATAATCGGATCACATTACTGATACTACGAAATTTATTATTTTAGAGAAAAATGGCAATGACACGGCGCTTCCATGGCAGCATTTTGTTGATTGCTTTGTTCTAATTGGATTTAATACTTAAAAAATTTATGCGATAACACATATTAAGAATAAAACGTGATTTTTTTATGACTAACCAAACATTTTATTGTTTTACTAAAACAAAATACAGACCCAATACAATTATGTGCATCAATAATACTAATTATTCCAAAATGAACATTTGAATTCGATCTGTTAAAGTGTTTTTGCAAAATCAAACTTTACCAATTTGATTCAAGGTAAGAATTCACTTATAGTGTAGTAAAACATTTCAAAATGGGCTCTGATTATGTAACAATGTGTAACATTCTAATACGCTTTACTTTGTGTTTATTCGTTAAGTGTCGTCACAAATAATGGCTGTATGATCGTGGTTTTATTGTTGCGGCGGGAAATTATTAGGTTTTCTAGGTCCGCAGGCCGCCCTTTGCGCCTCTTTATTCTTATTCTCTTCTGTCGGCCTACAAAACTCAAAAATTAGTCTACGCTTGAACTAGAAACGTCTAATAGAATGTAGAAAAACAACCGAATATTTGTGCGTAAAAAGGGAAGAAGAATTTATGGAGAGTCAAACAGCTTTTAAAATTTATAATTAAGGTGCATCAATAATACTGTACTAAACAGTACCAAGACTAGGTTTTAGACTTCAAACCGGATATCCGTAAATTTCGAATATTTTATCATTTCAATAATGTTTTCTTTTAACTTAATTTTAATGTGCCTTGTGTTTAACTCGAGTATTTTCCCTGCTTTTGTCTTTAACTTTTGCTTCTCAACTTTTGCCCATTGGTGCTTAAATACTTCAGTGTTCAATGACCATTCACGGGGTCTCAATTATTGCAGTTGTACGCGGTTTACTAACTTCAGTTCAATCCCGTCTATGAATTTTGAGCACTTACCATCCTTTACTTATGTTCAAAATTCATTCGCATATTTTGCTTATTTTGAAATAATTATTCAAATGAACTAATTATGTGATTTGACATAAATGTGGATATATTTTTACACTTTTCGCTAGACCGTAGACATAGACCTGTCGATTATGAACGTGAACGTCTATTATGTTTTTAGTGTTTCAGGACTTTGTTATTTTGTCAATATCTTATGGGCTTTTTAGCTCAGGTGAACTCTAACTCGAGATAATCTCGGTTACATTTAAAAAGCACTTTCTAGGTTAGAAAGAATGGTGGAAGGGGAAGGTGGTTTCAACCACGCGTCCCTGCCGATTCTTATCAGGTGCCAATTTCTGTACCGCTGGAGCTAAAGCGCTATGTTAGCTTAGTCAAACGTAGAATCGTTAAATCTATGAAATCGTGAGTGAGAATAGAAAACGAACAATTAAACTCGAGCCTTATAGGTATTACAAAATTATATTACATTCAAAATATAACAAAAATAAATATATAAATAATATGAGATAAATTTATTTTAAAAAGCAATTTATTTATGTTTGGATTGAATAAATATAATAAAACTTGTTAGAGATTGTAGCCTAATAAATAAAGATTGTATGACATTCTGTAAAAATATCTTCAAGATGCATTCCAAGTTTGTTAAGATACAGATCGCACTATGATATTTCCCATCTACCGCGGGATTTCTCAACAACAAAACAGACCTTATTATTTTTTTGTCCTTTTCGCACAAATGAAGTTTCCCATTTAGACAGGATTCAACAACAACGGTGTCCAAAAGTCTTCACGAGAACGAATTCGTAGTTATTTGTTTGCAAACTGCAAGTCACCTTAGGAGCTATCTTGAATTTAAAAAAAAAATAATTGAACTTCTCCAAAATTCACATTAATTCCCATAATAAATGTAAAACGTGAATTCCTGGAAAATTCCTTGTTTCAGGACTTGGTAATCGACCAATGCTTAACCACGAAATCGACAAGTTAGTTACAAAATCCACGGGACGAAAAAAGAAGCTCCCGTTGAGCTTATTTATTACGCATCACGCGTGAAAATTTATTAGATATAAGGACGGAAAATCTTCCGATCTAAAACGTAATACTATCGACTACAAATTCACAGAGAACAGAGTTCATATACACTCTGACAAAAAAGTATCCGGAAATTTGAAATAAAACGCAAAAATATTAAACTTCTTCAATATTTATTGAATCTCCTCCAAAATATGCTCCATTTGAAGCGATACACATGTGCCAACGTTTTTTCCAATCATGGAAACATTTTTTATAGGCGCTTTCAGGGATAGCCTTCAGCTCCTTCTGCGATTTTTTTTATGGCGTCTATGGAGTCAAATCTGGTTCCCCGGAGCAGTAATTTCAGTCTGGAGAAAAGAAAAAAATCACACGGAGCTAGATCAGGCGAATAAGGTGGCTGGTCGATGGTATTTATCGAGTGTTTGGTCTTAAAATCGTTAATAATCGTGGCTCGATGTGATGGTGCGTCATCGTCATGCAAAATCCACGAATTGTTTTGCCACAAATCCGGCCGTTTACTGCAAATATTTTCACGCAAAACAGTTAAATAGAAGTCCTTATTGACCATTTGACCTTGCGGAACGAATTCATGATGAACCACACCACGAATATCGAAGAAAACAATAAGCATCGTCTTGATTTTCGAACGACTTTGCGAGGTTTTTTCGGTTTCGGCTCATTTTTTCCCACCCATTCAGATGATTATTGGCTCGTTTGTGTGTCGTATTCATAGACCCATGTCTCATCACCAGTTATGATCCGTCCCATGAACGTGGGATCAGAATTCGCACGATCTAGCATGTCTACAGCTACCTGCATCCGGTACTGTTTCTGAAGAAAATTCAGCTCTAACGGAACAAGCCGAGCGGCGACGCGCTGCATGCCCAATTGGTTCACCGAAATCAAACGAGCGGTTTCACGAGAGATTTTGAGATCACGTGCTATCTCTCTAACACTGGCATGACGATTTTCGAGCACAATTTCCTTGATTTTTTCGACGTTATCGTTGGTTGAAGAGGTCGACGGTCGTCCTGAATGAGGCAAATCTTCAACGATCTCCCGACCGTTTTTAAAGGCTTTGTACCATTTGTACACTTGGGTTTTCGATAAAACAGAGTCTCCATAAGCCTTTTCCAGCATTCGTAACGATTCAGCACACGAAATTTCATTCAAAACACAAAATTGGAGACAAACTCTTTGTTAAATATTTTTTTCCATTGTAAAATTCGCAGACTACCACTGAGGTCGAGTGGTTTCAACAGCTGTCGTAAACAAACTAGTTGACAGACCGCGCTCATGTTTGGCATAGTAATTACAGACAGTCCTACCAACATACAGAAACTTCAAATACTTAAAAATACTCAACGCGGGCAATTTAAATGAGAATTTCCGGATACTTTTTTGTCACAGTGTAGTTTCCTAAGATGTCTTCTTACAAACAGACGATTCGATGTGAAGCCTGATATCTGTTTTCACCAATATGCTTCACATATCCGCAAAAACGCTTTATTCACATACAAATTTTGGAACCATATATATCATGTAACGGTATAGCATTTTTGTTGTTGATTTGTTGAACAGAATAAATCAATGGTTTAGCTTGAATAAAAACTAATTAAAAAAATGACACTTGCATCAACAATAGAAGCCTTAATGTGGTGGCAGATTGGTAATAATTGTAAGTTTGGGAAAAGTTAGCAGCACTAGGCTTACTATTAATTAAACAAACATACACACACACACACACAATCATATCACGAAAAAAGCAATCAACAAAATCTGTCATTGTGTCGTATGATACCTGACAATAGTTTAGTATGATACTGTGAATGTTCGTTGA
Organism: Stratiomys singularior; assembly: GCA_954870665.1. Classification (NCBI taxonomy): domain Eukaryota; kingdom Metazoa; phylum Arthropoda; class Insecta; order Diptera; family Stratiomyidae; genus Stratiomys; species Stratiomys singularior. Next base: position 19,998,906 of record OX940880.1, read on the forward strand.
CGGTTCATTTGTTTGATCTTTGATTGAATGATTTAATTAATGGAATGATTGGTCATGCCATGACTATATAAATACATATATATGTACCTAGATATCAATATAAACATATACAGCCTTTAACATTGAACAATTTTCGTTTCGTTTCATTTCGGTCTTCTGATTTCCTATCCCGTATCTTTTTCATTTCGAATTATTTTGCATTGTTGTATTTTTGCTTCTATTTTCATTGCATTTCCCCTAAAAATTTCCAGGGAATATTTGTATGATGCATACAGTGAACGTGACAATATACCATTGGCAAAGTAAGTATATACTTGAATATTTAAATTAATCATACTACATTTGATACCGGCCCTATAACTGTTGCGTGATCCATTCATTTGATACATTGTTTATGGTTTGAGCTCATATTAATAAATGTTCATAAAAAGCATGTGCGTCATTTATCATATAATATTTGCTGGATTTCCGATAAAATGCGACTCATTCATACAAAAAGTCAAAAGTGTGATTGGATTTACACGGCTTAGTAATCATCTGGTGACTATCATGCTCTACATGTTTTATGGGAGAATGCTTATTTGTTGGTGAAAATGTTGATAAGAAATAAAAAAACAAGGAAACAGACGCTAACTACGAAAAATCCAAGGAATTAACAGACTTTCGACTGTAAAATGTTTTTTCCCATTCAAACAAAAAAAAAAAAAACTTGCATAATATGTATAAATGCGATAAATTCGAGAAAATGATATTATTTTTTTTTATTAGTGCTCCCTCGTTTACTTTACATTTTTCCAATCATTCGATCAATTATGATGACACCACCAGGAAAATCTTCCTTTTTTGCTGCGAACAATATATTGAGACATTTTCCCACATTTTAGTACGGGCCAAAGTATTGCTCGGCAAGTCCATTACCCTTGTTCAATGGTAAACGAATAAAGTGAAATCTGTTGAACTTCCCAACAAAGTACTTCCAACGTGTCGCACTCAGGTTTTGCCGTATGTGCTAGCTAGAGTACTGTCATAAAGAAAAATGTCTTCGTATTGTCGCTTTCGGCGTTCTCCCCCTTTTATCATGTTTTAACATAACATAAATGATCATACCACTTTGGCCCCAAAAAACATAGAACATCGTCTTGCTGCCAACGCGATTTAGTCTTGTGGTCAATGTGCCTGCGTCTATGCCATGACTTTATTGGCTTGAAACTTTCAACTAATTCTGTTGACTAATTTAATTAATCAGTTCTCGAAATAAATCTGCTTTTCGTTCCCCGTAATTATTTAATGCAAAAAGATTTTTATTTTGCAACGAGCGAGCAAAATTTCACACATATTTTTGGATCATGCTATTTTTCTATCAGTCAGCTCATGTGGTAGCGATCTTTCATCATTCTGAGCTATTCTCGTCTGGGGTAGCCGATTGGTCACCACTTAATGACCAATCTCCAAATCGTCGAAGAATGCTTGAAATTCTATATACATGCGTTTTTTGACGGTTCTGTTCGTTGGTTGTCTGCAATATCAATCTCGCCACTTTCCCAGGTGACTCAAAGGATACCTTAAAAACCACCGTTTACACATATTGTCCAATGGAGCATATTCGCCATAAGCTTGTGAAAGTTCTTCTTCGCACTACAGCCCGTCTCTGGTTTGCTTCATGCAACAAGTGCCGCCAACATTCTGGTTCCATTGACCGCGTACTCCAACTTTGAAATTCGAGAAGCGACGAACTGTCTTCGTCAGCAAAGGCAGACAAGCGTTTCCTCGGTTTCCCCAATGGTCGCAGCTCTTCGGTTCTCCCAAACGAACACCTTTTTGCGTATCCCTAGTTCGTCCATACGATTCATATAGTCAGCCCATTGCAGCTAACGCATTTTTACAATCGGTGAAACCTCCACCTCGTCAGAGGTGGTTGCACCGATTGTAAGAATGCGATCGTGTAAGAATGCAACCGTGAGCCGTATGAAACGGCTCACGGTTGTATCGAATTCGCCATTGATTCCCGTCTAGCTTCGCTCCATTCATCCGGCTCAATATATTTACCAAGTATAGCACAGGATTTATCACGGATTTATATACTTGGAGCTTTGTTTTTCTGTGTATGTAGCTGATCTTCATAATCGTCAGAACTGCATAAAATGTTTTATTTGCGAGCTATACACTTTGGCGTGTTTCGTCTCTTTCATTAGCGGTTCTCATTGTTTTGGCGCCTAGAAACTTGTCAAAATAATCAATATAATGTAATCGCAGTTTATTTTTCAACTAATGTCGATATATCAATGCTGTTCGCGATTGCTGTTATTTTTCAGTATAAATTTCGACAATTCAAGCGCGTGTGACGTTTCTTAATAACCCAACAAAATGGCGTAGAGTTAAATCTTTATAGCAGCAATAGTATTACCACATCATCAATTTCACGCGTATTAATTTCGTATAATTCATAAATAAAGTGTCTTAGATGCTCATTATGAAGATTCTGGAATTCCCCCATTTTATATGACACTGTTAAAATGAAGTTACAACAATTTAAAAATACAATAAATTTTCCAGCAGTTTTGAACGCGTCTCTTGTTAGGGTTGCGTAGCCGCTTCTACAACATGTTATTAATTTTCGCGCTAGCTTAATCGAGCGTCAAAAAGTGAGAAAGTCGTAGCACGTCAACTCTCTATGTTTGAATTTCCACAAATTTGCACTCCCATATTTTGGAGCAGAATAAATTAAATAGAAATTTGGATATCATAAATAAATGTTATTTTCACTCCAATATTTGGCTTTGTGCAAGGACAGAGCAAGTATAGGATTTTTCCCCAATTATATCATTTAAAGTTAGAGTAAATTCTCCAATTAATATTTGTTACAGTTTTTGTTTTTGAGAGCCAGAATGTTGCAATATTTCTTTTAAGATGGTTTGATTTTGAAAACAAAAACTGGAATTTATTTTGAGTCAATAAACTATTTTAGTTGTGTTCTCTTTGATTTGTTCTCCTGGATACGGCACCTCCATCGCCCACGTCCTCCGATTGGAAAAAGCAAAAGGCGATTCACCATTTCCGTTTTAATAATTCATACCTCATTTAAAATTTAATGTTAAGTTAGCACATTAATAAACTTTACTACCTGACAAACGTGTTACGAAAGTTTATCTGAAAGGATTTGAAACATTAGAGCATGATATTAACCATTTATTACTGAACGGTACAATCGAATCTAATGAGACTTCACAAAATACTTGAATATACAATGCAATAGCGTCAATATCAATCATTTCAAATAAACATAGTATTGCATGCTACATTTCGTGGTCCTTCTATTTCCTACATTGTCTTTTACAGTGGACCCAAAAATAAGCGGCGAAAGGGTAAAAATCGTCGACAGAGCTCACGCGATCGGCGTGGGGATTATTATGAAGATTCAGGATCATCTCACGGCATCCCAGCAAGCCGTGACACACGGTACAACGACATGGCACCAAAGTAAGAACAATTTTGATTTTACCATTATACCCTCAACTTATTTTTAACATTTGTCTCAACACTAACATACAAGTTATGTTTTGAAAATTTTCCGACTAAATTTCAATTTAAAAATATCCGATTGGATCTTGTAATTCGTCCAAGTAGTAGATGAAATATTAGATGGCTTCTAAGTAGAATAGAATTTCAATTAAAAACTTTTCTATAGTAGTAATTTTTTTTGGAAAGTGTTTTTTTGAAAGTATTTTCCAATCGTTCTAATCTAATCTCCCTTGCTATTGTTCAAAATTACAAATATAAGTATTGGTAATTTGCTGGTTTTTTTGCTTTAATATTTTTCTCTTTTTTCTCTTTCATTTTTGTGTTTCATATTCGTATGGTGTATCAACCGCAAAAACTTAGTAGATTTTTTATGCGTGAAATTAATAATAACAACAACAATTGTGCATCGACAATTTTGACTAATTGTTCACGATTAAATTTCTCGCCACATCTTAGTCACTTGAGGGCTGATACAAGGCCGAAAGCACTATCCGGGGATGGTTTCTTTTAGGTATCATCTACCACACGTCAGTGTGTGTACATATGTAACATGTATGTACGCGAATGTGTGTTTTAGACTTTAGTTTGAGATAGAAAACTGCAATTCCGGCAACGTAATTTCGAAGCGCAAATTCTAGTAATCGAAAGATCCAAACGAAACGCCAACCAAGGTGGTTTAATTTATCCAAAGCACGTAAGAAATTAAAAATAGATTAAAACATGAAAAATTAGTGAATATCTTTACGTTTTCATAATAATATTCTTGTGATGATTGATGATGATTTTCTTGTTTCGTTTTATTTGATTTGTATAGAAATTGACATGTCTAATTTTCATAATCCCTTTTTACGATTTACTCGACAAATCAATTTTGAATTTTGATATCGATATTCAATTTAAGTTTTCTATCATCTAATAATGCCGTCTGACTGTATTAAACTCATGCTTCATTCTTCAATCATGCTAGAGCACATGTTTCATTCGTTTTCACTAAATTTCGATTCACACGCCATTTTTCACAAGGCTATCGCTGTACAAAAAATACATAAATGTGCCATTTTTACCACGCCCATTACGAAACGCGAGAATTTTATCAGTCCCACATGAATTTAGTGAGCTTTATTAGAGTTAGATTTAGAGATATTCGATATGATTTGAATAATAAAGTCTTTTTCGTTCTATAACAATAGAACTTAAATCAGTATCACTTTGTATTTATAGCCTTCAAGCCTTATTCCAATCGACAATAGTCAAATCAAGCACAACTCAGCACCATCTAATTTCCAACCGCCTTCCAGTTATAGCTTAAACACCAAAAACGCTCACATGGTTCTGAGTTCTTTGACACCTTACAAATATTTTATTACTTTTTAACTAACAATATTAAGATTCTCCTTATGGTTGTTATTGAGTTATTCTGCAAGTCTTGTGTATTACCGTTGTTGTTCCGTCCTGATAAACATTTTTCGCAAGAGAACAAAAATATGAGGTCAAGGTGGCGGCAATGAATTTCATTTTTTTAAAGGTGTTAGCTTGATTCGGGACTTCGTTGAGAGCTCGCAAAGACTACTACGTGAAAGTGTAACTAATATATTTTCGTTCCATAATATAATTTCGATAAATAACTAAACAATTCCATAAATAACTAAATTTACAAGGAAAGATATTAGGATATAGAATTAAATTATTAAAAAAGTCGTGTACGAGCCGTTATTATGCCTTGCGCGTCAGGTACAATAGATAAGCCTTTAGTTCACTGTATCCCTTGAAAATAAAGTGCGTATTCCTTCGATTTGTTTTATACACAACCGGTCAAAAGTTTAAGTTCACTTCGTAATTTCTATAAAATGTAAAACAAAACAAGATTCTCGTCAGTTATTATTTATTAGCATTATTTATAGAAAATAATTATTTTACAGTCAAAATAGGTCGAATTTTAGCAAAATTTAGCACTATTTTTTCATATTTTAGATTCTTCAAAATATCCGCCTTTTGCTCGTATAACAGCAGCGCATACTCTGGGCATCCTTGCAATCAGTTTATGCAATGATTCCGTTGAAATTTGATCCCAACAAGTTTGTAGAAATGTCCAAAGCTGTTTTTGATTGGTTGCCTGCATTGTTCTCACTTTTCTATCCAACTCGTCCCACAGGAACTCGATCGGGTTACAGTCAGGCGATTGAGGAGGCCATTCCATATATTTTAGTTCTTTTTGCTTCTCTTTCGCTGCGATATAATTTCGGCAAAATTTAGATGTCTGTTTAGGATCATTATCCTGTTGAAAAACGAAACCGCGACCTACAAGTTTTTTGCCACACGGAAAAGCATGTCGTTGGAGAATGCTGTGGTACATTTTTTTGTCCATGATACCCTCGATTTTCACAAGGTTACCAACTTTGTCTCCAGCAAAGCATCCCCAGGCTGACAGATCCTCCACAATGCTTGACGGTTGGAATTATGTTTTGCGCAATCATGCGTTCACCCACCAAACGACGAACATATTGTCGACGTCGTCCTCCAAAAATTTCGAACTTCGATTCATCCGTGAACAATACTTTGTACCATTGTTCAATGATCCAATCTTTATGTTTTTTTGCCCAAGCCAATCTTTTGACTTTATTTTGTTTCCGTAGTAGCGGTTTTTTGGCGGCCACGCATCCTTTTAAACCGTAATTGCGCAGACGACGCTGCACTGTTGAAACAGATACTGGTGTTTCCCGCGTGGAATTCACTTGCTCGCGAATTTCGGGAGCTGTGCGCGTACGATTTCTCTTGCTTTCGACACAGATAAACTGGTCCTTGTTTACAAGACGCACGTTGTCTATAGAATCCACTTAGTTGCCGACTAAATTGTGTAGATTTTCAAAATAAAGCAGGTGAACGTAAACTTTTGACCGGTAGTATAAGTATAATTTATTATAAAACACTTTTATATTTAAAAGTTTTTTGCGACTTCAGACTCACGATAACGAGATGTCAACAAAACTGAAGAGGTAACAATTTACATGAGTAGAAAACAAAAGGGGACGATAATACTCTAACTGAAAACAGCAATAGGACTGCAAATTTGACGAATTATACTAAGAAGTTCGCAATTTTTCCCTTATGGCTGTTTATGTCTTCCTTTAAACTACTTTAAAGGCCTTTCTACAAAGTTTTCCAGTTTAACATTATTATGCTCCTTGTTCGAAATGGGAGGTTGTTTTCCATTTAAACTTTCCGTTTTTCGGTAGTATTAATTTATTGAATGTGATTGATGCTCTGCCTAATACGTTTTTGGTTAAAAGATAGTGATTTTATCCCATCTGCCACCTTACTTCCTTGATTCTGCTCGAATCCTACCAATACCCAACGCTTCATTATTTATCTGACTGTTGATGACGGAACAACTTCTTCAAGAATTAGTGGAGCTAAATCACATTTATAGCAGTGATGCGATCATTCTGATGCGTTAGGACGATTATGAGATCATTTAAAATAGTTAGCCCATCCCTCGTTGATTCTGTTGTAATAAACGTAATCGAGGTCGCCTAATTTCTGTTTTGTGGCCTGCAACACATCCTGACCTTCATCCAATCCAACCAATCAATTCACTTGCACCGGAGAATATATTCTGTTGGTTCTTCTGTCGTGCATTTAACTATTGGCTTAACTTCAGTCCATAGTTCGTTGGTGGTCTTTTTACTTTCGTTACGCGGAATGGGAGCAAGTTAGTATTGAGAATCTTGTCAATCCCTTTAGCAACTGTGGCCGTTTGGAGTTACTCAATATAACATTTCTAAATGGCTGGATTTGAGCAAATAGTGCCTATGACTAAATACATCTAATCGAAATTCGCTCCTTGAATCGAACTGGCATCAAGTAAGCTGAAGGCCCGGTTTTGCCAGATAAGGACGTGATAATGATTTTTTTATGTGTTGCCATCTGGAGATGCTCAGGTTCCATTAAATTGACATATGGGAAGTGTATCGAGCCTATGGTGATATTTCTACTGCGTTCAAAGTCACTCAGACATTCTTTAATCATGAACGTAACATCCTGCGGTAGTTTCTCAATGCCTTATTTCATTGCTTACTTTCTCGTTGAGATTCAACAAAAGCTGTTTTATATTGTTTGTAATCAATGAGCCAAAGACTCTTTATAACTGATACGTTCCTTTATTTGTTCATTTCATCCCACGGAGCGCGAACAGAAATCACGCACATGTTAACAGACATACAGTGTTCAAATGCGGATCTATTCATTTAGTTTTTCGTTTATAGTTGGTTACGTGTACTTGAAACATGCTTCAAAGTTTAAAAGCGACACCGCATTCTCCGCTTCCACCATGCCTACAACTTTTTAATGTCTATCCTCTAACAAAAATCTCATTTTAAGGATTCAACTGAACGCGAGCAATAAATTATGATGGTTGGCCCCAAAATTATAGCACAGTTAGCTCTGATTCCATTTTATTTAAGAAGTTACAATGTTTGTTACAGGTCTATAATATACCAAGAAAACATCGAAAAATATTGCGATCCTTCCATTCCGTAATACCACACTCATTTGGAAAAAAAAATCAGGGTTTAATGTAACTAACTTATAACTACATATTAAACGATTATATGCAAGGGTATACAAATTATTCTAATAAATATACTATAAACCGAACTTTCTCCCAAATAAAACATTTTTGCCCCTGTTTCTTGTCACTTTTTCAACACTTTCATTTGAATTTTGTCCAACAAAGTACGAAAATTAAAAAATTAAAAGCAAAAACAAGTCGTCTGTTGGTTTTTATTAATTTCACTACAACCCTAACTATATAATTTTTTTAATCCATTAATTGTGCTGAATGTTGTTGCTTACATTCGATTTAAATTAATTTTTACTCTAAGTTGAGTCTATCATCTCTTTGTCTGTATTTTTAATTATATTTTGAAATGCTTTTATTTGTTGCGCTGTCATTATTAGCAAACTATAAGAAAAAACCATAAATTTGTGCTTTATACTAATTGGCATTCAGTATTGATTGTAATTGGCTTTTTTGTTGATAATACACGTAAAGGCAAATAACTTGCTTATAGCGAATTTATTGTAAAAATTTATGCAGTGCTAATAGTGAAATAATGCTAACGGCAATATATAAATTATCTAATTTAGAAATTATTAAATTTAAATTGAGTTGTATGAAATCGAAACATTATCACAGGATTATCTGCATTTTGAAATGAATGGTTGATGTGGAGGGATAGGTTTTTTGTCAAAATTTTTGAAAATATTACTCATCATCACCAACAAATCGAAAAAACTCTGCTTAAAATGAAAGATAGCTCAGAAAGCCCGTGGTTGCGTTCCCACTGCTGACTTGCGTTGTCAAATTGTCACGGTCTCTCCTTGCATGAGTTCGTTTTCCTTGCTTTATTGGGAAGTGCTTTCTAATTTTTCGGGCACAGCGAAAAGAGTCAGAAATTTGCGTCCTGCATACTTCTTTGTTGTTGTCTCGCAACATGTAAGCTTAGTGCGGAAAGCAAGAGTACCCAAAATTGGGTCAATTTTTTAACCGTTTCACTGCTACGCCCTCCTATAGTCGGGCCGGTAAGGCTCTCCTGTCTTGCATCTTAGTTATAATAGATGTAAAATTTCAGTAGAACCAATGAATGTTTGAATGAAAAACAAACGTAACAACAATTCTGTTGAAGTAGAGAGGCGCGAAAATACTCAGCACGGGAGGTAAGTTGTAGTGGGGAATGGCCAGCATCCAGAGTAGAGTCGGGCCCCTACCACGTAGCAGTGAGAAGGTTAAAGCCGAATCTTTAAAAGCTTTAAAATCTTTAAAAGCCGAAAATACGGAGGAATAAACAATCGAGAAGTGAGCGTCAGCAGTAGCCATGAACTGTTGTGCATCTGAATTAAGTTTCATTTATTAAAGCATTAAAGAAATTCAGCATCAGGATTTAATATGCTTTGGAGAAAATTTCCAGGGCTTCAAACATCGAAACTCTTTCTTCACTATGAGGGGCGGCTGAAAAGTTCGCGGCCTAGGGTACTTACCGAGGTGTAATTAGCTTTTTACACATGTCACTAGTTGCGACACTCAGTAGTATTATAAAAGAAATCACTAATCAAGTTTGCACTCATAGTTCAATTATTTATAGAAGAACAAACATCACCATGTCGGCCGAATCTGGAAATTCTCGGAATTTTGAACACCGCGCCTAGATAAAATTCCTTGTAAAGAAGGAAGATAAACCGAAAAAAAATTTGAGGAAATGTCACTGGTTCTTCAGGATTATCCGCGTTCATTTACGATGGTGAAAAAAGGGGTCAACCTATTCCAACAAGGACCAAAGAGCTGTGAAGGCGACCCTCACCCGGGCCGCCCTGTCACGATACTGACCGATGAAAACGTCCGAGAAATCGAAAAAGTCGTTCTGGTCGACCGAAGACTTAAATTGTGGCTAATTGATGAAGAACTCCAGACAAGTAAAGAATGAATTAGAGAAATTTTACATGAACATTTAGATATGAAAAACATTAGCGCGCGCTGGGTACCGAAAATGCTCAGACCGTTCCACAAGCAACGTCGACTCACATGTTGCAAAGATTTTCGGAGCTAGTCGGCGATAACAAGGAAGACATTTGGCAACGGATAGTCACCGTAGATGAAACATGGATTCGCCAATATTATTCAGAGTCCAAACAAGGGTCCATGCAATGGATAAAAAAAGGAGAAAGGTCACCGAAGAAATTCAAGGTGGAAAAGTCGACGTCCAAGCTAATGGCGACTGTTTTCTGGGAACGCGTGGGAATTTCGCTTATTGACTACCTTCCCAGGGGAACTACAATTAATGACCAATATTACGCCAATTTATTGACTCAGGTTCGCGAGGCTATTGTACAGAAACAATGTGGGAAACTGGCGCTCGGAGAGCTCTTTCTGCAAAACAAGGCGCCCGTTAACACCGCACGTGTTGCGAGGCAAAACTTGAAAGACACGAGGGTTTTCTGAGATTCGCCACCCTCCATATAGCCCAGACCTACCACCTAGCGATATTTTTCTGTTTTCCAATTTGAAAATGGATTTACGGTGCCATAGATTTGCAGATGACAACGAAATGAAAGCTGCGATTGATTGTCATTTTGAAGAGAAAAGTAACAGAATAATTTTTGGGTAGGTTAAAGGCATTGTATTCGAGATGTGAGAAATGTATTTCACTTAATGGAGATTATATTGAAAAATTAAAAATAGATACAATTTATTATCTTTCATTAAGAACCTTAGGCCGTGGACTTATCAGCCGTCCCTCGTATATGACGAAAAGAAATTTCGATCTTGTATCGGAATTGACAAAAGAAAGCTTAGTGTCCTTGCTGGGATCTTACTAGGACATTGTATTCTCGAAGAATATCTAAAGAATATTAGCTTGAAAGCGAAAGGTTGAGTGCAGATTCTGCAATTAACACCTGAACTTCTGCTAGCACACTGCAAATCGCTGTCCTCCAATGGTTGTAACTAAAGAAAGGTGCTTCTTTGTCGAAGACACATTGACACGCCTGCATCTGCAGCAAATCATTAGCTGTCATTGTAGTTTCATGACATGTGGGTTTAAATCAAGTAATCGCGGCCACACATTCGATCAATCAATTTTTCTTTGGCTGTTGGAACTCATAGAAATCACTAGTGACCAGATCGTCGAAGTAGGGAGCTCAGATAGAGCAAATTGAAAGCCTACTTCTCGGATGGCAGCCGTAGGTAGACATAGAAATCACTGCAGGCTGTGTCTGCGGAATAGGGCGGCAAAGTCGCAAAAGGCTTCTTCGTGGGTAACAGCCATTGCTTGTTCAGCGTTTTGTGTGTGTGATTTCTTAGAGACATATCGATTTCATCTGTAGTTTACTTCTTTTTATTATTGTGGGCCTACTCAGTCTTGAGTTTAGTTCACACTGTAGGATTTCGTTATAGGGGCTAATTTCTCAGAATATTCTACCAAAATACTCCCACAGCATCTTAAAAAGCAAACACCCAAACCTTTCTGCAAAGCTTTAAACTTTACATTTTTTCGGCTTTAGTGAGGACAGTCCTTTCCCATGCCATTCATTGTTTTTTTTTTTGATGTTTGAATCAAAATACACTATCCTTACTTGTCTAGAGCTGCAAATCGATCCAAAAAAGCTTAGTCTGGGGATTTTGAAAATTGATTTTCGGAATATTAATTTGTCTGTCTTACATTCAATTTTGCAAACGTTTTTCATAACCTCATTGCTATATCTTTGGAGATATAAATTGCTCGCGTAAAACTATGTCGTATCAGATTCTTCTGGCCTCAGCTAAACCCTTGTTCGTCACTTTTTCGTCGACCAGCAATAAATCTTTGTTTTCAAAACATTATCTTTCGTGAGAGAGAAGGAAACGGCTTTCGTGGTGGTTATCCTTCAGAGATTATCTGAGCAACTTAAATGGATTGGCCTAGTATGCAATTGATCAATTTCGTCGCGATTTATTCAGGCCTCAGTAGCTAATTCAGCCATTTGACTGTTTGCTTGAGGCTCATATCACCGGAGTGCCAATAAGAAATCTAAAATTTATTTGATTTTCCACTATTTCACCGCAAACTTCTCTCAATTGTCAGTTCCACTGATTGGAAATATCCCTACAATTTATTAAAATTATATAAATCAATTCGAGTTCAGCACAATCCGTGTGAATGCTGAAAATTTAACTGCAAACTAATCATCAAACGTGTCACTATTTAAATCATTTAATTGTTCTTCCGGGAAAAGTCGTTCACTGTTTTTCGGGAAATCCTCTTTCCGCAGTCTACCCATCTGACTATATGTCACGAAATTTCTGACGCTTCAATGTGAAGGAGACCGGTCACCTACAGATTTTTTTTTCTTTAAACAGGGAATGTCTTTCAATCATAGCTTGACTATCGTTTTTCTCTGTTTTGGTGTCATCACTTCGGATGTTTTTACTGGAAGTCATTCAACAGGGTCCTGTCCAATGTATCGCATATGATACATGACTCTATTTGTTTGTAATTTTCGATAATTCTCTAAATTGAATTCCTACTGTTGCGTACATTTCAAAATTCTCTTAAAATTACATTTAAATTAGTTTATATATGAAACATGGACTTGGTATAGTTGTTACAAATTTTGTCGGCATGTATCATATGTTATACATTGTACAAAGAATCTGTTGAGCTCCAAAATCGATCTATTCATACGATTTATCAGCGTGAGCTATAAAAAAGTGGGAACATTAAAAAGAGGATTTTTTGATTAGCTGCATTCAATATATTCGACTTTAAAGAACATTCCTCGTAAATACGTCGAAATAACAAATTGTTTATTATTGATTGCCTTCAATTGGAAGATATCGTTTATGAGTAATAGTCTGGCTTTTCTGCAACTCCTTTTTGCGAATGCTTTATGGCTTGCTGCGGTACGGTGCCTTATACCCGAACTCCACATCAATTATTTAATTTGAGAGTTTACACTATGAACGATTTCATACAATTTACTTTGAACATGAATAAATTTTCTTTGCGAACATCCTAATTAATTTAAAATAATTTTGGTATTTTCTTATAGACATTGGGATGGTGGTCCGCCACGTTATCAAAACCCTCCAATGGCTCCGCCTGCATCAGAATACGAACGCCCACCGCCATACTATTACCCAGGAGCTTCAGATCAAGATTAAGAGTGTTTCCAAGTTGGCAACATACGCAAAAGCAGCAACAGCAGCAAATGCGGCAAGAAATTATTGGATAAGGAGCAAGTCAATGATCAAAATAAAAGGAGAAATCCATAACAATTGCTCTGATGAAAGAATTCACTCATCACATCGTAACGAGGAGCATTTCCAAGCTTCTTCGTCACTATGAGTCTTGTTTGATAGTTTGGGAACTCTTATATTGGAAAGATAAAAATCATGTGTATTCTTAATTATTCATCAAAAAAAAAAAATATTTAATACATTTGTCCTTTTGAAGCGATCTTATTTGTTGCAACAGGAGAAATTAAAGACATCTTAGTTAATGAAATGGAAACAATTTCAGTTAGATGACATTTCAACTAAAGTCTTAAATGCAATTTCTCTATTGGTTATCTCTAGTTACAATTTAACTATCATTCATCCCTTTCTCCCTTTTAGATTATTTTTAAAATTGTTTTTAAACAAAAATCTCAACTCATTATCTGAACTTTTGATCCTTATTTTCGTTGAAATATTTTCATGGTCATCAATGTGATTCTTTTAATTTTTTCATTGTTTTTCAGTCCTGTATGACTTTACGTTTTAAGTTTTTTTGTATGCGTGTGAGAGTATGATTGTTTCCAGAAAAATTTAGCCAAATATTATGATGTGTTTTAGATTACACTTTTTTTAAAAAAAAAAACAATATATTATATAATAAAGAAATACATTATTAATTAAGTCTTTGAGAAAGCGATCTATAAGTAAAATGTAGTTTTTATTAATGAATGGAATATTCTTCGAAACTAAATCGTTTCGAAACGTATTTTCGTTTCGTCATACACTCAATGATTTGAAAGATCATTCAAAACAAAAAAAAAAGTTATTTAGCATAGGATTTGATAAATATGTGAAAGCAAAGGATAAACGGTTAAAATTTGCAATATTATAAATTCAAACAAAATGAGAATTAAAATATAAAGTGCAACGTTTTCATTTTCAACGTTCAAACCTTAAAAATGCGAATATGATTGCGACTTGAAACCTTGAATTTTCCCACATTAGCTTCTATACAAATGACATCATTTGTTTCTGTCTATTGTTTGGTCTGAGGATTGCCTAGTCCAGTAGTCCGAATTGCGTTTATTAGTTATAGTATGCAAGAAATTCCTTTAATAAAACGGTTAGCCCTTGAAACATTCTAAATGCGATATTAATATTAAATTTCAATATTTTAGCAATTTATTTCCAATTTTTATACATACATTACACCGTAATGAACGTCCGTTCATCTCTATTGCAATAGCTAGTAAGTTGTAAAATTTAAAGTAAAATAAAACGAGAGAAAAAAAATCAACAACAAATAAATACAAATGAGGTGGTTCAAATTTAAATTACTGCCATATTATAATAAATGAATTTAAACGAAATTGATAATCGAATCTTCATAACAAATTAATAGAGATAATGTATTTTATTGTTCAAAAATCGAAACAAAACAATATAAACAACACAAATATATACCACATTTTTTGTTTGTTTTAAAAAAATTATGTCTTCTTATTTATGATTTTCATTTTTCTTACGTTCAATTAAATTTTATTTTAATATATCCGATTTAGACACACTGGAAATGTGGTTGCAAAAGATTGCTTCGAGTGTGAGCTGGAATGTGGCATGCCTGAAGACAAAACTGTCTTGTTCCTATTTATTTACAGTTAGATAATGAGCATTTTTTAAAGGACATCAAGGAAAGCTGAATGATTGAAAAACAAAAGCTCGTCGAAAATTTCTAATCCTTTTGACTACAAATACTTGTGACTAAGCACAAGCAAAAACAATACCTTGGGCACTAATTTTTCGCTAGAAAAGCCGAAACGGGGTTAAATCAGTAAAACGAACTAGGAGGTTATAAAAACGTAAAATCCCTTAAAAAATAAAAACACAACATTAGATTTTCTTTCAGTGAAGCATGTTGAAACTTAACGTGTTATTTCGAAACTAAATTTGAGGTCTGAGATTATTTTTGCAGGACAAATCAAGCGTTATACGTATGACCTTTCCACAGATTGTACATAGGTACGTATTTTGTTTTTATTTTTTTTTTATTTTTTAATAACTGCATAATATACATTTTAATATTAATGGTGGAAACAGTCAACATATCAATTCCAGCGTCTCTGATCATTTTGCCGAACGAGCGAGATTCTCTGACGTATTAGAGATCTGATTAGAGATTCTCTGACGTATGTTTGAGAAAATTATCTTTTGATCTGCTCGCTGTACGCTTGCTACATGTTGAACTTAACCTCAAATAGCAAAAAAAAAACGTCGCCAAATTACGCTTGGTATTTTTATTTTCATTTTCTTGAATATTCGCATTGAGGACAGCCATTTATAAAACACAGTATTCAATAAAAGGCCGTTGGCCAGCGCTCGCTACTACACGACACACTATAAATTGAGCGCATTTTGTGGATATAACTAATACTCCTGCTTTAGTTGATTGGTAAAACGTAACGTTTCCATATACAAATAAGCTCGATTACCTTAACAATCATGTAGTAGTGTAGCAATTACCAACAAAATGTGAAACTAAGTTAAAATCCTTATAGGGAACCTATGTTCGAACTCCAGGCTTTATTCCCCATCCATAAAGGATGCAGCTGGAAAGCACCTTTTATTCTGGTGAATTGTTTCAGTGAAAGTCAGCCTCTACTGAATCAATAAAATCAATTCTTCACTGGTGGTGAACTAATGGCAACATTAAAATTATGACTTGACTAAGACAAACACATAATTTACGTTTTCACAACAATTATCACGATTTACTTGCGGTACACTGATGGATAAAAGCATAGCCCATAGGCCCATATCGGCTCTTAGCTGTCCACATATCTTGCTACTGATGGCCCATCCAATCTCACCACAGAAAGCAAAGATCTCCTAAAGCTATGTGACCGTCATGTGTTCCAGTTCTATTGCATTATTTCACATTAGCCTTATAACGCGCTTGTTGGCCAAGCTCAAATAATGTAGAACGAAGTGTTATGTACTTCACTCCTCTTTGCCACCCGCTTAACACGAGACATTCATTTGGCGATATAAGCTAAAATCCGTCCTGTAGACATTTCCACTAGTATTCTAACGCCCTTTCTGTTTTTTCCCAGGAGTCATGTTCTCGGTTTTATTTGGGTGAGGTCGACGCGTTCGTCTTACCGCAAAATCGTTCCAGTCATTTTAATCCAAAAATCAATTCAAAAATAAATATTTCCAGGGGTTTTCATCATGATTCCTTTTCACTGTTGCTAATGGTGCGATGATCGTGTCTGCTCTAGTTGCATTTTAGACAGCTCATCCTGATCTTGGTAGGTCATCCGCTCTTTAATTTGTCTCTATGACGCTGTGTCTTTGAACCCAAGTTAGTTTTCAGCCAATATACAGTCTGTTTGACAAGAGCGTGTACGGCAAAGCTCGGGAATGAATTGGGATAAAAAGTAGAAAAAATTACATTGTCCCAATCCCGGTCCAAATTTCCCTGCGCCCAAGTGAGTCTCTTTTTAACATGATTTTCCGACAGTAGCGGTTTCTTTATTATGCTACGAAATTTTACATCATGAGCCAGTAAACGTCTTCTTATAGTATCACATGACACATTAAGGCCCTTTTTAAGCAAACCCGCTTGGCCACCACGTAACGATAGGCGAGAATTCTTCTCGAATACCCGTAAAATCATTTTGTCTTCCTTTTTCGTTGTTTTTTGCGTAGAGCCACGATTAGGCAGATCGTCGACATTTTTTACTTCAGAATAGCGTTCCACCCACTTACTAACAAATGTCTTTGACTTTTTCATGTATTTTGCAGCGGCTGCGTATGACATTTTGGGTCCTTTTGGATGCAAACACAAGAACACTGCTTCATAACGTGATGCGTACGTAACGCTCATGACGAAATACGTCCTTCTCTGACAAAGATCGAACGACAACTGAGACTCTATACACAAAGCATCTGAGGGGAAGGGGCTAGCAACATGCCCAATTCTCAACCAAGCTTCTAGCGGTAACTAAAAAAAGTTTTGCCGTACACGCTCTTGTCAAACAGACTGTAATTTAACTTTTTCAATCGTTTTCAGTCCGATAAGAAGTTTTGTTAACAACAATGTATGAACGTACACATGGTCAAAAACGATAAAACTTCCTTCCTCCATTTTTCATGAGGACGGAAATGTCAAACATGAAAAATGAGTTAAAGAACAACTGCTTTCTATAAAGGAGACTTGGGATCATGACCTCTAAGAATTGTTTTATCCATCTTTGCATGAAAGATCCCAAATAGGGGTAAAGATTTTTCTCCAAAGACAGTAAGAATTAAAACATTGAAGGTTGTTCAGTTTAATACCAGATAAACTGATGACTTTTCAGTAGACTTTGTAGGTTCAATGGCAAGGATTACCTCTACATCGTTGATTTGAACGTTAGTGATTCCCTTTACCTCATCATCAAGTTGAAAATTGAGTTATTTATCAAGTGTCATGTATTGCATTAAAGTCGATAACATATTATGCATAATATCCAGTTGCGTTCAATATTTTTACGGAATAGCTCTTAATTTCGGTTGGTTTTTGAATCTTTGCGCCGAAAACAGAGACGCAATTTTAAGCCGGATTGTAACTGGAGATTACACGCAAATTTGCGTGTATCATTGTGGGCCTCATTCACTGCCCCCGCTATAGTTCAAAATGTTGCCATCAAAATATCACTCAATCTGGCATCTGTTTTCTGGGATACAAAAGAAATCCTGCGTGTAATCTTTTCGCTGACAGTTGTAATGGGGGAAACTATGACTGGATAGTAATACACTTCACAATTCGAATGCCTATGAGACAGTGTGAAGAAGAAGGGAATCTCGTTTTGAACGAAAATGAACCCTGACAAAAGGTAATTTTTGGTGGTGGTTGTTGTGTAAAGGTTGGGCACCAAGAGTTTTCTATAGTTTGACGCCGATATCACAGAACGACTATCATCTATTCCAGGAAACGAATATTGAGTGAAGAAATTTTCCAGTGACGAAGAAATGCGGTAGCGACCCATTTTATTAATAGAAAGAAAAGTTGGGACTAAGTGTTAACTCCCTTAACCGCAAGTCATTTATTAGAGTCCCTTAACCGCAAGTCTAATAAATGTCTTACGGTTAAAGGGGAGTTAAGATGGGGTAAATAAATTTGACTTTTTCCCTTTTTTTGGAATAAATCCCATGTGCTTTTAAGACCACCCTAATATCGCGATTACTATTTTTTTCGGTCGAATTTTTCATTAGATATTACAAATGTTTCACATTTCACATAAACACATCGGGCAGAGTTCTTATTGTTGTTGAATGTTCTATGTATTCATCATTTCGAAACAGGTCATATATAAACCGGACTTTTTTTATACACATTTATTCACAGTAATAATATTCAAATAAAACTTTGAACATTTTTCTGCATAGTCTCCTGCACACTCCACACACTTTTCCTAACGTTTTGACAGCTTAAAAATTCCTTGTTCATAGAAAGTTTGAGGTCGAGTTGTCAACCAGTTGCGCACGCGCTCCTCAACTTACAACAACTACACTTACAGGCAATCTAATTTGTTTTCACTTTATGTTTTTGATTTAGGTTTTTTTTACCTAACTCTTAGTCGGGACCTCAATAAAATATCTACGAGCGTCAGTGAAATATAAACCGCTCTTTTTTTATACACATTTATTGACAGTAAAAATATTCAAATAAGACTTTAATAATTTTGTACATAGTCTCCTACCGCTCTGCACATTTTTCCCAACATTGAAAATTCCTTGTTTGAGGTCGAATAGTCAACCACTTGCCCACGCGCTCCTCAACTTCTTCATTCGCTTCAATTTTTTCGCCTCCCAAAGCTTCCTTCATGGGACCAGACAAAAAATTGTCACATGGGGACTGGGCTGAGTCTGGGCTATAGAGAGGGCGCTCCCGGGTCTCCCAATGCAGCTCAATTAATTTATCCTTTGTCAAATCAGCTGTTTGAGGTCGGGCATTGTCAATGAGGAAAACGATTTCTCTGATGGGATTTTTCCTTCTTGTGTTTCTGTAGGCGGCTTTTGCTGACTCTAGCAGCTGACAGTAGTAGGCAGCATTTATTGTACATTGGTCGTGAAGAAAATCCATCAGTTAAACTCTTTTGTAAACAAAAAATACAGTTGCGAGGACTTTTCCGGCTGAGCGCGTCGATCGTGAGTTTCATTTTCTACACTTTCTTACCCGTTTTTAAATTTTCTAGCCCAATCAAACACTTGTGTCCGTGAAAGCGTATTGTCACTAAAATGCACCTTTAACCTAGCCAAAATATTCGTTGGTGAAACGTCTTCATTTGTTAAAAATCTAATAATAATGCGTTGCTCAATGGATGAAGGAACCACTTGCTCACTCATGATTGCTATTGATCAACTGGAGGAATGAGCAGCACGGGAGCGGCTGTCTCCGCTCTTAACAAACCAACCTAAGACCCCCCACCCAACTAGACCGCTCGGCAGAGTCTGAGACTCATAACTTCGTTGGTCTTACTTGGAGTTGGTGTGATGAAACACCCTTACTCCCTTATGTCTGTGGGTGCAGATCTCACACCTGCTGATTTTATCGTTAATAAGAGCTATATTTTAATTTTGTGCAATTTTGTTATATTATTGATTGATAGATCTGAGGCTCGGGTACACCTGCCGTCCTCCTGGTTCCCTGCGTCTTAGGAATTCCATGGTAGTGTTGTCGTGTTGGTCGAGTTTGTCGAATAGTTTCAGTGCTTAGTCACGTATGTATTTTTTTGTACGTCTATGTTTCTTACATACCATGGAATTCGGAAGATTTTCCTTATTGCCATGTTCTGGAAGACTTGGAGAAATTTTTTGTTTGTCCGGGTAGTTTGGCATAGTGCAGCGCTGCCGTACAGTAGTGTCGGTCTTATGACTTGGTTGTAGATCAGAAGTTTGTTTTTGTTGTTAAGGTGGCCTTTGCTTACATTATTTGGCAGGCGAGGCATATCCGCTATGTAAAGGCTATAGAGAAATTGGGGAGAGGGATGATCCTTGTGGAACTCCAGCTTGAATTGGTCGCAGTTCGGAAAGATTCGGTTGTCTATTTTGACGCGAAATGTTCCGCCGTGTAAAAATGAGTGTATGATTTGGATAATATTTAGTGGAATTTTTAATTCATGCGTCCTGCATGCCAGACTTTAGCTAAGGACTTTAGTTATGTTTGAAAGGCTTTAGCTATGTCAAACATAACTAATCCTGTCGACTTTCTGCAATTCATCCCATTTCGGATATGAGACTCATAAAGACAAAAGTCCGGTTTATATTTGACTCATCCTCGTATTTTCAAATACAATAAGACCGCAGGATAAATGTAATCCAAAATTGTCAATGTTTGCCCCATAGATATCAACTTTCTCGTTTAAAACTTAATGTGGTTTCAGTGAACTCTTCTTCAGGATGCGCACCTTCCAGTCGTTCGGGGGGAGGCGTGACCGCAGGATTCATTTGTTGTTTCAGTCCTATGTATTCAAGTCGTTCAACAAAACGTTGGCGTGACTTTCATTGAGCCTCAACGTTACTTTAAGCCATGGTATCTTATATAAAAATAAAAGCAGGTCTCCTGAACGATAAAATTTGTTCCTAAGCATGCTTTGTGGCAATGACAAAGAGTGCACTTTGCTGCGCGTCGGGGTCCGTATAGGCCTAAAGTCTACAAAAATGAGGAGTTTCAGCGAGCCTTTTGAAATTCCTCTTGTGAAACTGCCTCTTTCAGCTGTGCATGTGCATCTCAATTGCAGGACATAGCTGTCGCTTCAACCCTACATATTTGTCCCTATTTTCGTCGCCTACTGGCCGATAGGGACATCGATGCGCAGCATCGTAGACTTTTTTAAAGAGCAAATCAGCAGGCACAGGAACGAAGTTCTATGCTCTACGGGCAAGCTTTCCTTTCTCAATAGTTTTTTTTTATTTTCTGTAAAATATTTAGCATTCATTATTTCATTACAGCACGAAATCTTTCAAATGAAGAATTTTGTACCTCACATTCAAGTTCTCTAGCTCAACATTTTTCCTCAACTGCCAACTCATGTAGATTAGTTGTACAACTGCTAACAAATCAAATGAAAAAAGGCATAAAGTAAATTTTAAATATGGTTTCTTTGTTGAAACTATATTCGATCTTACCATGAAACATGCCTTTTCTCTTTGGAGTTTTAGACAATGTTATTCTTTTTACATTTATATTGAACCTTTTTAGCTCCCTCGAGGACAAAACTTATGAATAAACATTAAATTTAAACTCATCTACAACCGGGCAGACTTAAATCAAAGAAAATTTTACCAATCAATAATATAAATAATAATGGCTCAATACAATAATAATCATAATTAAAAAAAAAATCTATTAAAGACAGGTAGCGGAAATTTATATTGTTGAAATGAAGAATTTTGAATTTGTTACAGTGAACGCTAAAGGATAAAGTAAATCATTATTACAGCCAAATAAATATTCACATTTAAGTATATACTATATGTTTACACTCACTATTTTATGTATTGTGGGTTTCATATTGCGTATGCTGAAGAAAAACAAAATTATAATTAATGTGTAAGAAATTTTGAAACAAAAAAATATTCTTTTCTTCGACTTCTATGTGTGACATAAAAGGCACGTAAACATTTTCTCAATTTTTCACTAGTCGGTAAGGAAATAGATCATTAAGGTATAATTGAAAATCAATTTTTAGTCTATACAAGTCACATTAAGGCAATGGATCAATGTCCAGAAGACAAAAGAAAGTAAACAAAATTAAAAAAGCATATTTTAAGTACTGAAACGACAAAATGAAGTCAAAACAAAAATTGTTTCAATGAATGAATCATGCATATACTTAATATACCTTTACAATGATACTGGGGAAGAAATAAATTGTTTATAAATATAAACCGTTATGTCTTTTTGTCACATCACACAGCACTAAGGCTATTTGAAATTTTCGAGACGATAGTGACGTGCATTAAATTAATTTAATAATTTAATTAAGATTTAAAAGACATTCGACTCAGGGTGGTATGGACTTAATTACAAACTTCTAAACATCAAATGCTCCATTTCATGAGTGCCCACCATAGCTAAAATCGCGAAAGGTCCTTTTAAGTAAATGAATCGAACAAATTCAAACCGCATCAGTGTCAATTCAGATGTTCCCCAAGAATCTATTGTCGGGCCGCATTTCTTCGCCTGTTCCTCAATGGTATTCCCTTGGCATATTTCCATTCACCGCTCGCAGGATCGGCCATAACACCCCGCCCTCACTGTTATCTGTGCAGATGGCATCATCGTACTACATCGTACCCACTCATCCCATGCAAAGTCTTGAGAAATAAAGACACCACAGATTAAATCCCTCCAGAACTACTTCGCTAAATCGGCGCTTTTCATTTACGCGGAAAAGTGCAAATTAATCTATTGTCGTAATGCCTCCAGGAATGGACACCGTGTGGCACTGTCAGATAGCTCTCCCTACCTATCGAAGAAACTCCCCTGCCGCTGTAGAACACCATTAAATATTTAGGTGTGGTATTCTACCATGCCTAAAATTCAACCCACATATTAGCATGGTTATTTCGAATGCAAGTAGACTCTCCAGCAGATATATCTGCATGAGAACGAACCTGCTCATGTACAAAACTATGATCAGGCCCATAATATCGACCTGCTTCACGGATTTTTCTACTCTATGACCAAACGAAAGTCAAATCCATTCTCAATTATACGATTGAATCAAGTGGCAAACGATTAAACAAATGATCAACTCATTCTGAAGCCATCGTACGCGCCTGGATTAATCGGAACATCGGACATTAGCCCCGTCAAACTTCTCAACTCTAATCCGTCAACAATGACATCTTTTAATGTGCTACCAACATACTTTGTTTAGTCTGAACTAAATGGCCGTCAAACATATGCGTCAACCATAAACATTAGAGTTGGCATATGTCACAAAAACTTAGTTCTCAACTCAGCTGAAGAGTTCCCCCTTCCGTTTTTTTTTTAAATTTATTCAGTTCATAAGGCTCTTCACTTGGAGCGGATAAGACATAAACCTAACTTATTCTCAATTGATTCTCCATACTATTTTTTCTTTTCAATCTAAATGTGTTTGATGTAAAGGTGGTAACTGGAAGGAGATCGGAATTTTTAGTCCTAGCTGAAATGAGCCCTAAGGAGTGTACAGTCAACCCTCCTATAACGCGGTACTCTCAGAAAGCGGTTTCCATATAACGCGAAGCAGAAATTGCGACAGCTCTCCTATAACGCGGTACTCTTACAGCGCAGTTTCCGTTCAACAACGTCTCATTAGTCCTTTCCGTGCACCCAATGAATGGTTTTAACTAGATATGTTTATATCAGCGTGGTCCACGAGTGGGGCCCCTCACGCGCTATCTTCCACTTCCATTAACTAAACAATTTCGCATCGCACCTATTCGACAGCGATGCCACGCGTGTGTGAGTTTAATAAAACTGTGACATCAAAGATGTATATGTGATTCTTTTAACTACAGTGACGCGAAGACTAGAGAAAGACCATTTTCTGCGGAACGGACTAGATCGAGTGGGGGAAGCAGCATTCAAGCTTATCTCTAAGCCGTTTACGGCATCGGTTTCAGTCGTCTAAGAGCTCTTTCACAGTACGTCTCGTTGGTGACCAATTCTTTTTAAAATTTTGTCTGCACCGTCCATTCGTTTAGCTTTTGGCTGCTTAATTTGTGGTTTATAATTGGACAACATTACACAATACTGTAAGTAATATTCTTCATTTGTTCTAATATAATAATAATAATAAAGTAATTATTAACCCTAGATTTGCATCATGTCAAACACAAAAGAAACAAGGAAAGGATATAAAAGAAAGTTTATATCGCTTGAAGATAAAATGCAAATTTTAAATCGTTTAGAAGGCGGGGAAAAAATATCGTCTGTTGCAAAATCAACAAATTTGAATGAATCTACAACTCGAACCTTAAAGAAAAATGCAGATAATATAAGGAAAACTGTGGCATATGGCTGTCCATTAGGTGCGAAACGTGTTACTCGCACACGAAATTCTAATATGGTTAAAATGGAACGGGCGTTAATGATCTGGTTGGAAGACTGTGTAGCCAAAAAAATTCCTGACAGTGGAAGTCTTATCAAGCAAAAAGCACTTAAAATTTACGAACATTTAAGGAATATTGGGCATCCTTATGCAGAGCTAGAAAAGGATGGTTTGAAAAACTAAAAAAAGGTACACATTGCACAATATTAAGTTTCAAAGAAAACAGGCTGAGGCTGCCGAAAATTTTAAGCTGGAACTAGCTAGAATTATCAATGAAGGAGGTTATTTACCTGATCAGATTTTTAACGCCGATGAGACGGCATTATATTGGAAAAAACTACCATCTAGGACTTCGATCGTCGAATACCAATTTCTTGACTTTGGCGATGTTATCATCCGTGACTGTTGTCTTTGGACGGCCTGAGCGCGGGTCGTCTTCTAAGGATTCTCGTCCCTGTTGGAATAGTCGAGCCCGACGATATTGATTGTTTCAGATTCTCCGTAAACCTCAGACATTACTTCAAAAATTTCCTTAGCCGTTTTTCTTTTCTTCACAAGGAACTTCATGACGGCGCGGTACTCCAATTTCCTTAAGTGCAGCGATGTCTCAGACATGGTGATCAGAGAGTAATGATGCTATTTACCTAAAAGTTCGTTTATATACTCATTAGATGTTACGTAACTAGTAATTTATCACTCAAGTAATTAGCGGTAGTGGGGGTACCCTAGGCTCATAACTTTTCAGCCGGCCCTCGTTTGTATATATACATAGCGCGCGCCGTTCTTCCGCTCCGCTGGCGTCAACCGGTTTGTTCTTGTTTCTTCTCATTGTTATTTTTTTATATACCTGCGTACTATAACCGTTATTTTTTCATTTTTCGACTGATCAGTATAAATTTTGTTGTCGTCGAAGTGTGTTATTGTGTTCATTTATAAAAAAAAATATGGCGAGAACGAAGAGAAAATCCGGTGAGCATCGTACTGAAGCAACTCGAAGTTATAAAAAAGTCAAATTTAAAGGCAACCAACATACAATTGAAGATGATACTTCACATGTAAGTTTGTCAGCAAAGAAATTGCTTTCTTCTGGTTCGTTTGAGGTATCCGAAGATCGATCAGGTTTATATGTTTTATTGTCGTTCACGCTATTTGAAACGTTATCGAACTATGTGAAGTGTAAAAAATGCAACGGCGATATACAATTTTGCAGAACGAGTATACGAGGTCTTGGTTTCAGGTTAGTTTTGAAATGTTCTTGCGACGAAGAAAATATAATTCCATCTTGCCCAGTCGTGCATAATGCATACGAGATCAATAGGAGAATAATTTTCATCCTGCGATTGATTGGCGTGGGTCTGAACGGACTGCAACTCTTTTGTTCTCTAACGGATCTTTGTGACGTATTCAACCCCAGTTTATATTATAAAGTAATGAATGGGACAGTAGAAGCTGCAACATCCGCTGTTGTCAACCTTGTTCTAAAGAAAGCAGATGACGAAGAAATAGAGTCGAATTAAAATCACGGGCTGCAAAAAACTGAGGATGTCAGAGTGAGAATTCTCCTTGCTTCTCGGCGTGACTACAGTTATAGAAAAGTATTCGAAAACGGTGTTAGATTATTTTTTCTCTTCTAAATCGTGCAAATCCTGCGAGATTCGACGATCAGAGATGAATAAGGTTGAATTCAAAGACTGGTATGAGTCTGAACACAAAGAAACTTGCACCGCCAATTACGACGGTAGTTCAGTGGGGATGGAGTTGCAGGGAGTTATTGAAATCTTCAAAAGATTATTAAAATTACATGCTGCCAGATATTTATACTATATTGGGGACGGCGATGCGAAGACATATTCAAATCTCGTAGAAGCAAAACCATATGGCGCCGAGTACTATTTAAAAAAAACTTGAGTGCATTTTGCATGTCGGCAAACGCATGTTTCGATATTTGACGGAGGTTAAAAAAACATTCACCGAAAGAAAAAAGTTAACGAAAAATAAGGAAAAAGAAAAATAACCTTCGATAAAAGTTGAAAAACCAAGAGCACCGAGACGAAAAAAGAATGAACGCAAACCGCCACTAAACCACGCCCAAACCTGAAAAGTTTAATGATCTAACGGGTCAAACGATGAAAAAATTATCGACGTATTATTCTTTAGCAATTCAGAGACATCCCGATTCTAAATAAGCCATGATCCACGAAATTTGGGCTGGTTATTACCTTTCAATATCATCCGATACCGCACCACAACACGATCATTGCGATGAAAGCTGGTGCGGCTATCTAAAAGCCAAGAAGAATAATATACCTTATTCTCATAAACCAGCCCTCAATCCTGAAATTCGGGATATGACAAAGAAGTCTATGTAAAACTCACCAATGACGAATTGTTGGAACTCTGCGTTGGTGGTAGTACGCACAATGATAACGAGTGTTTTAACAAAAATCTCTCGGCAATCATTCCTAAACCAATTTTCACGGAAAAAATGTCCTTGAAATTAGCTGTTACATTGCCGTATCACTCTTCAACAAAGGTCGTATGCCCATTTTGAAAATGATGGGCTTCAAAATTGGAACTTACGCCTACAACTTTTCAATTTTCAAAGACAACCAACGCATTAAAATAGCCGAGAAGCAGAGTCAAAATGCGAGCAAAAAAGGAAGAACTTTGAAGAAAAATGCGAAACAACTACAGGAACAGGCCTACGAAGAAACGGAAGGAAGGTTATATGGACCAGGAATCGCAGATTAATCGATTTTCAACCGAATTTTTTTTATAAATGTATTTGATGAAATAAAGATGTAAAAAACGTAAAAAAAACTTGAAACGCGTTTTTTATTCAAAACGACGTTTTTCTGAGCGGACGAAAGTTTTTCTCAGCTTTCACATTACAGAATGCAACATTCTTGGTCTAGATTTTTTCGTAATCGTGTGAGCTAGTGCCACAAGTAGAATTAGACCAAAATATTACGCCCCTTCTGAGGGCGTCAAAAAAACTGTTGAAAAATAGGGCGGCTTCTCGCTATTTTTTTTTCCGACGACGCCATTTCAACAGTTTTATCTCTAATGACCCAATTCTGGTTGCGGGACTTGTAGACGAGATTACGAAAAAATGTAGACCAAGAACGTTGCATTCTGTAATGTTGAAGCTGAGAAAAACTTTCATCCGCAAGCAATGTCATTTTTTCTTACTTTTCTAACGCCTCCTGCTGAGCAGTTTCTTAAGCATAATAAAAAAAAATAGTTTTTGATAGCTGACGATATATATTGGGTCTATAACTTAATTCGTGCGGTTT
This sequence comes from Stratiomys singularior, assembly GCA_954870665.1. Taxonomy (NCBI): domain Eukaryota; kingdom Metazoa; phylum Arthropoda; class Insecta; order Diptera; family Stratiomyidae; genus Stratiomys; species Stratiomys singularior. The sequence goes on from OX940880.1 coordinate 20,026,556, forward strand.
TTTTTTCAAAATTTGAACGTTTGTTTAAGAAAAACATGTACAATAGTATTATTCAAAGTATTGCCCATCTGAAGCTATGACCTTTTCCCATCTTGCTGGCAATTTGTGGAACCCATCCCAAAAGAACTGCGCCGGCTTGGAAGCCAAGAATGAATCAAGCCAATTTTTGATATCCTCCTCTGATGTGCACCGTATTCCAGTGAGGGCGTTCTGCATCGATCGGAACAAATGGTAGTCAGAAGGGGCAAGGTCTTGACTATGAGGCGGGTGGAGTGAAACTTCCCATTCACTGTTTTCCAAATAGTTCTTAACCGGAAAAGCAACGTGGGGCCGAGCGTTATCATGATGGAAAATTATTGCCTCGTATCTGGTCGCATATTCCGGGCGTTTTTCGCCTACTGCTCTCTTGAAACGGATTAATTGTGTTCGGTAGCGTACTCCATTGATGGTTTCACCCGGTTTTAGCAGCTCAAAATACAGCACACCCTTCTGATGCCACCAAATACAGAGCATTACCTTCGCGCCATGGATATTCGGGTTTGCCGTTCATTTGGCTGGTTGGCCGGATTTCAAATAAGATTTTTTTTGCGCTTGGGGTTGTCGTAATGGATCCACTTTTCATCACCGTTAACTATCCGATGCAAAAATGACTTCCTTTTGTGGCGTTCCAGCAGCATTTTGGACATGTAAAACCGCCTTTCGACGTCTCTCGGCTTGAGTTCATGTGGAACTCAATTTCCTTGCTTTTGAATATATTCAGCTGCTTTTTAACTTTTTGAAATGGCTGCTTGAGTGACACCTAAAGATTCTGCGAGCTCTTCTTGTGTTTGGCAACAATCTTCATCGAGTAATGCTTCCAGTTCATCATCTTCAAACTTTTTTGGCTGCCCAGGACGTTCATCGTCTTCCAAGCTAAAATCACCAATTTTAAATCGTGCAAACCACTTTTGGCAGGTTCGCTCAGCTAGAGCATGTTTACCATAAACCTTCACCAAAATACGATGACTTTCGGGAGCAGTTTTCTACATTTTAAAGTAATGAAGAAGAACTCCCCGCAAAAACACTTTTTCAGCAACAAAGTTCGCAATATTTGAGTGAAAAAAAATTATTGTTGTTAACGCTTCAAATGAATGACATACACTGAAAAGATGTACAATGACAGCAGCTTTCCAACGCAGGTTCGGAATATTGGAATGATGTAATTTTATACAAGTTACGCCATATCTTAGCAAACCGCAAGAATTAAGTTATAGACCCAATATAAAAAGTGGGCGAAAGCCGTTTTTCAATATATGCTATAGGTTCCGAGAAAAAAAATTAACAGTGTAATAGTACTTTAACTACACAACATCCGGGGAATCGCTCTTTTGCGCTCAAAAAGAAAAAGAGTGCTGCCACATGTCCGAGTTGTTTTGTAACATGAATTTTTGCTATATTTCGGCTTTATAGTTTTTTTTTTAATATCTACCCAATCGAGTTATGTTTTCAATGTTTTTATTCTTTGTAACAAAAACACATTGAGCTAAAAAATGTAGTTTTTCACTTAAATACATAATCATTTTGCTTATTCCATTTTCAACTGGACATGGGTATATGTCTGACTTCTGTATTGGGTCCTCGTATTTAAAAATTTCCCGTTTACCTTATAATACCCTCTTTATTTACTATTTTCGGGTAATTAAAAAATGTTTGTCGACTTCCGAAGTGAATATCATTTTGGAATAAGACCAAAAAGCATAGAAATTAATTGCATCCAAATTTCATTAAATGCCCAAAGTTTCTATTTGCAGCTGATGATGTTTTCATTTACTGGTTTGGCTTCCAAAACGCAATTCGCCCAGCAAAGAAATTGTTCATAAAATAATAATTGCTCATAAAACAAACTGCTGTAATACTCTGAACTAAAATAGGAAAAATGACGTGCGAGAAGCTGTAACATAAACTAAATGCATGGTAAAAAAGAATTGAAAAATAAAAACTCTAATTAAAACTTTTAGCCAACCCACCAAAATGAATTTCATGAAAACTTATTGAACTATTGGGCGAGTAGCATGTCCCCAAACATAGTGGCGCAATTCCCTCCTTACAAGAAATGGTTACTTAGTTAAGTTCATTTTTATTTTCAAGTTGGATGCCTTTTCAAATTTATTGACACAATTTCAAAATATTTCCATCTGAATAGTGCAGCCATAGTCAGTCCATTGGATCCGACACTTTACTAAAAGTTGTGCTGAATGCTGGGCTAAGCGTCAATGCAAAAGCAAAAGCAAAAGCAAAAGCAGCCTGAAATGTGCCAACAAATGAAAACCCAATTCATATGGTCTCAAAACGGACATACTCTAAAACCGACCAGCAATAAACAAATACACATATGTAGCAGAACCAGTTTATTTTAGTGATCCGCTCTACCACTGAATCTTAATGTAAAAATTTCGCGGCACTTTTGAGGTCCAAAAGCTCCACAATGGAAACCAAACGAAATGTTATTGCATAATTTTCGAAAGAGTGTTAAGCACAAAGCAGTTTTGCTTTACATTTTGACACGGACTAGAGTTCTTTTTGAAAAAATTTGAGGCATTAGTAATTGCAATGTAACGAGTTAATAAATGAAAGTAAAATTTATGTCCGCTTGGATTTGAACGATTCAGATAAATCCAGCAAATAACATGCTCAATTTGTTTGTGGCTGTAGCAACAAATTTCAAATTCAAGGTGATGTAGTAACAAAGTTCTTTGGCTTTATGATCAGACAGGAAGTGCTGAACATTTAGTAAAATGGCAAATTAGATAAAGGAAGCATAATATTAGTGTAATAATAAACGCAATCAATCACGATTTTTGAATTTATTACACAAGACTTTGACAGGCCCAATGAAGGACATATAGAATGATTGACCCGCCGTATAAGGGACCTGTTTTGTCGAGTCTTGAAAGTATATCAAAATGTGTAATACAAGAAGCTGCACCGGATTGTAAGAAACAACTAAAGCTGGTAGAGTTTGCATTGTATACATTAATCGTTTACACAGTACAGCAGCACCTCTCTGAGGATGCCGTTTTAACAAAATTCAATTGATTTGACTTCAAAACCCTTCCGGAATAAACTCTATCACTTAGAATAATGAAACACAATGTAGGAAAGTATAAGTGTTAAATATTTTTATTTGTCTTTTAACTCCACACCGTTCGTATTAACTTTAAGGGATATTTTGGGTCTCTTAAGCTATCTTTTTGAAGGACTAAAATATCGTTTATATGGGCAAAAGAATTCCCCAAAGAAATTCTTTTTTGAATGCGTTACGGTCTAAATCGGACAAAAGCATATCAGCTCCATTGCAACCTGTGTTTCGGGTTTGATTTTTAGCCTCGTATTGACGGCATCTAGTCTCATATATTAGAGGTATTTATTGCCAGTATCGATAGGGTTTTCTCACGTTTTTCTTGGTGTTTATTGCCGAATTGTGTCCTTTAGAATTCTCTGAAGATAATGGTCATGCACGCTTGTGATGCGTCTTAAAAGCTGTACGCTACTCCGTGCTTACTGATTTTAAATATCATTTCGTAGCAGAAATGTTCTCTTCTGCTACATTTGCAACGGTCAATAGTTCACAACCATAAAGGAGTATAGGCCTTGGTAGAAGTTCATCTTGTTTTTTATTTCGGATCACATTATAGAAAGAGGGAGAGAGAGAGGGAGAAGACTTTATTTGTCCTTGGAGTAAAAGGTCCTTAGTTTTTACCGATTTGAGTCCTTGGCCGCTTTTAACGATACTTGAATTGAACCGAAAATTGGTCCTGAGACTCAAAATGAGAACCAGCGGGTTGAAGATTTGATTCATTTTTCCTTGACCTGGAACGCATCCTGTTCAATGGATTGCACCAACTTTTACAAAATTTCCTTTGCTAACCAATAAAAAATTTGTCATTAAATTATATTGTCATTGTCTGTGATTTATGCTAACTGCACTGATTTGTACCAATTGCACCATCCGATTCGATTACACATAAGACTTCTTAGCAAAGCGTAGCCACCTAACACTTCGAAAAAACTCCAATCTTTTGGTATCCCAACGGAATTGTGCGGATGCAATGGTGTTTGTAAGCAAAACTTGTTGGAGATAGGACTTGAAGGCGATGAGGCGTAGGGATGCACATTATACTGGGTGGGCCATTTAAAGTGGAAGCATTTGTTTCTGAAAAAAAATATATGAATATATATATTATTTATTTTTATTTCGATTATAATTTATTTTGGTACAAGGAGATATGTTACAGCTATTTGTTGAAAATGATATCGCGTAAATGGCCACCTTTGGCCTTGAGTACAAAATTTGCCCTTTTTTCGGCGTTTTCCATCGTTTTGGCCAATGTATCGGTCGATATGGCGGCGATTTCAAGTCGTATGTTGTCTGTAAGTTGAGTTATGGTCCTTGGCTTATCAGTGTATACCGTGGATTTCAAATAGCCCCACCAAAAAAAAGCCTGGTGGCGTCAAATCGGGTGATCTCGGGGGCCACTCAAAATCACCATTTTTCGATATAACTCGCCCGGGGAAGAATGGTCGTAACAAATCGATTGTTAGTCGACCTGTATGGCATGTTGCACCATCCTGTTGAAACCAGAAGCCAGTCAAACCATTTTCACGAACAATGGGCATCACAAAATCATTTATCATGGCTCGATAACCTTCGCCATTAACAGTTTTCGTTGCTCCATCATCGTCATCGAAAAAATAGGGACCAATGACCATATCCTTACAAACACCACACCAAACAGTAACTTTTTGGTCGTATAGAGACTGTTCCTCAATTATAATTGAGGGTTTTCAGTGGTATAGAACCGACAATTTTGCTTATTAACGCTTCCATTTAACGTGAAATGTGCCTCGTCTGACATGATGATTTTTCGCCAAAAGTTGGACTCGTTCTCGGCCATTTCGATGATACATTTGGCAGATAATCACCTGGGTTCAGTTTATGTGCCATTTGAATTTTTTACGGAAACATCTTCAAATCGGTACGAATTATGCGTCGGAGAGTGGTCCGAGTGATGCCCAACTCCTGAGACCGACGACGAGACGATGTTGTCGGTTCCTCCTCAACTCTGGCTCGTACGGCTTCAATATTTTCATCGGAACGTCTTGTTCGTTGTCTGGATGCATGACTGGCATTACTAACATTACCACAATTCACAAATTTTGCGTATAAACGTCTTATAGGTTTATCCCCGGAAGCACTTTTAACTTTATTTTTCGAACGAAACGAAAGTTTGGTTTTCACAATTGAAAAGTAATTTTGAATGTAAAGTTGAACAATTTCAGCGCGTTCTTTTAGTGTGTACTGTTCCATGATAAAATTTTCTTGGAATGACGCTTCCAACGCGGTATGTCATTAGTCGATCTGACAATTCTGTCAAAAGTTATAGGGTTGCCCGATGCTTCCAATTTAATTGGCCCACCCTGTATTACACTTTATTATACATACATTATATTATACATTATACACATACAATTTCATTTATTTTACTTTCATTTAATTTAATTATTTTGTTTAGTCATTGTGATATTTATTTTTATTATTATTGTTTCATACGCAAGTACAACTCGGAAAAAGCTCAGAAAACTAGCCATCACGTTTTCTCTAGTTACCAAGGTTGTTTTCTTTCCCAGCTCTCTATCTGCATTAATCGTTTTATTTGCTTCATGAGGTATTCGAATCTCTTTCTTCGAGATGCCGATCCGGAGTATGAATACTTTTTATTGGCGTAGAGAGCAGAGTGTAGTTACTTACGCTATGGCAGCTTTTAACTAGTGCTCACACTGCGATGTAGTAAGGTAACACGAGGTAATAGATACAAACGATGCACGTAGTAAATAAAAAGAGCTTCGCAAGATAGAGAGCTTGAAAATTTAATGGCGCAGGTGAGTGGAGAGATTGCAGTAGTTAGCTTTCTGTGTTTTAAGGTTCGTGAGAACAATTTTCCCGGTGTAATCGTAAATATTAGAGGTTGTGTATAAGAATTTAAAATTCAAGAGAATCCTAATGTACACAGTATGACGGAGAAGTTCCCGAACTTTTGAAATAAAAAATCGAAAATTACATCTAAAGAAATTTATTCCAGTTAACTTTGAACATAGTCCCCTTCCCTAGATATACACTCATTTGAGCGCTCCATGAGTGAGTGATTCGAAGGCTCTCTGGTACTCCTCTGAAGTCATCGCTGTGAGACGCTCGGTAAATCTTCAAAAATCCGTCCTACCAAGGCCATTTTTAGCTTGGGAAATAGGAAAAAGACGGCTGGAGCCAGATCTGGCGAGTATGGGGCGTGATTGAAGGTTGGGATCTGATTTTTGGCGAGATAACGCTTCAGAATGTTCGAAGAATGAGCAGGCGCATTTTCATCCAGCAAACTCCACGATCCCGGTTCCTTGTACTCGGGCTTTATGCGATTAATCCGGCGCTTCAGACGTTTTAATACCTCTACGTAATACGCAGTATTCACGGTGGTGTTTGGGGGCATAAATTCTTTGTGTATCAGGCCTTTGGAGTCGAAGTTATCTTCTAACGTCTCTCTACCCTTCTTGAACCGACTGGACCACGTGTAAACAGTTGTACGCGACACTACACCTTCACCGTAGGGCGCATCAATCATTTTTTTCGTTTCCGCGAAAGTTTTTTTAAGTTTATAGCAGAATTTAATTGCGGCACGATGTTCAAATTTCTCATTCATCGTAGAGCTTGCAGCGGGGTACTTAGCACACGTTCACTCAAGCATGTCTATCTCGGCAACTAATGAACGGATACTGGTGAAAAAATTCTCAGACACTCCAGAGGGATGTAACAACATAGTACCGGTGTCGTCCAAGAGGTGGCGCCACTCATACAAGCGCTACAAAATAAGTTCGGGAACTTTTCCGACATACTGTGTACATCTCATCGCATCTTCGTCTTTCTGTCCCATTTCTTACAAGTTTTGCATACGAATTCCATTGTACCTAGAAAACTTTTCAAGTTTGTTTGAAGGGTAAGTGCTGCTCAGCAGTTACTATGTAGCCAGAACATGTGCTTGCTTTAATTCTCTGTCTGTGGAGAATGCTTAGATGAGGTTATTTTGCATCTCAACTCGGACCAGTCTAGGAAAGGCTCGCAATTCACTGAATTCAAGTTGATTGAAAAACATGCCTTAACAGTCCCGGCACATTCCTAAATATAACTTAAAGTCTCTGATTCGGATCGAAAATTCGCATAAAGTTCGCAGCAAGGAATTCACATTTGTCATATATTAAGCTAAGCTAAGCTTATCAAAGTTGTGTAATTGTCTGTCGTCAATGCGGCTTATGATAGTAAGGTTGACAATTCTGTCCTCAAAGGTTTGTATTAAAGCTCTAGAAATGGTGCAAACCATCCAACAGAAGCAACTGTTGACAGAGAGGATTTCTCAAATCGCAAAGAGTTGGCTTACGTTTTGTCGATGAAGACGTTATTGGGCGTTTAATATTGATTGTAGTGTACTAGTTTTTCGTGCGTTTTTGCAATCATCAGGAATACGAATAAGTACTAATGAAAATGTGTTTCAAACTTATCAAAATAAACTCATGAAAAGGCTTATAAAAGAAGGAAAAACTCATTGTAACTAGGAAAAGATAAATTCTTTAAGTTCGTGTAAGTGTCTTCCGCGCAATAAACCTGTCAATACCAGAGGAAAATTTCAATGAAATACAAAAAAATTGGTATAGTCGCGAAACGAAATCAAACTACCAATTTTTCACTTAAGTTGCAGATTTGCCAGAGATCAACTCAAACGTTATCAGGGCTGATTCCTCAACTTTGTTACACTGTCTTACTCTCTTAAGCATATAATAGTTTTTTGATCCAATCGATTATAAAAATCGGTTCAAAGCGCTAGAATCATGAGGAGCATGTGAGATCTAACATTATTCCGAAAAATATGGTGGAAATGTGTTACATCGAACAACTTTTCTGGTCGGCAAAAAACGTAAGATAACACTCAGCTGTAAGTATCTTTCTGGGGTCTACTAAGCTCGGCGCAAGGAAGTTTTTTCCACGTAATGGACATGCAATAAGACATCCGTTCTCATTTTTTGAACCTCGGGACAGCAAACAAATTATATTCCGCTCATAGATCAGTAAATTAGGTTTGTTGGTGCTGGGTTTTTTATCTTTTTGGAACTCGGGGCGTCATAGTGTGTATTTTTCCGAATGCCTTTTTTGAGGGGGGAAAGGAATGGCAATTTTCTCATCCGCCCAAACATCTCAACGATACGTTTATTACGGAATACGAAAATCAGGATAGGCTGAGCCAACTATTCAACTATAATAGTCCTACAAGAAGAAAATGTGGTGGGGCATATGTCTTAGAAATTAAAATGATCAGAAAAACTCTTAGTACTATGTCCATGCGTATGTGGTATTGATCTAGCGCAAGTTCATACAGCGCTGACATACTCCCGTTCTAATGGTATTTGACCAAAATAATTGGAATTATATTTGCTGATTTTCTTTAATTTTTGCGTAAAACAGGTATCTTCCAGATATAAATCTTCTTGTACTTTTTACTTGTCGGTCTGAGACAAGCTGCCTGAGTAAGTTAGCTACGTTTTGGTATTTGTATAAGAATTTTGAATGAATATTTTTTTTTGGAAATCTGTTAGTAGCTTTCATATCTAAATATATAATAATCGAAAATACCTTAGGATGATCCTTCAGTAATTCCTTACTAGGTACTGCTAGGAATGTTGTCTACTTCAGTGTCAGTGGAGCTCAAGGTTAATCGGTTTCAATTGGTGTCACACTTCGGTTTTCCTCGCCGGTTCGAATAGTGTGCCAAATATAGTATGTATAAAAAGACTTTCCGTTGGCCAGGATGTTGACGTAAAGTGCATGGTCGGTTATCATCCGTGAAGACCACAAATGGTTTGCAAGGCCGGCTTGTGTTTTCCAATAAAATTCACAATCGTAATACAATACATATAATTGAATAAATTTATCTATAATAAATAAAATCGAATAAAATCACAATCGTGGAATTAAATTTTTATAGAAATTCCGTGACTTCCTACGCCGAACTTTGTTTGTCTATGATCCCATGTAATTGTTCTTATCGAAATAAATACTTAAAATACGTTTATTCGTTTGCCGCAGGCTAAAATTTGTATATTATTGTATTGCTTCAAAGCAAAGCATGCAAATGAAACGCTTCCCTAGAAATCAAAAAGCAAGGTCCAGTGGAACAAAACAGCTTAAGAGCAGTTAAAGCTTAAAGAACGAATTAAATCGAAGAGAATTTATTTCTTGATCCATCACAAAAGGGTTGTAAACCATGTATTGACGTCAAACACACACCATTAAATGTTTCCATTCCTATGTGATTGGAAACGATTATTTGATATTTTATATCAAATATTCGATTATTTGATAAAATATATTTTATGGTAAAATGCTTTATATATTTTTTGCGTTCATTATAAACATGTTTTCTTCACTCTAGAAAATTTAAATGACTGCATTAAGGCATTTATTTAAATTTCTATTTATCTAAATCCAAAGTAATCCGATTACAACCAAACTGCAATATTCAAACTTTAAGTGAGGTTTAATTTTATTTTTAATGGCAATTATAAGAAGTTTAGTTTACAATAGTTTTGGAGTATTTCACAGAAAATGTCCTAATATATATATTGCTATATATATAGCAACGTACATGCTTTTTTATATCTCCACTTGTTCATACTATGAGTACCTCAAACGAAAGACTTAGGCCAGTAACCTTGAAATTTTATAAAGGCATTTAGAAGTCTAACGAGGAAAGAAATTGTTCAAAATTAGACAAAACTAAATATGATTGGTTTGTAAGCGTAGATAACCGATGGCAAAAGTGTCTTAGTGTGTTATTAACCCTCCGAGTACACATGGGGTCAATTTGACCCCAGACGCTACTTTGACCGATTGCAGCGCCTAGGCCTGCGGGAGAGTGGGGGTATTATGGGCTTCTAAGTATATTTTAGTGTCTTGACTATAAGTTTACATAGTTTGTTTACCTTTCGAAGACGTTAGTTATTGTTGAGAAACCTTTGAAATCAGCCTGGGGTCAATATGACCCCATTGTGTACTCAACGTCAATTTTGAGGTAAAAATTGAATTTTTTTTTTTTACTTTATAAATGGATAGATTAATTCAAAAAGACAAAAAAACAGTTTGAAAGTATTTTTATTTTTTTTTTAAAGCAATCTGAAATATAATTTGCGATCTAGTGTGCGTAATCGTTTGTTGGCTGAAGACAGCGGTGATGATTTTGGCGGGAGTGGTTCCTCCGAATACGACCACGTCTCTGAGCAATCAGTATCTGATTATGAACTTTCTGAATGTTCAGAAAATGATGATGTGGAGAATGCAATTCTCAGTAAACGCCTTTTACAACAGCGTGAAAATTCAGCCGCACAAGGGAGACCAACATCAACATTGATCAGTAAAAATAAGACAAAGTGGAAAATGGGAGCTCGTGAAAGATTATCAGGTTGGAATATATTTCGTACATTTTCTAATTCTCTTTTAACTATTATCATATTTCAATGAAACTTTTAGTATAAATATATATTGTTTCTATGTTACAGATCGATTGTCGATTGTACCAGAAAGAGTACCTGGACCACAAAACGGAGCAGAAAATTTTAACAACATTGTTGAATTTTGGGATATTCTTTTCGATGAGGATATAAGAAAGAAGATAGTAGAATATACTAATATTGAAATTGAAGATGTTTGTTCCAAAATGATGGTTGATGACGTGCCGTTGCAGACATATCACCGCACTACTGATATACTTGAGATGAACGCATTCATTGGAATTATTTATTATGCAGGAATGTGGAAATCTAATCATGTTGATGTCAAGGAGTTATGGAGCAACTTTCATGGAACATCTTTTTATCGTTGCGTTATGCCAAAATCAAGATTTGCTGTCCTTGCTAATAGCTTACGTTTTGATGCTAGAGATAATCGATCTCAGGATGATAGATTATAACCTATTCGAGAATTGTGGGATAAATTCATTAAAAATTATGAATTTTATTACAATCCCAGCAATGAAATTACTGTGGATGAGCAGCGTCTTTCATTCAGAGGGTGCTGCAAATTTCGAATGTACATAAAATCGAAGCCTGATAAATATGGCTTGAAAATTATTACAATGAACGATGCACAAACTTTTTATTGGGTAATTTTTTTGTTATTTATTTGTTATTATTTTTTCATAAATAATAAAATTATTTATCTTATTTACAGATAATCGGCATTCCTTATTTAGGAAAAACGGGTCACCCACGTAATCAGTCTTCCGGAGAATATTTTTTCAAAAAAGTAACCGAACCTATTCATGGTTCTAATAGATCTGTTACTTGCGATAATTCGTTTATAACCGTTCCTCTTCTGAAAGATATGTTGGAAGAAAAGTACAATATGTATGTAACTGGCACAATCCGGAAAAATAAGCCCGACATTCCTATTGAAATGAAGTTTGCTAGCACGGAAATACCTTCCACTAACTTTTGCTACCATGGCGATATCACTTTAGTCAGTTTCACGCCAAAAAAAAAAAATTGTACTAGTTGTTAGTACAAAAATCACAACTGGAAATATTGGAGAAAGAGATAAACCAGAGGTTATCATGTATTACAATAAAACCAAAGGTGGAACTGATGTGTTCGATAAACTGTGCCACGCTTATACAACTACCCGAGCAACAAAGCGTTGGCCAGTGCGATACTTTTTGGTATGCTGGATCAAGCAATCGTAAATGCCAGAATTTTATATATGAGTAAATATGCCAATGACGCTACCAAAAAGAAATCTGCTGTTGGTGCCTTAAAATATGTTGTGGCTCATCTTGTTCACCCATACTTACGAGAAAAAAAAAGAAAAAAAAGAGAAAAAAAAGAACAACGTGTTCTTTGTGCACTCGTCAGCAGGACCACAAAACTAGTGATGCGTGCCCATCCTGAAGCCGACCGATGTGTAACGAGCATCGAGTATACTTATGCAACGATTGTGCTGATTATAATTGATTTTTGATGTGAAACATCTATAGCCGCACGTAAAACAAATTTCTGGCGTGGCGACGCGTCGCCACGCTATATGATGGTGTATATATACAGTCTATATGCAGTAGTGTGTACTGTGTGGCGACGCGTCGCCATGCGCAATCGACTGCGATTCTCTTCCCACTCGATCCGGCGTTAAGCTATCTCTCTCTCGCCACACAGCTCGGATACCTATAGTGTATACTCCATAGTGTTGTTTACTGCGGTACACATAACCTGTGTTTTACTTGAAAACAAATTATTTTTTTTTTAATAATAAAATATGTCTGACAGTGATAATTTAGAGAGTGACAGTGATCAGCCTCTTGCTAAGAAAGCAAAATCACACTATGACACACTATCAAGTCATCAGTAAGTTAATTATATACGCATATAATATACTAGCTTTACAAACTGAAAATAAAATAGATTCAACTGCAATGGACATTATTTCTGGTTGTACTAATCATGAGGAGGAAGCAAATATGAGACAAAAATTACACAAAATGTCAGTGATTGATACAGGAGGTTTGCCATACGAAATCATTTTTGTTATTGGAAAACCTTATATTATTACAACTAACATAGATGTGGTAGACGGTTTAGCTAACGGTGCCGTTGGAAAGCTGGTTCATATAGAACAAAATGATGAAAATAAAGTAACTCGCATATGGCTCGTTTTTCCAGATAAAAACACTGGTATGGTGGCTAGAAGAAAAGCCGCTGCCTTTGTTGCGGAACATAATATCGATAGACGTGCTGTACCTATTGTACGTCGAACTTCAAGTATATCACTCAATAATAATAAAACCATTGTGGCAAAAAGAAATCATTTTCCATTGATATCAGGATGTGCTATGACTATTCATAAGTCTCAAGGAGGTACATATGACGAGGTGGTCTATGAGTATAGTAAAAGTCATTCTATTCCATTACTTTACGTAGCTTTAACACGTGTAACAAGTCTTGAAGGGTTGTTTATATGTAACAGTCAGGATAATTTAAGATTTTATCATGGAAGAAGAGTAGACCCATCAGTTTCAAGTTTACAGCAAGAATTTAAAAGATTATCTTTAAACAAACTTACTACATTGCAAGGACTGATCACTGATTTTATGAACTCTAGAAATAAATTAACCATTTATACTTTAAACTGCCAAAGTCTCAAAAAACATACTACTGATTTACAAGATTCTATTTGTCAAAGGAGTAACTTTTTATTATTAACTGAAACATGGCTTCCTGCAGATGAATCAGTTGACTTACCTAATTTTCATTGTATAGCTAAATTTAAACGACAAAATGTTAGAGCCGCTGGAGTTGCCATTTATAAAAACAACAATACTTCACATATTACTACACTCAACATGGATCTAGTAGTTCAAAATGCTACAGAAGTTCATGTCTCCCAAACATCTATCGGCGATATGTGTGCTTCACATGTTAAACTAGAAGATGGAAGTGAATTAATGATGATCGTCAGAGGCAACATCGAATGTAAATATTACCGAAGTCACTGATTGAACGAATGAAGTTACATAAATTGTTTTTATATTTGATGAAAATAAATGTTTATTAAATAAACAGTCATCATTTTCTGGAAAAAATCGTAATATTTTATTTTATTATTATGCCATATTTAGTTTATATCGCAATCTGTTCTTTTCAATCATATTACTTTTACAAAATAATGTCGATGTTTCACATCTGCCAGGCGTCCCGTGACGGCTCACATTTTTTTTATTTTTTACTTATTTTTTCTTTATTATTATATGTTTTGAAAAATAAAAAAAGTTTTTCCTACTGAAAAAAGTTAAAAAGCATGATTTTTTATACCCTCAAAATTACCATTACAAGTATGCGTAACGAAAGCTTTTTTCTTGCAACCCTATATATAGGGCTGGTTTTTTTCCTTATTCTACCATGTCTTGAGAGTATTCGTATGAATTATTAGCTCAAAATATTAAAAACTGACAAAGTTATGAAGCTATTTTTTTGAAAAAATATAAAAATTTTAAAATCTTCAAAATTCTCATCGTAAATATGCAAAATAAATACTTACTTTTTAAGGGAAACTATAGGGCTCATTTTTCCTTTATCCTGTTATGTCTTGAGAGTTTCCACGTAAATTTTTAGCCAAAAATATTATAAATTTAAAAAGTTACGATTTTTTATGTTAAAATGCTAATTTTCGTTTTTTCAGGTTGTTCGCGAATTTTTTTAGGTAGGCTAATGACATTTAAGGCCTCTCTAATGTATGACAATTACTAAAAGAGCTTTCAAACTATTTCTGAAATTTTTTCAAACTAATATTTGTAGTGGGGGCGATACTGTATTCGTTCAATGAAGGTTGGGGTCAAATTGACCCCATATGTACTCGATGATTGCAAAAATAGGTGTGTACTCGGAGGGTTAATAATGTTTTAAACCTTATACTGAAGAATATTTTCTCCGATTGATTTCACAGAAAAATACTCATGTGCAAGTTTGTGCGTTTTAAGATCATTTCTTGGTTAAAAGGCCGGTTTTAATAGCATCACATGAGCAAATAAAGGCATAAAGACATTATATGCTGGGCGAAAGGAATGTTTTGGCAAAAGAGTTATGCCCATGTCGATATGATAACGACAGCAAAGATGCTTTGTCACCGGGAACATCATATGGGATCACCATGTCATTCCTCTTCATGTTTTGTCAGCGTTTATCCATTGCATCAGAGAAAGAGATGTTGATATGTAAATACTGCTTTGACTGTGCAATTGTTTATCTACACATATGACATAACGTCTTTACAATACCGGCCTAAACGTAAAAAAAATCTCCTCATAATGAATACAATGGGGGTTCATTCATGAAGTCAACACGCACCTATTAAGCACACAAACGTTTCTATAGAAATCGATTTCATGAGGTTCCAAGAAGATAATAAGACTTTAGGAAAGTGCTTTTAGTGTCCTCTTAAGTACTTGCGGCCCTAAATTCGGCATCAAGTTATTTGAAAAGTTAAGAGTTTAGCTTTTGAGATTTGTTTCCAAGATTAAAGTTTCAGTGAAAATGAATTTAAGCAAACAACTTACATATCTGATTTTGAACTCATATAAATTTTCTTGTCTGTTTTTACTGATTGCCTACGCGGACTGCAAAGCAGAAGAAAAACATACATTTCACTTGATCTAGTCGAAACGCTCTGTTTCCTTACTATATCTACCGGCGAAGTCTATAAATAAGAATGACTTCGGCAGGAATTCCAAAGCACTTCAGTGCTTTTCACGTTTCCCACACAGATATTTTAATTAAAGATGAACATTTCAACTAATAAAATGATCGGCGCCGACAATAAATAAGTGAAAGGCATCATTAAATTGAGTATTAATGACCTTGTTGGCTAAACAATTGCAATGACGCGTGATTAAAGAGAGAAAATTAAGTATGTCAAAACAATTTCAAATGATTCTTTATTTTATTGTCGTGATTATTGACATGTTGATAGATCTAAGATAGTTTTATACGGGCATTAACTTTCAAAATAGTTACAAAGCACATTAATAACGTTAAAGTTTTGAGCAATTAATTGGGCAATTTGTTTTTTAAAGTCGCGGCTAATAAATTTTATTTATTCGTCGACGTTTAGTTTTATAGAAATTCGAGTTTTTATTAAATCACAAATATCCTGTTCGGTTGATTTCAATGGACTGGACAAATGGACAAAAGACTTAAAATTTCAGAGGTATCATTCCTACAATAATTTGAAAACAGTTCAGCTTTGTTCCAGCTGTTTCAGTTTCTGCTGCTTTTCAGCTTTTTTTCTTAAAAAAATGTCCAAAAAAACTGACCGAGGCAGATGTTCTCTGCCGAAGTAGATATTTAATAGAAAAACTAATGGATAACATGCGTGCCAGCATCTATATTAATAACATAGAATTCATAACATAAATCATAAGAGATGAACAGCAGATCCACATATTGTTAGTGACAAACTCTTTCTAATTTCTAATCCGTCGGTTTTCAAATTTCAAATATCTGCAAAATCTTTAATGTGCTAATGGTATACATAGTGCGATTTAAAAATATATACCAACATGGGACTTGAAAATTATATTTTTAATCTCAAGTTTTGATATATTCCTTAAGGTTAACCACCTTGACGCGATTTGGCGCATTTGCTGCTATGAATCTGGTAGCTAGTCTACAATAAACCATCGCAATGGACCCTGGCCGTCTAACTGAGAAGATAGGCATTGGACTAGTAGTAAAACTAAGTATAAACGATCACATACATTCAAAATACAAAAGGATAAAATTAAAAGTGTAAACTAAGAATCCTATAAACTAGGGAAAGAAATTTTCTGGTATAGAATCGTTATTGCGATGCAACTTATCAAAAACTGACCAGAGTAATGAGATCAGGAGTGCACGCTGCCGGAGCTGGACATCCATTTGACAAATAACTCTTACAAGAAAACGAATTGGTAGTTATCACACTCACACCACTAGCCACATGCTTGAAGATCCAGGCAGAGGCTGCGCCATATCGCAAAATTAAGGCGTGGATTGTTAGTATCCCAAGCGGAGTCTAAAGACTTATAACTCCGTTTTAAGAAGAGAGAGGAGGAAATCATTGTAGGAAATATTGAAATACCTGGACTAAGATAACAGAAGAACACAATGCGTTGAAGGGAATGAATCTTTTAAAACAATAACATGAAATGTCTACAACTATTTCGAGACCAGTACAAAGAATTTAATTCAAAGAAAAATAGCACATTCGAAAGAGAAATCTACACAATTTCTTACCGTGGGCATCTCATATAAAAAACTGTTTACACGGAAAGTATCCGATGGGCTACTAACATCTTCGACCAATACAAATCCATCGGAACGGACGGAGTATATCCGATCAAACTAATGCAAGCCCATAGGACCATAATCCGCATCCGGATTAGTATAAGTAGAGTGGTGTGTCCCCATCGATAAGAAGGCATACATTCTCTCCAGAATCATAGAGACAAGATTAGTTTTTCAAGCTGTAGCATGCCAAAACCAGCTTTCACAAATCCAAGAAGAGACCTAGCAGCCTGATGAGTTTTAAGTAAAACGCTTGAAGCACCAACACATTAAAAGCATACTGAAATTTACAGAGCTGTATCTCCACATCGATCACATCCAAGATGCTCAAAAGGGATGTCAGTACATGGACTAGTGGGCAGTATAGAGATGAAGTCGGCCAAGTAATAAGAGTCCTTGAAGAAGAACGACAGATTACGGTTATGGAAAGTTGACTTCGAGGATTCGAATGAAAATTTAAAACGTAAAATACAAAATAAAATTCAATTTTTTTAAGGCTGGTTAAGCCAAAATTAATTTTGCCAATAAGAACTACTTCAGATTGGTAGCCTTCATCGACATTAAAAGAGCCTACAGAGACATCGAAAGGGCTTTCGATAAAGTAGATGCCATTCAAAGATACGGAAAAGTTACAGCCGAAGAAGTCTGCATAACATTAGAGAAAAAGATGCACAATTTAGTCATGTATACAATATAGGGTGGCATGGATTCTACTTTAGGAACTTAGCACAGTTGACTAAAACGCCGGAAACATAAACGACAAGAGATTGTATCGATTGATGGATACCCGGAGACAATATCTTGTGATGTTTGCCACGCCCTCATTATCCCACAAATAAGACAAACGACAGCACCAATACAACGGGCTTATGCTGTGCACGATCCACGATGGTAGAAGCCAAGCAAATTTATTCGGCGAAAAAATTTCAGTATTCAGGAGTTATCCTGAATATGATATATAAACCTGAGTCATACTGGATAGGAAACTATCTTGGTCAGTCAAATAAAAGTCAGAAAAACAGCGAAAAGACTTTTAATCATACAAAAACTCATCCACTACAGATTCGCATTTGACCAATAGAAAAAGGACTAATAGGAGCGACAATGTGGTATCTGGCTCTATAGTAGAATAAGTCCGTCATAAATCCGAGACAGTATCTAGCAAGTGGCATGACTGAATTCATTTCTAATCACCGAATACGTGGGGAGTTTACCTACCAGCAGCCATGAACATCATTTTCAATCATCAAAGGCATATCGAAACAGCGAAATCCCCAGCTGGCATCAGATGAAGATTTAGGAAGCGGGAACCTACTAGTCCCGAGTGGGCAACCGCCAGATTTTCAAATCAGTTAGGAGACAATCCCCATTGAATAGAAGAGAAGTGGACTTTTTCCAACTGGCAGTGGACACAAAGATCACTTGCAGCGGCCATTGTCCAACCAGGGGAAAAAGGAAAATGGCTCGAGTTTTCATCTAAGAAAGAAGTGAAATCGTAGTCTTCATTAGCTGCTCTAAACCGGGTTAGTGTTATAGAGCCTACATATATTTGGACGACCGTCCTAACTCAAATGATTCGGCAAGCCGGCGAGCCATACCACATAAGTGTTTAATTCATAAGGGCTGGAGTGGAAACAAGAAGCAGAATTCTTACGCAAGGTGACCACTCAAGACTTTCCTTAGTTTTTGTCCACAAGATGGTAGATATGCGAAAGGATGGACGGTCGCTTTGGGCCATGGGACATGTTAGAGGCAGCTCATCTCTAGACCAAATATCACCGCGGAGATTATCTGCTGAGAATCACACTTGACCTTGACAATTTCTCTAAGGGTAGCTTTTACAGCTCTGGCTAGCTCCAGCTCCGGTAGCCCCGGCACTAGGAAGACAAATACAAATATTAGTGCCACAAGTAAATTAGTCATGCCATTTATGAGTTGCACATAGGGCGAGAACCTCAAACCTGGAATTTGTTGAACAGCGAGGCGTGGCTACTTCGTGTTTGGGAGTAGAGACTCAAACATATAAGTAGAACTAATGGACAATGCACATCTATGATAAATGTAACAGTGGAGATTGGACAAAATAATCTTAATGATTCCCACGACCATATTTGTTCCATTTGACTACCAGCTGTTCCATTCGATGATGATTGTCTGGTTTTTAATAGACTTACCATTTGAATTGGAGGTGAGGAATCGCTTTATTTAGATCCTGTTTGAAAAAAATCGAAAAATTTTATTGATTTGAAGCCTAGGAATCACACAAAAGATGGACTACAGCTGTAGCATCGTAGAAAAACATTTTGAATAAAAAGGTATAAGTGATTTTTTTATATAAAGTTCAAATCACTGTGTAACTTGCTTGAAGACCTAACAACACTGATTTCAATATATCTATTTTCAAGCGCAATACGATTCTGTTGCGACCATTGTGGAATGGAACTCAAGCGTTACTTTCGATATCGAATATGTCAGATGTCAGGTGTCAGAACTTTCCTCTGCGTAGTGCAGGATATAAAAATTGTTTAATATTGCCTGTATCTTTCGGGCATTGTTTTTTCAATCTCTTGTCATATCATCTCTTGCGGCGATTTGGCAGTATGAAGTAATTATCCGATCTTTCTGGGGCCCTAGTGGTGATGCGTTTTTATGCAAGGGTGCAACGTATATATTTGAGTCAGTATGGACGCATGGGTTGGAATAGTGAATACTGTGTTAGCAAAACTGAAGGGATTTCAAGGAAGAGTAGGCAGATCTGACATGGAATGGGAGAGCGAACTTCAACTAGGACATTATGAATTGTCGCTCTTAGACTCGCCATTTTCTCGCCTTTCAAAGATATCATTTTATTTATGTTTATGGTTTTGTTATGTATATGAAAAGCCTGGAGGGTTTCTGACTGAATTCATTCAAAGTACGTTGCTCACCAGAAACATTATAATGTACAGATTGTAAATATGCAATATAAAACATGTTTTTTAAAGGCATAAAACTTTATGTTGGTAACACTTTCTAATCCTACAAAGTATGACAGCTGTCATGCGTCTTATGGTTAGTTTTTCTTTCTGTTATATAATGATTCGGTTTACTCCTGAGCAATGTCTGCAAATTAAGCAGCTTTATTTTAAAAAAAGCGGTTCTGTTCGTATGTGTAAGGCTTAGTATCGACAAAGACACAGGTGAATTCATTCGGCATCGTGCTCAACAATGAAAGCTGTTCACATCATTGGTTTGCTCCCAATTATTGGTTAAAGTAGTTGAAAAGCGAACCTCTCGTTTGGACTTCCTGGAAATTATTATTAAATAAAAATGGCAATGAATTATCTTTCCAACAAAACCAATTTAGTTGCAATCAAAACAATTCTCTCAAAAAGCACTGATTATAAACATTGATAAAAACTGTTGAAACTCTTCACATTCAGGGTATGTTATAATCCCTAAAATTAATCTGGATCTACTTTTTCCATTGCCTTTATTAAACATTAGGTTAAGAATATGTTATTAAAAAATTATGCTGATTTATGTTTAATTATTTCCATAGTCTTAAGATATTATTGAGCTTAGGAAAGATTACCGTGTGTCCTCTATGGGTCTCTGTGAAGCTCAAGTCGACACAAACAACTTAAGAATCGAAAATTTTTTTATTGCATAATCTGAATGTACATGCTTCTGAGAATATCTATGCGGAATTTCATTAAGATCGGAGCACCAGATCGAAAGTTACAGACGTCTGCAGTGCGCTAGCTCCTTGGGGAAAAGATAAGCGCGCGGCGTCCAAAGTATGTACACGGATGACAACACTTTGACTGGAGAAAACTGGTTCAATCGTATTTTTAGAATGTTTATGGATTGATAATCTTTTCCTAGAATTTTTTTGAACACCCACTCCATTTGTAAAAATTTGTATTCTGTACATCAGTTAGACGATAACTTCCAAAGTATCAGCATCGAATTCCTTAGCTCTGCCACGTTTTCTACTGTAAATATGGGGAAAAATAAAATAACCCGAGAAAAAAGATTAAGCACGAACGACCAAAAATCGCGCTCTAGAAAAAGGAGGCAGTATTTCAACCCCAAAACTGCGAAAACTGTCGATAAAAGTTGAAGTGCGTCTCGGAGAAAACCGAACTTTCGTAACGATGTCCCTAACGATGTTTCATGGACATGCCACCTTTCTTGAAACAAGCATCATATGACCTCATCATGAAAAACATCCTCACCACAGTGAAGACGGTATTTAGTTTTAGTGTGCGCGACGAAATTAAAAAAAATGACGGGCCGAATAAAAATCACTTGACAGTCTCTGGGGACGGAACGTAGAAAAAACGCGGTTTCACTTCATTGTTCGGGGTCACGTCCTTAATCGAATATTACACAGAGAAGATTTTAGACATTAACATCAAAAGTGCATTTTGTAAAGCGTGCCAGTTGTGGAAGAACAAGAAGAGTGACGCCGAGTATGAGGAATGGAAAATACAGCATGAATCTGAGTGCCACGCAAATCATGTTGGATCTGCGGGAAAGATGGAAAGACTTTGCACTGCGTTAGGTACGCAAATTACATCGGAGACGGCGATTCTAAAACATTCACTTCTATAAAAAATGCTAACCCATATGAAGATTTGTCAGTTCAAAAGAAAGAGTGCATCGTGCACGTACAAAAACGAATGGGGAAACGTCTAAGAAACGTAAAAAAAGAAAATAAAGGCATGGGAGGTCAAGGAAAATTAACCGGAAAGATGATTGACAAACTGACCGTGTACTATGGTTTAGCGATACGCCGCAACACTGATTCTGTCGAGAAAATGAAAAATTACATCTGGGTAACATTTTTCCACTATAGTTCGACAAACGATAATCCGCGCCACGAAAAATGTCACGTTGGCAGCGAGTCATGGTGCGAATGGCAGCGAGCTGTAGCTGCGCTTCCGGAAAGAAAAGGAAAGGAACGGAAGAAAAAAGTTATACCTGAATTTGTACATTCTTACTCAGCGTTGCCTGAAAATGTTTTGAATGCAATCGAGCCAGTTTACAGAGATTTATCCAAGGACGAATTACTTGAACGATGCGTCGGCGGTTTCACACAGAACAATAACGAAAGCTACAATCAGCTTATCTGGAAAATTTCGCCAAACCATCTTCCAGGAGGTGCAGTCCCAGTTGAAATTGCAGCCTACACATCTGCTTGCATTTTCAACGATGAAAACAGCGCTATTCTGAAAATTTTCGAGGCTTTGGAGGTGCCCTGCGGAACTCATTCTCACAGATTCGTCGCGGAAGAAGACGAGAGGCGCGTCTCTATTTCTGAACAGCGCGCACAGGAGGCGATTAAAGAAGAAAGAATGGCTCGAAGACAACACCAGATTGCAGTTTTGGAAGCCGAAATGAATGCGGAAGAAACCCTTTATGGTCCTGGTATCGATGACGATTTGTAAGTTTGACTGGATTACTGTTATACATGAATCAACGGGACACAAAACTTTAAACGCGATTATCTTCAAATGGTGTTTTTTAGAAAGTACAGTTGCCGTGGACGCGATAACTCAAAAACCCTTTAACCGATTTGCATAATTTTTTTTTAAATTTTTCCTATTTACAACCTCTGGTACTTGAACGATCGATTTTTTATAAATAAATGTGCGATTCGCTTAAACAATTTTTTGTTCAAAACTTTCAACACCTCAAAAATCGGTTTTTTAGGCAATCGGGTTTTTTTATGAAACAAAAATTTTTTTTGGCAAACTAATCGTTCAAGTACCCCAAGCAACATTTTTGTACAATAATTTTATCAAATTTTTGATTTCAGTTAAGTGGTTCGCTTCCAATCGCGTCCAGCGGAAGGCTCTTCAAAAAAAAGCTGTTTTGGGAGAATGGAAATAAATCTTGCAATTGTTTATATTTTTTTATTGTTCATCGTGTTGTTTTGTTCTTCGAGACACGTTCTATCGAAGTGTATTTGGTTTTTTACAATAAAATCTTCAAAACGTCCTTAAAAAAAATCATGAACATATCCAAATTTTTCTACTCAACTTTATATATAACCCCTTAAGAAGAGTAAGGTAGTGAGCTGCTACTTATCCAATTTGACGTGATATTGGTTGAAGTTCAACTGCCTGCGCTGCCTTTGATATTTGAAATTTTGAAATCGTAAGTCCAGTCCAACGCATTTTTTGACGCGATTGCATTGATACCGGATACCCTTGTTGTTGTCACCTGAATTAGAGGTCACATTGCCTGCATTGGTTCAAAATATCGGCTAATGTATTCAGCTCTTGAAAACATTTGGACAATGTCCAACCTCGAATGCATACCGATGACACTGCCAAACATTTCCTCCAAATTCACTAGTGTAAGTCCATTGAGAATGTGAAACCATGCATGCATGTAATGAATGTGATTAAACTAAAAAGTTCATACAAAGTAGTTCAAAGCAGTAGAGTGGTGCGGAACAGTAGAGAACAGGAAATGGACAAGAATGAGTTCTCCAAACAAGATGCACTTTCATGAAGAGGTCCGTGTTATAAGTGTGAGCCTACGCTTGGGATTATTCATCTCACCATCCCCATATTCACCTGCATAAATCTTAAGAGCTCATATGCCAGTCTTTCAGCGTCTTTTCTTTAGCAGGCCACGCTCTGAGGCGAATAATTACGGATTCGGTTGCATGTCCAGTTGAGTTTTACCAACTGAGGTTACTTGCTAAGCAAGCAATTCCATTCAACTTTACAGGGTCACCCAGTTCTCGCGTGGATAGGATTGAGATTGGTTACTGGTTTGTGACGTAAATAGTTCCAATCACTACCAGAGTGCTGATGTTGTTGGTGTACATATTTGGCTACGATAGAAGTATAACACTTCCACATATCTCTGAGCTTTTCATATGAATAATAATTTTCAATTCATTGGGTTATAGCAGTTAACTCGACACTGTTTGAGGATATTTGATACTACTGGATGGTTTTTATTGGTCCGAACTCTACACGTACTTCATTTGGACGCTACCGTATCCATTCTGGGGAGGAATTACAAATAGCGTAGTCCGGTTTATGCCTAATTGCAAGCTGCACTATTTGCTGTCCATTCTACGAACGAAACTTCGTTGAAGATAATCATTCAATTTTACAATTTCCGCATCCTCGATTTAAAACAAAAACCTTCATAAGCAGAATCTTTTAACAGAATAGGCTTATTACGTTTTGTCGATATTTAATTCGTAAACGATAATTCGTTAGAAACAAAAGTTTTGTAAGAAAAATGCACAATATACCAGTCAAAATGTTAACATAAACTTCGTAAACCTCTTTAGATGGCAAACATTTTTTACTTTCATTGTTTGAAACCTAAAAAATCAAAAAAAAAAGTTAGTCTTATAAGACTTGGCAGTTTACTTATACTATAGAAATTTCAATCTATTGAACGAACCTGCAGTAATTTCAGTATTTTCTTTGCTCATTTTCGTCATTCTTGCTGCCAACTTAGACGTTCCTTGGTGTTATTTACACCAAATTGGTGAACGAATTGTCTTTCAAATGGACGAAGCCATCATGCTTTGATAATTCTCGAAAAAATGTTATATTGCAGGAATATGAAAATGTTGTTTCAAGCCCCTTTTTTGGGTTTTTGTTTTTTGGACTGGCTACCAATCGTTCAGCAGAATGGAAACATGGCCATATTTGTCCATTCTACTTTCGATGAACGCCAGATTATCAACATTAACATTAACATATCCTATCAATTCCCAACTCTATATCCGATTAGAGGAATAATGTTGTTTTCATGGGACTCAGTGTAAGTTATATCTAATATTCATGCATTTTCTCAAAAAAAAATAAACTACATATGTAAATAAAATGCAATGTATTCAATGAATCGATAATCATCAATATTTTTTATCACCTTCAACATAGGTCTATATTTGTGTCTGGACTTTCTTTTCTAACCATCAACAGTTTTTCGTGGGCAATATTTGGTTTGGCCTTCAGCTTCTTCAGTTAATCATTCTCCATATCCTTTTCTAGATGAAGACGAGTTTTGTGCAATGATATTTAGGCAGAATAGACTGAACTCTGCTGGGGTCTCATCTGGGGACTACGGTGTTTGATCAATAGTATTCATTTCATTTTTCGCTTAAAATTCTACCACAACGTTGCATAGTTATTCGGATCAAACGATGAATGACTTTTCCACAATCCTAATTTTTTACACAACTGTCTTCAAACGCCAAAAAAGGTTTCACCTCGTCCTCGTTTTCTGGAATACGGAGAATAGTTAACCTGTTTGCATGTCAAAACTTTGGACTCAGGACTAATCCACGATCCATGACTATGGGTTTAAATTTTCCTGATGCTGTACGTGCAAAGAAATCTGTTTACGAAATTGTCTTACTAGAAAATTCCTGAAAATGCCAAGAGAACAGCGTAACTACATACAGCGCTAATACTCTCGAGAGGCTTCTGACAAACAGAGATAGATGATATGTATAAACGCAGATTTAGATATGTATTGGGTGTAGGCCAAAGCTTTGCGAGGGGCTTTCTTATTTTTAAAGTTTAGAAAAAATTTGGTTTCGAAGAATCAGGGGATTGTTCGAACTACGAGGCACGTCCAGAAATTAAGTGTACTCAATTTATGTAGGGTTTAAAAAAATTTAATTGAACAAAAATATACTTTGTTACACTTGTACATATGTAAGTTATTTTTCGACGTAGTCACCATCCCTCTCGATGCAAGTGGTGAGCCGCGGGATCAATTTTTTGATGCCTGCCTCGAAGAAGTCTCCCGCCAGCTCTTTCGCCCACTTCTCCACCTCCCCCTTCACCTCCTCGTCCGTTGAAAACTTGTTCCCACCCATGTGTACCTTAAGGCAAGTGAAGAGATGGAAATCTGAAGGGGCCAAGTCAGGGGAATACGGGGGGTGGTTCAAAACGTCCCATCCAAAAGAGTCCAGGAGTTGCTTCGTGGCGTTGGCCGTGTGAGGTTTGGCATTGTCGTGCAGCAGGTAGACTCCCTTCGTTAGCATGCCCCTCCTTTTATTCTGAATCGCCCTTTTCAGTTTTTTTAGCGTCTCACAGTATCTCCCCGTGAGGCAGATATTCAATCAAAATTATGCCTTTATGGTCCCAAAACACGGATGCCATGATTTTTTTGGCTAAAATTGTGGTTTTGAATTTCTTGGCGGAGAGTGACAAGGTGTGACGCCATTGTTGAGCCTGCCTCTTAGTTTCAGGCGTGTAGTGGGCAACCCAAGTTTCGTCTCCAGTAACAATAAAGTAGAGAAAATCATCGCCTTCAAGTTCGTAGCATTCCAAAAACTCTTTGGAGCTCTGCACTCGATTCAACTTGTGCTGTTCTGTCAACTGTTTTGGGACCCGCCTCGCAGACAATTTCCGAGAGTTTCTGTGATTGTTTCGTGTATAAGGAGTCTGGAGATTTGTGGAAACATCGCAGAAAGTTCATCTAACGTCAATCTGCGATCGTCACGGAACGCAATCTCGATTTTTTCCAAATGTTCGTCAGTCACAATTGAAGGTCTTCCGCTCCTCTGATCGTCATGCACGGAAGTATGGCCATTTTTAAACTCGCAACACCATTCATAGCTTTATTACCGGTAACAGTTTTCACCTCATTATAAATTTCAACCGGAGCTTTTCCTTTCGCAACGAGGTAGCGAATGACGGCGCGAATTTCGCACTTGGCGGGAGATACGATCGACATTTTTCGCGAGAGATGCTACTGCGTCAAGAGTTTTCAATACACTAACCTCGGATTGGTCTCGTTTTGAAGGGGAGGGGTCAGGCTACGCGGCAGTGTTGCCAACATGTCGATAATGTATTCCCTACAACTGTGAGTGTACCAGTACACTTATTTTCTGGAAGTGCCTCGTATTAGCACTTTACGGTTTCACACTATGTCCAGAGTATTGTCCAAAATCGAACGAACTGACTCGTGAGAAATGTTACAGTCACGTACTACCTGATTCAAGCAGGATTCTTCACTTTTACTCATTTTCGTAACAAAAAGAAGACGGATATCTTCTAGAAAACACTGGATTAACTCAGAAATCTTTGTGTCAACTGACCATGAAAATAAGCAGTCTTCAATAGACAGCCAAACATATAGAAAAACAAGAAAATCTTAATAACACTTTGAGCTGTATGCACTTGTTTTCAGCTGTGCAATAGTAAAGTGGCAAATAAATTGTCATCAAAGAACCGTTATATTGATACTGACACATCAAAACACTTTTGACTATATTTTGTTGACAGATGATTCAAACAGAAGTAAGTTCAAATATATTTTGAATTTTTCATAGACTATTAATTTGCCTAGAGCTACAAAATAGAGCATTAATAGCGAAAAGTAGATTAAGGT
This sequence comes from Stratiomys singularior, assembly GCA_954870665.1. NCBI lineage: Eukaryota > Metazoa > Arthropoda > Insecta > Diptera > Stratiomyidae > Stratiomys > Stratiomys singularior. The sequence goes on from OX940880.1 coordinate 20,053,865, forward strand.
CTAGAATCAGTAAATTACTTTGCTAAATATTTTCGGTTTGATTTGCATAAACAAAATGTGTAAAACATATAGCCGAAACAAGAAATGCAGACTGCTTGTTAAATATGTGAAGTAAGAGTTATTTGTGATCAATAGACTGACGTCTTTGTGGTGAACACCGAATCTTAAGCAAAGGTTATAACAGAAATAAGATCGGAATCAGCTGTAAGAAATGAGGATAGTCCTGATACGTTTATAAATAACAAAATAATCAGAATAAGCAGAAAAAAAAACAGAATAAAATATTATCCAACATCATTTTAAAATAAAATAATCAGAATAAACAAAAGAAAAATAAAACAAAATAAAATATTATTCAACATAATTCTAGAGTGGCTCATCAGGTAAACTCGAGCTGTTTGGACGAGTAAAATTTTATTCCTTTCCATATAAGTTTTTCACAAATATGTCAACGTGATTTTCTCATGATCCAAACAAGGATGGATATTTTAGCTCTACAATATCTCACATTAGCGGACTACAATCTAGGCTGTTGTTCATATTAAGGAGTCCACAATGGAAGTAAAGCAGCTGAAATGAATGAGATCTGGCGGGAGAATAAACTGGTACAAAAAGAAGGATATACCTGGGAATTTTCTATACTTATACCTAGATATATGCACAAGAGGAATAAGATTCACCTGTATTAATCACTCATTTAGCTTGCTTCGCAGCTTTAAATACAATTTCACCCATCAAATGATGTTGATCCTTGACACGTTATCAGAAAAGTGTCCCCTGTCCAAAATTTATTACCCATAGGCATGCCTTACGGCTTGTGAAGAACATACGAACCAGATTGTTCGTCCTTCCGACTGCACCGATAGGGTAAAGAAAGTCTACCTCCATGAAAGCTCGATCTAATTCCTTGCATTGACGGAAAAAAAGATAGCATAGCTGTTATTAGTGCATGGGTTAAATTCTTCCTGTATCGTTCCAGTTGTCAACGCGAGATGGTTTTGTAGGAATTAGTGATATTCATGCTACGTGGATTACTCTGGTGTTTTGTTTTTTCCTTCTTCGCACGTAGATAGGCGTCGGCCGTATGAGTGATGAGCAGGACCCTCAACAGTAGTTTACTCCTGCTTTGAGAGTAATTGAGGCTTGTGCTATAGAGTAGTAAATCTTGCATCTGGGATTGAAGCATATTAATCGTATGCCTATATAAATTTTATATCTTGTGTCCACCTGAATGGTGCTCCAGCTTGGAGAGGATGCCTTGAGAAGCTTGAATTTTAAGGGCTGGAAAATGTTGCCCTTTTGGGTTAAACTAGTAGAAAACATGCTAATGAACATTATGTCCTTCGTCATAAGTTCAAGCCAAGACATTCAAAGCGCTATGTTAGTAATATTATGCATGATAGTTTGTGCATAATTGGTTGCAGGACATTAACAGAAATTTTATATATGAGGCGAACAATTGGGGTAAAAATGCCTGGGGCGGATTGTAAAACGCGGCATCAGGATTTTCCTGAGAGCAAGCAGAACTCTTCTTTTTTGGAGCGAAAAGATCTTATGTCAATTTTTGGCAGGACTCGCACTAGGAGATCATCTTGGTGGAATATTGTGGTTCGTCAATTTATCTATTAGACCATGTTCAGAGTTTTTATAATAAGTTTCTTCAGACTGACTCTTTTACCGCTGCCTTGAGATGTGGAGAAGTTTATATATTGCGAAAATCCTACTTTGGTGAACTCTTTTCTCGGTATACATTTTTGACACTTGATAAGTGCTGGAGAGAGTGATGGACCGACGATTCGCGAAACACGTCTCCCAATTTAAAGTTTGGCTAGGGTATAATGAGTGACTACGAAGAGTGGGTGTAGTTGGCTGCTTGGGATTTTCATGTAAATCAAGGATGGATTTTTCAACATCAATTAGCTCACAGTAATAGCCCCATTAAACTTTTGTTGGTCGCATGGAGCAAGTGCTCTAGAAGAACATGCTCATCTGCCGTGATGTGTTCATCCCAGGTCTTTGCGATTCAGGAAAGATTAAAATGAAAGTGATTGTCCTCATGTGCCTATAGCTAGTTCGTTTATCTGGAACTCGGTGATGGCAGAGTGATTGACCAGGTTCTCTCTAGTTTGTCTGTATGCGTGAAAGCCGAAACCCTGTTATAATTGGTGAAATTAAGTTAATGTAACACAAGAGCTAAAAGGTACATCTAGTTCCAACCAACACGCTGCTTAATTGTCGTATCAATCTTCTTTATCTTGTACTTCTTCGGCATAGTAGAGAAATATTTAGGTATCCTTCTACCTGTGGCCATGATAAGAGAATCTTTAAGGATTAGAGGCTATTCTTTTGGTCCCAAGTAAGAGATATAAAGAGGTGTCTTTCCCTGCCTTTCTGTTAGTCTCCCTTGTCTACTTGGACTAGTTTCTAGGAACATTGGGGATTGAACAGATTCACTTTTAAAGATAGATATATATTTAGGATTGTTTGTGATTTGCGCAAGGTGAGAGTTTTTTTGTGTTTGCTTTTCAGTTTAAAATATCAACGTGTATTGTTGCTTAGTTATTTGTCGCAGTGTCCCAACCCAGGCCATGCGGCAACGTGCATGTATCAACGCTTGGTAATCATTCCTAGAACATCAAGGTGGGATTGATGAATGGATACGATTAAGTGCTTATGTTGGCCCGGTACGAGAAATCCGAATCATCCTTGGGCAATGAAGACCTGAAAGGAAGATATGCATTCATGCTGGCAGTCCAGACGGAATATGTGCACTAAGGGATGTGACAGGTATATGTTGCAACCACATGTCTTCGTGGTCTGAATGAAAACGTATTTTGACCTCAATCCGGATTTCGGATTCTTGCTGATTAGTTATAGTAGTTTGTGTGCATAAGTACTTGGTAAAAGCTTGTTAGACGCCCTTAGGTGTCTGCTCTGTAAAGACTGGTACCATGTGCTATCTGTATGTAACGTATATGCTAACTTGCAGCATGCCTACAGTTTAAGGAAGCCCACAGATATTGCAAATGTAATATGTGAACCCGACTTTGTTCGTGAACTAAATTTCTAACTTTTTGTGCAGCGACTCCCCAGTGTGATGGCCATATTATATTTCTTCGCAGAGTGGTGTATGGTATTTCGGATTTCTTGGTGATTCAGGTTGGGAATGTACCACATCTTATAGGGGTAGCAACCCGTGCAAATAGGTTGACAATGGGTACTGAACCTTACCTTAGATTCACGGAATTCCAAACAGAGGTGTGATCTTTCCAATAAACTAGGAGTTTCATGGAAGATTGCTGATATCTCCTAAAATGTACGAAGTTTAATTGGCATCAACGGCGTGACCATGGTTTTCGACACTCGGAAAACATACTGAGCATAAGAAAGTTATGTTTGGACTTTGGAAATTTTATTTTCTGGGAGCAGTGGCAATGGTTGCTAGTTGAAGCAGCATCTCAACTCCATTTGTGAGGCTGCTTAACCCTTGCGTGACACACGTCCTAAAAATTACATAGTTGGCACACGGGGTCCATTGGACACCAGCGTAAAAAATGTTTATAACTTTGTTAATTGTTTATATAAAGTTTCGGAAAAAATCACACATATGGTTTACACCTTTCTAAAGTTTATTGTGTCATTGTTGAAGTCAATTTTCATTGTTAAATTATCTAAAAAAAATTTCGAAAAAAAAGTAAGCAAAAATGTGCATTTTTTATTTAAAAATTCATATCTTTTTTAATTTTCAATATTTTTTCATGAAAATTTGAGGGTTAACGTAACAATAGCTGTTCTTTAAAATGTATTTGATGGAAAAAGTGGTACTTCTAAAAAAGGTATTTATTCTGCAAAATGAATGCAGAAAAATGAAGGTACAAATAAGACAGCATTTTTTCATATTTTTTTCAATATAATCGTATTAAAAAGTCAATTTACATTATAAATACATGTTTTTACTTAAAATTAATGATATTTACTTAAAGTAATTGGAAAAACACCAGCTAAAATTAGCTTTCTCCGGCGCATTCGACGCATAAGTACATACGATGATTATTGCACATCGGTCAGTTCGGCGTGACGTAGGCCCAATAGCTTTGGAATTTTTAACGGTATTTACCTGACGGTTCGCGTCTATCGGTTCGAATTTTTCAGCGGTAGCCATTTTTACCGCGAAGAATCTTGCTTGGTCGACGTCGAGCTCTTGCTGCCAGACGTTGCTCCAGTGGACGGTCATCATCACTTTCGAGGTCTACCTCCATAGCATCCTGTTCACGAGCCATGTGTAGCCGTTATTGAAGCGGAACATTTTCCAGATCACTGTCGGCGTCGTAACCGTCTTCGGACGGTTGATATTCGTCCGTATCGGTGCCCTCATCTTCTACAGAGAGTCGATCTTCCTCCCCAGAAGAGGCTTCATCGAGAAATGTGTCATCCACGTCATCTTCATGCAATAAATCGACCACGTTGCGATGCCTTAGATTATACCGCGCCATAATACTAGAAACGTGATTTTAAAAATTATTATAATTCTTATTATTATTAATTTAAAAATTTTATTTTGACTTCAGTCAATTACTTACTTTATAAATTGTTCACAAATCACTCAAAACAGCACAAAAAAATTTGCTCCGAATTTCACTTGAAACGACATCACTGGCACACGGGGTCTGAGGGACCCCAACCGAACTTTGAACCGCTCGCGTTGGCAGGTAAGCGATGAATGCCTACCTTTACCTGCGTGGAATGTTAGTTCAAACCCTCCTCTAAATGTAGGTGACGCGACAGGCCCTAAACCTAACGATTTTTATGTGAAAAATCGCTTTGAAGAGAGCGTGGGGTCCTTTAGACCCCGTGTGCCAACTAAGGGTTAATTTAGTTTACAGGAACGCAGGTACCGTCGTAAATTTTCACTTTTCTGACTCTTCATTGCATAAAAATAAAAAATATAAATACATTCCTTCTTTGATAAGCAAAAATATAATAAGTATACGGTCAGCCATCAGTGAAAGAACTCTGAATAGTCGACACATTATTAAATAAATATTTAACTAGCTAGCAATTACTGGTATTCGAAAAAGATTTGCATTATTGTGTTGTCTATAATTATTTGTATTTTATATTAGGAGCTTCTTATCTGCTTCTGTTTGTTGTTGAAAACCAAGCATCATGGTAGTCGCAGTTGAACAGACTTTGGAAATGCGGAAATGGAAAGATTTTTTTTTCCGAAACTTATTGGCATAAACATGTCCACAAGCTTAGGTTTGGTATCTTGCAGCTCACTCCCCCTATAGAAAAAACAGTGATGACTTTAGAAAATATAAACTACCATTTCTGCAACTACTCAGCTCAGGTACTGTCTTCATCGAAGCGTTAACTCTTATTTAATCTCTTATTTCTTTTAGCACCAGACTGCCTTTTCGGTTGATATGTTGCAGAAAAGGAAAAATACAAGATAGGACTATTACTAGTGCATATTGTATAAAAGTAAAGCTCCTATGCCGTGAACCAGTTAAAACTTGTTACCGTTGAAAAAAAACCCACCGAACAGCACCCTTTTCACTGGCCGTCCAACATGCTAGTAATAAATCATAGTTAACACTAAGATAATTTCTTTGAGTGGTGTTAATTTGATCTTTCCAACCGCTAGTTTTCAGCTAGATAAATTATGCCTACATCCCCAGATATATCTATATATGCGGTATTATAAAGAGCCATAAGACGTATGTTAGGGCCCGGATTTTTTATCCAAGTACTTGCAGCAACTTTTACTTATCTCCAACGTAGGCCGTCAGGTTTTGCAGCCAGTAAACTTGGAAAATTAGAAAGACATTCCGCATTAAGCACATTGATTGAATTTTGTGCACTTCCCAGCCGGTTTGGCTAAATAATTGCGAATTCTTGGCCGTAACAGGGGATTGGTTCCACCTGATCCCTGGTTGATTGTTCGTATGCGACATGCATCTAACATACGAAATGAAATCTGAAATGAAATGAAAAAATCAAATGTACTACTGACAACATCGTAGACAAAACATATTTTCGTTTGGACCATTATTCATTTGTGATGGTGGATGGAGTGTTGAGTTGCTTGAAGGCTTCCACAATGAAAACCCACTTGGAAGCATACCTCAATGCCTGAACTGCAGATGGAAAGTGTAATAAGGAGGGTGTAAGAATAAGTCAGATATCGAGCTAACAAGAAAACTAATAACAGCTTCTGTTTTTAACGCTTTGAGTGCCACGTGAAACATCTGCATTGTCTCATAAGTGAGTTAATATTTTGCTTTTCTAATTATTAAGGACATTGTTATACTGGACGTTAAGCTAGTATACTCAAAAAACAACGGAACAATTCATTATTTCAATATCCAGCACTGGAAGAAAATGTACTTTACCAATCAAAGGAGTTTGGAAACGCCTTATTCATTTTCATTCTGAGCTCCTAAATCTTCTCAAAATACATAATTAGGATTTTAATTTATACATTCCCAATAAGAGTTTCGATTTATTATGAATATTCGATATACACATGTTGTCCATGACATATATTGATCGCAACATACGACGATGGTGCAATAAATATTTAACTTCAACGCCGGATAGCGATTTTTAGACAGAAAATTTTAATATCGTGTAGTACATTCTCGTAGACGACTACTGTCGAAATTTCAGCCGAATTCAGCTCGTAGTTTTGTCTTGACCGAGTGAGTGCACGCGTGTCCGCAGAATGGAAAATGGAGAAGAGCAACATCGGTCGGTGATTCGATTTTAGTTGTTGGAAGGGAAATCACGCAGCGAAATCAAAGAGCGCTTACATGGTATGTGCGGTGACTCTTCTCCTTCGATGGCAACCGTCAAAAATTGGTTTAAATAATTTCAACGTTTTTATATGACGGTATTTAATAAAAACCGCTCAGTTGCCCTGTAAAAGGCTAACGCGAAGAATAACGTGACAATCCATAATCTCGTATTGGCAGATCACCAATTGAAAGTGCGCGGGTATTTGATATAGAAGGTATCTCATATAATAAATACCTCGTGGGTCATATCCTGCATGAAATTTTGTGCATGAGAAGGCTGTTGGTGTGACAGGTGCCACGTTTGCTTAAAGCAGAGTTTGACGCTGTTTAAGCTAAATTCGAAAGTTTGTCCGCCATGGGTCTACTGATATACACCAGAGACACAGGAACTGACGAAACAGTGGACTTTAAGTGGCGAACGTCCGCAAAAGAAGGTGAAAATTATTCTATTGGCCAGAAGGGTGATTGGAACCGTGAATCCTAGAACCACAAGATGTGATCTTCATCGACTAGCTAGAGAAGGGCAAAACAGTTACAGGGCTGTACTGTATGCTGGGCCAATTTGCAGAAAAACGTCCCTATTTGGCGAAGAAAAAGTACTCTTCCAGCATGACAACGCTACGGCTCGCACCACCGCCCTCCCACCCACCACCGTTGAATTGTGCTACGCACTGCTGCCGTATCCAATGTATTCACCACATTTCACCCTGTGAGATTTCTTTTTCTTTCCAAACTTGAAAAAGTCAGTGGCCGGTCAGAAATTTGAGTCGAATTAGGAGGTCATGGTCGCGACGGAGGCCTACCTTACATACCTCGAAAAACGTGTTTTTCAGACGGGTTAAAGAAGTTAGAGTATTTCTGGGTCAAGTACATCGAACTTAAAGGAGACTATATTGGAAAATAATTCGCTATTTTCGTTTTTCTTTTGTTGGCTCAGTACTTATTGGACTACCATATACTTGTGTGTTGTATAGAACCTTTTTTCCGAGTGATTTATATGTACGAGTATATGCGCGCAAACTGACAAATATTCTCATCAGGTGCCAACTCACAGGCTGGGACGCATCGATTGACACTATCAGCTAGGTGGATGTCGTCTGTCGTCTGAGAAGTGGCAGGGACGTGTGTTCGAAACCAGCTTGAGCTCTTTCCACCTTTCTTTGTAAATATTAAATTCACTTTCGAGGTATTCGACAAATTTGATCAGAACTTCCGCACCCATGAGTCTTCGCTAAGTAAGCTAGCAAGGGTATAAATCACTTATAAGTTCTAAGTGAAAATGAATAAATTGATCTACCAAAAACTTCTAGAATATTTATGTTATTATTTAACTACTCTTCCCGTGGTTAGGGTAACAATTATGGTTTTGGCATTCGTAAAACAACGCACTCCGTCACAACGAATACTATGTCAATTTACTGAAGTAAATGCTCAAAAAATTTTTTCTTAAATTTGAAAATGCGGTTAAAGTGTAGTAGCAAAAAAGCGATAGTACTCTTGGGCCGTAACTCGATGAAAGAGATAGAGCAAGCAACACTACATTTAAAGTTGGATTGTGTTTTCACCTGAGGATTTATAGGAAGATATTCGTGTTAAACAAAATAATGATGATAAAATGAGAAAATATCTATAAATTGAAATGAAATTTTTTATCTTGAGTAAGACCTGGGTCAAGTAGAAGGAGGTTTTATCATGGTATCTCTTGAGTTATGGATCCAGGTCAGAGATCGGGCCCTGGATTATTGCCTCAGCGTAGCTGAATATACTGGTAATACTCTCAAGTACCTCCTTTCAGACAATGAAAGCAAAAGTATATGTCGATTTATGTTTTCCCTGAGAATTCACCCAAATGCGTTGGCATGTATTGATTGATTGATTGATTGATTGATTGATTCACTGTCGGGGATGGTGCACGTCAACCCTTACAGGTTTATTGTGCCCCCGCTTCCGGTGCGCCTAGAGCGCCTCAAGCAGATCGATCTTCCTTGAATAGTCAATGATCTGCCTCGGCCTCAGGCGTCCCAAATCCTCCTCGACAAGGAAGCAGCTTCCCAAACTGTCTCTTCTCCTGTGGGATAGTGCGTCGCAGTGTGCCAGCAGATGCACTGGTGTCTCCTCTGCAAGATTACAAAATCTGCACTCATCATGTCAAGCCCATCCTTTTGAGATGCCCTCCGAGTGTGCAGTGCCCCGTGAACATCCCAGTCAGGACCCTTAGCTTTCTTTTATTCATTTCGATGCACGCTCGAAACTTCTTCTTGTCATAAACGTCGAGGAACAGCTTCGACATTCGAAGCCCTGGAAGTCCATTCCAGAGCCTATTGCATTCTCTATCCTCATTTTCCTTTAGGGCCCTGTGAATGAGATTCATTTCAATTGCGCTAATGGGTTCAGGACCGATGAATGTTGTCGATGTTGGCATGTATAATCTCGTTTGACATATAAATGGAAGAAGATTTACCAATCCACATATGATTGATTTATTTGATTGAATGCCATTAGATCAGGAGTTTATTTGAAGTGTTAGAAGTGTATGTACCTTTGCTTTCCTTTCCCTTAGTATTTAGCCTCTTTTCTCGTGACTTTTCTATTATTTTTACTTTTACGCACGTCAAAGAGCATCTTCAGTGGAGTCCTATTTTATCTTGCCTATCCTATAAACACTTACCTGTCTTCATAAATAAGACTGCTCCCGCTACTTCTTTCTTTCTTCTTTTTTAACAGAGGCGAAGTGGAATATAGAGAGAAGAGCCAACGCAATTCAGTCCATATTTCCTAAATCATATGAACTAGGAAAACTTTGGGCAATGAGCATCATCAAAACTAGTTGAAGTACATCCCCGCTTCTTTCTCCCCCCTGTATCCTTGACTTCGTTGTCTATCTCATCTTACCAACGGTTATCCTTACCGCTGTTATTGAGGCTGCATACTACAAGTTAGAATCAGTTAAAATCAGGGTGCGTCACGAAAACATTAGGTGCAAATAATGGTCAAGGATCCACGGTCACGAAAATTCTGAGTGAAAATAGTTGTTAAGGATTTCACGGTAATGTAACGATGTCATGGTCCAAAAAACATATTCATAGCAAGAAGTTCATGCTGTGTATATAGTGGGTGAAATTAGAACTGGCATATCTATGCTGTTGCCCTCTGCAGACTTTAACTAATGGTTATGATGTAACAGCGGGTTGATTGACATAAAAACTTTATAGAATGTCAGAAATGTGAATTCCTGTCTTACCCTGTATTTTCAACAGACATCACTTCATCTGATTTCCACTTTTGTCAGTCCATGATGCATGGCTTTTCCGATCAGTATTTCGAAAACTACGACTGCACTAAGCATTCTGTCAAATAATTCGTTGAATCTTAAATGAAGATGGTTTCGACACGGTACCTTGATTTTTCGAAGGCCAAAAATAAATAGCGAAAAAGCGTAAGTAACGATGCGAATTATCTGAGATGTATTGACTCGTTTTCTTGAATGCATCCTTGACAGAAATGGTCTGTTTATCGGGCTGATAACTAATTTGAAGTGGTTCCTAGAAGCAGGTTGTTCAGGTTGTTTGACATGACAGAAAACGAGTTCATTCTGACATCATACGACAGTGGCTCTATAATGCTCGTCCGTTAGCATCAGTGCTGATTGAACCTTGCAAAAAGTTTTGAGTGAGCGCTAGCCTTTCAGAGTCAGGCCTGTGACGAAAGCGTGCGGGATTGGTTTTTTTGTTTTCTTATTATTATTATTATTATTATTATTATTATAAGAAGTAGTAGTAGTGGTAGTAGTAGAAGTAGTAATATTAGAAGTAGTGAAACCCCATATTAGAAAAATGAAATCTCAAACTTTGTCATGAGATTCGCTCCATTAGTCCATTGAATGTCTCATTTTATCAACACAAAGTTCACGGAATAAATGTGGTGATAGATTGGGGCCATCGACTCATCATTATGTATATGTTTACATACGTGTTCGTAGTTTTATGTAATGTCATTATATGAAAAAAAAGCAAATTATTTTAAATTTTGTTTTTGGCATAAATGTATGAGTAAACAAGTAAGTTTTGATTAAATGTTTATTTTAAGTAAATTGTTGAAATCACAACTTTCGGAAGTTGTTCAAGAGTTGAGTTGATTCTTCCAACTCAACTTATTCGACTCGTCTTTTGGAACAAAGTGTTAAGTATTTTGTATGCATCTTCGCTACATCTACGCTTAAGAGTCTTGAGTTGGACGTACTCGTATTATACGTACTAAATTGCCTTCACATTTCAATTTCTTTTGTCCGCCGGCCAATGTTTTCCTACCGGAAACATGAGTGTAACACATTAACTTTTCGACTTGATGGATGTTTTCTGATTGACAGACAAAAATAATTATCTCTTTGCATGTCCTGATAGTGCATGCGGCGACCGCACATCCCATTTAGTGTTTTCGATGCTTTTTTTTTTTGGTTTTGTCAAAGTCGATGAAGATTGGGGTTTGAAACTTTCGTGCTTAATAGGTCTTCGAGTGTTAAAAATTCAACCTACCGTAAGGCATCTAACACAGTTATTGGCCTAAGCTCAAGCGCAAGAAAACCATCATCATATCATACATGCCTCCCTCTTAAGACAACCGGCAGTGGCGGCTGCAGCAATGGTGGCAAAGTAAATCGACAGCGACGACGTCTTGAGTTGAGCGCAAATTTCAAAGACGGACAACGTCTTTTCTGTTACGGCTCAACTCTGGCTTTTTCTGTTTCTTCTGTCCGAATCCGTATCTGAATTGTAGTCGACATATTTATATGCTGGTGAGGAGTAGGGAGTGTAGGGAAATAAGTTGATTCGCTTTTTTTAAGTGTTTGTGAATACTGAAATTTTTGTTACCGTTTTTGCTTTCAGTATCGTTCCATATCGAATCAGTATCAGTTACCTAGTCCATCGAGTGACAACTTCGTCTCTTCTTGGATTGAAAAGAAGAAGAAAAAGAAAAAAAAAACATTTTTAACTCCACTTTTCAGTAAAGACTCCTCGGTGAAAATCAGACTATCACCGCAAGTGAAAGAGTGATACAAGCATATTGAAAATTTTTAACGATTGTCCAGATTTTATTGTTGTTTCAAATAAGCAAAAATTAAATTTAATTCAAAATTGATACGTCGGAGAAGCAGTGGTAAGACGAAAAACCCGAAAATTATTTCAAATCGAAAACGACAGTGGTGTTGACTAGTTAGACCTTAAAAACAACAGGATCCTTAAGTATTCTTGTGTTTGTGCAACTTCTCTTATCGTTGTCGGTAATCTAAAGAAAAAATAGCCAAGAGAAATCTTTACGATCTGGTTGTGTTTCTAAAGAAACAATCAAGTGATCAAAATAGTGTTTTCACACATCGCCCGTACTTAGCGAGTTTCACCGTCAGTTGCAAGTTTTCTAGATAGACCCAGCAGCAGAAATCTACGAAACAGGGTCAAGGAGTAACCGAGTACTGCACTTCAGGTTGTGAAAAAAAACTTTTATTCTACAAGATCAGCCACTAACTGATCGTCGACAACTTTCAAAATGGTAAGTTTTAGTGTCTTATTCTTGTAGATGGTAGGTTGCATTGTGTTTGATTTTTTCGCAATCGCGGTCACTCAAATATTTATCTTTAAAGCTCCTTTACATGGTTTGTGTGCATTACGCTTGTTAGCTTTTTAATTACCAGCGGTCTAGGTTGTGCTCGCAAGAGAAAAAAAATTCAATTATTGAATTTTCATTTAAAAGGACAAGGATTTATTGAATTTGTTTAAATATTTGAACAATTCACTGTTTAATCTGTGCTGAAAATGAAACAATTGACTCAATAGATCAGTGATTAAATACTTTTTACAGCATTTGGGCCGCTTGAAACCGCAAATTGAACTTGTTAAGGGCTTAAGGACAACTTTCACTTCAATGACGGGTAACGCCTACTTCGCAAGCATTTCAGACAGTTGAAATGTTTTCCCATAATAGATCCCAAAGTCTTAAAGGTGACTAGTCGTTGGCTCAACGCCATGTTGAACCCTCGATTCTGAAAAAACTTAATTAGACGCTATGCAGTTGCTACGCAACTTTTCAGAATAATCGCGATTTATTCGAATCATATAAAATTACCCTTTCGAAATACAAGCCAAGCGTTTTTGTTCATTTCCATCGCGGTTTCAAACAAGAAAAGATCTTACGATGTTGCCTTGGGCAGTACCGACCAACGAACCAGCACGACCAGCAAACCTCAAGAAATATCTGCATTTGAAAGGTACTTCAGCTGATTTTTAGTTGAAAGCGAAATTTCAAATAAGGTATTAAAATTTTCCTCTGCTTGCCACTTACATTCAGCCATATGTGTAGTATTAGTTTACATTTCTTGGTTTTCTTTTCTTTGGCTTCCACTTACGGCCGTACCATGTCCATATGAATATTTGCCTTTGCAATGCAATAATTCGCCAAAGTGTTTCACTCTCACATTTCGTGTGGCACACTTATGAATGCATTTGATTATAGAAAATATATTTTTCTTTCATCCCGTCGCTAACTGTGGTATTTTTTTTTTCGTTTTCTTGCTCTTATGAAAAGCAATCGTCGTCACGCATGTGAAAATATGTTTATTCAACTTGTCCACCACTGAAGACTTTTTTTTTGTTCGCGATTTCCTTTCTTAGCCTTGAATCAAAAGAAAAAATGCTGCGTTCCGTGCTAATACTGATGACACTTCAATGAGCCTTGCTGTAAGAAGAATATTTAAATGCGAGAAGAAAACCATTAAAACATGTCTTCAAACGAATCTAAATAATAAACACTATCACTTTCTAAAGTGGCATTTACAATGCGGCTAAAGTAAATATGTTTTGCATGTAAATATTTAAATGGAAATTAAAACCCGGAAGACGTGTGGAATCGAGTTTGTCTTCTAGCGTATTCAAATTAAAACATACACGAATTAGATTTTCGACAAATCAAAGCAAATAAAAATAATTTAATTATTTTTGGTCATTCTGAGAATCTTTGCTTGTAATTAATTTATTCCGGCGGAATTTATAGCTTTGGGATTGGGATAATGGTAAACGATTCCCTCAAACCTTTGTTTCACAGTGATTTATGGGGCAATCTGTTTTATTTAGATATTTTCAAAGATACTGGAAGGTAGTCGACAAACGTTTAAACGTTCAAATCGACTTGCGTCAGAGCGAAACTGATTTGAGTGCACTGATTAAATCAAAGTCTAAATTGATTTTTGCAAAAAATTAAGTTGAATATGTGAATAAATTATTAGCCCATACAAACCTGATTTTTCAATGGTATTAAATTTTGAATAATGTTACCCAATACTGTCCATGTGGCTTAAATTATTTCGTCAAAAAGTACATTGCAATCGCCTGCTCCAAGAATTTCCGAGCACTACGAGGGTCGTTTGATAAGTCCCTGGCCCAAGTAAGAAAAAAGCATTTTTTCCGGAAATTTTTTTTTTATTTTTCAACATAATCTCCCTGGAGGTTAATACATTTGGTCCAACGTTTCTCAAGTCCTTTCATACCGTTCAAAAAGAAATTTTTGTCACAGTCTGCAAAAAATTGGGAAACGGCGTCTTTCACCTCTTGGTTCGATGAAAATTTTTGTCCACCGAGGTGAGTTTTCAATTTGGGGAACAAAAAAAATCACATGGGGCCAAGTCGGGCGAATAAGGTGGGTGGTCAACGATCTCATACCGCAAATGTCCAAATGTAATTTGGACATGGAAACCGCGCAGGTGTGGACAGGGGCGTTGTCGTGGTGGAACAAGATCTTCTTTTTCTTCAAACCAGGACGTTCCTTTTTGATTGCCTGGTCCAAACGGCCCAAAAGTTTTGCGTAATATTCCCCGTTAATGGTTTTCCTCTCTTCCAAGTAATCGATCAGAATAATCCCCTCACTATCCCAGAAAAACCGTCTTTGCCTTCTTTGGAGCCGGTTCTCCTTTCTTAGTCCACTGCATCGACTGTCGTTTCATCTCCGGAGTATAGTGATGGACCCACGTTTCATAACCAGTAACGAAACGCCTCAAGAAATCGTCAGGATTTTTACGGTAGAGTTCGATAGACGCCATTGAAGTCACGACTCGGGTGCGTCTCTGGTCGACTGTGAGCAGGCGCGGCACCCAACGCGCAGTTAATTTTTTCATGTCCAAATCAACTGTTAGGATGTGATGCACCCGTTCAGTTGAGATGCCTATGGACTTAGCTATGTCACGCACTTTAAGTCGACGGTCACTCATAACTAAATCGTGCACTTTTTCAACGTTTTTGTCCGTCAACACACTTTTTGGCCGCCCGGAACGCTCCTCGTCAAGAACACTCGTACGCCCGCGTTTAAATTCAGCAACCCAAAATTTTACTGTTGCATATGAGGGCGAGGCTTCACCATACACGGAATCGAGTTCGACTTTTATCTCAGCTGGCGTTAAACCTTTTAAATAAAAAAATCTTATGACCGCTCGGTACTGGACGTGCTCCATCGTTGACGATTCGCGTGACACGTCAACTTAGAATGGCTGCCAAAAACAAACTGTTACCTACAGAAACCTGAAAAAATTCATGAGACCGTTCGAAAGTGCCATCTACCTAGCGACAGCAAAAACTTTTTCGTGAAACCACGTTTTGTCATTTGGGCCAGCGACTTATCAAACGACCCTCGTAATTGTTTAATTATTGTTTTAGACCTTTTCCCCCTCTTCTTTCTTTCGTCGGCATTTCTACTGCCAAACATGTCGAAAAATCCGAGAACACTGATTCAGTACAGTGGGGTTTATTACTCAATTCCAGATAATTTTAGTCTCTTTAAACAAAGATAATAATGTCTTTGTTGAAATGTCTTTACCTTAAAGACAATCTGTTTATACTCGAAATCAAATAAAAGAAAGGAACTCCTTTTTGATACGTTGTGTCCAAAGTTTTTGAATAATTTCGAACAAAAGAAATGATAAAAATGACACAAGGAATATTCAAATTGATCTTGCTGTTCAAAATGATATTAATACGAGTCAGAAAAATTTTGGGTGGGATTTTCAAGATGTTTTGGGCTCAGACCGTCGTTTTGCAAATCACAGCTGTTGTCTTCTTCTATGTGGCAATTCCAATCGCTGTAATATCTTTCCTCCAGATTATTTATGATATTGTAGACCGGTTTCACCTGCTCTTCGCTAAAATCATCCGGTTTGTCGGGATAGTACATCGGATACGGGACAAGTAACATAATCCAATACTTATTCCTCTTCTTTCTTCTACTCCTTTTTTTTTGTGTAATTCTATTTTTTAGAAATTCTTTTCAACATACTTCTTTTCAACTTTCTTTATAACATTTCCCAATATTTACCTTAATGATTACCTTATTTTCGCTAACTCATGCAAAGCATGTCCATGTTTTCCATTCAACTTGTGTCATGCAGCTTGTGAAACGACTGTTGGTCTTAAGAATATGAATATAAGGCTCGACAAAAAGTTCTGGTTATAACTATACTGATATCAGGAAATTTATGACTTATATACTTAACGCAATCACCATAAAAATCTAAAGCTTATATCAAAACTTCAGATGAAAATCTATTACACCCTGCAAATTTTGTCAGCAAACTGTAGGTAGTTACCTGTCTTTCGAGCAGTATACTGGAAAGTATATAAATTTTACAAGTCCTGAAATATTACTGAAATATTCCGATATCATTTGCCTTGTAGAAATTTTGAAAAATGAGGAACTTTCTATTTGAATACGATGCTTTTGACACGCCAAACTGAATGAAATATAGTTCAGCACGACCCGGAGAAAACCATAAAGTTTAGGCGTCTTTTGAATTCACTTTAACTTTTACTTTTTTCTGAATAATTAATATTTAAAGTCATCGCAATAACTTCTTCCTAAAGAAGTTATTCGATGCTACTGTCGAAACTTCTCTATGCAGTGTTTGCGATAACCTAAAACTTGAAAACCGCTTTTTGTATCGGACCCAAAATATGACAATCAGAACACAAATGAGCAATCATCGAATTGGTTTCATGGCTTCATATTTGTCACCGATTTTCCTAATCGTCCTCTTCACCTACAACATCCGAGTGACTTTACAGAATACAATCTTTGTGTGGGCCCGACATTTGTGTTATTGTCCGAGCTGTCTAACAAAATATACGTTCCATTTTGTGAATTTGAAAAAAATAAAAATGAGACCAAATTGGGGAAACCAGGAATTTCTTATATATAGGCATATTGAGGGATTTCTTCATATATATCTGGCATTTCTTATATATTCTTATATATCTTTCATCGATTGATGAAAGCAGATAATCTTAAAAATAATGTAATAAATGTAATCTATATGCAATGCCTTCTCGTAAAAATCTTTCTTAATTGGTTTGCTTAGCTTTTACCGCCCAAGCATATCGTTTTGTTTCTCTTGTTATCAATACTCTTGACGAAAAATAAAAAACGACAGGAAATCGTACGCAATTGCAAACTTGCCGGCCAGATCAAAGCAGTCAACTACTTGCGGCGTAAACTTAGCGTAACTAGTGACACGAGAACAAATTCCCATTCTAACGGGACTTAAGTGTGATTCCATCAAACTTTCTGCAATCTACTGAAATTAAATCTGTCCTGAAACCTACATAATAATATTTGCATCTCTTGTTTCGTTCTCGTATTATTGTGCATATTCTTAGTTGAATCCATATTAAGTCTATAACTCTTTGATAACTCTATCATGATCCTATTCAATATCCTCAATTTATCCTGAAATTCATGATATGAGAATAAATATCCTCAAATGAATATACATCGTTAAATTTCCAATCTGAGGATCACTGAATGTTTGACTTTTTTGCTCATTTCCTTCATATCATGGAATCAGTGAAAGCGGGTTACTGGCTTAAGTCTTTCGTTTATATAAGTTTCGTCTATAAATGGTTGTAGTCTGAAAAATTTATTATTCGTTATTCATAAAGTTAAAGGCTGTGGGAACAAAGTCGGTAAGCTAGAATTCAAGGTCCGATACAGATTTTTAGAGAACAAAGAATATATATGTGTTAAAATTATGTCTAACTATAAACTAGAAATTGGGATTGTGTGTTGATTATACTCCCGTGTGTTGAGCTGGGAGCTAATTGATGCATGTGAAATTGTGGAAATAAATATCAAGAAAATGTGGTCTAAATAATTTTGATTTCAAAGTGTTCTAATTAATATTGGTTCGAAGTAGTCACGTCTCATTTTAATCAAATTTGATGAGTTTAATAAAATAAACAATTTACAATCGATTCAGATAGAATTGTTACGTTGATTGATACTTCAATTTTTGATGATCCAATTTACTTCGATTTTTATTTTTAATACCGGAATATTTGATGAATTGTTATGGTTAAAAATGATTTTTGAATTAATTAAATTAAATTGAAATTTAGATTTTAAATCAAAATATTTTTTTTTGTTCGGATTACAACTCTATAATTCTCTTTTGATACCAGACTGAAGATTGAATTTAATGTTCAGTTTTTGTTGTGAAATTTCTATTCCGAAAATATCTGGAAAATTTGTGAAATTTTTTTTTTAATTAATTCTGTTTTAACCTCTTAATAGACATACGCCATTCAATAATACCTTTCACAATTTTCATGCAATTAAAATGCCTAAAAATATATATTTTTTTGTTCGACAAGTTCCAACCAAAATGTCGATCTTCAAGGTTATCTTTGTCCAAGTATGAGAAGTGATCAGCTAATAGAAGGAGTCGATCAAATGCCACGGCTTAATCACTGATTCTAAGATAGTGATTTTTGAGTCAAAACAGGGCAACGCTGGAACAGAGCGCTGTGGAAGTAACGGCTCTAAGTTGCTTTGATAAACCTGTGACGCATCCAACGCAGATGAGGGAGCTTCACAGATTGCTGCTGCATAACGTTTTGGTTATACCTATACTTACTATAAAAACCTGTGCCTGTCATTGCGAGAGTGGTCTCGATAGTCCTCGATTTTGAAGAGCCAAGGAGAGTTGTACATAGTAAAGAGAGACACTGATACTGGAGATGAGAAAAAAGTACTCTTTAATTGTGGTAGGAAAAGTCGATAAAAAAAATGCGTGAGGCAGGTGAAGAACAGATTCTTTCCGTAGCTAGGGGACGTGGTTAGGTTAAGAGCATGATGAGACAGATTATTACCTAATTGTTCTGTTCAGTGGGTCACGTTTGTTTTACTTTTGCCTGCAAAGACCGCAAGTGCTGCCTGCTACACTCTCATGTGGAAGATGGTCTAGGCACAGGTTATCTTCTTCGAGAGAAAAGGTTGAGTCGCTCCGAATAGTTAAGCGGGAAAGGTGTTGGAATTTGAAGGCAATTGGGAATTCGTGTCACCTTATGTACGGACGGTTCTTCTCACTTAGAATGCTACGATAAATCACTTGTCTGTGCAGAAGTTAGGAGTGTAATTTTCTCAATAATGCCTGTCATTGTCGTATGTCTCTGTTGAGGGAGGGATCTCCCTAGTGTCAAAGCGTCGTGCAATGTGAATAAAGGTTCTTCGCATGACAGGGGAAGTGTTTGGTCGGTTACCATGGTACGTTATTCTAGTATAATAACATTTCTAAAGACATAATTAGGCTTCACTTCCCAGCGACAAAAATTATTATCATTACCACTATTCTGAACCAAACCATAAATACATATAAGCATCAGTCCTTACATCAATCCGTTTTTATAGTGTGTTTTACATGTTTGCTTGAAGACAATTGACATATGGGAAATTCGAAAGGATATGCTCGTCGGCTAACTTAATTATTATTCGCTTACTACGCAACTTTTCCAATTATGCTGCTAAAAAAGAGTTAGTGCAGAAATTGTAGTGTAGCTTAAGGGAAGATCTTTTTTGTTTGCTGTTTAACCTGCCAGAAATTGGGTCAAATCACCCAGTAAATCATTGAGGCTGATCGAAAGTATCCTTTTAATGAAAAATTTCCAAGGAAAATGAAAAACTCAATGAAAAATTTCTAAAATTACGTTTATATAACGTTTATTTTAAAATATTTAGGCATGAATTTTGTTCTCAAACTTTTCAAAACCTTTCCACGAAACAATGATTATTCATACAAAGTCATTTATTGAAAAATCTGAGATGTTATCCTTTTGCTGTAAACTGGTTTCTTATTCAACTGGTCAGCCAGTTATCCCCTCTCACACAATTCTTTTTTTAAAAAGTTCAGAAAATGATCATTCGCATTTTGAACTATATTGTTGAATATTCGTCCATTGTATTGTTATTGTTAGTTTTGAAGCAACATATCGTAGCAGATGAATTTCAATATTTTGTGTCTTCCCGTCTCAAAAGTTATGTCCATTTTGAAATCCACATTGGCTTGAGTTGGGGTTAGGTTGGGTCTTGCGATTGCTTAGGAACGGACAAAGTGAAGAGGATGGGTGGTGGGGGATGTGTGGACAGACTTGATTTTAACATACGATTTATGTTGTGCGGCAAGACCAACTCTTTGTAACCTCAATCAATTCTTCTAACAACATCTTCATCACCAAATGATTTGTTCATATAATAACATTCGCTTGTCTTCACTTGACCACATATCAGATATCACACAGAGCGCCATAATAATAAAAGTTTTTCGAAATTTTAATTAAATTTTTCTTTCATCTTATGACTATTAAGTTCCACCATGAAACGTATAGCCAGAAAAAATACCAGATAATATGCTGTAGTAAGTTATTGCCTAGCTTTATCTTCAAGCAAGTGTTAATGGCGTTTCGATGAAGAATAATTTTCAATTCATATAAAAATATATGCATACGAATATTCTTATCAAATACCATAGGTTCAAGGTTAACACTACGACTTTATTGAATTTTCTTTGGCGTGGCGCTGCTTTTTATTTATATATATATAGCTATGAATCACACACAACATATGATATGATAGCCGCAGGTCGACGAAGAACCATTATACCATCGCCGTATAAGACGCATTCGTCAGTTACATCAGAAGAGATATGTGTAAGAATGTGCCTCTATTGAATTTTGTGTAACGGCACTACTTACGCAAGAGAAAAAGGTAACTTGGTTACGCGTGATTGCTGCGAAAAAGTTGACTTGCGATGAAAATGTTTCCTGGAAGGAAATTGGAATTACACTAACACAATTTAAGTATTTTTATTTTATTATGACTGAAAGTGGTAAGGAAACGTACACGAATTAGTGAAGCTGCAATAAAATTCAAAATTTTTTGAAAATCTTTTATTCTATTGTAAAAAACGTCCGACATCAAAAGAATCTCGAATTGAAATCGCAACTGAAAATTCACACTCTGAATTCTCAAACATT